>CM044016.1:6525395-7150395 GCA_024085815.1 Flaveria linearis | reverse complement strand
ATTAATAACATAGATTATTATACATAATCATAAATAATGTTTATACATAATCATATAGATATAATCTAAATATGGATAACATAATTAATAATTAGATAATTTATATTATGTTTTATCATGTAAATATGTTATAATTTAATAATATGTTATTATTTATACATAATCTATGTTCAATTATAATAACATTATCATATAAATATAATGTCTAGATAATTTGTGTCTATTTATAAATCTTACTATTAGATTTTATAAATTAAATCATAAAATATTAAAGTATTCTATTTGTGTTTTAAACATGATAAACACAAATTAGATTTTATAAATTAAATTATAAAATCTTACTAAATTAAATACCAACTTACATATTTAAATAATGTCTAAAACTTATTTAGAATATAATGATATGTTAAGATCATTATTAAATTAATCAAATGAAATGCAAAACTTTAGTTATTAAAGAATTAACAAAAATAATTAAATTATTTAATTATATGTTTATAACAAATCCTAGAAAAACCAAACCCTAGATCAATTGAACACCAGGTTCAAGATCTAACTTATTTAGGTTATGGATTTGTATCTAATTGCTTATATGAATTATAATTCCTTAGCAGGAATTTACTAGTTTGTCAACACCACACAAGAACTGAGGTGAATTCATATTTAACTGTTCCCCTTTTTAGTCATTTAAATATTTTAGGGAGGATACATGTTGTAATTAAAATTACAAATTATTTTTGCGTATTATGTTAAATAATAATTGAATCACATTTATGATTACATATGGTTATAATGAAAATCTTTCTCTGTATACTGGACTATAAACAAGCAGGGATCTTTTGGATAGTACTATCGGGGAGTGACTTACCCCCACAAAGTTTGAACATGTGGTCCTTACCAAGATGCACAAAGATCTTATTGTCATTCGGGGTGACTGTTCTGTGTTGAGAAGGCAGATGTGCACTATATAAAGTTTGTCATTATAGTTCCACTTACAACCCATATGAGGATAAATGTAAAGGAGGATTTGCTCCATCTGATTTGAAATTATTATGACTAATATAATATACACATAAAAAGGATAATAAACTATGATACATGGGCAATTCCTATGTGGAGGATTTGTTGGCTTGTACATAGTTAGTATGTGGGATAGCGGGTTCACCTTATAAAAGGGTTCTGACTGGCTATTCATATAAAAGGTAATACCAGTGAGTAGTTTATACTCACACTTTACAGTAAATCCTATTTTGATGATAATTAATGGTTTATCATTTATGTTTTACTCACCTATGAACTCACCAACCCTGTGTTGACACATGTATTCTCAGGTATCTACTAGAAGCTTATGGACATGCACGTAGGATCATATAAGAGCTCAAGATACATATTGCTTAATATTTGAGATATGATTAGACGTGTTGTTAAGAAACAAATTATCTTTTATTTCCGCTACGTATAATATTTATTACTCTGATTATCAATGAAATGATTATCTAAAATCTATCATATAGATAACTGCATCTCATGTGTGACTACTGTATTCGATCCTGTTTGTTCACCCCTTCGTGATAAATTCCAGACCCGGAATTTGAGGGTGTGACAGATTGGTATCAGAGCCATTGGTTATAATGAGTTAGGAATTGCATCTAGCCTATAGCCACACACAATAGTTGCATAAAGTAAATTTCCTTAGTTAGAGATCGACTAGGATTAAGAAGTTATATGCTTAAACTTAGATACTTGTTTCCCTAACTGAACTTTTATTCTTTGATTTTCCCCGATAAATGAACTTCCTAAACTTATTCTCAACGACACGTGGGATCTACACTTATCGTTGTGGATTCAATTCCTTAGACTTTATGTCTAATCTATGAAATTCTTATCAAGGTTTTGATTGTATGAACCAAATAAACTTGTGTGACACATAGACACCTGTATTCTGGATTTCTTGGCAAAAGGCCTTCGGGCTAAGGCAAGCACATCGTATAAATCTCATTGCGAGACCAGTTATGTTTACCTGGGGATTTCTGTGATGAGTGATAAACTATGGTCAATACACAAGTCTCTAAGGCAAATGAATCAAATCACCTTGACGTGTTCCATTTGGTAATCTAAGCTACGCTTGTCCTAACCTAACGAGAGACTTGTTTCCCTAGTACTCGTGCTTTGCTGAATTTAATCGAAAAACCCAGTTTTCTTAAATTCCCAACTATCTTACAGTAATTGTCCATACTTTGAATATTTGATATAGAATGCATCTATTGAATATATCAAAGTGTAAATTCTCACCAAACAATTTCATGATAGATGGACGCACCAGCGGGCAGAGGCAGAGGTAGAGGACGCGGTAGAGGAACTGTCCCGAGAGGGATGACTCCTGAAGAAATACAAGTTTTGGTCAATCAAGATGTTGCTGCAGCCCTAGCCACTCAGGCTGCTCAGAATGGTGATCACTATTCCTATAAGAAGTTCCTAGATTGCAAGCCCGATATCTTCACTTGGGTAGAAGGGGCCATTGGGCTCATAAGGTGGTTTGAGAAATGTGAATCCATCTTTGCTATATCTGAATGTCCAGATTCGAGTAGGACAAAGTATGCCTCAGGAGCTTTAAGTGGAGCTGCACTCTCGTTCTGGAAGACTAAAGTTTCAAGACTTACTCTCCCACTAGCCAATGCTATGGCCTGGGATGAATTCAAACAACTGATGATGTAAGAGTACTGTCCGAGGGAAGAAGTAAAAAAGTTTGAAACTGAGTGCTGGAACCACAAGATGGTTGGATCTGAGATTGAAACTTACACCACCGAGAACCATGAGTACGCAACTTTATGCCCACACATGATGGAGCCTGCTCACAGAAGAATTGAAGGCTATATTCGTGGACTATCTCCAGTCATTCAGTCCATGGTCACTTCCTCCAACCCAACTTCAATCCAACATGCCATTAGGATAGCACACAAGCTGACTAATGAGGCTGTGGCTCAAGGGAAGTTACCACCAAGGATCAAGGGTAAGGGTGCTGCTGCTGAAAGCTCAGGAAAGAGAAAGTTTGAAGATTCTAAAGAAAGTGAGAATCAAGGTACAAACAAGAAGCCACATCCAGAAAAGAAAAATGACAATCATGGCATTCCGCCTAGATGTCAGAGGTGTAACAAGCGTCACCATGGCAAGTGTACTGTGATCATTTGCTACAAATGCAACAGGAGGGGACACACTGCTCCTGAATGCGAGACCAAGATGCAAGATCAAGGAAAGAAGGATGGAAATCAGCAGAATGATGGCAAGAAGGGAGTTACGTGTTTCAGATGTGGGGAAAAGGGCCGTGTTGCCAGAGATTGCACGGGGAAAAGAAAGATACAGCCAAGGGCAGAGCCTTCGTGATTGGCAAAGGTGAGGCTCTAAAAGACCCTAACGTTATTATGGGAAAATTTCTGGTAAATGATGTTTATGCTATAGTTTTATTTGAACGGGAGCTGATAGAAGCTTCATATCCAATACTTTTTATAAGCACTTAAATGTGGAACCTGTACCCCTAAATGAGCCATATGTAGTAGAATTAGCAAATGGTAAATCCTTGATCGCATCACAAATTCTGAAAAACTGTACACTAAGTTTATCAGGTCATATCCTACCAATAGACCTCATGCCCGTTACTTTGGGAAGCTTTGATGTGGTAGTTGGTATGGATTGGCTATCCAGAAACTCCGCAGAAATTGTGTGTAAAGACAAAATAATTCGCATACCCCTACCAAATGATGAAGTCCTGTGTGTTGAGGGAGATAAGACTGGTGTTGTGATGGGAGTTATTTCCTATTTGAAGGCTCAAAAGTGTCTTCGGAAAGGACATACTGCTGTCCTAGCCTTAGTCACTGATAAAGATAAGAAGGAGAGGAAGATTGAAGATGTACCAGTCATCAGGGAATTTCCTGAAGTGTTTCCTAATGAACTGCCTGGTTTGCCCCCTAGAAGAGAGGTCGAGTTCTCAATCGAGTTAACACCTGGAGCCACACCTATAGCTCGGGCACCATACTGTCTCGCACCTTCCGAACTAAAAGAACTATCTGACCAGCTGAGGGAACTCCTGGATAAAGGATTCATCAGACCTAGCTCGTCACCATGGGGAGCACCAGTGTTGTTGACGGAACCTTCCGGATGTGTATCGATTATCGAGAACTGAACAAAGTGACAATCAAGAACCGTTATCCTTTGCCACGTATTGACGACTTATTTGATCAACTTCAAGGTTCAAGCATTTATTCAAAGATAGATCTTAGAAGCGCTATCATCAGCTGAGAGTCAGGGATGAAGATATTATAAAGACGGCTTTCAGAACTCGATACGGTCACTTTGAATTCACAGTCATGCAGTTTGGGCTAACAAATGCACCTGCCATATTCATGGACCTCATGAATCGTGTATGCAAGCCTTATCTAGACAAGTTTGTCATTGTCTTCATTGATGACATCTTGATCTATTCTAAAAACGAGCATGAGCATGAGGAATATCTAAGATTGGTCCTTGAATTACTAAAGAGAGAGGAGCTCTATGCTAAGTTCTCAAAATGTGATTTCTGGATAAAAGAAGTTCAATTCCTTGGTCATGTGATTGATGCTAATGGAATTCATGTAGACCCAGCTAAAATTGAATCCATCAAAAGTTGGCCTACACCTTCTAATCCAACAGAAATTAGGCAATTTCTTGGCCTAGCTGGCTATTATAGGAGATTTATCGAAGGATTCTCCAAGATAGCTCAACCATTGACCATGCTCACCCAAAAGGGGGTAGCATATCATTGGGGATTCAAGCAAGAGGCTGTTTTTCAAACATTGAAACAGAAGTTATGCAGTGCACCTATACTATCATTACCTGGCGGCATTGAAGACTTTGTAGTCTACTGTGATGCTTCTGTTCAGGGACTGGGATGTGTTTTGATGCAGCGAGACAAAGTCATAGCCTATGCCTCAAGACAGTTAAAGGCTCATGAGAAGAACTATGCAACTCATGACATAGAACTAGGAGCAGTTGTGTTTGCTCTTAAACTATGGAGACACTACTTGTACGGTACTAAGTGCACTATTTATACCGACCACAAGAGTCTTCAACACTTGTACAATCAAAAGGAGATGAATATGAGACAGAGGAGATGGCTTGAACTACTAAACGATTACGATTGTGCCATCAAGTACCATCCCGGTAAAGCAAATGTTGTGGCTGATGCTTGGAGTAGGAAAGAACATGTGAAACCTCGTAGAGTACGAGCCTTACAACTTACCATTCAAAGCAACCTACCAGCACAAATTCTGAATGCTCAGACTGAAGCCCTGAAAGAAGAGAACATTAAAGATGAAAACCTTCGAGGGCTAGACCAACAGTTTGAAGTTCATTCAGATGGAGTACGCTTTATAGCAGGAAGGATTTGGGTACCCCTATACGAGAATCTTAGAAGCTTGATCATGGATGAAGCCCACAAGTCTAAGTACTCTATCCACCCAGGTACAGATAAGATGTATTACGACTTGAAGCTTGTTTACTGGTGGCCAAGAATGAAGGCAGATATTGCTACTTATGTCTCAAAGTGTTTAACTTGCTCTAAAGTCAAGGTCGAATACCAAAAGCCTTCAGGAATGTTGACCCAACCAGAAGTACCCGTGTGGAAGTGGGAAATGATAACCATGGATTTTGTCACTGGTTTACCCAAATCTCAAACGGGCAATGACACCATTTGGGCTATTGTTGACCGTCTCACCAAATCCGCTCATTTCATACCCATCCGTGAGAAAGACAAGATGGAGAAGCTTGCAAGGATTTATATCAAAGAAATTATCTCTAGACACGGAGTGCCAATGTCTATCATCTCTGATCGTGATGCACGATTTACATCTGTCTTTTGGGGTAAACTTCAAAAAGCTCTAGGCACTCGCCTAGATATGAGCACAACCTATCATCCTCAGACTGATAGCCAAAGTGAAAGAACCATACAGACTCTTGAGGATATGCTTAGGGCTTGTGTTATTGATTTCGGAAAGAACTAGGAAGGTCATCTACCTTGAGTAGAGTTCTCATATAATAATAGCTATCATTTGAGCATCAAGGCGGCACCATTCGAGGCCTTATATGGACGTAAATGTAGATCACCGCTTTGCTGGGCAGAAGTTGGAGATAGTCAACTTACTGGCCCAGAATTGATCTTTGAAACTCATGAGAAAATTTTCCAGATAAGAGAACGCATGGCTGCTGCTAAGGATCGCCAGAAAAGCTACGCTGATAAACGCTGCAAGCCACTTGAATTTCAGGAAGGAGATAAAGTTTTGCTAAAGGTATCTCCCTGGAAGGGAGTTATACGCTTTGGGAAACAAGGGAAATTGAACCCTCGCTACGTGGGACCTTTTGAAATTGTCAGAAGGATCGGCCCAGTAGCCTATGAATTAAATCTACCTGCTGAACTTGGTGGTGTGCACAATGTTTTTCACGTATCCAATCTAAGGAAGTGTTTATCCGATGAATCCCTGGTTGTGCCTTTGGAGGAACTACAAGTAGATGAGAAACTCAGATTTATTGAGGAACCAGTTGAAATCATGGATAGAGAAGTTAAACAACTAAAGCATAGCAAGATTCCGATTGTCAGAGTTCGGTGGAACTCCCGGCGTGGTCCTGAGTTCACTTGGTAACGAGAGGACGAAATGATGCGTAAGTATCCTAACCTGTTCAAGAATATTGCCAGTACATCTTAATTTTCGGGACGAAAATTCCTCTAACAGGGGGATGATGTGACAATCCGGAAAAATTTCGAGCTTAGACTGTAATATCTCGAATTTCATTTAATTAAAAGTTAATTTTTTAAATAAGTTGATGTTAATTTCAAGAATAATAAAAATCATATTAATAATAATAAAGTAAATAATAACAATAATAATAATAATAATAATAATAATAATAATAATAATAATAATAATAATAACAATAATAATAATAATAATGAAGTTCAGGGGGTAGTTTGTCATTTATCAAACTTCAAAAGGAATTTATTAACATAAAATAATACATTTTAAACTGCAGGGACCATTGTGTAACTTTGCAATTTACAAAACCAACCCCCCTTTTCCCCGATTTTCCGACCACCGCCGGCCACACTCCAGTGGCAAATCCGGCGACCCCCAAAATGCCGAATTGACACGGGTTTGACTCAATCAAAAGCTCCCGACACCTTTGCGTGAATGCCTCGAACTCGTGGGCCACTGTAATTTGAATATTAAGGTCGATTAGTGCGATTTAAACCTTTCGGCTGACCACCACTACGAACACGCACTGAACAATAATAATAATCAAAATTAGTGGCACACCAACGAACTTTTAACCGTTTAAGATCGTCCATCAAGATCAAATTCGTTTGAAACACAACAAAACATCACATTCAATTCACTCTCTGTCGCGAACCTGCAACTTACTGTTTCTTCATCGAATCAGCCTTAAACAGGTAATTAAACATACCATTGAACTTGATTTTGGTTGGGGAACAAAAGCCCTAACATCAATTCGGTTATAAACATCTATTTGATGCTCAATTTGGAATCGATCGAAACTAGGGTTCTTGCGGATTGGGGATGATTGCAGGTTATGTTTATAATTAATGGAACCGGGTTCTTGTGCGGCTGTATGCCTTTGGTTCACTGGTTTGGGTGTGGGAATATGTGAAGGAGGTCACGGGTTCGAACCCGTGCACCTCCCATTATTTTTTCAATGCTTTTTTTAACCTTTTAAAAATATACAAAAATTTCCAAAAATTATAAAAATAAGTTTTAAAAACTTCCTTTATTTTAAAAGTGTCTAATTAATTTTCTATAAATTTATTTATTTAAAAACTCCTTAATAATTTTTATAAAATATTATATACAAAGGTTATGAATAATTATTTTTATACAAATAGACTCTAAATAATAATTTAAATTATTAATTTATTATTGAATATTATATTATCTGTAATTATGGATAAAACATGATAATGTCTAAACACAAATTAGATTTTATAAATTAAATTATAAAATCTTACTAAATAATACATGATTTACTGTAAATCATAAATAGATTTTAAATAAATTAATAACACAGATTATTATACATAATCATAAATAATGTTTATACATAATCATATAAATATAATGTAAATATGGATAACATAATTAATAATTAGATAATTTATATTATTTGGAAGCGGTCTCTCTACCTAACAAGATAGAGGAAAGACTCGCCTACACCTACCCTCCCCAGACCCTGCTCATTGAGTGGGATATACTGGGTTTGTTTGTTTGTTTATAATTTATATTATGTTTTATCATGTAAATATGTTATAATTTAATAATATGTTATTATTTATACATAATCTATGTTCAATTATAATAACATTTTCATATAAATATAATGTCTAGATAATTTGTGTCTATTTATAAATCTTACTATTAGATTTTATAAATTAAATCATAAAATATTAAAGTATCCTATTTGTGTTTTAAACATGATAAACACAAATTAGATTTTATAAATTAAATTATAAAATCTTACTAAATTAAATACCAACTTACATATTTAAATAATGTCTAAAACTTATTTAGAACATAATGATATGTTAAGATCATTATTAAATTAATCAAATGAAATGCAAAACTTTAGTTATTAAAGAATTAACAAAAATAATAAGATTATTTAATTATATGTTTATAACAAATCCTAGAAAAACCAAACCCTAGATCAATTGAACACCAGGTTCAAGATCTAACTTATTTAGGTTATGGATTTGTATCTAATTACTTATATGAATTATAATTTCTTAGCAGGAATTTACTAGCTTGTCAACACCACACAAGAACTGAGGTGAGTTCATACTTAACTGTTCCCCTTTTTAATCATTTAAATATTTTGGGGAGGATACATGTTGTAATTAAAATTACAAATTATTTTTATGTATTATGTTAAATAATAATTGAATCACATTTATGATTACATATGGTTATAATAAAAATCCTTCTCTGTATACTGGACTATAAACAAGCAGGGATCTTTTGGATAGTACTATCGGGGAGTGACTTACCCCCATAAAGGTTTGGACATGTGGTCCTTACCAAGATGCACAAAGATCTTATTGTCATTCGGGATGACTGTTCTGTGTTGAGAAGGCAGATGTGCACTATATAAAGTTTGCCATTATAGTTCCACTTACAACCCATATGAGGATAAATGTAAAGGAGGATTTGCTCCATCTGATTTGAAATTATTATGACTAATATAATATACACATAAAAAGGATAATAAACTATGATACATGGGTAATTCCTATGTGGAGGATTTGTTGGCTTGTACATAATTAGTATGTGGGATAGCGGGTTCACCTTATAAAAGGGTTCTGACAGGCTATTCATATACAAGGTAATACCAGTGGGTAATTTATACTCACACTTTACTCGTAAATCCTATTTTGATGATAATTAATGGTTTATCATTTGTGTTTTACTCACCTATGAACTCACCAACCCTGTGTTGACACTTGATTTTATATGTATTCTCAGGTATCTACTAGGAGCTTATGGACATGCACGTAGGATCATATAAGAGCTCAAGATACATATTGCTTAATATTTGAGATATGATTAGACGTGTTGTTAAGAAACAATTTATCTTTTGTTTCCGCTACGTATAATATTTATTACTCTGATTATCAATGGAATGATTATCTAAAATCTATCATATAGATAACTGCATCTCATGTGTGACTACTGTGTTCGATCCTGTTTGTTCATCCCTCTGTGATAAATTCCAGACCCGGAATTTGATGGTGTGACAGCGACCGAGGAGGGGGTCGCGCAGGTGGAGTTCGGCCGAGGGGCAGCGCCCCTTTTCCGGGTCAGCAACTTTTTGTTTAGGGTCTGGGTCAGCACCCACGGACCCGGTCAGAAACAACACAACCAAATCAAACAAGCTGACCGGCTGACCGAGTCAGCCAGTTAGCCGGGTCAGCCGGGTCAGCCAATATCAAACAGCCCCTAAGCCATCTCTGGCGATTAATCAATAATTCGAAGTGCTTTTCTTGCATTAAAAATTTATCCAACACAAATAAATCGTTAACAAAATAAGAAATGTCTAGAAAAAACAATAGATGAATATGTTACCGGTTTTTGACAAGTTAAGTTGAGTTCAAACTCGTTTAAATTTGGGCTCGGTTTGTTTAGCTTAAGAAGGCTCAAGCTTGAGCTTAAAGCTCGTTCAGGCTAGTGAATAACTTTTAAAGCTCAGACTCGGCTTGTTTAATGATTATTTTAGTACACTTGACATTATTTTTTATTTACAACATAATATATATATCTAGATTTTTGTGAAATTATAAAAAGCTAGTTTTACCGCCCGTGTGTTGCGGCGACATCCTACACGACGTGATAAGGTATAGACTAATAATCGAACCGATCTGTCCCCAAATTTACATCGAACGATGAACTAACATGAATTTATACCGCTAAATGAAAACGTATTATACTTGACCCGACTCTTTTCCAAACAAAATAATGTCAAAACGTAGACCAAGTCAAAACGTACATAAAAAAACACATAGATTACACTCGACCCGACTCGTTATCGAACTAAAGTTACATTGAAGTATAACTCAAATTTGTAATGTCAAATGAAAATATTTTATATTTGACTCGAATCCTTTCTGCATTGTTTCACGACCGGATAGGACCGGTCGGTCCGACCGGTTCAACTGGGGATCGGTCCGGTGGCCGGTCCGGTTAGGTATGATTCGTTTTTGAGTGGTAGAACTGGCCGGTTCTTCCCGAACCGGTGGTCGGACCGGAAAACCGGACCGGTTCGGACCGGTTTTCGGTATTTTTTTATATCTGAACTATAAATTAGTGTGTTAGATATACAAATATACTTAAGTTTTATTTATAACTATAAAATACATATATAAATCATATATAAATTACTTATATTTGAATATATATAACTATATATATAATATACTATATATAAAATTATGACGTTATCCGGTTCTTAAATCCAGTCCGACCGTTCCGACCGGTCCGACTACCAAACCAGTAAGGCGTCCGGTTCGACATCTGATCCGGTTCTGAAAACATTGCCTTTCTGAACAAAACTTACTTCAAAACGTAGGCGAACATCGAAATGTATATTATCTCAGAGCTTGTATAAAAATATGTACGGAAATATTTTTATATTTGACCTGACTCGTACGGATATGTACATAAAACTACAGACGTAAAAAATTAGTTTTTTAAAGTAAAAATTATGTTAGGGTAAAATCAAAACTTTAGAAACTTAAAGGGTCAAATAATCATTTGTGTATAAGTATAAATGCATATTAAATTAACCACTTGTGTTTAATTTATTAAAATAAAAAATCTAGTGTTCAAAGCATGAAAAGTTTAAAATATATTCTAGCTATTGAGTTTTTTTTAGTATATCATATGATTGACATAAACTCAAGAAAGTGTAAGGAAATATATTTTACTCATATTATTAGTGATGCACTAATATCAACTTTAATTATCATAAAAGTTGATATTGTTTGGCCCTTGCACTTATATCCAATGGTTTTAGAACCGGATCGGACATCGAATCGGACGTCTTACTGGTTCGGTGGTCGGATCGGTCGAACCGGATTTAAGAACCGGATGACGTCATAATTATATATATATATATATAATCAAATATAAGTAATTTATATATGATTTATAAATGTATTTTATAGTTATATATTAACTATAAATGTATATCTAACACACTAATTTATGGTTCAACACCCTGTTTTTACTAGGGGTGTTCATTTTCGGATAGTGAATTTCAATATCCGAATCCGAATCCGAAATTTCGGATATCCGAATTTCGGATATCCGAAATTTCGGATTCGGATTCGGATATCCGTTCGGATATCCGAATTCAAAGAAATTTTCTATTATTTAATAAATTTTATAAAAATGTAATAATTTTTATTAAAGTTTTTATCGGGTATTTGAAGTTTTTTATTAAAATGTCCTAAATATCTAAAAATATCCGAAATATATAATTAATATTTAATATTTTTAAATTTTTATAAAAATATTTTGGATATTTCGGATATCCGAAATATCTGAAAATTCTGAAAACCACTATCTGAATCCGAATCCGAAATTTCGGATATCCGAAGTTCGGATATCCGAATTTTCGGATATCCGAAATTTCGGATATCCGAATTTCGGATTTTCGGATATTTCGGATTCGGTTTCGGATTCGGATATTTTTGAACACCCCTAGTTTTTACCCATAAAAAAAATACCAAAATCCGGCCCGAACCGGTCCGACCATGACGAACCGGCCGGTTCGACCAGACAAAAACGAACCATAGCAGACCGGACCGGACACCTGACCGATCCCCGGTCAAACCGGTCGGACCGGACACCTGACCGATCCCCGGTCAAACCGGTCGGACCGGCCGGTCCGATCCGGTCGTAAGAACACTGCTTATATCAACTTTAATGAACACGTCGACCTAGCCCCGGTGTCATTGAGCTCACAACCTTCATTTTTTCTTCTATTTTCGTTCCAGCAATAGATTACCATCTAGAGACGAGACGTGGACTTCACGGTGGCGGTGGTCATGACAACAAAAGCGTAAAGGGAGGCGGAACGTACTAACAATGTGGACGCTGACTTGGCGGTGGCGGTAGCCACGATAACAAAGCTGAAGGGCAGGAGTTGGACAGGATTTATACAATATACAATACCTACCATCACAAACAAAAGCTCATGTTTTATTAATTAAATGTCAATACAGTTAAAGATAAGAGTTAAATCGTTGTTATATATTTGAAGGAAGAGTTTTATATATATCCTTATAAATTTAGAAAATATTATATATATATATATATATATATATATATATATATATATATATATATATATATATATATATGTAATATAGTGTAAGGATCAAATGTTAACTCTCTCTTCGCGACATACTCTCTCTTCGCGACATAGCTTGCGTTAACCGTCAAGATAAATCAAAAGTCTTTTTATTTGTCCGAATAACATCGCGACACGTATACAACGTTATGTTATTTTCTGTATATGTGTAAATTTACAAGTATAAAAAACTTAAAAAAGATGTAAGTTTCACAAAATCATTGTAAATATTTAATTCCGCAACAAAGATGTAAGTTACTGACACCAATAATCATTTTTATACAATTATAAATTTACACATATACATAAAATAACATAACATTGTATATGTGTAATGATGTCATTTAAACAAAAATAATAATAATTTTAATTTCTCTTAAAGGGTTAAGTAGAGTTAAGTCGCGAATAGTGGGTTAAGAAGCATTGTGGATTAGTTAATATGGCATTTTAAAGTTTTAGTAAAATAAATATGAATGATTATTTCTTAAATTGTTTTTAGTGGATGAAAAAATTGATATTTTAATTACTTTTACCAACGTATATGATATTTTAAGTTTTTATCGAGTATACTAGTTACTTTTTTAGTATGCAAGAACATACATGAATCCACCATTTGAAGATCATGCATAGTATAATCTAAATTATTTAAGAGTTAATTACATGATTAGTCAGTATGGTTTACTTATATTACAATATCGGTCTCAACTTTTGAAAAATTACATGTTTTTTTTCTAACTATTTATCAAACCGTAACACCATACATGATTGGTCCCTGACACTACCTTTTGTTAAGTTTTTAAGTTAAGTGAATGTGAAAAAAGAAATATACCTTTTAATGTAATACTATATATTTAACAACCCAACCCACCCCATCCCTTCCCCTAAATTAGACCAGGCACATTGCCGATCGCCACCACCACATCCGACGACTTTCCTACAGCACTACTCCACCATCGTCACAGCCGCATCAATGCACTACCACAAACTGGCTACCCACCGACAACCAATCCGCCATCTCCATCGCCAACATTCATCGTACCACCACCATTTACAACTGCGATCACCACCACCATCTCCCAACCTGCTCGCCACCGCCACACATGTTCATCATCGCCGGCGGTTGAAGCCCGCATATCCATCGAAATCCACCCCACCCCATCGGCCACCCCATCGTCTTCTCTACTCAGCCATCCCCTCCGATCATTTGACCAAATCCGATTTGAAATGGAGGTGATAGTGGTGGTGATAGTGGCGGTGCCAGAGCAGATCTGATTTGAATAAGAGGGTGACAAATGTTGCACGCGGTGGTGTTAGGACCGTGTACGTACGGAGTACTAACTGATTCTTCGTTGTACCGGATCAAATAGTGCGGAATCCTATTTGATTGGCGATCCAATCAGTGAGAACGAATTCAAGATCAATCCTAACGATTAGAAAACGTTATAAATTGACTCGGAATGATCTGAAACGCTCTATGAAGTTGGAATGGTCGAACAGCACGTTCTGGGGCGATTAGGGTTTCTAATATTCGAAGTGTCTTGTTTTTCCACGAATTAAGTGGTATTTATAGGTTACAGATCTCATTCGTGCGACTGAGTCTTGCGACTGACTCAGTCGTGCGATTGAGTAATACGACTGATTCCTTCGTACGCTTGAGTCAGACTGATGACTCAACCGTCCGATTGACTCAGCCTCTTAGTTCAACCGTGCGATTGGACCATTCGCATGGTCCAGTCGGACGACTGAAAGAGATGTTTAGTCAAACACATTCATGAACCTCTAATGATTCAGAACTGTGTCTCACAACTGTAAACCTATATAACATGGTCATATTACGCATGTAACAACTAATAATATAGATATAACATTAAATAATCAACAACCATATAAAGAAGAGATTCTCATTAGATTGATTTAACATTACATATGTGTAACAAGATAGAAGTTTATTACATTTCAGCTCACTAGACTAGAACTGGGGACATGTGTACCAACAAACTCCCCCTTGGACCTAGTTCTATCTGGACTTTTACTTCTTTCTTGAACTCTTCATATCGTTTCACCCTTTCCTCTCTTGAGATCCCAGAATGAATATTCAATGCGAAGCAGATACGTATAACATGTTGGAATTGCAGTGCTTGCACAATATCCTGTGTATCAAAGAACAGTGGCCACTTGAATAAGATATATACATCAGACTCAGACAAGTTGGTTAGCCACATCGGATCAAACACTCTTATCGTCTCGACCGTTCCTTCTTTCTCCAAAACTATGACGGCTTCACCAGTTCGCCAGTCATAATACCACCATTTGAAATGGGGTGCAAAATCCTGAGGCATCTCCCTCAATGGAATACGCGACATCGTGCGCGGAGGGTGCCATCTCAAGACCACTTTTGGTCTTCCTGAGGTGGGGTCAATCTCAGTCCTATGAAATAACCTTCTTGGCTGTTGAGGTTTAAAGTTGACCCACCTAGTATGGTACTCTTTCTTTAGTGCCTGCTCAAACCATCCAGATATCTTTCCTGGAACAGCATATAGGAGGTTCAAGTTGGCTAGACGATTAAGCTCAAACCCTGGAAGAGTTTTCAAATCATGAGGAAATCTGAAATATTCGATTCCCTTCTCTCTCTTCACTGCATATACTTTGAGATCATCAAAGTATGCCCAGCTGATAATCTTTCCTGACACCTTCTGATGTTTTTTAATCTTGTAAAGCTTGGTGTAGGCATTTGACTTTGGAGGCCCACGCTGTTTCTTCATTTCCTCAAGGCATGCAATCCATTCCTCCTTCTTGGTTGCACGATCAGCTTCATCTGCCTGAGGAATCTCTTCTGCAGCTGCCTTAGCTGCTGTCATCTCTTCCACTTTATCAAAATATTGCTGTCAAAAGTTTCCCCCACATCTGGAAGCACTTCGCCTTCGGCATTAGTGTATTGAGGATAATGATCAGCCGTTACATCCTCAATCTCCACCTCGTCGACATCTTGAAGTTCTTCATCGCTGACTACATCGACTGCGGGAGCATCTTTTACCAACTCATCCGGATTCAGACTGAACAGTTCTGCAATCTGTTCATCTGTCAAGTCATGAATGATTTCCCCTTCTTCAGCTGAGTAACCCACAGACCGTTGCACTATCCCTTGAAGATCAAGAATCATAGTCAACTTGGTTTCAATCTGACGAAGGGGCATAACATCATGCTCATCGACTTGTGTGGTTGATCCTGTTACAAAATCAAATATATTGCAAGTAAGTATACATTGATCACATTACCAAAGATGATTTATATATCCACAAAATTTTATATATAACAGACTAGAGTACATAATTTCAAGTACAAAGTTTCAGCAAAATAAATAAACATCTAGTCTTGAACTTTGCCTTGTATCTCCAGTGGATCTTCAGTGGGAGTAGACGAAGAGGGGCCTTGATCATGTCGCTTTTTAGAGCGCCTTTCGCCTGCTGCACTTTCGCTTCTATCTCCGGAAGTTTCTCCTCCTTTACTTTCACCATCTCTCTTCTTCTCATCGCCATCATTGCTTTCATCACTACCATCATCATCATCGTTATCCTCCTCATCATCTTCATCATCGTCTTCCTCATCATTATCTTCATCATCACTATCATCACCATCATCATCACCATCACCTTCTCCAATCTTGAGGGGCTCACTTTGAGTACCTTTCAGTTTAAGCACAAGAGTCTTATGAGCCGCCTCTAGCTTTCCCATTCTCTCATCCGTTTCAGCCTCATGTTGAAGTAACCCAGTGATCTGATCTGTCTGTGAGGTGATCACCTGGGCTTGGGAAGAAATCTGCTCGCGTAGCTGATGAATCTCAGCAGTTTGAGAGGAACTTAACTCTCTCAGCTGCTGTAACTGAGCCGTTTTCTCCGCATCAGACGCCATCAGCTTAACCACCATGCTGTTTAGGGCAGCAAGCTGTTCTACAACAGAAACTGGTGGGATGAATGAGCTGGATGGGAACGGTGAGGGGCCTGTTTGTTGAGTGGTGGTGGTGGTGGTGGTTGTGGTGAATATGGGGTTAAAGGTAAAGGCTGTAGATGGTGGTACAGTGGTGGTGGTGGATGTGGGAGTATTACGTGGGGGTATAGAGGTGGTGGTGGTTTGGGTTGTTTGGGATATGGTGGATTGAGAGGTATGAGTGGTTTGGGTGGTTTGGGTAGGTGTTGTGGAAGTGGTAGTTGCAGGGGAGGTAGAAACAAGAGTGATCCTCCTGCGTTTGGCTTTCATCCCATGAGGACGAGCCATGTGTTTCCTCCGAGCCCCTCTTGACCCGGAGGCTCCCCCTTGGCTGCTGGGAGAGACTGGGTTATATGATGGGTCAGCAACAGAGCTCCCAGTCTCTCCTGGGCGACCACCAACCGCCCGCAGACCTTCCTCGGTTGCCACTACCCGACTACCCACTGTCCGGGTTAGTGGTGCCTCGTCTGAGTCCTCCTCCTCCTGCATAAAGTCAGGGTGGATTGGAGCTGTCTCAGGTCTTCCTTGACCCTCTCCACCCTGACCAGATCCTTGGTCATCATCATCGGAGTCATCGGAGGGTAGAGCCACTTGCTCTACATCAGAGTCACTATCCTCGTGACGCCACTTTCTCCTAGCTGGCGCCACATAGTCTTCTCGGGCCAGATGCCCAAACAAACGTCTTACCGGGGGCTTGACCTGCTTTCCCCGGTAAACCTTCATTCTGCCTAAGGTGGTGTCATCCATCACCTCTAGTACAACTGCATCCTCCTTCTGCTTCGGCAACATAGGTAGCTTTTGGTCAAAGATCATTTGCAGGAAGCGAGGATACATGCAAAAGCCTTCTCTTCCCTTAACTTCTATGTTCTCCACTAAGTAAGTGAAGATCATTCTGGAGAAGCTGAAAGGGTGGTTCAGCACCAAAGCAACGTAGGCATTCTGCATTTGCTCTGAGAGCTCGTCGAAGCCTCCTTTTCGTGAGGCAATACACCTGAGCAAGACGTGGGCTAGGTATTTGAACTGGGGGCAGAGATTGCTCTTGTTGAGCATCCCTGAGTTTATGTCCCCAGTATACTTAGCCCTCAGGAAGCACCCTCTGACTGTCATTGGATGTAAACGAACAGGACAGTCATCATCATTTCCTAGTTCTAGGACTGTCCTTAAGTCCTCCTCTGTTATCTCTATAGCTTGCCCAAGAACAGTGCTTCTAATAGTATAGGGCTCCCTGGATCTGTCTACCACAGCGTGTTCCCAAAACGACTGCTGCATCGACCTGTATGGTGTACATTGTGCTGAGATGGCTCTGTATATCCTCGATCTTCTCAGAAATGTGATAATGCCAGAAAAATCAGCGGCATTCCTAGAGGTCAAGTCCAAATGAGCACAAATGTTGTGCTTCGTGCTCATAACCCATCGACTCGCCATCTGTAACACAATGTAAGCTTACATTAATACATTTAGAAGAGAGTAAACAAAATCAATGAGTTTCCCACTTTGGTTAGTCGGGCGACTGAGCATCCGAATGAACATAGCCGTGCGACTGAGTGGAACGAATGAGTCTTGAAAGGTGAATTTATTCATACGGGCGACTAAGTCAAGTGAATGAGCATAGTCGTGCGTTTGATTCATTCGTTCATCTCAGTCGGGCGACTGAGACTAATCGTCTACTCAGTCGGGCGATTGGAGTTCATCAGCGTGTCCAGTCGCATACCCGACAGTTTGTCCATTCAAATTCGTGTTTTGAGCTATACTTGAAGTTAAACGTCGAAATTTTGCTCATTACACTCGGAAACTACCGATAAATCATGTTCTAACTTCTATTTGAACGTTTAAGCTAGTTTGGACAACCTATTTGTTCATTATGCATTCGGTTACTGTTTGGTCTAATTTTGAGAGATTTTGGTCACCATTTATCAGTGTTATTGATGAAACACTTTGAGTAGTACCTGTATAATAACCAATGAGTGTTAGAACACGTAAACAAAAGCAGATATGAATCAAAGAAAATTTCGACAGCGGTTCCTTAGGTCGGGCGAATAGAGGGGGCGATTTGGGAGAGAGAACGACTGATGATGATTTGGTCTGTTTTTATACTAGGGCAAAATCCAGTCGGGCGACTGAGTCTAGTCGCCTTGGTTAATCGACCGATTGAGTTTAGTCGTCTTGAATAGTCGGACGACTGAGTCTCAGTCGTGCCATCTACCCAATCGTTCATCTCCATTCGGCCGATTGAAGTTCATCCAAACGACAATATCAGTCGGTCACCTCCAATCGTTCGATGTGTTTCATTCGCATACCTCATTCGCACGTTTGACCTAGTCGGGCACATTTAACCGGCCGATTGGGTTCAGTCGCATGGTCCAATCTTATGATTGTATTCAATCGTACACCCCATTCGGCCGACTGGGTCATATCAGATTCAGTCGAACGATTGGTCTATCCTTGTGCCAATTTTGAGGTATGAACCAACACTTAGTTTTAATTACCAATTGTTAAAACATTATGTGCATTAATTGATCATCTCAGACATGATCCATTTAACCACCCGATCACCTCAGACGTGATCCATTTATCCACCTGATCACCTCAGACGTGATCCTTTTAACCTTTCAGAAACAAGTTATTTAGATAGACATTAAGCACTTTCAGTGACGTTTAACAGATAGCAATATACACAGTCCGACATGACACATTATACTAAGACTAAACAAAAACTTAACCTATAAATAGAAAGACATATTTTTGTGATTTTTGATAGGGCAGGCTTGTATAGCTTATTAGCATTAACATTTTATCCGGAATGGACTCTCGTGGAATCAGACAGGCATATACACCATCACTTGGAACATTTAGTGCTTATTACATTTTGCATGATTTGATTGCACAGTTTTTCACTTATCGAAGACTTCTAATATCTAACTAGGAATCATGTTTGAACTAATATGTAATTCTTATTGATTTTGAACATCAGGCAATGCAGCCACGACGATTGTCAGTATGTTTGTCCACTTAAATCCATACACAGACGTTTGACACACATCAGCGATTAATTAGATGAATTAGGTCAAACCGTATTTGTGTATTCCACAGGTATATAGTAATCAATCGTCCTCAGGAGATTTTGAGCGGTCTAGGACTTAGAAGATTTGGTTCTAAAAATTGTCAAAGAGATGCAGAACCTCAGGTCAGTGCCATCGCACAGCAGAGAGGCGCAAACAACAATGAATTCTTAGAACAAATAGGTTATGCTTAGCCTCAGGTCAGTGCCATCGCACAGCAGAGATGCACAATACCTATTTATCTTCTTAGAGCAGCATATTTGCATATACATTATTTTAATGACATTTGTCATCTTTTGCTCTGTTTTGCAGGTCTTTGCTCACATTTGTGGCATTAGCTTGCTCCTCACCCCTTATTGGATATTGATTGATTGTGCAGACCAGGGATACCATGGGAACACACAACTGGTTGAATAAATTTAGTTTAAGCCTATTCACTGATGATGTCTAATGGTCTATTGTGTTGAATCTACTGACACATCGTATTGTGTACTTACACAACCCTAGATCTACTTTCTCCAAGTAATTACAATACCAGTCAAAGCTTCTATCATATTCCCATTTTGTTAGACTTAGACTTCTCTGACTTATGATTTTTTATGTTTAGAACCGAAAAACCAATTTGATATTCCAAGTAACTCGGTGCCTGTGAGCTATCACTTTCCAGTTTTATCGAGTCGCATTTCCAGTCTATTTGTCTATGCCTTTTCAGCTAAACTTATCTTCCCCCCCTTTTTTTTTTTTTTTTTTTTTTTTTTAATAAGTAAATGAATACTGAAATAAATCTCCCCCTAAAATTCTAAAACAGAAAATCTTTTTGTGTTTTTGGATTTTATATGACATGGAAATTAAAAAATAAAATAAAATTGAAAGAGAGAAAGAAATAAACTAAAGACACAAGTCGGACTATGAATCTGCTTCTTCAGCAATCACATCACTTTTCTTTTTAACGCCGTTGACCTCTAGGAGATATAAAAATCTTGGTTTATCAAACGGTTTGGTGTAGAGGTCAGCGCGCTGAAAGTCCGTGTTAATTTTAATCACATCAATTAATTGTTTTTCATAGCAATCGCGTATGAAATGATATTTAATCCCGATGTGTTTTGTTTTTGGGTGTTGAACAGGATTTTTAGTGACAGCTATGGCAGCAGAATTATCAACATAAATAGGAGTGTTAGAAAATTTCAAACCGTAGTCGCGCATTTGCTGTTGAATCCAGATGATTTGAGAACAGCAACTTGCAGCAGCAACGTATTCAGCTTCACAGGTTGATAAGGCAACCGAGGTCTGCTTCTTGCATTGCCACGTGACTAACCGTCTTCCAAAGAACTGACACCCTGCTGACGTCGATTTGAAATTCATCTTGCAGCCACCATAATCTGAATCGCTGTACGCAGTAAGCTCGAAGTCATCGTCATGAGGATACCACAAACCCAGTGTTGGAGTACCCTTCAGATAACGGAAAATCCTTTTTACACCAATCAGATGATTCACTTTTGGCTTCGCTTGATATCTAGAACATAGACATGTTGCATACATGATATCTGGACGCGAGGCAGTGAGATACATGAGAGATCCAATCATCCCACGATACATAGTGGCATCCACCAAATCCCCATTCTCATCAGGAGCCACATCATGATTTGTGGCGAGAGGGGTACCGGCAGCAGACGCATTTTCCATGTCAAATCGGCTGAGAATATCTCCGACATATTTGCACTGATGTAAGAAAATACCGGTAGGTGTTTGATCCACCTGTAATCCCAGGAAGAACTTCATCTCTCCCATTGCACTCATTTCAAATTCTGCCTTCATCACAGATTCGAAATCTTTGCATAACACTTCATTTCTAGATCCAAAGATGATATCATCCACATAGATCTGCACCAGAAGCAAGTCACCATCCTTTTCTTTGATAAACAATGTACAGTCAATCACACCCCTGCGAAAACCATGCTTCAGTAGGTGGGTGGAGAGCTTTTCATACCAAGCTCGAGGAGCCTGATGTAGCCCATACAGAGCCTTGTCCAACTTGTAGACTCTGTCCCGATGATAAGGATCTTCGAATCCTTCGGGTTGACTGACATATACTTCTTCACGGATTTCCCCATGCAAGAATGCACTCTTAACATCCAGTTGATAAACTTTGATTTTCATGTAAGAGGCGTAGGCTAGAAAGATACGTATAGCTTCCATTCTAGCTACGGGAGCAAAGACTTCATTGTAGTCGATGCCTTCGACTTGTCTGAAGCCTTGAACAACCAAGCGTGCCTTGTTTTTGATCACAACACCTTGGTCATCCTTCTTGCATTTTAGTACCCATTTGGTACCAATCACCTTAACTCCTTTCGGCCTGTCAACTAGAGTCCAGACTCCAAGTTTCTTGAACTGGAGTAGCTCTTCTTGCATAGCATTTACCCAGGCCTCATCTTTCAGGGCGTCGCAGACATATTTAGGCTCGATTTGTGAAACAAAACATGAGAAAGCCCCGTCATTTACATAACCCTTTTCCATGACTGCAGCATAATCAGCAGAGTACAGCTGATTTCTTGTTTGCACACCGGATTGAATGTCCCCTATGATAGACGAGGGGGGATGATTCACACTGATCCTTGTCATGGTAGGAACCACAACCTCAGTATCCATATTGGTGACTACTGGTTCAGTATCCGGATTTCCTGCAGCTGGTATAGCAGCTGATGATTCACTGTGTTGATTGGCTGTTTGCTCAGTGTTAGAAGCAGGAGCTTCTTCATCATCTGATGAATCATCACTCTCATCATGAGCAGGAGTCGAAGAGCTTGAGGCATCAGCAGTAGGTGTGATGTTGCTTGAATCCAGATTTGGTGAGTTAAGAACATCATACATCATCTGGGTAGCAGCATCATCCTCTGAATCAAGCTGTGGAAGATTGAAGGATTTGAAAAAGCCATCATAATCAAAGAATGATGATGGTCCTTTTCCAGCAGGAGGTGTGGTGAATCTCTGAACATCCACATTGCACCACACCTCTACCTGACCCGTCGAATTATTGTAAACTCGCTTGTCTGGGATGCTGTATCCTAAGAATATTCCTTGATCGGCCTTTTCGGTGAACTTGCCATCCTGAGTCTTCTTTAGCAATGTACATGGAGCTCCAAATGGTTCCAGATACTCCAAATTTGGCTTTCTCTTCTGAAGTAGCTCATAACAAGTCTTGCCGTGCCTTTTGACTACTAACACACGATTGAGTGTGTAGCAGGCATTTGCAACTGCCTCATTCCAGAACTGAACTGGGAGCTTTGAATCAGCTAACATGGTTCGTGCAGTCTCAATTAAGCTCCGATTCTTTCGTTCTGCAACTCCATTCATCTGTGGCGTGTATGCTGAGGTGAACTGGTGAACAATACCCTTCTCCTTGCAGAAAGCATCCATCCACTGATTCTTGAACTCTGTGCCATTGTCAGAACGAATTCTCCTTACCTTCAGTTTATAGAGTGACTCCAAAGTCGTGACGAGCATCTTGAATGATTCAAACGTTTCTGATTTAGCTTTCAGAAACATCACCCAGGTGAATCTTGAGTAGTCATCAGTGACTACAAAGCAGTACCAGTCTCCTGCTATACTCTTCGTGCTTACAGGACCAAATAGATCCATGTGTAGCAGCTCCAAGGGTATCTCAATTGTGTTGACGTGCTTGGTCTTGTGAGATTTCCTGGTCTGCTTTCCCTTCTTGCAAGAGACACAAAAATCAGGAAGTTGGAAGTTCTTGACTGTAACTCCCTCAACAAGGTTGTTGTGAATCAGATGATTCATCTTCCTTTGATTTATGTGTCCCATCCTTCTATGCCATGAGATGGAGTCCTTCTCTGTAGCTTTTGAGAGGAAACATTGTGCTGTAGATTCAGAGGTAGAAGCATTAGACATATCCAAGACATATAGATCATTGTACCTGGATGCAGACATCAAAACCTGCTTCTCTGGAATCTCCATCTCCTTTTTCAGTATGTAACATTTTCGGTTGTCAAACATAACTTTGAAGCCCTTGTCACATATCTGAGATACTGAAAGTAAATTGTTTTCTAGTTGTTGAACAAAATTTACTTTATCAAACTTTACCTTCTCATTACCTACTTCGCCCTGAGCGGTAATGTATCCTCCTTTATTTCCAGCAAATGAAACATGTCCCCCTTTAATTTGTTTGACATTGAAAAGAAGAGACTTGTTTCCTGTCATGTGCCTGGAAGCTCCGCTATCCACAATCCATGTATTTGATGAAGCACTGTAGCGGACAACCTGCACATAATTGAAAACAGTCAGTTAAGGAGGGGGACCCAAGCCTTGATTGGCTTGGGTTTCCCAGAGGAATCAACCATCATGAATTCAACCCACTGTCCTTTATCAGTAGGTGGAATCTCAACTTTCAGATTGTCCTGGCTGTCAGACACACCCGATGTCTTTGCTTTCCATAAACCATCCCTGTGAAAGGCTTGTTTATGATAAACTTTAGACTGATTAACAGTTTGAGTATATGGTTTAGATTCAGAAACAGTTTTTCTGGCCGGTGTCACAGACCTGTCGGGGACTTGTCTGTGTTGTCTTTCACGTGGGGGGGACGAAAACGACTTAGAAAGTGTTTTATGCCTAATGGGTGTTTTTGATCTCACAGGGGTCTTAGATCGCTGTTTTGAATCTACTTTGACTTTGTCGGTTAACTCAACTTTAATTCTTGGTGTCTGATAGCGTGGACAATTGGTTGAAATATGACCTCGCTTACCACAAGTATAGCAGGATCTCCATTCATCAGGACTAGGAGATCTCTTGTGGGGCGGTGAGTAAACCTCAGGAATGGGTCTTTTGGTCTCAATCTTTGAATATGTACCCTCTTTAACAAATTTAACTTGTTTAACATTTTGATTAATTTGTCGTTGAGGTTGAGCATTATCCCTTTTAACTGGTTTAGCTTGAGTGGATTTAGAAATCTTGGTTTGTGTAATATTTGACTTTGATTCCAAACCAAGAGTTGTTTGAACATTTGTTTCCACCTGTTTCTCAACCTTGACCGTTCTTGATGCTGAGAGTTTCTGATTATCATCCGAAGAAGCAGACTGAACTGCAGTGTCCGGATCACTCACCAAAGGAGTTGTCACCACATGATCCTTAATTTGATTATTATTAATTGGACGTTGTTTTGTGTTCAAAAGGATTTCATGTGGTGGTGGAACTACCTTGTAACCCAATCCCTCCCCATTGTTGCGTTCTTTAACCAAGTTTTTCAAAATATGCGAAGAACTCGCGAGACTATGTAGTTTTTGTTGCAATGACTCATTTTCTACCTGTAAGACTGCTTTTTCCTTTTTAGTTTCTTCAATGGTCTTTAAGTAGAATTTAATGTCATTTTCTTGGTTAAATACAACAACTTCAGTTTCCTTTAGTTGTTTCTGCAACGCATCTAACTTCTCTTTATAACTGCTCTCATTTTGTTTTAAGACACGATTAGCTTCTGAGCACAGTTTTAAGTCATTTACTAAGTTATCATTGTGATCTAATAACCTAGCAAACTTTAGATCAATGCTTTCTCTAAATTTCTCACATTCGACACAAACATGTTCATTAAATAGTTCATCTTTAGATTTTACCTGTGTGGATGTCGATGTTCCAGCCATGAAAGCATTCTGAGACGTAGATTGAGCTTCAGATTCTGTAGTCAACTCATTCTTGACGATTTCATCAACAGCATCAAACGTCTCTTCCAAATCAGCAGTATCAACTTCAGCTGAGCTTTCGCCTTCACTCGCCGAGTCTTCATTCAAGTCTTCCACGGATGCTATGTTAGCTTCATCAGATACGAATCGAAAGGACCAATCTTGTCCTTCATCTCCTTGTGCCACCATAGCTTTAGAATCACTTCCCGTGGCTGCTGGTTTCTTGTCTCTATCTTGCCTGTTGAATGAGGAAAAAGGATTCCCATTCCCAGTCTTCTTAGGCTTTGAACACTCCCTTTTGAAATGGCCTTTTTCTCCACAATTGAAGCACGTGACTTTAGACTTGTCAAAACCAAAGGTTGTATCTTTAGTAGCCACGAGATTCTGCCCTGTTTTCTTCACAAATTTCTTTGCTCTTCGGACAGCGCTAGCAAGAGCCCACATGATGTCCATTCTTTCCAGCTCATTCTCATCTACTTGTTCATAATCTTCATCGGCAAGGTGGCAATTACCAATCTTGCCCGCCACCAAACCATCATACGAGTGCACAACAGCAGCCAATAGATCCATGTGCTCTTTAGCAACCTCCACTGTTACCTTTCCCAAATTTTCTGTTGTCAATTTAGCAGACTGAGTAACAATAGGACTTTGACTAACACAAGATGTACCAAGAGGCTCATTTGCAGATGAAGAGCCTTGTGCAACAGTTGAAGATGCGTTGGACACGAAGGCTGTTTGCAAAGGTGCACCAGAAGATTTTGCAGCAGGGGTGGAAGTAGAAGCAACATTGTAGAGTGAGGGGTCTTGAGCATAAGAACCCTTCTTAGCCTTGTATTTTTGTCGCACTTCCTCCTCTTTCAGTTTTAGAATAAAGTCATTGATATCCAGGGTTTCTAAAACTGAGTTGTATCGCAGAGTAGAGATGAACGAATCCCACTTTGCAGGTAAACCATCTGCCAAGCTTAAAACCTTGTCTTCCATTGATGTCTTAACACCATGAGTGTTAAGTTCACTCATCAGATGGTAGAAACGATCGATGATCTCATCTAAGCTTTCATTCCCAATTGCCGAGAAGTTATCAAACTCCTTCTTCAAAGCTTTGCCTTTCAGTGCCTTTAAGTTAGAATTTCCTTCATACCTCTTTTCAAGGACTTCCATCAGTTTTTTACTTTGTTTGTGCTCTGAGTATTGATGAAAGATAGGCTTGGGAATGGACTGAGTCAAAATAGCATAAGCCTTCTTCTCTGCATTGTAGGCAACCTTTTGTGTATCGGAGAGTCCACTCAAAGTCAAAGGAACACCATCAGCCCCTACTGGTATTTTATAACCCACCTCAATAGAGTTCCATAAGTTAGTATCTACACCATTAAGATAGATTTCAAAACGTTGTCTCCATTGTGGAAAGTCCTCTATTGTCAATAGTTTAGGTGGCTTGTTATGGTTCCCTATCTCGTTTTCCAGTAACAACAAATTCTGAATTCGTGAATCCTTTCCAGCTGACATGGCATAATTTTCTGAGTCCATCTTTGAAGTAATTTAACTTGAGAATTAAACTGCTGTGCGAATGGGCTATATGCGATTGGACTCAAACGTACGATTGAAACAGACGACTGAGAGATTTAGACGACTGAACAGACCGAACGACTCAGATGTGCGACTGGAGTGGGCGATTGACTCAATCGGGCGATTGACACTGCGATTGACTCAACCGGGCGAATGGACTGGCGAATGACTCAAACGTGCGAAAGACCGGGGCGAATGAGTTCAGTCGTACGATTAAGATAATCGTGCGACTGGGTCGGCTGAAAATGCGATTTTTGAACACTTTTGACCTAGAGCGCAATTCTTTGCACCCTAGACGGCTGAAACTCGAAAAACACTGACTTTTCAGAACATGCAAACGTAAAGACTCGATTTTTAGCCAAAAGAATGAATCTTTTTGCGTAAAAACGTAGACTTTTTCACAAAAACGATTGAATCAACGAAGAATCAAGAGCCAAAGCTCTGATACCACTTGTTAGGACCATGTACGTACGGAGTACTAACTGATTCTTCGTTGTACCGGATCAAATAGTGCGGAATCCTATTTGATTGGCGATCCAATCAGTGAGAACGAATTCAAGATCAATCCTAACGATTAGAAAACGTTATAAATTGACTCGGAATGATCTGAAACGCTCTATGAAGTTGGAATGGTCGAACAGCACGTTCTGGGGCGATTAGGGTTTCTAATATTCGAAGTGTCTTGTTTTTCCACGAATTAAGTGGTATTTATAGGTTACAGATCTCATTCGTGCGACTGAGTCTTGCGACTGACTCAGTCGTGCGATTGAGTAATACGACTGATTCCTTCGTACGCTTGAGTCAGACTGATGACTCAACCGTCCGATTGACTCAGCCTCTTAGTTCAACCGTGCGATTGGACCATTCGCATGGTCCAGTCGGACGACTGAAAGAGATGTTTAGTCAAACACATTCATGAACCTCTAATGATTCAGAACTGTGTCTCACAACTGTAAACCTATATAACATGGTCATATTACGCATGTAACAACTAATAATATAGATATAACATTAAATAATCAACAACCATATAAAGAAGAGATTCTCATTAGATTGATTTAACATTACATATGTGTAACAAGATAGAAGTTTATTACATTTCAGCTCACTAGACTAGAACTGGGGACATGTGTACCAACAAACTCCCCCTTGGACCTAGTTCTATCTGGACTTTTACTTCTTTCTTGAACTCTTCATATCGTTTCACCCTTTCCTCTCTTGAGATCCCAGAATGAATATTCAATGCGAAGCAGATACGTATAACATGTTGGAATTGCAGTGCTTGCACAATATCCTGTGTATCAAAGAACAGTGGCCACTTGAATAAGATATATACATCAGACTCAGACAAGTTGGTTAGCCACATCGGATCAAACACTCTTATCGTCTCGACCGTTCCTTCTTTCTCCAAAACTATGACGGCTTCACCAGTTCGCCAGTCATAATACCACCATTTGAAATGGGGTGCAAAATCCTGAGGCATCTCCCTCAATGGAATACGCGACATCGTGCGCGGAGGGTGCCATCTCAAGACCACTTTTGGTCTTCCTGAGGTGGGGTCAATCTCAGTCCTATGAAATAACCTTCTTGGCTGTTGAGGTTTAAAGTTGACCCACCTAGTATGGTACTCTTTCTTTAGTGCCTGCTCAAACCATCCAGATATCTTTCCTGGAACAGCATATAGGAGGTTCAAGTTGGCTAGACGATTAAGCTCAAACCCTAGAAGAGTTTTCAAATCATGAGGAAATCTGAAATATTCGATTCCCTTCTCTCTCTTCACTGCATATACTTTGAGATCATCAAAGTATGCCCAGCTGATAATCTTTCCTGACACCTTCTGATGTTTTTTAATCTTGTAAAGCTTGGTGTAGGCATTTGACTTTGGAGGCCCACGCTGTTTCTTCATTTCCTCAAGGCATGCAATCCATTCCTCCTTCTTGGTTGCACGATCAGCTTCATCTGCCTGAGGAATCTCTTCTGCAGCTGCCTTAGCTGCTGTCATCTCTTCCACTTTATCAAAAATATTGCTGTCAAAAGTTTCCCCCACATCTGGAAGCACTTCGCCTTCGGCATTAGTGTATTGAGGATAATGATCAGCCGTTACATCCTCAATCTCCACCTCGTCGACATCTTGAAGTTCTTCATCGCTGACTACATCGACTGCGGGAGCATCTTTTACCAACTCATCCGGATTCAGACTGAACAGTTCTGCAATCTGTTCATCTGTCAAGTCATGAATGATTTCCCCTTCTTCAGCTGAGTAACCCACAGACCGTTGCACTATCCCTTGAAGATCAAGAATCATAGTCAACTTGGTTTCAATCTGACGAAGGGGCATAACATCATGCTCATCGACTTGTGTGGTTGATCCTGTTACAAAATCAAATATATTGCAAGTAAGTATACATTGATCACATTACCAAAGATGATTTATATATCCACAAAATTTTATATATAACAGACTAGAGTACATAATTTCAAGTACAAAGTTTCAGCAAAATAAATAAACATCTAGTCTTGAACTTTGCCTTGTATCTCCGGTGGATCTTCAGTGGGAGTAGACGAAGAGGGGCCTTGATCATGTCGCTTTTTAGAGCGCCTTTCGCCTGCTGCACTTTCGCTTCTATCTCCGGAAGTTTCTCCTCCTTTACTTTCACCATCTCTCTTCTTCTCATCGCCATCATTGCTTTCATCACTACCATCATCATCATCGTTATCCTCCTCATCATCTTCATCATCGTCTTCCTCATCATTATCTTCATCATCACTATCATCACCATCATCATCACCATCACCTTCTCCAATCTTGAGGGGCTCACTTTGAGTACCTTTCAGTTTAAGCACAAGAGTCTTATGAGCCGCCTCTAGCTTTCCCATTCTCTCATCCGTTTCAGCCTCATGTTGAAGTAACCCAGTGATCTGATCTGTCTGTGAGGTGATCACCTGGGCTTGGGAAGAAATCTGCTCGCGTAGCTGATGAATCTCAGCAGTTTGAGAGGAACTTAACTCTCTCAGCTGCTGTAACTGAGCCGTTTTCTCCGCATCAGACGCCATCAGCTTAACCACCATGCTGTTTAGGGCAGCAAGCTGTTCTACAACAGAAACTGGTGGGATGAATGAGCTGGATGGGAACGGTGAGGGGCCTGTTTGTTGAGTGGTGGTGGTGGTGGTGGTTGTGGTGAATATGGGGTTAAAGGTAAAGGCTGTAGATGGTGGTACAGTGGTGGTGGTGGATGTGGGAGTATTACGTGGGGGTATAGAGGTGGTGGTGGTTTGGGTTGTTTGGGATATGGTGGATTGAGAGGTATGAGTGGTTTGGGTGGTTTGGGTAGGTGTTGTGGAAGTGGTAGTTGAAGGGGAGGTAGAAACAAGAGTGATCCTCCTGCGTTTGGCTTTCATCCCATGAGGACGAGCCATGTGTTTCCTCCGAGCCCCTCTTGACCCGGAGGCTCCCCCTTGGCTGCTGGGAGAGACTGGGTTATATGATGGGTCAGCAACAGAGCTCCCAGTCTCTCCTGGGCGACCACCAACCGCCCGCAGACCTTCCTCGGTTGCCACTACCCGACTACCCACTGTCCGGGTTAGTGGTGCCTCGTCTGAGTCCTCCTCCTCCTGCATGAAGTCAGGGTGGATTGGAGCTGTCTCAGGTCTTCCTTGACCCTCTCCACCCTGACCAGATCCTTGGTCATCATCATCGGAGTCATCGGAGGGTAGAGCCACATGCTCTACATCAGAGTCACTATCCTCGTGACGCCACTTTCTCCTAGCTGGCGCCACATAGTCTTCTCGGGCCAGATGCCCAAACAAACGTCTTACCGGGGGCTTGACCTGCTTTCCCTGGTAAACCTTCATTCTGCCTAAGGTGGTGTCATCCATCACCTCTAGTACAACTGCATCCTCCTTCTGCTTCGGCAACATAGGTAGCTTTTGGTCAAAGATCATTTGCAGGAAGCGAGGATACATGCAAAAGCCTTCTCTTCCCTTAACTTCTATGTTCTCCACTAAGTAAGTGAAGATCATTCTGGAGAAGCTGAAAGGGTGGTTCAGCACCAAAGCAACGTAGGCATTCTGCATTTGCTCTGAGAGCTCGTCGAAGCCTCCTTTTCGTGAGGCAATACACCTGAGCAAGACGTGGGCTAGGTATTTGAACTGGGGGCAGAGATTGCTCTTGTTGAGCATCCCTGAGTTTATGTCCCCAGTATACTTAGCCCTCAGGAAGCACCCTCTGACTGTCATTGGATGTAAACGAACAGGACAGTCATCATCATTTCCTAGTTCTAGGACTGTCCTTAAGTCCTCCTCTGTTATCTCTATAGCTTGCCCAAGAACAGTGCTTCTAATAGTATAGGGCTCCCTGGATCTGTCTACCACAGCGTGTTCCCAAAACGACTGCTGCATCGACCTGTATGGTGTACATTGTGCTGAGATGGCTCTGTATATCCTCGATCTTCTCAGAAATGTGATAATGCCAGAAAAATCAGCGGCATTCCTAGAGGTCAAGTCCAAATGAGCACAAATGTTGTGCTTCGTGCTCATAACCCATCGACTCGCCATCTGTAACAAATGTAAGCTTACATTAATACATTTAGAAGAGAGTAAACAAAATCAATGAGTTTCCCACTTTGGTTAGTCGGGCGACTGAGCATCCGAATGAACATAGCCGTGCGACTGAGTGGAACGAATGAGTCTTGAAAGGTGAATTTATTCATACGGGCGACTAAGTCAAGCGAATGAGCATAGTCGTGCGTTTGATTCATTCGTTCATCTCAGTCGGGCGACTGAGACTAATCGTCTACTCAGTCGGGCGATTGGAGTTCATCAGCGTGTCCAGTCGCATACCCGACAGTTTGTCCATTCAAATTCGTGTTTTGAGCTATACTTGAAGTTAAACGTCGAAATTTTGCTCATTACACTCGGAAACTACCGATAAATCATGTTCTAACTTCTATTTGAACGTTTAAGCTAGTTTGGACAGCCTATTTGTTCATTATGCATTCGGTTACTGTTTGGTCTAATTTTGAGAGATTTTGGTCACCATTTATCAGTGTTATTGATGAAACACTTTGAGTAGTACCTGTATAATAACCAATGAGTGTTAGAACACGTAAACAAAAGCAGATATGAATCAAAGAAAATTTCGACAGCGGTTCCTTAGGTCGGGCGAATAGAGGGGGCGATTTGGGAGAGAGAACGACTGATGATGATTTGGTCTGTTTTTATACTAGGGCAAAATCCAGTCGGGCGACTGAGTCTAGTCGCCTTGGTTAATCGGCCGATTGAGTTTAGTCGTCTTGAATAGTCGGACGACTGAGTCTCAGTCGTGCCATCTACCCAATCGTTCATCTCCATTCGGCCGATTGAAGTTCATCCAAACGACAATATCAGTCGGTCACCTCCAATCGTTCGATGTGTTTCATTCGCATACCTCATTCGCACGTTTGACCTAGTCGGGCACATTTAACCGACCGATTGGGTTCAGTCGCATGGTCCAATCTTATGATTGTATTCAATCGTACACCCCATTCGGCCGACTGGGTCGTATCAGATTCAGTCGAACGATTGGTCTATCCTTGTGCCAATTTTGAGGTATGAACCAACACTTAGTTTTAATTACCAATTGTTAAAACATTATGTGCATTAATTGATCATCTCAGACATGATCCATTTAACCACCCGATCACCTCAGACGTGATCCATTTATCCACCTGATCACCTCAGACGTGATCCTTTTAACCTTTCAGAAACAAGTTATTTAGATAGACATTAAGCACTTTCAGTGACGTTTAACAGATAGCAATATACACAGTCCGACATGACACATTATACTAAGACTAAACAAAAACTTAACCTATAAATAGAAAGACATATTTTTGTGATTTTTGATAGGGCAGGCTTGTATAGCTTATTAGCATTAACATTTTATCCGGAATGGACTCTCGTGGAATCAGACAGGCATATACACCATCACTTGGAACATTTAGTGCTTATTACATTTTGCATGATTTGATTGCACAGTTTTTCACTTATCGAAGACTTCTAATATCTAACTAGGAATCATGTTTGAACTAATATGTAATTCTTATTGATTTTGAACATCAGGCAATGCAGCCACGACGATTGTCAGTATGTTTGTCCACTTAAATCCATACACAGACGTTTGACACACATCAGCGATTAATTAGATGAATTAGGTCAAACCGTATTTGTGTATTCCACAGGTATATAGTAATCAATCGTCCTCAGGAGATTTTGAGCGGTCTAGGACTTAGAAGATTTGGTTCTAAAAATTGTCAAAGAGATGCAGAACCTCAGGTCAGTGCCATCGCACAACAGAGAGGCGCAAACAACAATGAATTCTTAGAACAAATAGGTTATGCTTAGCCTCAGGTCAGTGCCATCGCACAGCAGAGAGGCACAATACCTATTTATCTTCTTAGAGCAGCATATTTGCATATACATTATTTTAATGACATTTGTCATCTTTTGCTCTGTTTTGCAGGTCTTTGCTCACATTTGTGGCATTAGCTTGCTCCTCACCCCTTATTGGACATTGATTGATTGTGCAGACCAGGGATACCATGGGAACACACAACTGGTTGAATAAATTTAGTTTAAGCCTGTTCACTGATGATGTCTAATGGTCTATTGTGTTGAATCTACTGACACATCGTATTGTGTACTTACACAACCCTAGATCTACTTTCTCCAAGTAATTACAATACCAGTCAAAGCTTCTATCATATTCCCATTTTGTTAGACTTAGACTTCTCTGACTTATGATTTTTTATGTTTAGAACCGAAAAACCAATTTGATATTCCAAGTAACTCGGTGCCTGTGAGCTATCACTTTCCAGTTTTATCGAGTCGCATTTCCACTCTATTTGTCTATGCCTTTTCAGCTAAACTTATCTTCCCCCCCCTTTTTTTTTTTTTTTTTTTTAATAAGTAAATGAATACTGAAATAAATTGACTCGGAATGATCTGAAACGCTCTATGAAGTTGGAATGGTCGAACAGCACGTTCTGGGGCGATTAGGGTTTCTAATATTCGAAGTGTCTTGTTTTTCCACGAATTAAGTGGTATTTATAGGTTACAGATCTCATTCGTGCGACTGAGTCTTGCGACTGACTCAGTCGTGCGATTGAGTAATACGACTGATTCCTTCGTACGCTTGAGTCAGACTGATGACTCAACCGTCCGATTGACTCAGCCTCTTAGTTCAACCGTGCGATTGGACCATTCGCATGGTCCAGTCGGACGACTGAAAGAGATGTTTAGTCAAACACATTCATGAACCTCTAATGATTCAGAACTGTGTCTCACAACTGTAAACCTATATAACATGGTCATATTACGCATGTAACAACTAATAATATAGATATAACATTAAATAATCAACAACCATATAAAGAAGAGATTCTCATTAGATTGATTTAACATTACATATGTGTAACAAGATAGAAGTTTATTACATTTCAGCTCACTAGACTAGAACTGGGGACATGTGTACCAACAGGTGGCAGTGGCTATGGTGACGATGGCTGTGGTGACGGTGGCTGCGATGCGGGTGGTTGGGACGTTGCTTGTCTCCGGTGGAGGAAGAGGGTGGTCGTTGGTGGTGGTGCGCTAGCGGTGGTGGGGCGTCGGCGATGTGCCTGGTCTAATCGAAGGGGAAGGGGATGGGGGTGGGTTGGGTTTTCAAATATATTATATTATATTATATTATATTATATTATATTATATTATATTATATTATATTATATTATATTATATTATATTATATTATATTATATTATATTATATTATATTATATTATATTATATTATATATATATTATATTATATTATATTATATTATATTATATTATATTATATTATATTATATTATACTATATTATACTATATTATACTATATTATACTATATTATGCTATATTATGCTATATTATGCTATATTATGCTATATTATGCTATATTATACTATATTATGCTATATTATGCTATATTATACTATATTATGCTATATTATACTATATTATGCTATATTATACTATATTATGCTATATTATACTATAGTATGCTATATTATACTATAGTATGCTATATTATACTATAGTATGCTATATTATACTATAGTATGCTATAGTATGCTATAGTATGCTATAGTATGCTATAGTATGCTATAGTATGCTATAGTATGCTATAGTATGCTATAGTATGCTATAGTATGCTATAGTATGCTATAGTATGCTATAGTATGCAATAGTATGCTATAGTATGCTATAGTATGCTATAGTATGCTATAGTATGCTATAGTATGCTATAGTATGCTATAGTATGCTATAGTATACTATAGTATACTATACTGTATAGTACAGTACTGTACTGTACTGTACAGTATAGTACTGTACTGTACTGTACTGTACTGTACTGTACAGTACAGTACAGTATACTATAGTATACTATACTGTACTGTACTGTACTGTACTGTACTGTACTGTACTGTACTGTACTGTACTGTACTGTATTATACTGTACTGTACTGTACTGTACTGTAATGTACTGTAATGTATTGTAATGTACTGTACTGTACTGTACTGTACTGTACTGTACTGTACTGTACTGTACTGTACTGTACTGTACTGTACTTATGGGATGCTTATGCGTATTGCTTTAATTCGTCTTTTAATCCTTTAAAGATTATAATGATTATTATTATATAATAAATAATAATAATAATAATAATAATAATAATAATAATAATAATAATAATAATAATAATAATAATAATAATAACAATAATAAACATAATAATAATAATGATGATAATAATAATCATATTATGGGTAAACTTATAAGTAAATAAAAAATAATATAAGTTGTATTATTTTTAAAACTTGTATTTATCTAGTTTTAACATGAAATAATAACAATTCAAAACTTTAGAGGCCAAACTATAATTTAATCAAAACTAAAACTAAAGTTTTGGAACTAATGAAACTAAAACTAAACTGCAGGGACTAAAGGTGTAATTTGCTTAAACCCAAACCAACCCCCTTTCACCCCCGTATTTCCGGCAACTCTCCAGCCACCGCCGGAGCGGCTCCGGTCAACCTCCAAACCCTCGAAATTCACCTTTTCTACTCAAATTAATCCGTCCTTTACCAACGTACACCAGTTTCGAACCCTCCACATGAAAATTCAGTCCTTTAAACAACGGTTTCAACTAAAACCAAAACCAATAAGAACCTCAAAACCGTTCAACACTTAAATCATGATAATTATCTAATTAATTCAGCATACACGTTAGAATGATCAAGATAAACTCGTTATTAGCCCTAATTCCAATTGAAATCACGGTTACTGTCATTTAAACCCTCCTGTAACCTCCGACATTAACCTTAGTGTCGTTGGGCACCAAATCGTACGAATTGGAACTATAAAGTAGAGGGCTAATGCTCAGAACACTTCCTTTAAACTCTCTGAACTCTCAATTAGATACAAAACACACACGCATATCGAATTGTTCAAACAAAAACAGTCGACCTGTTCGTCGTGTTGTTTTCTCAAATTCAATCGAATTCAGGTAATTACATTGGGGCTCTTAATCGGTTTCACATGGGGAACAAAAGCCCCATGGTTAATTTTGTTATCAGCATCGATTGGATGCCCAAATCGATCGATTTGGGAACCTAGGGTTTATGCGAAATTGGGGGATCCATTCGGGTTTATGTTTTAAACTTTTAAATCTGTTTTATGACACAAAAAAGGCTTTGGCCTGGTGGTTAAGGCATTCGTGTGGTGAGGCTGGGGACCTGGTTTCGAACCTGAGCCCCTGCAATTCTTTTTTAATGTGTTTTTTTAATTATTGTTTCTAAAATGTAGAAAATATTTTAATATTAATTATATAAAAATTATTTTTAATCAAAAACCAAATAAATATATTTTCCTTTAAATTTTCTTAGAAATTTGGTTAATAAAATGTTAGTTATTTTTATATAAATTATTATAAAATATAAATTTAAAAGAAATTAATCTTCTTTAATTTTCAAGAATTTCAATTCAATAATTCTTCATTTTTATAATATATATTTACAAGTTTAAATTATATATACATATTTGAAAGAAAATTAATATATATATATATATATATGTATATAACTAAAATGTGCATCTATGGTGGATAATAGAATTATCTTAATCATTTAAAAATTATAAATTTTCTATAGTATCAAATAGTAAATAATGATTGTTTGATAATAAAAGTTTAACTTCTTATTAATAATTTCATCATAAAATTTTTAAATAATAAAATAATAGTAAAATGCATTTATCTTAAAAATTTAAATTGTGGACTAAACAACACCGTTATTGTAACGCCCCGAAATTTTCCGAAACAAGCCATTTAATAATAATGGGCTTTTAAGGGTTAATTTAAGAAATAAAGGGGTAAATTAGTGGGCTATAGACCAAATTAGCTTTAATGGGCTAGGTTTGATGGGTTTAAGGGCCCTTAAACAGCCCTTAAACCATGCATGATCAGATCCATTCCCTCATTACAACCCTAGCCACCAAAATTCGTAGAGAGAGAAAGTAGAGAGAGAAAGTGAAGAAATTCAAGATTTGAAGCTTGAAGGTTTGAAAGATTGAAGTTCTGGTGGATTGGAGCATCAAAACTCAAGGAAAGAGCAACAAAACGAGGTAAGAATCGTCCTCTAAGGCCTTCTGTAGATCAAACCCAGATTCTAGGGTTTTGGGGTTTTAAAAAGTTTAAAGAAACACATAAAGGTCGAATTTTTACGTATGAAAACGTGTAAAAAGCTTAGATTTGGTTTCATGGAAGGTAAACTAAGGATTTGGACGTAAAAAGTTAAGATTTTGGGTTAAAAACGGGCTGGATCTGAGTTTCTGTTCATCCAGCGAAACTGGGCCGCGATCCAGCGAATTTAAGCATTTAACCAGCGAAACTGCACATTAGTTCAGCGAGACTAGGAGAAGTTCCAGCGAAACTACAGTTTTGCTGGGGTGAACCGCTAAGACCCAGACCGACCTATAGACTTTGCGAAACTAGGAAATTCCAATAAAAGTAGGGCGCTCAAGGCAGCGAATCTGTCTAGCGAAACTAGCAGAAGTGCTGTCCAGCGAAACTGCAGGCGAAACTGTAGTTTCGCTGCAGCGAAACTATGGGCGAAACTATGAAGAAAATGACGTTTTTGCATATTAACTTTCGTGCAGCTAGAGTATTCAGGCTATAGCTTAGGTGACTTAGAATCTAAGCTATTGGACGAGTTCAGGTGAGTTCTAGATCCCCTATTTTATACATGTTTAAATGTTTTGGGGCGGTATGCATACTAAATACATACTTTTATGATCAGTTCTTTTAAAGTAAAGTTTTACATACTATCTTATATGGGAAACGGGGTTTTCTAACGAATTGATAACGTGTTTTCCTTATTGAGATATAACCTGGTAGTGATGAATTACCTTCGAAATGTGTGGTGTTATATTATATATATAACTTAAACAAGAAAGGGAAACGTAAAGAAAGGTTATGAGACCCATAACATGTACCTGGATAAAGTGAAGCCTTGCAAGCATTTGGATAAAGGAGGGTTGCATTCGCTGTGCCCTCACCCGGATAAAGTGGATAAAGTAATGCTCGAACTGGCAGGTCTGTAAGCCCTGAATTGGCATGACAATAATGGCCTGATCGGGTACGATAGTAAGTCCTTAATTGGCGTGTCGGTAAAGTCCTAGGCGAGCCTAAGCACCGATAGTGACAGAGAATTGACGGATAAGGAAGAGTAATAAATAACGAGAAACGAAAAGTAACGATAAAGTATTGATAAAGTGATAGCCAGTGTGTATTGATGTTTGATAGATGATGACTATTTTCAACTGCTAAAGCTAATACCTTTACAAAAGTTATTTATAAAGTAAACCTAGAATTCACTCAGCGAAGCTGACTTTTGTATGCATATCAGTTGACAGGTGAAAATTAGAGCATGGAATGGAAGCTTCTTGGCATATAAAGACTGACATCCCGGATAAAGAAGAACTTGAGAGGACTTATGAATTCTTTTGATGTTTAAAGACAAAGTTTATATTTTGAATTTAACTACGTTGTAATGAATTGCAATTACTCTATTTTCCGCTGCGATGTATATATTTTTACCTATAAAAGTAAATGATTGTTTTAAATCCATGTATGCTGTGAATGACCAACTGTGAGGCTTCCCTGAGAAAGGTGGGCCCTACAAGTTGGTATCAGAGCCAATGTTTAAGAGATTTGGGAAAAACTATTTTTATAAACCTAAACTTAAACAGATAATGGGACCAAGTGTCAAGGATGCCAGTCCAAGAAGCTCCATGCCAAGAGGTAACAAGTATGTTGTAGGTATTATTCTGATGGGCAGTGCCTTCTTATTTAAGTTAGAGCTGAGGTAGAGTAGGATAAAGTTATCTGTGACACCTATCTGAATTTATGTGACTTATACGTGCATAGAGTAGGTATAGTAGGTTCTAGTGTTAGTGTGGTTCAGGATAGGAAAGTTTATGGCACGAGGAGTTCTGTAAGTAGTTAATCACAACTGGCCACTGTTATTAAAAATTTACAAAACTTGTCGTGAACTGAACTTTCCTTAAAAGACCATATTAACATTCTGAATCTTACAGGAAGTAGAAAGAATGACACCAAAGAAAGAAGTTCCAACCATGGTCACCCGGAGAAGCACTAGGGGAAGGCCCCCGACTAAGGCAAAGGAAACTGCAAGTGCAACTGTGAAGCCAACAAAAAGGTCAACCAGAAAGCCGGTTAAGGAGGAGGAGGTTGAGTTAGAAATAGGAGCCGAGGGGCTCACTACTGACCAGGCAAAACTGAAGGAGATAGTGAAGGAAGATATTGCCCAAGAGGTGCATCAGGTCCTCTCTGGAGTGATGCCCACTTTGCTCGCGGAATTTGTGGAGCAGGTTAAGGGTGACAGTAAAAAGAGTGCGGCTTCAGAGAAGGTTGATAAGAAGGGAGCGGTCAAGACTGAGGAGATGAGCGACGAGGAAGATCGTCTGGGTAACCATGACGGTCCCGAGGTGGAAGAGAGGGCGAAGGGGTGCAGCTACGGGGATTTTCAGAGGTGTAGGCCCCCAACATTTGATGGTACTGGTAACGCTGCCACTGCCCAACGTTGGATCAGGGAAATGGAGGCCGTACTGAAGATCAGTGAGTGCCGTAAAAACCAAAAGGTGAAGTTTGCTTCCCATTCCCTTTTGGATCCAGCACTGTGTTGGTGGGATAACATTGTTGAATCTTACGGAGAAAAGGCCATTGAGAGGATGAAGTGGCCGGAGATGAAGAGGTTGGTGATAGAGGAGTACTGCCCGGAAAGAGAGCTTGACAAGATTGAGCAAGAGTTCGTGAGTTTGGAAGCTGGAAATATGACTCACCAGGAGTACACTACAAAATTCAATGAAATGGCACGTCTGGTGCCTGACTTGGTGACTCCCGAATCCAAGAGGATCAAGAGGTACATACAAGTCTGGACATTCGTAGGGACATGGTCACGGCCCGACCTGGTACTTTTAGATCAGCGATGGACCTCAGTGGAAGGTTGTACGATCATCGCAGGCCGGTGATAGTGGGTGAGACGAAGAAGGTTTGGAATAACAATAGGAAGAGATATGGAAGTGGTGGCCACCAACCGGGAAACAAGGAAGCAAGAGTGGATGCAAAACAAATGGTTGTGAAGGGGGTCGAGGAAGTTAAGAACTGTGGGAAGTGTGGGAGAAGGCATCCCAGAGAGTGCCGATTGGGTAGCCATGGGTGCTACCGGTGTGGGAAAATGGGTCATATGGCTAGGGAGTGCCCGAAAGTAAACGAGTGCTTTAACTGCCATGAGTCGGGGCACTACAGCAGGGATTGCAAGAAAGCTAAGCCAGGAAGCTCGGGAACGAGCAGGGATGATGACAAGGGGGATGATGGAAAGCCCAAGGTCAAGGCAAGGGCTTTCACTATGAACAAGAAGGAAGCAAGGAAGGACCCGGACGTAGTGTCAGGTACGTTCCTTGTCAATGATGTTTGCGCCTCCATATTATTTGATAGTGGTGCCAGTAAGAGTTTTGTATCTGTATCCTTCTGTGCTACACTAGATGTCCAAACTAAGGAAATAGATGATGCCTTTGAGGTAGAAACGGCCGATGGTAAGTCCATTAGAATAGTCAGGATGATAGAGGATTGCCACATTAAACTAGGAGGCCATTACTTTCCCGCACGATTGTTTGTTATGACCTTAGGAGGTTTTGATGTCGTACTAGGGATGGGTTGGCTAGCTGCCCACGATGCTAACATAGTATGCCAACAGATGATGATCCGATTAACAGCTCCAGATGGTAGTTTGGTTACGATCTACGGAGATAACGATTGTAAGGTTCCAAGGATCATTTCCATGATCAAGGTGGAGAAATGTATGAGGCGAGGGTGCAGAGCTTATCTAGCGTATGTCAAGGATGTTAAAGATAAAGCGAAAGAGTTGTCCGATGTACCAATGGTGCGGGACTTTCCTGACGTATTCCTGGAGGATCTGCCCGGAGTACCACCAGATAGAGAGATAGAGTTTCAGATTGACTTACTATCAGGATCCCAACCCATTGCCAAAGCACCCTACCGCCTAGCTCCGTCCGAGATGAAGGAGCTTATGTCACAACTGCAAGAACTCCTTGACAAAGGATTCATTAGGCCCAGCATTTCTCCATGGGGCACTCCAGTGTTGTTTGTAAAGAAGAAGGATGGCAGCATGAGGATGTGTATAGATTATAGGGAGTTGAATAAGCTGACCGTGAAGAATCGATACCCTCTACCCCGGATAGACGATCTGTTTGATCAATTGCAAGGGGCAAGCTGGTTCTCCCGAATAGATCTCCGATCTGGATATCACCAACTGAAGGTAAGGGAGCAAGATATCCCAAAGACGGCTTTCTGAACACGCTACGACCACTATGAGTTTCTGGTTATGTCTTTTGGGCTAACCAATGCTCCTGCGGCATTCATGGACTTAATGAATCGCGTGTGTCGGCCGATGTTGGACCGATCAGTGATAGTCTTCATTGACGATATTTTGATATACTCAAAGAATGAAGGAAACCATGCTTGTCATATTAAGGAGGTGTTAGAGACTTTACGAAAGGGGAAACTGTATGCGAAGTTCTCTAAATGTGCCTTCTAGCTACGGGAGGTACAGTTTTTAGGACACGTTATAAATTCCGAGGGAGTAATGGTTGATCCAGCAAAAGTTGAAGCAGTTACGCAATGGAGTTCCCTGAGGACGCCTTCCGAAATTCGTAGTTTCTTGGGATTGGCTGGCTATTATAGAAGGTTCATCAAAGATTTCTCGAATATAGCTTCCCCATTAACAAGGTTAACGAGGAAGAACGTGGTGTTCGACTGGGGAAAGGAACAGGAAGACGCGTTCCAGAAATTGAAGGATAGATTAACCAAAGCTCCCATACTAACCCTACCGGAGGGAGATGAAGACCTAACGGTATACTCCGATGCTTCTTACTACGGGCTAGGCTGTGTGTTGATGCAAAGAGGAAAGGTTATAGCTTACGCATCCAGACAGCTAAAGGACACGGAGGTTAATTACCCGGTTCACGATCTGGAACTTGCCGCAGTAGTGTTCGCATTGAAGATCTGGAGACACTATTTGTATGGAACCAAGTGCGCCATATTTACCGACCACAAAAGTCTGAAATATTTCTTTGAGCAGAAAGGCCTAAATATGAGACAGAGGAGGTGGTTGGAGTTGATAAATGCTTACGACTATGAAATCCATTATCACCCAGGTAAGGCGAACGTGGTAGCCGATGCCCTGAGCCGAAAGGAAAGATACGAACCAATCCGGGTGAAGGCGTGCCAACTAGTAGTGACCCCAGATGTTATGAGGATGATAAGCAAAGCTCAAATGGATGCTTTAAAAGAGCAGCAAATCAATAAGGAAAGGATGGTGGGAAAAGTGGATGAATTGGTAGAGAACACCTTGGGTGTTAAGACCTTCCATGGCAGGATATGGGTTCCGAAGCATGGTGACTTGCAGGAAAAGATTTTGGATGAAGCGCACAGGACCCGTTACTCAATACACCCAGGAGCAAATAAGATGTACCACGACTTGAAGAAAGATTATTGGTGGCCTGGGATGAAGAGATATGTGGTTGCGTATGTAAATAAATGTCTCACGTGCCTACAGGTGAAGGCTGAGCACCAAAGACCTTATGGTTATGTTCAGCCATTAGAAGTGCCAGAGTGGAAGTGGGAACATGTTACCATGGACTTTATCACCAAACTACCCCGCACGACAAAAGGCCGTGATGCGATATGGGTAGTTGTTGATAGACTGACTAAACGTGCGCATTTCCTGCCAATCAAGGAAGCAATTAGTTCAGAAAAGCTTGCTGAACTATTTATCCAAGAAATTGTGGCGCGACATGGTATGCCCGTATCGATTGTGTCAGATAGGGATACGCGGTTCACCTCAAAGTTTTGGAAAAAGTTCAATGAAGAGATGGGTGCGAGGTTGCATGTTAGTACCGCATACCACCCGCAGACCGATGGGCAATCGGAGAGAACGATCCAGACACTGGAGGATATGCTTCGGGCATGCGTTATCGAATTTGGCGGTAACTGGGACGATCATTTGCCACTAGCAGAGTTCTCCTATAACAACAGTTACCACGCCAGTATTAAGATGCCCCCATATGAGTTATTGTACGGCCGACGGTGCAGAACTCCTATTTGTTGGGGTGATGTCGGACAGAAGGAGCTAGGAAGCTTAGAAGTCGTGGAAGCCACAACGGAAAAGTTGGAGAAAATCAAGGCGTATATGAAGGCTGCCAAGGATAGACAAAAGTCATACGCCGACAAAAGAAGGAGACCAATAGAGTTCAGCGTGGGCGACAGGGTAATGCTAAAAGTGTCACCATGGCAGGGAATCATCCGATTTAGGAAGAGGGGGAAACTGAGTCCCAGGTTCATTGGACCATTCAAGATACTAGCACGAGTTGGGGATGTAGCTTACAGGCTAGACCTTCCAGAAGAATTAAGTGGGATTCACCCTACCTTTCATGTGTCGCACTTAAGAAAATGTTTAGCATCGAATGAGGCAGTCGTACCTCTAGATGACATCGAGGTGGACGAGAAGCTGAACTATGTAGAACAACCAGTGGCTATACTGGATCGGAAGGAGAAACAATTGAGAAATAAAGTAGTCAAGCAAGTCAAGGTGCAATGGAAACACCGAAAGGGGTCGGATGCCACCTGGGAATCCGAGGAGGAAATGAGACTCCAATACCCCGATCTGTTTAACGACGAGGCAGGTTTCGGGGACGAAACCTAAATAAGGGGGGGAGACTTGTAACGCCCCGAAATTTCCCGAAACAAGCCATTTAATAATAATGGGCTTTTAAGGGTTAATTTAAGAAATAAAGGGGTAAATTAGTGGGCTATGGACCAAATTAGCCTTAATGGGCTAGGTTTGATGGGTTTAAGGGCCCTTAAACAGCCCTTAAACCATGCATGATCAGATCCATTCCCTCATTACAACCCTAGCCACCAAAATTCGTAAAGAGAGAAAGTTGAGAGAGAAAGTGAAGAAATTCAAGATTTGGAGCTTGAAGGTTTGAAAGATTGAAGTTCTGGTGGATTGGAGCATCAAAACTCAAGGAAAGAGCAACAAAACGAGGTAAGAATCAGCCTCTAAGGCCTTCTGTAGATCAAACCCGGATTCTAGGGTTTTGGGGTTTTGAAAAGTTTAAAGAAACATATAAAGGTCGAATTTTTACGTATAAAAACGTGTAAAAAGCTTAGATTTGGTTTCATGGAAGGTAAACTAAGGATTTGGACGTAAAAAGTTAAGATTTTGGGTTAAAAACGAGCTGGATCTGAGTTTCTGTTCATCCAGCGAAACTGGGCCGCGATCCAGCGAATTTAAGCATTTAACCAGCGAAACTGCACATTAGTTCAGCGAGACTAGGAGAAGTTCCAGCGAAACTACAGTTTCGCTGGGGTGAAACTATAGTTTCGCCGGTAATCTCGCTAAGACCCAGACCGACCTATAGACTTTGCGAAACTAGGAAATTCCAACGAAAGTTGGGCGCTCAAGGTAGCGAATCTGTCTAGCGAAACTAGCAGAAGTGCTGCCCAGCGAAACTGCAGGCGAAACTATAGTTTCGCTGCAGCGAAACTATGGGCGAAACTATGAAGAAAATGACATTTTTGCATATTAACTTTCGTGCAGCTAGAGTATTCAGGGTATAGCTTAGGTGACTTAGAATCTAAACTATTGGACGAGTTTAGGTGAGTTCTAGATCCCCTATTTTATACATGTTTTAAATGTTTTAGGGCGGTATGCATACTAAATACATACTTTTATGATCAGTTCTTTTAAAGTAAAGTTTTACATACTATCTTATATGGGAAACGGGGTTTTCTAACGAATTGATAACGTGTTTTCCTTATTGAGATATAACCTGGTAGTGATGAATTGCCTTCGAAATGTGTGGTGTTATATTATATATATAACTTAAACAAGAAAGTGAAACATAAAGAAAGGTTATGAGGCCCATAACATGTACCTGGATAAAGTGAAGCCTTGCAAGCATTTGGATAAAGGAGGGTTGCATTCGTTGTGCCCTCACCCGGATAAAGTGGATAAAGTAATGCTCGAACAGGCAGGTCTGTAAGCTCTGAATTGGCATGACAATAATGGCCTGATCGGGTACGACAGTAAGTCCTTAATTGGCGTGTCGGTAAAGTCCTAGGCGAGCCTAGGCACCGATAGTGACAGAGAATTGACGGATAAGGAAGAGTAATAAATAACGAGAAACGAAAAGTAACGATAAAGTATTGATAAAGTGATAGCCAGTGTGTATTGATGTTTGATAGATGATGACTATTTTCAACTGCTAAAGCTAATACCTTTACAAAAGTTATTTATAAAGTAAACCTAGAATTCACTCAGCGAAGCTGACTTTTGTATGCATATCAGTTGACAGGTGAAAATTAGAGCATGGAATGGAAGCTTCTTGGCATATAAAGACTGGCATCCCGGATAAAGAAGAACTTGAGAGGACTTATGAATTCTTTTGATGTTTAAAGACAAAGTTTATATTTTAAATTTAACTACGTTGTAATGAATTGCAATTACTCTATTTTCCGCTGTGATGTATATATTTTTACCTATAAAAGTAAATGATTGTTTTAAATCCATGTATGCTGTGAATGACCAACTGTGATGCTTCCCTGAGAAAGGTGGGCCTTACAGTTATAATATTACATTGCAATCCAAAAGTCTCAAACTTAAACTGTGGGTTCCCATGTATTGTTAACATAATAATCATTATTAACTAAATACGACGTTCTTTTAGGTTGAACATTAACGAATTCTCGGCATTATATACAAGAACTTCTTATTTGACATCCTTTACTATCATGTGAGTATTTCTATACCCCTTTTAATATTTTTACACTTTGGGGTGAAACATGTTACTTTATAAACATTGCACTTGTGTACACGTTTGATTCTTGTAAACTTATGGCATTTCACCTGTATGTTGTGGTTAGTTGACCTTTGTAGCTACTATGTAATGTCGAATATATGTACAATCATTAACTATTGCTAGCCTGGCGACATCATAGATCTATGGGCCTGACAAGCCTGCTTGGTTGATCCAAGTACACTTAGCTAATTGTATATACTTGTAAACGTTTGACACTTGTAAAACTTTGTCCAGGTTTGATTGTGCATTCTGTCTTGCATCCCTAGTTACTTTGCTCTCTAACTTACAACATGAATTGCCATCTTTTATATACTTATGTATTGAAAACTATGGAAATCTCATCAACATTATTGTTGACCTTTTATTTTAACATGTTTCAGGAAATACTCAAGTATGATTACTACTTTGAAGCTTATCACATCTAGGATTGGATCTAGAGAAATAAAAGGATGAACATGTCACAGTTAACTTTTATATCATGATGTATCTTTGTTTGAGACTTATGTTTGTAATGTTACATTTGAAACTTATGAATAACATATTTGGATTGAATAATAGCGTTATGTGGCTGTGAACGATCTTAACTATCACATCTCAACGTTTCCGTCGTCAAGGTTGGGGTGTGCAGATTGGTAACAGAGCCCATAACTATAGGGATTTAGGTTATTAGAAATGGTGACCTAGACTATCGTTTATGCATGAACCTTATAGAATAATATTTATATTCTTGTAAATATATACATGGTTTGCATGCTACTTAATGCTATGCCTTCTTATGTGCAACTTGATGCCTTAGTATAGGATTGCCTTGTAAATATTTAAACTTGTTACTTGTCTCCCTAAACTTATCTTTGACTCTTTGATTCTCCCCGACAAATGAAACCTTCTAAACTTATTCTCGACGACATGTGGAATCTACACTATTTATCGTGGGTTTAGTTCCTTAGACTCTACGTCTAATCTATGAAAATCTCATCAAGGTTTTGATTTCATAAACCTAAGAAATTTGTGGGACACATAGACACCTGTATTCTGGATTTCCTGACAAAAGGCTTTCGGGCTAAGGCAAGCATATCGTATAAATCTCATTGCGAGACCAGTTATGCTTACCTGGGGATTTCTGGGATGAGTGATAAACTATGGTCAACATACACAAGTTTCTAAGGCAAATGGGTCAATTTACCTTGACGTGTCAATGTTTTCAAATGGTAATGCGTTACCAAATGGAATCATTCGGTTTATATTTAAAATATCAAAAATCCTTGTTTCCTTGGACTTGTTTATCATTAAAACTCTAATATCTTCTCATTCCTATCTCACATGATGTTCCCGTTAATATTGAACTCGTTATACTCCTCAATTCCTATGTTTAAACATCGTTATACGTTGTGCGTCTTATGTAATTACCTTTATACCTTGAGCAATGTGTACATGGATCTTAATATATCCAAAGATATTGGTCGTCTAAACCGAATGGTTTTCAAAACTTAAAATTGTTACTTAGGGTTTTCAAATGTCCTTAAAGTGTGTCCCGTAACTGAAATCATGCAATGCCGAAAGGTGGAATACCTGCATCTCGGGATACTTTGTCTAGGCAAGGTATACACATAAATCCGATTCGACCGTTGGATCCGTTTATCTGACCTGGAATTCATGAGATGAGTGTTCGCTTATGGGTATATGTGTCTTCAGTAAAGTTGTGGTTGACGTATCACTTTAAGAAGTCAACGCACTTCACTTTTATTCCGGATCGAACATTTACATCTCGTTGTTGCATTGCATCGTTTCGTCATTGATATTGTTTTCCTGATTAAACCATTCAAGATTTGAGAACCTATCACGATTGACTCTGTTATCCCGAACTTTAACACTAACCCTAGCAAGCATGATTTTCTTTTCCTGTTAATATTACATTGATGTAATTGGAAGTTTCTGACTTTCTAGCCGATATTCTCTTCGTTTGCTAAGCCGGGTTTTGTAAAATCTTCTAACCGTTTTGCGTCGTAGGCAATGCAAGAGTCCACAAGTCAACTTATGACTAAGGACACTCGTATCTCCTAGATGATTCTATCTCATCAAAACAGGGGTGACTCCCTTACTTTGGTGATAACTTCCCATTCGCGATTATTGTTCTTATTAAATTTCATTATCAAGACAAAAGTGAACCTCTTACCTTGATGACCATTTTTTCTTCTTGTTCTTACGAATTCGTATTTTGCTAGCGGAATTACCTCCTTGAAATAGGAGTAAGATTTCGTATCTCGATGATGGTTTTAATTTTTCTATTGTGTGTTTTATGAAATCCCATCCTATGAATCGGGGTGATTTTCTTGTTTTGAGGACAGATTTCAATCATTTTCTTTTGAAACTCGTATTTCACGAATGAAATGACATCATCAAAATAGGATTGAATCCCGTACTTTGGTGACCAATGTCAATTCTCGATTATTTTCTTGTTATTATGAAATTCAATCATCAAGATAGGCGTGAAATCCATACCTTGGTGATAATTTGACTCGTTTAAAATTTTATGGATGGTTTTTCTTCGAATGAAATGACCTTATCAAAGTAGGAGTGAATTCTGTACTTTGATGAAGTTTTTCATGTTACTACATTTTGTTTCTATAAAACTTCACCGTTAAGATAGGAGTGATTATCTTTACCTTAATGGTAAGTTACCTCACTTTATTCTCGTGGATCCTTAACGATGAGTTAGGATCAAACTCTCGCTTGGTAGTTAAGAGTCGTACTTTAGGAAATACACCACCAAGCTAGGAGTGATAACCACATCTTGGTGACTATCCCCATTCCTTGATCTCAAACTTACCAAGGTTTTTAAGAATTTAATTGACAAGAAACATGTAATAACTTAAAGAGTGAACACCGTTATCTGAGTTATCGATGATAATGTTTCAGCCAGTCTTAAGCATGAATCTTGAACTCAAAAGAGGTCTTTGTCACCTTAGGGTAACCCTAGTTCCAAGCCTGAAACATTTAAATTTTAAATCGATTTCTTCTATCGTGCTTTTATGTTTCAATTTGACGTTTGATCTAGATTTATGGAACCTTTTTATCGACCTTCATTCTGAGTTATCATCAAAACCTAATTGCATGATGATAACACTCCTAAAACAATCTTTCGTAGAAGATAAAGTCATTATAAATTTATGCCATGCCTTTCTTGTTATAGAAATGTACGGTTGTGTTTATGGGTTGATGAACCGCGTGTACAAGCCGTACTTGGAAAGCTATTTATGATTGCCTTTATCATCGATATTCTGAATTATTTACATTCCAATCCGATCATGAACGGCGTCTTTGTTTCACTCTTTACCCATAATTAAAAAAGCAATTCCCATTATGTTGGGTAACCTTTGAACTCCTAATCTTGAAAATCTCTAAACCTCTAACTTGACTGCGACTCACAAGACTTGTTATTACATTTATTCCGATGTGGACAAAAAGGATCATGAATTTCCGTGATTGGTATTCATGGTTTAGCACAAAGGAAAAGTGGACATAGCTTGGTGTATATACAAATCGCCTTGTATTTCTTGATGGCATAATGACATTTAGTGTATTATTGACCAACTGTCTAGTTTCACGCCTTTCATATTGACTAATGTGAGATAACGGGACGAGAAATTGACTCGTACTTACTCCAAATAGTCGTTTATCGTGGCGTGTCGTTAAATATTGATCGCTAATTTTGATGACCGATTCACCTTCTGTTATTAGCGATAACTCTAAATATCTTTGGGAATTCAGCTCAAAATCTTAGCATATCGTATCATCCCTAATCTGACGGCTTGACCGAAGGAGTAATACATATTTATGAGATATGCGTTAAGCTTGTGTCGTTTATATAATGACACTTGAGATTCTTAAATTCCGTCAGTCAACCTTTCATACAAATACGGGACTTTTTCATTGGCTTCAAGACGTCACCTTATTACATAACCTCATTCTAAATGTTGAGAGTAGTGTGACTTATAAGTCTAATATACCTCAGGAACTCATCATCGTTTTCCAACGTTTCACGTGTCAAATCTCAAAGAGTTAGTTTGTCAATGATAACTTTCGCATTATTTTCATGCATTGTGTAAAATTCCATATTTCGCAAAGTGACACATCCCACCCGTAATCAAACACCAATCACTGTCTGTTTGCACACTTATCTTTCATCATAAGTCTCCTGTTCGTTTAAGTTTGATTCTTAATTTCGGGACGAAATTATTTTAAATTGGGGAGACTGTAACATCTTGTAATTTTGGGTTAATTTAAAGTTAGCTTTTGTAAGGGCCTTTATTGCTATACATAAAACTTATGGGTTGCTTATGCGTATTGCTTTAATTCGTCTTTTAATCCTTTAAAGATTATAATGATTATTATTATATAATAAATTATAATAATTATAATAATAATAATAATACTAATAATAATAAAAATAAAAATAATGAACATAATAATAATAATGATGATAATAATAATCATATTACGGGTAAACTTATAAGTAAATAAAAAATAATATAAGTTGTATAATTTTTAAAACTTGTATTTAACTAGTTTTAACATGAAATAATAAAAATTCAAAACTTTAGGGGCCAAACTGTAATTTAATCAAAACTAAAACTAAAGTTTTGGAACTAATGAAACTAAAACTAAACTGCAGGGACAAAAGGTGTAATTTACTTAAACCCAAACCAACCCCCCCTTCACCCCCGTATTTCCGGCAACCCTCCGGCCACCGCCGGAGCGGCTCCGGTCAACCTCCAAACCCTCGAAATTCACCTTTTCTACTCAAATTAATCCGTCCTTTACCAACGTACACCAGTTTCGAACCCTCCACATGAAAATTCAGCCCTTTAAACAACGGTTTCAACTAAAACCGAAACCAATAAGAACCTCAAAACCGTTCAACACTTAAATCATGATAATTATATAATTAATTCAGCATACACGTTAGAATGATCAAGATAAACTCGTTATTAGCCCTAATTCCAATTGAAATCACGGTTACTGTCATTTAAACCCTCCTGTAACCTCCGACATTAACCTTAGTGTCGTTGGGCACCAAATCGTACGAATTGGAACTATAAAGTAGAGGGCTAATGCTCAGAACACTTCTTTTAAACTCTCTGAACTCTCAATTAGATACAAAACACACACGCATATCAAATTGTTCAAACAAAAACAGTCGACCTGTTCGTCGTGTTGTTTTCTCAAATTCCATCGAATTTAGGTAATTACATTGGGGCTCTTAATCGGTTTCACATGGGGAACAAAAACCCCATGGTTAATTTTGTTATCAGCATCGATTGGATGCCCAAATCGATCGATTTGGGAACCTAGGGTTTATGCGAAATTGGGGGATCCATTCGGGTTTATGTTTTAAACTTTTAAATCTGTTTCATGACACAAAGTAGGCTTTGCCCTGGTGGTTAAGGCATTCGCGTGGTGAGGCAGGGGACCCGGTTTCGGACCCGAGCCCCTGCAATTCTTTTTAAATGTGTTTTTTTAATTATTGTTTCTAAAATGTAGAAAATATTTTAATATTAATTATATAAAAATAATTTTTAATCAAAAACCAAATAAAATTATTTTCCTTTAAATTTTCTTACAAATTTGGTTAATAAAATATTAGTTATTTTTATATAAATTATTATAAAATATAAATTTACGAAGAAATTAATCTTCTTTAATTCTCAAGAATTTAATTTAATAATTCTTCATTTTTATAATATATATTTACAAGTTTAAGTTATATATACATATTTAAAAAAAATAAATATATATATATATGAATATAACTAAAATGTGCATCTACCGTGGATAATAAAAATTATCTTAATCATTTAAAAGTTACATATTTACTATTTGTATCAAATAGTAAATAATGATTGTTTGATAATAGAAGTTTAACTTCTTATTAATAAGTTTATCATAAAATTCTTTAAATATTAAAATAATAGTAAAATGCATTTATCTTAAAATTTTAAATTGTGAACTAAACAACACCGTTATAATATTACATTGCTATCCAAAAATCTCAAACTTAAACTGTGGGTTCCCGAGTATTGTTAACATAATAATCATTATTAACTAAATATGACGTTCTTTTAGGTTGAAAGTTAACGAATTCTAGGCATTATATACAAGAACTTCTTATTTGACATCCTTTATTATCATGTGAGTATTTCTATACCCCTTTTACTATTTTTACACTTTGGGGTGAAACATGTTACTTTATAAACATTGCACTTGTATACATGTTTGATTCTTGTAAACTTATGACATTTCAGCTACATGTTGTGGTTAGTTGACCTTTGTAGCTACCATGTAATGTCGAATATATATACAATCATTAACTATTGCTAGCCTGGCGACGTCATAGATCTATAGGCCTGACAAGCCTGCTTGGTTGATCCAAGTACACTTAGCTAATCGTATATACTTGTAAACGTTTGACACTTGTAAAACTTTGTGAAGGTATGATTATGCATTCTGTCTTACATCCCTAGTTACTTTGCTCTCTAATTTACAACATAAATTGTCATCTTTTATATACTTATGTATTAAAAACTATGAAAATCTCACCAACATTATTGTTGACCTTTTATTTTTAACATATTTCAGGAAATACTCAAGTATGATTACTACTTTGAAGCTTATAACATCTAGGATTGGACTTAGAGAATTAAAAGAATGAACATGTCACAATTAACTTTTATATCATGATGTATCTTTGTTTGAGACTTATGTTTGTAAGTTACATTTGAAACTTATGAATAACATATTTAGATTGAATAATAGCATTATGTGGCTGTGAACGATCTTAACTCTCACATCTCGACGTTTCCGCCGTCAAGGTTGGGGTGTGACACGACGCCACGCCACGCCACGCCACGCCACGCCACGCCACGCCACGCCACGCCACGCCACGCCACGCCACGCCACGCCACGCCACGCCACGCCACGCCACGCCACGCCACGCCACGCCACGCCACGCCACGCCACGCCACGCCACGCCACGCCACGCCACGCCACGCCACGCCACGCCACGCCACGCCACACTATCTTATCTTATGCTATGCTATCTTATCTTATGCTCTGCTATCTTATGTTGTGCTATCTTATGCTATGCTATCTTATGCTGTGCTATCTTATGTTATGCTATCTTATGCTGTGCTATCTTATGCTGTGCTATCTTATGCTGTGCTGCGCTGTACTGCGCGGTGCGGCGCGGTGCCGCGCGGTGCCGCGCGATGCTGTGCGATGCAATGGTTAGGTTAAGCTTAGGTTAAGGTTAGGTTAAGGTTAGGTTAAGCCATGTTATGTCATGTTATGTCATGTTATGTCATGTTATGTCATGTTATGTCATGTTATGTCATGTTATGTCATGTTATGTCATGTTATGTCATGTAATGTCATGGTATGTCATCTTATGTCATGTTATGTCATGTTATGTCATGTTATGTCATGCTAAGTCATGTTATCATGTTATGTCATGTTATGTCATGTTATGTCATGTTATGTCATGTTATGTCATGTTATGTCATGTAATGTCATGTCAATGTCATGTTATGTCATGTTATGTCATGTTATGTCATGCTATCATGTTATGTCATGTTATGTCATGTTATGTCATGTTATGTCATGTTATGTCATGTTATGTCATGTTATGTCATGTTATGTCATGTTATGTCATGTTATGTCATGTTATGTCATGTTATGTCATGTTATGTCATGTTATGTCATGTTATGTCGTGTTATGTTATGTCGTGTTATGTCATGTTATGTCGTGTTATGTCATGTTATGTCATGTTATGTCATGTTATGTCATGTTATGTCATGTTATGTCATGTTATGTCATGTTATGTCATGTTATGTCATGTTATGCCATGTTATGTCATGTTATGCCATGTTATGTCATGTTATGTCATGTTATGTCATGTTATGTCATGTTATGTCATGTTATGTCATGTTATGTCATGTTATGTCATGTTATGTCATGTTATGTCTTGTTATGTCATGTAATGTCATGTTATGTCATGTTATGTCATGTTATGTCATGTTATGTCATGTTATGTCATGTTATCATGTTATGTCATGTTATGTCATGTTATGTCATGTTATGTCATGTTATGTCATGTTATGTCATGTTATGTCATGTTATGTCATGTTATGTCATGTTATGTCATGTTATGTCATGTTATGTCATGTTATGTCATGTTATGTCATGTTATGTCATGTTATGTCATGTTATGTCATGTTATGTCATGTTATGTCATGTTATGTCATGCTGCTGTGTTACGCTGTCTAACGCTGTGTTACGCTGTCTTACGCTGTGTTACGCTGTCTTACAATGTCTTACGATGTGTTACGCTGTGTTACGCTGTGTTACGCTGTGTTACGCTGTGTTACGCTGTGTTACGCTGTGTTACGCTGTGTTACGCTGTGTTACGCTGTGTTACGCTGTGTTACGCTGTGTTACGCTGTGTTACGCTGTGTTACGCTGTGTTACGCTGTGTTACGCTGTGTTACGCTGTGTTACGCTGTGTTACGCTGTGTTACGCTGTGTTACGCTGTGTTACGCTGTGTTACGCTGTGTTACGCTGTGTTACGCTGTGTTACGCTGTGTTACGCTGTGTTACGCTGTGTTACGCTGTGTTACGCTGTGTTACGCTGTGTTACGCTGGTTACGCTGGGTTACGCTGGGTTACGCTGGGTTACGCGGGGTTACGCGGGGTTACGCGGGGTTACGCTGGGTTACGCTGGGTTACGCTGGGTTACGCTGGGTTACGCTGGGTTACGCTGGGTTTCGCTGGGTTTCGCTGGGTTACGCTGGGTTACGCTGGTTACGGTGCGTTACGGTGCGTTACGGTGCGTTACGGTGCGTTACGGTGCGTTACGGTGCGTTACGCTGCGTTACGCTGCGTTACGCTGCGTTACGATGCGTTACGATGCGTTACGATGCGTTACGATGCGTTACGATGCGTTACGATGCAAATGGTGCAAATGAAGCTGGTGCTTCATGAATAATCTTGATAGATACTGACAGTCGAAAGTTTGGTGTGACAGAGTTTGTGAATACAAAGGGGCATGAGAAAACTAATACAACAGGTTCTGGTTGAAGTGACAAATGGTGGTGTTGATTACAGTTTTAAATGTATTGGCATTTTGGCAATGTTTCTATAATGAGGGCTGCTTTGGAGTGATGTCACTAGGTAACATGTGTACAAAACTAAGGTTTAAGAATGTGACCATGGTTTCTATAATGAGGGTTGCTTTGGAGTGATGTCACTAGGTAACATGTGTACAAAACTAAGGTTTAGAAACATTGCCAAAATGCATATTATATTTACAAACACAGAATTTATTTCTAGAAATGTTAACAAGTGATGTGCACGCCCAAGAGAAACCAAAAACAGGGCTTTTTAGGAACATAAAATGTTGGATTCAAGAACGATCAAGAACAATCCTAGGATTCTAAATATGTATCTTATACAACTATCGCATTGCTTATAAAATATAACGATCAAGAACAATACTAGTATTGTTTTAGATCCATATAATATTATTCGATGAGATTGGATTTATAATTCTATTTTCTGATTTGTAGACAGTGCAAGGTCATTGCTATTGTATTTGGGAAGAGCTTGTGCAGGTAAATAATTAGTATATTACATTTTATTATTTGTATTTTGTTAATAATTTAAATTTACAGAGCACCTACTACTTGCATGTTCTACCGTGTTCTTTTAAAAATTTATAGAAAACTAGGTATATGATTCCTTTTTGTTATTTTAAACTAGGTATAGGACTCCTTTTTTTATTCTTTTAAAAATTTATAGAAAACCATGCTTATTGCCTACATCCATTCAATGTTGACATTTTAGGTGTAAGCTTTACAAATCATGATTTTTGATTGATAGGTACCCCAAAAATATAATCGATATATTCTAATTTAAACCATCTAAAACCTAATACTCAAAGTTACACTTTAATATCTACTAAATGTAGTATCTGTTGGGTTTGTTGGACCTTTAGCAAACTAGTTTAACCATTTAAACTATGAAAACGCAGCGGATAAATACCTTAATATGTTCATTTGTAATCTGAAAATAAGGTTCATTTCATAACAACAACAAATCCAAGAACATAAGGATCATTCATATATGTTTGAACTAACTATCAACAAGAAATAACAACCCAAACATGACATACAAACTACCTTTTGTATGCTGCTGAAAACGTGGATGAAACACCTTACAAAAGGCTGCTAAAAACGGGATTCGGATGAAGATAGGGCTGCTCTTGAATGACCAAAACACCAAGCTAGATGTCCTCAAGCTTCATACCCACAAGCGTAAAGCAAACACAACTTTTGCTAGGATTTGGACACCAAAACTCCAAGAAAGAAGCTGCTGAAAACATTTTTCAGCTATGGTTTTTCTTCTAAAAACAGAAATCTTCAAGAGAGGAAGAGAGAGTTCTTCTTGGAATCAATTTTTGCATGTATGAGAGAGAGAGAGAGCTGAATGGGAGAGTGTGTCTAGACTTAATTAGAGTGTCTTTTCAAGACACAAAATGACCAAATATACCCCCAAAGGGGGCGGCCAATATTGTGTTTAAAATGGGTTCCCCCTATTTTTAAACACTCACTAATATGTTAACTAGTTGTATTGTTAGTTACATAATTAACCTTTTAAATATATAACTTAAGCACACACTCTCTTATTATTTGATGTTATTTAACAAATTTAAATAACATTACAAATAATATCCATGAACAAAATATCCGCATAAGTTGTTCTTTCTCACATACAATTTATTTAGAAAACCCATTTTCTAAATTGGTGTCATGATTTAATTGCATGATCATATAATCAATTAAATACATATTGGTGTTTGCTAAACTTGTTATTGGGTATGACCCGACTTGGATCATGACGTACTAACCATATCAATATTCTATGTGTCTTGGGCATAATGAATCCAACAATCTCCCACTTGCACAAGATTCATAGAAGATTGATGCAAGCAGTAAATACTGCCTAACAACGGTTTACTACCCTTAATACGCATGACTTGGAAGCCACTCAATAACATTATCCCCTTCAAGTATCCAACTTGAAATGTTTTAGGTGAATCAATTATTTATCCTTTTGTTACAGATGTCATATTAAATCCAAGGACACAGAATGATCATTCCTTGTTGATTTAACTTAATCAGGCCTTAGACATCATGCTCTCAACGAATAAGAGGAACAAATTCCATCTTGACTACATACGTTTCTCACAATCACCTTATGTTATACCTAAACATAGCCTTATGTACTGACCATTATTTCAGAGCAGCGAAGAACTAGCTCAAGGTATAACACTTGGTGAATATCAAAACCCAATATGTATCTCAGGTCGGAGGATACCAAATGATATTCGCCTTTACTCAAATTTACTTATGATCAATCAATAAGATTCCATGTAGTAAGATTTGAGACGCGGGTCAGTCCAATATTCGTATCCCACGAACATCTATGAACCTTGGCAGCAACCAATTGCTCTATATTCATGCCTTATGAATATCCACCAATCCAAGTTCATAATAGTCTTACATTCATATTTGCTCCCACAAATATGACCGACTACGGATATTTAGAATAATAAATATATTCATGGATGTAAACATGCTAAAAGGAACATAACTCAAAATATCGTAAAATTATAGATGAGTTAAATATTACAATTGTTCCATATTTTCAATATTAATACTAAACAGATCAATTTCAATCACTGGAATATCAAAGTCCTAAGGCACAAGTATGACTTTCATGCTTCGCCCTTTCAAGGAGCTTCGTGAGTGGATCCGCAATGTTTTGATCAGTTTGAACTTTACGAATACATATCTTTCCCTTTTCAACTTCATCCCTTATGTAGTTGAATCTCCGCTCATTGTGCCTAATCTTTTGATGTGCACGGGGTTCCTTGATTTGAGCAATCGCACCCTCGTTATCACAAAAGATTTCTAAGGGGTCTTGAATGGTAGAGACCATCCTTAGATCGGTGATAAACCTTTTATCCATGCAGCTTCCTAAGCTGCTAATGAGGCGGCTATGTATTCGTATTCTATAGTGGACAATGCTACCCTATTCATAATGGAGACATACGCTGATTGTGATCGAGGATCATCTCGATTAGTTTGGAAACTCGCATCTGTGTAACCATTTACAACGAGTTCCTCTTTTCAGATCCGTATATTAGAAACATATCCTTAGTCATCCTAAGGTATTTCAATATACTTTTAACAGCCATCAAATGGATATTACCTGGATTCTGCTGATATCTACTTGTCATGCTTAACGCGCATGACACGTCCGGTCTAGTGCATATCATCGCATACATGATGGATCCTATAGCAGACGCATATGGGATGTCCTTTATACGATCTTACTCATCCTTTGAGCTTGGACATTGAGATGTACTCAATACTGTCCCTTCTTTGAACAGGTACCATACCTTTCTTAGAGTTTTTAATCTTGAACCTTTTCAAGATTTTATCAATGTATACTTTGGTTTAGTCCTATCAACCTCCTCGATCTAACCTTATAGATCTTTATTCCCAAAATATAGACGGCTCCACCGAGATCTTTTATGGAAAAACAATTTCCAAGCCAGGTTTTAACACCTTCCATGGTTGGAATGTCATTTCCAAATAGTAGTATGTCATCAACATACATTACTAAGAATGTGATTACACTCCCACTAGCCTTTTATGTTAGGACCGTGTACGGACGGAGTACTAACTGATTCAAACGTGAAACCAGATCAAATAGTACGGAATCCTATTTGATTGGCGATCCAATCAGGGAGAACGTTAATCCGATCAAAACTAACGATGAGAATAAGTTAAGAATTGATTAGAATCAATCAGAAACGTTCTATGAAGTTGGAAGGGACTCTCTGGACGAACAGGAATGACTAGGGTTGATAATTCTCGAAGTGTTACGTTTTTCCACGAATTAAGCGGTATTTATAGGTTACAGCTCTCATTCGTACGACTGAGCCAAGCGACTGGCTCAGTCATGCGACTGAGTCATACGACTGAACCATTCGTACGACTGAACCATTCGTACGACTGAACCATTCGTACGACTGAGTCAGTCTTATGACTTAATCGTGCGATTGATCCAATCACCTGGTTCAGTCGTGCGATTGGCCCATTCGCATGGTCCAGTCGTGCGATTGAATCAGTATACTTAGTTAAACATATTCTTGAATCTTAAATGATTCAGAACATGTCTAATAACTCTATAACCTATATAACATGTTCATATATGTGTGTAACAACCATCAATATTAATAGATACGACATTAAGCAATCAATCAACCATTCACTGAAGAGTTTTTCATTACATTGATTCAACATTACATATGTGTTACAAGATGAAAGTCTATTACATTTAAGATCACTAGACTAGAACTGGGGACATGTGTACCAACAAACTCCCCCTTGGACCTAGTTCTATCTAAACTTTGACTTCCTTCTTGAACTCTTCATATATCTTCACTCTTTCTTCTCTTGAAACCCTAGCATGAATATTCATTGCGAAGCATAAACGTATAACATGTTGGAACTGCAGTGCTTGCACGATATCCTGCGTGTCAAAAAACAGTGGCCACTTGTACAAGATGTATACATCTGAAGCAGACAAGTTAGTTAGCCACATAGGGTCGAATACCCTAATTGTCTCGACTTTCTCTTCTTTCTCCAAAACTATGATGGCCTCACCAGTGCGCCAGTCATAATACCACCATTTAAAATGGGGTGCAAAATCTTGTGGCTTTTTCCTCAGTGGAATACGCGACATTGTGCGCGAAGGGTGCCATCTCAAAATCACCTTTGGTCTTCCTGAGGTGGGGTCAACCTCTGTCTTATGAATCAACCTTCTGGGCTGTTGAGGTTTAAAAGTGACCCACCTCGTATGATACTCTTTATTTAGAGCCTGCTCAAACCATCCTAATATCTTTCCTGGAACAGCATATAGGAGGCTCAAGTTGGCTAGTCGGTTAAACTCAAATCCAAGGAGAGTTTTCAGATCATGTGGGAATCTAAAATACTCTATTCCCTTCTCCCTCTTGACAGCATACACTTTGAGATCCTCAAAGTATGCCCAGCTGATAATCTTGCCAGACACCTTCTGATGCTTCTTTATCTTGTAAAGCTTGGTGTAGGCATTTGACTTGTTTGGCGCGCGCTGTTTCTTCATCTCCTCCAGGCAGGCTACCCACTCAGCCTTTTGGATGCTTAGTCAGCATCATCTGCCTGAGGAGCTTCTGTTGTAGCTACTTTAGCAGCTGTCATCTCTTCAACCTTATCGAAAATACTGCTATCAAATGTTTCCCCCAGATCTGGTAATACTTTGCCTTTCGGCGTTACTATACTGGGGATAATGATCAGCAGTCACGTTCTCAATCTCCACCTCATCGACATCTTGTAGTTCTTCATCACTGACTACATCGACCTTTGGAGCATCTTTTACCAGCTCATCAGGATTTAGACTAAACAGTTCAGCAATCTGTTCATCTGTTAGATCATGTATTATCTCCCCCTCTTCAGCTGTGTAACTGACCGATCGTTGTACGATCCATTGCAAATCGAGAATCATCGTCAATTTGAGTCGATTTGACGAAGGTCACAACATCGTGTTCATCAACTTGTTTAGCTGAACCTGTTAAACAACCAAATACAATACAAGTAAGTATACATTAAGCACATAACAGAAGTTGATTTAACCTTTTAATTATATATATAACCCAAAATTTGATACAAGATTTCAAGTACAAAGTTTAAATAATAAATAGACATCTAATCTTGAACTTTGCCTTGAATCATTGCTGGATCTTCAGTAGATTGGGAGGTAGATGGAGCAGATTGTTCGTGCCCTGGATCAAAGGGAGATGTAGCTGCATCTCCTTCATCGTCATCATCTTCCTTGTCATGAGAATCTCCACCACCCTCCTCATCATCAGCTTCATCATCATCCTCGTCATCATCATCCTCATCATCGTCGTCATCACCATCATTACCGTCTCCTTCCTTTATCTTCAAAGAATCAGCTTGGGACCCCTTCAGCCTTAGCATTATCTTCCTGTTCACAGACTCCAACCCTCAATCTTTTTAGTTGATAGGACGTTTTGTTCCTGGAGTTGGGCAATCTGATGTGTTCGAGAAGCATTTTGCTCCTCAAGTGAAGTAGTCTTGCTGTCTTCTCCTTATCCGCAGCTAGCAGCTTCAGTACCATTCTATTCAGGGATGCTAGTTGTTCCTCCACTCCAATAGGAGGGAGGGATGAACCTGTTGGGAAGGAAGATGGACCGGCTCGGTGGCTCGTGGTGGTAGCTGTGGCGGTGGTGAATATTGGTGGTGGAATATGAGTGGGTTGTGAAGTGGGATGTATGGTAGTGGTGGGTTGTATGGTGGTGGTGGGTTGTATGGTGGTGGGTTGTATGGTGGTGATAGGTGGTGGAATAGGTGTAGTGGTGGCTATGGTAGTTTGGGTGGTTGAGGTAGTGGAAGTGGACGTGGTAGTGGTGAGTAGTGTAAGCCTTCGGCGCTTGGGCTTCTTCCCGTGGGGCTGAGCCATCCTTTTGAGTCTGGATCCTTTTGATCCGGATGCTCCCCCTAGGCTGCTGGGAGTGTCTGGGGTGTATGAAGGGTCAACTGTAGAACCCCAGACTCTCCCTGGCGTCCACGAACCGCCCTCATGTGTTGCTCAGTAGCCACGACCTTGCTACCCACTCTCCGGGTGAGAGGCTCTTCATCTGATACTTCTTCCTCATCAGGCTGAAATCCCTGATGGAATCCCGCCATCTCTAAACCCTCGCGTAGGGATGGTGGAGATATAACATTAGCAGCTATAGTAGTGGTCTCCGGACCAGTATCTCCACCATCATCGCCATCATCATCAGAGTCGTCAATCGGAACTGCTATCGGCTCCGCGTCCGACTCATTGTCATCGTGACGCCACTTTTTCCTAGCTGGTGCCACGTAATCTTCTCGGGCTAGGTGCCCAAACAATCTTCTCACTGGGGGTTTAACCTGCTTCCCCGGTAGACCTTCATCCTTCCCAGTGTTGTATCATCCATAATCTCCAACACTACTGCATCATCTTGAGCTTTGGGCAGTTGGGGAAGTTTTTGGTCTATCATCATCTGAAGGAACCGAGGATACATGCAAAAACCCTCTTTCCCTTTAGCCTCGATGTTCTCCACCATGTATGTGAAGATCATCCTAGAGAGCCCAAAAGGATGGTTCAGCACCAGAGCGACATATGCATTTTGCATCTGGTCTGAAAGCTCGTCAAACCCGCCCTTCCTTGATGCGATGCATCGCAGAAGTACGTGTGCCAAATACTTAAACTGGGGGCATAAGTTGCTCTTGTTGAGCATGCTTGTGTTGATATCCCCAGAGTACTTGGCTCTCATGAAGCAGCCACGGGCGGTCAGGGGATGAAGTCTGGTAGGGCAGTCTGCGTCATCCCCAAACTCAAGGACCGTCCGTATATCCTCCTCTGTGATCTGGATAGCCGCCCCAAATATCGAGCTCCTGATGGAGTGGGGATCAGTCGACCTATCTACCACGGCGTTCTCCTAGAAAGCCTTCTGTATAGAGAGATAGGGAGTGCAGGGCGCTGAGATAGCACGGTAAATCCTCGATCGTCGCAAGAAAGTGATAATCCCAGCAAACTCAGAAGAGTTGCAGGATGTCAAATCAAGATAAGCACAAATGTTGTGCTTAGTACTCATGGGCCATCTGCTCGCCATCTGTGACACAAAACAAGTAACGTTAGAATATGTTGAGGCTAGCTAATTTCAGTCAATGAACTTTAAACTTTGGTTTAATCGTGCGACTGAACAAACGACTGAGTTCCAGTCATGCGATTGAACTGTACGACTGAGATCTAGTCGTACGATTGAGTTCATTGGTACGGCTGAGTCATGTGATTGGACCTAGTCGCATGTCTTCTCATACGTGTATCTCAGTCGTGCGCCTGAACTCATTCGCATGGGTCAGTCATCCGATTGAGTCATTCGTCCATCTCAGTCGTACGATTGAGCCAATCGGACAGCTCAGTTGTACGATTGAAGTTCATCAGCGTGTCCAGTCGTTCATTCGACTGTTTGTCCATTCAAATTCGTATTTTGAGCTATACTTGATGTTAAACGTCAAAATTATGCTCATTACACTCAGAAACAGCCGACTAAACCTATTGCATAATTTATTTGATTATTAAGTTCAGTTTTGATGATTTATTTATCATTTTAAGTTCCGGTTACTGTTAGGTCACAATTTAAAGGATTCTTGATGATTATCTCCAGTTTAAGCGATGATACACCTTGATAATTACCTGTATAATCGATATCAAACGTCAGAGAGCAATAATCAAAGGTAAATGTGGATTTTAGAAAATTTTGGCAGAGTAACGTCGTATCGTACGAGTGAAAAGGGCGATTTGGGTGAATGGGCGACTGAGAACGATTCAACTCGTATTCATACTAGGGCAATCTCCAGTCGTACGACTGAGCTTAGTCGCCTAACTTAGTCGTGCGACTGAGCCTAGTCGTACGACTGAGCTTAGTCGCCTGACTTAGTCGTGCGACTGAGCCTAGTCGCATGATTGAGTCGTACGACTGAGCGTGAGTCGCACGATTCACCCAATCGTCCATCTCCAATCGTACGATTGAACTTCATTCGGACGTCTGACATAGGCGGTCACTTTCAATCGGGCGATTAGGCTCATTCGTATGGTCCAATCGTATGATTGTACTCATTCATATGCTCCATTCGTACGACTGATTCATACTGATGATTCAGTCGTACGACTGAGCCATACTTGTGATATTTTGACAATTTTACCAACCGACACTTAGTTTCACATAACAATAGATAAAACATTATGAACACTTTGATCATTTCAGACATGATCACTTTTAGATTAAAATCTGTTGATCACCTCACACGTGATCCATTTATCCACCCGATCACCTCAGACGTGATCCATTTATCCAACCGATCACCTCAGACGTGATCCATTTATCCAACCGATCACCTCAGACGTGATCCATTTATCCAACCGATCACCTCAGACGTGATCCTTTTATCCACCCAATCATCTCTGACATGATCCTTTTAAACTTTCAGAAACAACTTGTTTTGTATAGACATTAAGCTCATTTGGTGACGTTCACAGAGAACAGTACGCACAGTCCGACACTGACACACTATACATATAACTTGAAAATTTTAAACTACGAACAAAATAAACATCTTTTTGTGATTTTTGTTAGGGCTGGTTAGAATAGCCTATTAGCATTGACATCATACCAAGGACAGACTCATATGGAATCAGACAGGCATATACACCATAGGTGGAATGTTTTGTATTAAACATAACATATTTACTTATCACAGTTTTCACTTATCTAAGACTTCTAAGTTCTAACTGGGAATCATGCTTGATCTGATACATAACACTCATTGATTTTGAACATCAGGCGATGCAGCCACGATGATTGTCAGTATACTTGTTCACTTAAATCCATACATAGACTTTTGACATACATCAGTGATTAATTAAATGAATTAGGTCAACAAGTGTTTATGTGTTCCACAGGTATATGGTAATCAATCTTCCTTAGGAGATTTTTGAGCGGTCTGGGGAATTAGAAGATTTGGTTCTTAGAATTTTCAAAGAGATGCTAAGCCTCAGGTCAGTGCCATCGCACAGCAGAGAGGCGCAAACAGCAATGAATTCTTAGAACGGATAGGTTATGCTAAGCCTCAGGTCAGTGTCATCGCACAACAGAGAGGCGCAATACCTATCTTCTTCTTAGAGCACTATTAGAATATACATTGTTTTCAGTGACATTTGTCATCTTTTGCTCTGTGTTTCAGGTCTTTGCTCATATTTGTGGCATTTGCTTGCTCCTCACCCCTTATTGCAAATTGATTGATTGTGCAGAACAGGGATACCATGAAAACCCACAACTTGTTGAATTATTTAAGTTTAAGCCAAATCACCGATGACGTCTACTGATCTATTGTGTTGAATCTACCGACACATCGTATAATGCACTGGCACCACCCTAGATCTACTTTCTCCAGGTAGTTACAGTACCAACCAAACGTACTATCATTTTCCCAATTTGTTAGACTTAGACTCCTCTGATTTATGATTTGCTGTGATTTAATTTAACCTTGCAAAACAGAAAATCTTTTTGGTGTTCCAAGTAACTCGACGCCTGTGTACTATCACTTTTCATTTTGCTGAATCATATTTCCAGTTTTTCTGTCTTTGCCTTTTCAGCTTAACTAACATTCCCCATTTTTTTAAGTAAATAATTACTGAACATAACCTAATCTCCCCCTAAAATTCTAAAACAGAAAATCTTTTTGTTTTTTGGATTTTTATACGACAAGGAAATTAAAAGAATAAACCAAAAGAAATAATATAAACTTTAAAGATTAAACATGTGTCGGACTACGTGTCGGTGTCTTCTGAGATAACGTCACTTTTCTTTTTAAAACCATTGACCTCTAACAGATAGAAAAATCTAGGTTTATCAAATGGTTTGATGTAGAGGTCAGCGCGTTGAAAATCCGTGTTTATTTTAACCACATCAATTAATTGTTTTTCATAGCAGTCGCATATGAAATGATACTTTATGCCGATGTGTTTTGTTTTAGGGTGTTGAATCGGATTTTTAGTTACAGCTATGGCAGCAGAGTTATCAACATAAATAGGAGTGTTGGAAAATTGCAAACCGTAGTCCCGCATTTGCTGTTGGATCCAGATGATCTGAGAGCAGCAACTTGCAGCAGCAACATATTCAGCTTCACAGGTTGATAATGCAACCGAGGTCTGCTTCTTGCATTGCCACGTGACTAACCCCTTTCCAAAGAACTGACACCCTGCTGATGTAGACTTAAAGTTCATCTTGCAACCGCCATAGTCTAAATCGCTGTACGCAGTTACCTCAAAGTCATCATCATGAGAATACCACAACCCCAGAGTTGGAGTACCCTTCAGATAGAGAAAGATTCTCTTCACCCCAATCAAATGATTTACTTTGGGTTTCGCTTGATATCTGGAACATAAACATGTGGCATACATGATGTCTGGACGCGAGGCAGTGAGATACATGAGAGATCCGATCATCCCATGATACATAATGGCATCCACCAAATCCCCATTCTCATCAAGAGCTACATCATGATTTGTGGCGAGAGGGGTACCGGCAACAGTGACGTTTTCCATATCAAATCGACTCAGAATGTCGCCGACATACTTAGTCTGATGTAGGAAAATACCGGTTGGTGTTTGATCCACCTATAATCCCAAGAAGAACTTCATTTTCCCATGGCACTCATCTTCAAACTCTGCCTTCATCACAGATTTGAACTCTTTGCACAACTCTTTGTTTCTGGAACCGAAGATGATGTCATCCACATAGATCTGCACCATAAGCAAATCACCATCCTTTTCTTTAATGAATAACGTACAGTCAATCACACCCCTACGAAAGCTGTGTTTCAACAGATGGGTGGAGAGCTTCTCATACCAGGCTCGAGGAGCCTGATGTAGCCCATATAGAGCCTTGTCTAACTTGTAGACTCTGTCCCGATGATAAGGATCCTCGAATCCCTCGGGTTGACTGACGTTTACTTTCTCATAGATTTCCCCATGAAGGAATGCACTCTTAACATCTGGTTGATACACTTTGATCTTCATGTAAGATGCATAGGCAAGGAATATTCGAATCGCTTCCATTCATGCCCCTGGTGCAAACACTTCATTGTAGTCGACTCCCTCGACTTGTCTGAATCCTTAAACAACCAATCGTGCTTTGTTTCTGATAACAACACCTTGGTCGTCCTTCTTGTGTACCCATTTGGTACCTATCACTTTCACGCCTTTTGGCCTGTCAACGAGTGACCACACTCCAAGTTTCTTGAACTGTAGCAACTCTTCCTGCATAGCATTGACCCAGGCCTCATCCTTCAGTGCGTCACTAACGTACTTAGGCTCGATTTGTGAAACAAAACATGAGAAAGCCCCGTCATTGACGTATCCCTTTTCCATGACTGCAGCATAGTCAGCAGAATATAGCTGATTTCGTGTCTGCACACCGGATTAAATATCCCCAATGATAGACGTGGGGGGATGATTCACACTGATCCTAGTCACTGGTGTCGTAGGAATGACAACTTCAGAATCAAGATTTGTGACAGCAGGTTCAGTATCCGGATTTCCCGATACTGGTTCAGCAGCTGATGAGCCAATTTCTTGATTTACATTATTCTCGATGTCAGTCGCAGCTGCTTCTTCATCATCTGATAAGTCATCACTCCGTCCTAAGCAGGAGTCGAAGATCCTGAAGTAACACTGGCAGGTGTTGTATTGCTTATATCTAGATTTGGTGTATCTAGAACATCGTACATCATCTGAGTAGCAATCTCATCATCTGAATCAAGCTGAGGAAGGTTAATGGATTTGAAAACTCCATCGTAATCGAAGAATGATGATGGACCTTTTCCAGCAGGGGGTGGTGTATCTTTGTACATCTACATTGCACCATACTTCTACCTGACCTGTCGAGTTGTTGTAAACCCGTTTGTCTGGTATGCTGTATCCTAGAAAAATCCCTTGATCGGCTTTCTCGCTGAACTTGCTCTCCTGAGTCTTCTTCAAAAAGTGCATGGAGCTCCAAAAGGTTCTAGATACTCCAGGTTCGGTTTGCGCTTCTAAAGCAACTCATAGTAAGTCTTCCTATGCCTCTTGACTACTAGCACACGATTAAGTGTGTAGCAAGCATTGGCAACCGCTTCATTCCAGAACTGTATTGGTAGCTTAGAATCCGCCAACATAGTCCGTGCAGTCTCTATCAAGCTCCGATTCTTTCGTTCAGCAACTCCATTCATCTGTGGTGTGTATGCCGAGGTGAACTGATGAACAATTCCTTTCTCTTTGTAGAAGGCATCCATCCACTGATTCTTAAACTCCGTTCCATTGTCTGGATGAATCTTCCTCACCTTCAGTTTGTAGAGGGACTCCAGTGTTGTGACGAGCACCTTGAATGACTCACATGTTTTGACTTAGCTTTCAGAAACATCACCCAGGAGAAGCGTGAGTAGTCATCTGTGACTACAAAGCAGTACCAGTCTCCGGCGATACTCTTCGTGCTTATAGGACCGAATAGATCCATGTGCAGTAACTCCAGGGGCATCTCTATAGAATTGACGTGTTTGGTCTTGTGAGATTTCCTGGCCTGCTTTCCCTTCTTGCATGAGACACAGAAATCAGGAAGTTTGAAGTTCTTGACAATAACTCCCTCAACTAAGTTGTTATGAATCAGATGATTCATCTTCCTATGATTAATGTGTCCTATTCTTCTGTGCCATGAGATGGATTCCTTCTCTGTTGCTTTGGACAAGAAACACTGAACCGTAGACTCAGAAGTAGAAGCATTAGACATATCGAATACATATAAATCTTTGTACCTGGACGCTGACATTAATACCTGCTCCTCTGGTATCTCTATCTCTTTCTTCAGAATGTAACACTTGCGATTGTCAAACTTCACTTTGAAGCCCTTGTCACATATCTGAGACACTGAAAGCAGATTGTTTTCTAATTGTTGAACAAAATTGACTTTATCAAATCTTACCTTTGCATTACCTACTTCTCCTTGAGCGGTAATGTATCCTCCTTTGTTACCAGCAAAGGAAACGTGTCACCCTTTAATTTGTTTGACATTGAAAAGGAGAGACTTATTTCCCGTCATGTGCCTGGAAGCTCCACTATCTACAATCCATGTTTAGTAGACGCACTATAGCGGACAACCTGCATATAATAGAAAATAGTTAGTTAAGGAGGGGGACCCAAGCCTTGACTGGCTTGGGTTTCCCAGAGGCATCACACAATATGAACTCAACCCACTATCCTTTATCAGATGATGGTATCTCAACCTTCAATTTGTCACTGCTTTCAGACACATCAGACGTTTTCACTTTCCATAAGCCATCCTTATGAAAGGATTGTTTGTGATAAATAGTTGACTGATTGACAGTTTGAACCTTTGGTTAGTTTTCCAAAACAGGTTTCACCTCAGGCATTATAGACTTGCCAGTGACTTGTCTGTGTTGTCTGTGGTGTTGAGGGGATGTATAAGACCTAGCAGGTGTGTTAGACCTAACATGAGTCTTAGATCTCTGTTTTGGGAACTGTTTAACTTCTTTTTCCAGTTCAATCTTAATCCTAGGTGTCTGATAGCGAGGACAATTTGAAGAGATGTGACCTCGTTGACCACAAGTGTAACAGGATCTCCTTTCAAAAGGACTAGGAGATCTCTTGTGGGGTGGGGAGTGGACCTCAGGTAAGGATTTTATGGTCTTAGTCTTTTGATTTTCACATTCCTTGACAAATTTTACTTGTTTAACATTATGATTAGCTTGTCGTTGAAGATGAGTGTTATCTTTCTTAACCGGTTTAGTTTGAGTGGTTTTGGAAATCTTAGATTGTATAATAGCACATTTTGAACCCAACCCAAGAGATGCTTGAACATTCTCTTCCACCCTGTTTTCCGTGATGTTTTTACCAGTTGTGCCTGATGTTGATGTTGTCTGATCAGCAGCCGGAGGAACAGGTTTAACTGCTGTGTCCGGATCACTGACCAGAGGAGTTGTCACCATATGGTCCTTTATCGATTATTATTGTCACCATATGGTCCTTTATCGGATTATTATTGATTGGACGTTGTTGGTGTTCAGAAGAATCTCATGTGGTGGAGGCACAACCTTATAACCCAAACCCTCCCCGTTGTTGCGTTCCTTAACCAAGTTTTTCAAAATATGTGAAGAACTAGCAAGACTGTGAAGTTTTGTTTTAAAGACTCATTTTCAACTTGTAAAATTGCTTTGTCCTTTTTAGTTTCTTCAATAGTCTTTAAATAGAACTTAATGTCATTTTCTTGGTTGAATGCAACAACTTCAGTTTCTTTTAACTGTTTCTTTAATGCATCAATCTTTTCCTTATAGCTACTTTCATTTTGTTTAAAACTCTGTTTGCCTCTGTGCACAATTTTAAGTCATTTACTAAGTTATCATTATGATCTAATAACCTAGCAAATTTCAGATCAATGCTTTCCTAAATTTATCACATTCAACACAAGCATGTTTAGCAAAAATTTCATCTTTTAATGCTACCTGTGCTGATGTAGACGTTCCGGCCATGAAAGCATCTTGAGACGTTGGTTGTGCTTCAGAGTTAGCATTCAGCTTATTTTCCACAATTTGATTTACAGCAGCTAAAGTCTCATCCATATCAGCAGTATCATTCTCAACTGAGTTCTCCCCCTCACTCGCTGAGTCTTCATTCAGATCTTCCACAGATGTAATGTTGGCTTCACTGTCAGATAAAAATCAGAAGGACCAGTCCTGTCCTTCATCACCTTGAGCTACCATTGCCTTTGAGTCACTACTTGTTGAGGCTGTCTTTTTCCCTTTCTCTTGTTTGTTGAAAGACGAGAACGGGTTCCCATTGCCGGTCTTCATCGGTTTAACACATTCCCGCTTGAAGTGGCCCTTTTCTCCACAGTTGAAACAGGTGACTTTGGACTTGTCGAATCCAAAAGTAGTATATTTGGTAGCCACCAGATTCTGTCCTTTCTTTTTCACAAACTTCTTTGCTCGTCGCACAGCACTTGCAAGAGCCCACATTATGTCCATCCTCTCCAGTTTATTTTCATCCACCTGCTCGTAGTCTTCATCAGCCAGGTGACAATTGCAATTTTCCCTGCTACTAAACCATCATAGGAATGAACCACAGCAGCAAGTAGGTCCATGTGCTCCTTAGCCACTTCCACAGTTACTTTTCCCAAATTTTCTGTCACTAACTTCGTTGATTGAATAACTGTAGAATTTTGTTGTACGCTAGATGACACATATGACTCACCACTGGATGATGAGCTTTGTTCAGTTGCAGAAGATGCATTTGACACAAAAGCAGTTTGCAAAGGAGCGCTGGAGGATTTAGCAGTTGAAGTAGGGGTAACGTTGTAGAGAGATGGATCTTGAGTGTATGCTCCTTTCTTTGTCCTGTACTTATGCCTCAACTCTTCTTCTCTCAGTTTCAGGATGAAATCATTTATATCTAAAGTCTCCAGCACTGAGTTATATCGAAGAGTGGAAATGAATGAATCCCACTTCTCTGGTAGCCCTTCAGCCAAGCTTGTCACCTTTTCTTCCTTAGACGTTGTAACACCATGAGTGTGAAGTTCACTCATTAAATGGTAGAAGCGATCGATGATATCGTCCAAGCTTTCATTTCCAATAGAAGAGAAGTTGTCAAATTCTTTCTTCAACGCTTTTGCCTTTAGTGACTTAAGTGTTGAATTACCATCGTATCTCTTCTCAAGAGCATCCATAACTTTTTACTCTGCTTGTGTTCTGAATATTGATGGAAGATGTCTTTGGGAATTGACTGGGTCAACATTGCGTAAGCTTTCTTCTCTGCATTATAAGCAACCTTTTGTGCATCACTCAGACCACTCAAAGTCAGGGGTATTCCATCGGCACCAACTGACATATTGTAGCCAGTTTCAATAGCGTTCCAGAGATTGGTATCCACTCCATTTAGATGAATTTCAAATCTTTGTTTCCACTGAGGAAATTCATCAATAGACAGTAGCTTAGGTGGTTTATTATGGTTCCCAATCGCATTTTCTAGTAGCAAAAGGTTCTGTATCCTTGAGTCCTTTCCTGCTAAAAATGCGAAGTTCTCTGAGTCCATTTTGTCTTAGTCTTTAACTTGAAATACAAACTGTGTAGGCGACTGAGACAATCACTGTGCGATTGAACTGAGTCGTATGACTGGACATGCGATTAAGGCTGTTGTGCAACTGGACAGACCGACTGAGTCAATCATGCGATTGAACGAGTGATTGAGTTCAGTCGTACGATTGGACTGGGCGATTGGAGTTCAGTCATGCGATTGAGATAATCGTGCGACTGAGACTGCTGAAATCGAGATTTTTCACACACCTTGACCTAAAACGCAATTTTTGACACCCTAGTCGGCTGCAACTCGAAAAAGACTCAATTTTCAGAACATGCACACGTAAAAACTTGATTTTTGAGCAGAAAGAAAGGATCTTTTCACTTAAAAACATTGACTTTCTCAAAAACAAGATTGAATCCACGAATAATCAAAAGCCAAAGATCTAATACCACTTGTTAGGCCCGTTACTGATGAGTACTAACTGATTCAAACGTGAAACCAGATCAAATAGTGCGGAATCCTATTTGATTTGCGATCCAATCAGGGAGAACGTTAATCCGATCAAAACTAACGATGAGAATACGTTAAGAATTGATTAGAATCGATCAGAAACGTTCTATGAAGTTGAAAGGGACTCTCTGGACGAACAGGAACGGCTAGGGTTGATAATTCTCGAAGTGTTACGTTTTTCCACGAATTAAGTGGTATTTATAGGTTACAACTCTCATTCGTACGACTGAGCCAAGCGACTGGCTCAGTCGTGCGACTGAGCCAAGCGACTGGCTCAGTCGTGCGATTGAGTCATACGACTGAAAAATTCATACGACTGAGTCAGTCTTATGACTGAATCGTGCGATTGATCCAATCACCTGGTTCAGTCGTGTGATTGGCCCATTCGCATGGTCCAGTCTTACGACTGAATCAGTATACTTAGTTAAACACATTCTTGAACCTTAAATGATTCAGAACATGTCTAATAACTCTATAACCTATATAACATGTTCATATATGTGTGTAACAACAATCAATATTAATAGATACGACATTAAACAATCAATCAACCATTCACTGAAGAGTTTTTCATTACATTGATTTAACATTACATATGTGTTACAAGATGAAAGTCTAATACATTTAAGATCACTAGACTAGAACTGGGGACATGTGTACCAACATTTTATACACACAAGCCTCGTCAGCGTTCTTGATGAAGCCAAATTTCTTGATCTCTTCATCAAAACATTGATTCCAACTTCTCGATGCCTGTTTCAATCCATAGATTGATCTCTTTAACTTGCATACTTTATTAGGATGCTTTGGATCGACAAAACCTTCAGGCTAAACCATATGGATAGTGTCTTCGAGATGTCCATTAAGAAAAAGTGGTTTTGACGTCAATTTGCCAAATCTCATAATCATAATGAGCAGCAATGGCAAACAATATCCTAATAGACTTTAGCATTGCCACAGGCGAGAAGGTTTCATCATAGTCAACCCCTTGAGTTTGAGTGAAACCTTTTGCTACAAGTCTTCCCTTGTAAGTATCCAAGTTTCCATGCATATCTGTTTTCTTCTTGAAAACCCACTTGCATCCAACCGGTTTGGATTTAAGTGGAGGGTCAACCAATTCCTAAACTTGGTTGTCATACATGGATTGCATCTCTACGTTCATGGCTTCCAGCCATTTGTCATAATCCAAATTGGACATTGCATCATGGTATGTAGTTGGCTCATCGGAGTCAACCACATAGCATCCATCCATGAAAAATTCATGTCTTTCAGGTGGAGTGCTAATTCTACCAGATCTGCGAACATTTTGTGTGTCTTGATCAACCTCTTGATCATCATCAACAACCTCTTGTTGATGGCTAGTGTCAACCAAACGTGTTCGGCCTGTGGATCTTGATCCTCATCAAATTACACTGTTCTATACGTCATTCCTTCCATAAGGAACTTGGCTTCCAAGAACTCTGCCTTTTGAGCAATAAATACCTTTTGCTCTGTTGAATCAAAAAGTAGTATCCTATACAGTCTTTTGGATATCCAACAAATATACACTTAGTGGATCGACTTTTAGTTTCTTTTGGGTGTTAAGCTTAACATTAGCTTCACAACCTCATACTTTTAAATATGATAGCGATGGAACTCTTCCATGCCATATTTTAAAAGGCGTCGAATCCACTTTCTTGGTTGGGCCATATTCAAAATACTAGCCGCAGAGAGTAGTGCGAAACCCTAAAATGATAGAGGTAGTAAGCTTATAGCCATCATAGATCGAACCATATCCTATAGGGTTTGATTTCTCCTTTAGACATACCATTATATTGTGGTGTTCCAGGAGGAGTAAGTTGTGAGACAATCCCACAACTTCTTGGATGATCCTGAAAAGCCTCACCGAGGTATTCTCCTTCTCTATCTTAACGGAGAACTTTGATAGTTCTATTGAGTTGATTTTCTACTTCATTCTCGAAGATTTTGAACACTTCAAAAGATTCATGTTTATGTGTCATCAAGTACACATAACCATAGCGACTGTAATCATCGGTAAAGGTAATGAAGTATCTTTCACCATTCCTTGTCATTGTCTTAAAAGGACCACATACATCCGAATGTATGACTCCTAATAAGTCTTTTGCCCTCTGGTCAGTACCACTAAAGGGCGACTTGGTCATCTTACCTTGTAAACAAGATTCACACTTATCAAATGAATAATATTTATTTGTGTTCAAAAGACCATTCTTTTGAAGTGTTTAATTCCGATTCTTGTTTATGTAACCAAGATGATAATGCCAAAGATAAGAGTCACTTAAACCATTTTAAGTTTCTTGGTACATGATTGGTATAATGTGTTATTATAGGATGAATCATCATGAACCAATTCATAAATACCATTAAAAGGCATAGCCTTGAAATAATATACATCATCCATACAGACATAAATACCATCGTTTACAAACTTTAAATCATAACCATATTGTTCTGAAAGGAAAACTGAAATTATGTTTCTAGTCAAACTAGGACCATATTAGAATGTTTTGAAGAACAACTTCCAAACCAATTGAAAGTTTCAAAACATAGTCTCATTTCTTAAAGTGTTTATTTCTTTTGAATCCTTACAATAGATTGCAAATGTGAGTTCCACACCCGGTATCTAATACCCATGTGTTTGAAGAAATAACATCTAAGTCAATATGGATCATGAAAGTTGTGCTTGAGGTTTGCCCAACATCCCTCTTATTTCTTAACTCATTGAGATAGGTTGGATAATTCCCTTTGAAATGTCCTATCTCACCACACTCAAAGCATGGATCGTTTTTCGTTACCTTAGGCTTCATAAGCTTAGGTTTTAGAGGTTCCACTTTAACCTTCCTTTTCCCTTTGCCTTTGAGTGCTCCTTTCCTTTGGTAACATTTGCCTTGGGACCGGGGAATGGCCTTTTCCTATTGCCTCCCTCATTGATCGAGAGAAAAGTAGAACCTTTCTACCCATCCCCGCCTCAGCTGTTTTGAGCATTGCGTGAAGCTCACCAATGCTCTTGTCCCATCCGTTCATATTGTAATTCATTATGAACGTCTCAAACTTTTAGTTAGGCCATTAAGGATCAAATCCGTGGCCAACTCCTTTGAGACAGGACAGTTAAGCCTTTCGAGGCGATCAATGTGGCTTTTCATCTTAAGTACATAAGATGATACCGATTGGGTTTCTTCCATGTGACACGCATGAAGCACTCGAACCGTTTTGAAGCGCTCTACCCTAGGTTGTTGAAGGAACATTTCCTTCAATTGGGTAATCATGTCATATGCCCCATGATGCTCTAAGTCCTTTTGGAGTTTAGGAATCACGGTTCCTAACATGAGGCAGGATACCTGCATGGAATCCTTAGTATACTGAAGCCAATCGTTATAGGCCTCAACATTCTCGGGGTCGGGTTGGTCAGGAATAGGATCGTCAAGGACATAGGCTCTTTAAAATAGTTCTCAGTGATCGGGTATGGACGGTCGGGGTGGTAGCATTATTGTTTGCGACCATTCTACAAAATTTACAAAGTTCTTATTAGTATTTCTGAAAAATTACATTTTAATCATTAATACCCTTTATGTCTCATAGACAATTAATAATTAAAATCTATAATCCAACGTTACATTCAAATAATGGTTAGGTGACCTTTATCCCATTATTTAAATTAACAAGGTAGTCAACATTTGACAATTGCAACCTTTTGCAACTTCTAGCCTTTATGGGATCGGTTAAACATCTTATGTTTGGTTGGCATGTTTAATCCCATCAACACCATTGTACGCCATGCTTCGGTGACCCTATGCACATGGTTTCCAATTCAAGTCGTCCTACTTACACACACGTGTGAGTTTAAACATACAAATGGTTAGGTGACCTTTATCCCACAAATACGTTAAGCCCACCTCAAAACACAAGTTCCCTAAAAGTGGTTAGGTGACCTTTATCCCACAAATAGTTCTCAAGTGATTCGAGTGTCGTGTAAAAAGATGGTGTTAAACTTGTTTCCAAATGGATTTAAGTTTCCATTAATTCTAGTTATGAAAACTTTATGTACCTTGTATTCGCATGCCTTCAAATACATGGTACCCTATGGTTCTCTTTTAATAAAACCTCTTTTATTTTGAAATAATTAATCCTTTTAATAACCTTTTATTAGTTACTTAATGATTAGGAACCATAAAATTCAGCTTTTTATGATAATTTATTTAGATTGTTAAGCATATCCATATATCAAACAATCAACATAAAATGAATAATCAAACAAGCATATTTCAAACAACCACATGTGCATAACCATAGCCACTATGTTAACAACACTTGTTTTCCATCATAAGTGTTGTCATTTGGTCTTTCCTAAGGGTTGAACACAACACAAAAGATGAGGTCTCCAAAGACCCCCACTTGAACTTGCATCCAAATGCTTCAAGTCCTTCTCTTGTGTCTTCCTCTTGGGTCGTCATCTTGTGCATCTTCTTTTACAAAATCATATCCTAATACAATTTTCTAATAAAAGAAATGAACTTATTCTATTTATTACATAACCAAATCAATAAATAAATTACAACCCAAATACAAACACAAAAGAAATTATTACAACCCTTTGAATGAATACAACCAACATGACAAACCATTCATCCAAAACCAAATCAAACCAAGGTCAAGGCTAGGTTATGCACCAATATGAAACATCATTTTCAACATTCAAGAACCAAATAAATCCCCATATGACCCTAAATTTTCAGCCAACATAAACCAAGAATTAAGGGTCTTTAGTCAAACAAAAAAAATATAATCAACCACTTGATATCTTTCTTTCAAGGTTTAATCACAAGATATCTTTCTTTCAAGGTTTAATCACAAGCATGCAAGATATAACCTTGAAAGGTTGGGGATTTATAATATCATCACAAAACAGCCCTAATTTGGTTGTTAAAACCCTATAAAACCAATTTTACAAGGATAATTGAAGCTAGTCATCCACATAACCGGCTCTAGATGCCAATGTTAGGTTTGTTGGACCATTAGCAAACTAGTTTAACCATTTAAACTATAAAAACGCAGTGGATAAATACCTGAATATGTTCATTTGTAATCTGAAAATAAGGTTCATTTCATAACAACAACAAACCCAAGAACAAAAGGATCATTCATATGTGTTTGACCTAGCTATCAACAAGAAATAACAACCCAAACATGACATACAAACTATCTTTTGTATGCTGCTGAAAACGTGGATGAAACACCTTACAAAAGGCTGCTAAAAACGGGATTTGGATGAAGATGGGGCTGCTCTTGAATGGATAAAACACCAAGCTAGATGTCCTCAAGCTTCCATACCCACAAGTGTAAAGCAAACACAACTTTTGCTAGGATTTGGACACCAAAACTCCAAAAAAGAAGCTGCTGAAAACGTTTTTCAGCTATGGTTTTTCTTCTAAAAACCGAAATCTTCAAGAGAGGAAGAGAGAGTTCTTCTTGGAATCAATTTTTGCATGTATGAGAGAGAGATAGCTGAATGGGAGAGTGTGTCTAGACTTAATTAGAGTGTCTTTTCAAAACACAAAATGACCAAATATACCCCCAAAGGGGGCGGCCAATATTGTGTTTAAAATGGGTTCCCCCCATTTTTAAACACTCACTAATATGTTAACTAGTTGTATTGTTAGTTACATAATTAACCTTTTAAATATATAACTTAAACACACACTCTCTTATTATTTGATGTTATTTAATAAATTTAAATAACATTACAAATAATATCCATGAACAAAATATCCGCATAAGTTGTTCTTTCTCACATACAATTTATTTAGAAAACCCATTTTCTAAATTGGTACCATGATTTAATTGCATGATCATATCATCAATTAAATACATATTGGTGTTTGCTAAACTTGTTATTAGGTATGACCCGACTTGGATCATGACGTACTAACCACATCAATATTCTATGTGTCTTGGGTATAATGAATCTAACAGTATCAATGTCAATTGACTTTACAAAAAGAAATCAATTAATGAATTAGTTTCTGATTAGTGTACTTGGTTATAATATATATACAAACTTAAAGATAACTAATTGATCAAGCTCAACTAATTTCTAATTGTCATAATTAGACTTAATTATCACAGTTCTTAATCTCCATTAACATCACACATCTCCGAGAAATATTAATCAATTAATAATAATAATAATTAATACTTCAATAAGTTTTATTATTTATCATAAGGTTTACTTAAAAGTACTTGGTCAAAATTTACATACAAACATAACGATAAGTAATTGCTCAAGTTCAACCAAATCTATACACGTTCCAAGTATAAAATTTTAATCGTCTAATCTCTAAATATCATAGTTAGACTTGATTATCATAATTCTTAATCTTAATTAACATAACACACCACCCATAAATATTCATTAATAATAATCAATACTTCAATAAGTGTTTATATTTATAAGTTTATGAAAAAATAAAATAAATATATACAAAAATATTAAATGTGAAATATGCTTTGAAATTACAAATGGTTAAAAAAGTTACATTATTTTTTCAGCAAAAAATAACATATACCTTTCTTTGTGTTAAAATTAAATCATTCAATGTATTTACAGACTAAATAAAAAAGTGGAGGTCTAATTTAAGCATGGATGTTCATTTCGTTGTTGACTCATAAATTATGGAAGTTGGTATACTATTCCATTTGTTTGAGTTGAGTTCATATCAGAAGTCGTTGTTGAGAACAAATTATTGGTTATATTTCTTGATCAAAACGTTAGTGATTTTCTTTTCACCTTTTCAAAATATAAAATTATTTTTTTATATTTTACATTATGAACACTCTTTTTGTTTTTTAGAGACAAAAAATAGTCGCGTTTGTCCCGGAACATTTAATGAACTTTTATAATAATATGGATTTGGTGGCCAATGTATTTGTACTTAGTCGTTTCCAAATTGAGAATTTGAAATATCAAGAGTATCCGACATATGAAAAGTACATCTTGCTATGTGGTGAGGTCAAGATTGTCATCAGCAAATACACTAAACTTATTACGTTTGAAAGTCCATTTGTGAGAGGTTTTTGTCTGTATCCATTGGTTCCTTCTATTCAAATTCTTAAGCATGATAGAAGACACCAAAAGTTAATAATTGGTACGTTCTAAGTTTCTCGATTTATCTATTTTTGATAGATATATATCGTATATACCTAAATTTCCTCAATAAGAACACTTATGATCATTGTAGATGTTGTTGGACGGATTGTCATGGGTAAACGAAAAAAAGGACGATAACATTTTGTTTTGGTTCTTCAAGATGCGATGTGAGTCAATGATTGCATAAAATATTTAATTTTTTTTATAATTTCACCGTATATAAAAATATAATAAATTTGTTTGTGATTCTAAAATTAAATGCATGTATCAGCGGTCACATAATACAGATGCTTTTATATGACTCGAAGCAGACAAATATGTTTAGAACTTATCTAGCAATCGCAAGAAATTCTATAGTGTATGCATCTCGAGTGAAGTTGGTTCATTTACCAGAGGGTATGTATTACCTTATAAACATATATTTTTAAAAAAATACTATTTCAAAACCTCTATGCCTTACCTAAACTTATACGTTCTCTTTTATTTTCAGAAAATATTTTGATTTCTACAGATTTAACAACGATTGCCTATGAACCAAACATGCCCGAGGCACGTGATATTGAAAGGATTGGTCATCCTTAGAGTCCATGTTCATTTTAACATGTTTACAATGAATTCTTTAATTAACTTCTATGGTTAGACGTCTATTTTAATGTTTTGGCTTTTCTTGCGTTCTAATTTTAATTTGATGTAACGAAGTTAAAAAGAACTTATATTCCTATTTCATGCATTAACTATAAAAAACATAATCTCATATTCATATTATAAATTTTGTAAAAGAACAAAAGAAAGACAAATGTGATCAAATCATAAACACAGACATTATACTTAAACACTGATTATTACAACGAGTGTGCTTGAAACCAACAACCCTAATCATAAAAAGATATAAAGTTTGAACTACTCACCACACAAAATATCAACCTCACAATGTGTGTAGACAATATTATTTTAAGCATTAATTAGCAGAACTATGTTTGCTTTGCATAATATTCATTTATATTAGTGTATTGTGTAGTATGCTATATATGTAATGTAACCAGACTTTTCTTCACATAAATACTAATTCATAGGAGAATTATATTATACAGATAATTAGTCAATATTTGTGAACGAAGGTGTTACGATGGTTGCCCTACTGGTTGAAATAATCATATTTGAGATATTAACGAGGATGCCAGCAAAGGTTGTATGTTGTTTTAAGTCTGTTTGTAAGGAATGGTATGCATTCCTATCAACAGAAGACTTTGCAAGGGTACATTGCTCCCGCTCATTAAATTCATCGAATAAGAGAATCCTCTTAATCGGAGACCAAATATGCTCTGTTCGTCCAATTGACTTTCAAACCAGTGATTATGGGCCAAACACCATCGTCCCATTTCTATTTCATGATGTCTCGATTCGTTCACATTTGGATGGACTGTTGTGTGTTCGCTTGAATCATACATCTGAGTTGCTTCTTTGGAATCCAGTCACCGGTGCTTACAAGTATTTGTCAACACCTCATTGTCGTTGCTATGGCTTCTTTGAACAAAATGCTGACGCTATTGGTTTGTACATTGATGCTTACGATGATTACAAGGTCTTGCATGTAAAGCGTAGGTGTGGTGTACTTTGTGCATCTATTTATTCTAGGAAATTATCCTCTTGGAGAAATATACCTTTCGTAACAAGACCGGAGTACGTTATCCTTGCATTCTCTTGGTCAACTGCTACGTTATGTGCTAATACTTTATATTTCACTGTTTGCGAGTGCTGGGTTGGGGGAATAAATGTGGTCATTTGTTTTGATGTTAATTCAGAGCAACTTAAGGAGATAAGCTTTCCACCGGTTCCTTCTGCAGGAATTTATATCGGAGATTTAGTTAATATAAAAATGAACTTAACATGTTTGTTAGTACTTGCATACGCGAGATGTCAGTTGAGTTATGGTTGCTACAAGGGGAGCACTGGATTAAGGTCGTGTCATGTTCTCCGATCCCTCCTATCCCGCTGTCAATATGGTGTGACATAACATATTTTATGACAAATGGTAATTGGTTTGTGTGACCAATTTGAGAAAGCTTTATGAAATTAAAATGGATGTAGAGCCCTTGGAATGTTTTTATCCTGTTACTTCATTTCGTGGTTCCAAGGGTGTAGTTTTTGTGGAGGCCTTAGTTTCACCATCTCTTTTAGTTTAACTTTTAACTTAATATTTTTCAGTTATGATGCTCTGAACACATGTAGTCTACTGTTATTGTAATGATGTTTTTATAAATTGATTGTCTAAGATAAGTCTCTTTTATTTAATTTACAAGGTATTTATCAATTTACAATCACTAATGGGCAACCAAAAGATCATATTGATGTTTCTACCTCGCGTGCATCTACGTTAGTTGAAAAACAAAAAGAGTACAACGCGCGATATTATGATTCGCGTAAAAAGAATGGGCAATCAAAAGATTGTAATGAACCCACTACCTCAAGTGCATCTACGTCAGCTGTAAAAATAAAAGAGTATAATAGATGATATTATGCTTCTTGCAAAGAAAATAACAATCTATCAAAGATTGGTGCAAGCCATGTCCCCTAAAGTGATCCAATAATTGAAAGGACGCCATTAAGAATCTTGAAAACTAATAGTAGTCAAATAACACAAATGCGAAAACAGAATGTGTCATGTAGTTCGACTGAAAAACGAAAGGCTCGAGATAAAGCACACTATGATACACGCAAAGCCGATGGAAAACGTAATTCAAATGGTATTCAAATTAGATGTGCTCCAACGGATGATAGTACTCCGACAACAACACTCCCCTTTATAAATGATGAAGTCATGCCTGAAATATCATGAGGTTTATAGTTTATTGAACAATGCTTTCATTTAAAGTTGACATCTTTTCCTCTTTCGTCACTTAATACTTGGAATTCCTTAGGTATTCGAATTCAACCGCGGACACTATTACCTCAATTTTTTGACGTTATTGATCAACCATCCATCCGAGATGAGATTATTGAAGAGGACCCGTATAATTTTGTTTACAATGGTAGACCTAGAGACTATCATGTCTTCAATGAAGTCTTACCTGAAACATCATAAGGTTTCTATTTATTTAACAAAATTTTTTTATTAAACTTGACATTCTTTTACAACTCCTGTTACTTATTACAACAAATTCCTTAGGTGTTCAAATTCGACCATCCATTCGAAACATTTCAGGCATAGAAGAGGATCCGAATAATTTTGTTTATGATGGTATTCCTAGAGATCATCGTGTCTTAAAGGAACATAGTCCATGTCCTCATTGTGGAGCAAAACGATTCACATTTGAATTTGCAACCTTTTGTTGTATGAGTGGAAAAACAATATTAGCAAATTCAGAAATTCCAGAAGAATTGTACCAACTTTTCACGTCGCAAGATGAAGTTGGAAAAATGATTAGGCAAAACATACGTGCTTATAACACCAATTTTTCTTTCGCCTCAATGGGTGTGACGTTGGATGATACAGTGAACAATATGAGAGCTGGTATCTATATGTTTCATGCACATAAAGGAATATATCACAAAATCGACCAATTAGTTTCGAGGGATGAAAAACCCAGGTATTTACAGTTGTATTTTTATGATCCTGATACCGAGTTAGATCATAGACTCCAATGGCCTAATCTTGATCGAAGCATCACTGAGATGGTAACGCGTGCTCTTTCTACAAACCCATATGTCAACACATTTCGAAGTCTTGCGGAACTAGGACCCCTAGACAACTATAGAGTCACTTTAAATGCTTCCGTGGATCTTGACCAAAGGGTGTACAACCGACCAACAACATCCGAGGTTTAAATAATATTATTTTTATTTCAACGTGTGGATCTTCTACCGTACACTACATATTGATTTACATATTTATAATGCAACATTTTATAGGTTGCTGGTATTTTGGTGGAAGGTAATGACAATATCACTTCGTACAAAAGAAGTATTGTTATGTACGGTAGGTCAGAATATAGTCAAACTATCCAGCCTTACTTTGGTTGTTACGATCCATTATCGTATCCTCTATTTTTTCCTAATGGTGAGTCGGGTTGGCATCCTAACATACCATGTCAAGGAGTACTACTCAATGAAGTTCACAACAGTAATGACAACATCGACGAAGAAATGGAAGGTACCAACAATTTATGTATCTCTTAAAGTGATGATAAAAATAATACCCTAACGTGTATTATTTTTAATTAATGATTTGTTTTGACACATCATAATTATTCAGAGGCAAACACACGACGTGGTAGAACAACCGTAGCTATGCGAGAGTACTACTGTTACAAATTCCTTCGATCTGTTGAGAACGTTCTTCTATTCGGTGGTAGATTGCTACAACAGTTTGCTGTAGATGTTTACATAAAGATTGAGACGCAACGTTTACAATTTTGTGAACGGAACCAGGCTAAGATAAGAGCAGATCTGTATCAAGGTATTGTGGATTGCGTTAATGCTAGTGAGGTTAATCCAAACAGAGTGGGACAATGGATTGTCTTGCCTGCATCTTTCATCGGAGGGCCTCGTGACATGCGCCGTCGGTTTCTTGATGCGATGACTTTAGTTCAAGATGATGGCAAGCCTGATTTGTTCCTTACAGTGACGTGTAATCCTCAGTGGCCTGAGATATGTGATAATTTGAAAGTTGGTCAAACTGCACAAGATTGTCCAGAGCTTGTTTCAAGAGTGTTTCGTGCTAAATTAGAGGATCTTAAGGAACAACTCTTCAAGAAACATATTCTAGGAGAAGTCAAAGCATACGTTTATGTCATCTAGTTTTAAAAGCGTGGTTTGCCACATGCACATTTTCTTCTTATCATGTACCGGCAACATAAAATCAATAATCCCGACCATTATGATAAGATTGTGTGTGCTGAAATTCCCGACATATCAAGATATCCCAAATTTCACGAGCTTGTTGTCAAGCACATGATTTATGGTCCTTGCGGACATTTACGAACAAACAATCCTTGCATGCAGGGTGATCCTCCAATTTGTCATTTTCGCTATCCCAGCCAGTTTAATGAACAGACAACACAAGGAGACGATGCATATCCATTATATCGAAAGAGAAATAATGGAATAAAAGTGGATGTACGAGGAAAAACTCTTGATAATAGACGGGTTGTCCTATATAACCCAAGGCTTTTAATGATGTTCAACTGTTACATGAATGTAGAGGTTTGCTTAAGTATAAAATTTGTGAAATATTTATTCAAATATGTTTACAAAGGACATGATAAACAAGTTATTCAAATCGATCATGAGATAAAGAGATTTCAAGATGCACGCTATGTGTCACCCTCAGAGGCTATGTGGTGCATTTTTTCCTTCTCTTTTTCTCAAATTCATCCTGTTGTGTTGGCCTTACAACTACATCTTCTTAATCATCAAATGGTTAGATTTAGAGATAATGATATAATGTCTGAAATTGTTGACAGAGAAAGAGATAAGAGAACCAGGCTAACTGCATTTTTGGATACAAATAGAGTAGATGAAACAGCAAGACAATATTTGTATAAAGATTTTCCAAAACACTTCACGTGGAATGTTGGCTCGCGTCATTGGAATCATCGTTTGCAAAAACCACAAAGAGGTCGTATTGTTTATCCTAATCCAGCTGAAGGAGAAAGGTACTATTTACGCCTACTTTTATCAAATGTTAAAGGGCCTACTTCTTTTGAAGATCTTTGCACAGTTAATGGCGTAAAGCATATGACGTTTCGAAAAGCAGCTCTTGAGATAGGCTTAATTAAGAACGATGAAAGTTTATCGCAATCTCTCGCAGAAGCGTCTCTATTTCAGTTTCCCAAAGCTCTTAGAAGGTTATTCACGACTCTAATAAATTTTTGCGAACCTGGAGATGTTCGAAAGTTATGAAATGACCACTTTGACTCATTATCTGAAGACCATAGGTTACATTGTCATAGTGGTGAACGAGTGAAAATATAGTTCTTACTGAAGTTAGGGTGTTTCTACAACCTATGGGTAAATCTCCATGATTTCGATCTTCCGGACATAACAGAAGATGCTCACTTACAATATGTACGTCATCGTGAGGTGCAAGACGAGTATGCGATAGTTGTTGAAGCTGAACACTTATGTGCAAAACATTCACTTAATTCAGACCAAAAAGTCGTGTTTGATGAGATAATGACGCACATGGATAATGATTTACCAAGTGTGTTCTTTATAGATGGTCCAGGTGGAACGGGAAAAACTTTTTTGTACAAAGCTTTGCTTGCTGAAGTTCGTTCACGTGGTCTTATTGCTCTCGTAACAGCTTCATTGGGTGCTACAACCAATAATATGCCAGGAGGGAGAACGGCTCACTCGAGATTCAAGATTCCCATAAATCTTATTAGTAATACAATGTGCAACATCAAAAAACAAAGTGGGGCCGCTGAACTACTTAGGTCATCTAAATTAATCATTTAGGATGAAGCATCAATGGCAAAACGACAGGCGATCGAGGCTGTTGATTGGACATTGCAAGTCATCGTAGGCGTTAGTCTCCCATTTGGTGGAAAGATAATGGTTATGGGAGGTGATTTCAGACAGGTGTTGCCGGTTATTAAACGTGGCACTCGAGCACAGATTGTAGACTCTAGCCTACGAATGTCGCCTCTTTGGTCTTTGACTAAAAAGATGCGGTTGACCATAAATATGAGAGCACATAATGACCCGTGGTTTTCTGATTTTCTTTTAAGAGTCGGTGATGGAACCGAAGAATCAATTGAAGGAACGTTTATCCGCATACCTGATGACATGACAATTCCATGCACCATTCGAGAAAACTCTATAAAAGAATTGATTAATGCCATCTTTCCATCTATTTCAAACAAGTTGTATTCTTCGGATTATATAATCTCCCGAGCAATACTATCAACTCGAAATGAGAGTGTTGATGATATTAATGATCAAATGATCGACATATTTCAAGGGGAGAAAAATATTTACTACAGTTTTGACAAAGCAGAAGACGATCATAACAACTTTTATCCGATCGAGTTCTTAAACTCACTAACTGTGAGTGGTTTGTCGCCTCATAAGCTTCGACTAAAAATTGGATGTCCCATAATATTGTTGCGGAATATCGATCCATCACATGGTCTATGTAATGGCACAAGATTGATATGTAAAGGTTTCCAACACAATGTTATTGATGCGGAAATAGCTGTTGGCCAACATATTGGGAAAAGGGTATTTTTGCCAAGAATCCCTCTATGTCTTTCTAAAGACGACATGTTCCCTTTCAAACTAAAAAGAAAACAGTTTCCCATTCGATTTAGCTTTTCAATGACAATTAATAAAGCTCAAGGTCAAACATTTCCGCACGTTGGCGTTTATCTACCAGAATCTGTGTTTTCACATAGACAACTTTATGTGGCATTGTCAAGAGGGATATCACGCCAAAATACAAAGGTGTTAGTGCATCCTTTAAAAAATTTTAGAAGAGACGGAGTATACACCTCAAATGTTGTCTATCGGGAAGTGTTACGTGATGAATGAGTTACATGTGTATATAAATGAAAGTAAGTTAATAGATTTGTGTGCCTTAAGTTTATTATATTCTGAATGTATGCTAATTACATATTACTCTATATTAATTGCTAACAAAATTAAAAATATAAGTTAAAACATGATTTCATTTATCAAATATATACTTTATAACATACTGATTTGTTCATTTTCTCTTACATAAAGTAGAAATCTATTATGGATGAACCAAAGAAGGAACTTCAAGACATGCATGGTATCAATTTAACATATCTATACTATAGTTTAATCTATATACCTTCCTGGTCTTAATAAAACACTACTAACATTGATTTTTCAGTGCCTGTTTCAGTCAAAGAGGAGAAAATGCAAGAAAGTCCTAATCAAGAATTAGTAGTGGTAAAAAAGGAAATGACATAAGAATCTTCCAGTTTGGACACCGATGAAGAATGGTGGTCGAAGCATATTGATGAGGTCATTGAGATTTGTAAGGCTTATGACAAAAAATGATCTCATCAAATCCAAGTAGTTGACATGCAGATATTTATTTTTAACGTACTATGTTTATGACTTGTATTCTCTTATTCGTGTGTTCAAATATTTAGTTTTAACGTACTATGTTTATGAAAAATATTTTCTTATTCGTGTGCTATTATTAAATTGAGTTTTGTGATGCTCATGACATAAATAGACTATACAATAGAAGCCACGCATGTATTCAGAAAACAAATATCGCATTGTTAAATTTTCGATGCCGTCGCCGCCGCATCGCGCAGGTTCCTTACTAGTATTGTAGATATATAGGACTTCGGAAAATGTATCAATTGTACTTCTAACTTGCCAGCTTTCAAATACATCTAATATAATCACATGCTAAGTTTGAAAACGTATTTATTTAAACACATAACTCCTATGTAAATGAATATCTTCATATATTACAACACATATTAGCAAAAACTATGTAAAAATTCACTAAAATAAATTATAATAAATCTACTTAAAGAAAAAAAATAGTATAGAAAATAATGATACATGAATAACCATACCATTTATCAAAAAAACTATTGTTGGATTAAAAAACGTTTTTATTTTATAAAATACACAACATACTTTTATTATATTCGTAAAAGATTGAGTTAAGAACCCAATAATACAAAGTATTTATCTTTCTAATTATTTCCTACATAAAAATTATTAATTCATAAAATTACAAATTAACAACTTTAAACTTTGTCTTATAACGAAATTTTCTTTTGAAGATAAAAAAAAAGTCATGGCAGGTGTGACGGGTTCGATGTAGAAAGGCGATTGCTGATATCACTCGTATATCTTAATGTACAATATTATATTCACACCCTTGTATTTATGTAAAATTCGCGTTTTCAACCTTATATTACCAAATGAGTTATTTTTGAGCTATTGTATTTTTGGTTTTCTTGTAGTAGGAATATAAACTCTGGACCTAAGCTAATCTTTAATCTTTGTATATACAATTTAAGACAGCCCTTCTTTATAATATAATGATCTAATAATAAAGTAATAGAATTTCATATTATACTAGCGTAGTAGTCTTAGACTACTACACAATAAACTGAGATTTAAAATTTATTAGAGCTTGTTAACTTAAAATTATAAGTGATTTATGAGCTTGAATTAGTTTTCAAACCTCACTTGTGTCAGGGTCGATCAAAGTGGTTCTAGTAATTAAATTGGTAGAAACAATCTAATCACACTCATAAACAACTTAAGTAAGAATAAGAATCAAAGTAATGAACAGTAAAAACAATAAGAACAAAGTATTCACTTCAACATCCCGTATGTCTCATTAAACCTTTGAATAGCAAGTTACAGAGTTGTTGTGCATTCATTTATGACAATAAAAAACATAGAAAGTTTAAGTACATGAGAGGCTAAACACAATCTCGATAATATCTCAAAGTTTGTAGCAACAATTATCACAATTGATTGTATTACCTTAACCAACTAACTATACAATTATACTATATATAATTAATTATGAAACAAACTATATATATACACATATATATACATATATATACATATATATATACACACACACACACAAACACACACATATATATATACACATATATATACACATATATATACACATATATATACACACACACACAAACATATATATATACATATATATACATATATATATACATATATAGGTAGAGGTTCTAATAAGAAATAATTTTTGCCTAAGTATGCTAAGAAGGAATAAGAAGATGACATGTGGCACTCTTAAAATTAGGGTTAAAGGGCATTATGGTCCTAAAACACACTCATTAGTCCCGTTTGTATTTTATCAAAATGCAGCACAATCTGTAACCAACCACCATCTCCCCCAACCATCTCCCTCCATCACATCCGATCGATTGGGGCTTCAATCGAGCAGGTGGTTAAAGCACATCCGATCGATTAGGGCTTCAATCGAACAGGTGGTTAAAGCTTCAATCGAGAAGGTGGTTAGGGCTTCAATCGAGCAGGTCTACCTTCAGCACATTGGCACAGGTGAATCCTCTCCTCTGCTTCGATCTTCTCTCCGATCTCATATCCTCCATTGATGAAGAGCCCAAGGTCTGTGTATCTAACTATCTATGACTCTGTACGGTTGATTGTGATTGTGTGATTTGTTTCGCTTCAATACTGATACGGTGATTTTGTTCGTTAACGGTTCTAAAAAGACTGTGTATCTAACCGATCTCATATCCTCCATTGCTGAAGAGCCCAAGGTCTGTGTATCTAACTATTTATGAAAGCTGTGTTGTTTTATGAAATATAGCACAGCTTTGTGCTGTTTTATAAAATACAGCACAACAGCATAGCTTTGTGCTGTTTTATAAAATACAGCACAGCCTTGTGCTGTTTTATGAAGCACAGCACAGCCTTGTGCTGTTTTATGAAGCACAGCACAGCCTTGTGCTGTTTTATGAAGCACAGCACAGCCTTGTGCTGTTTTATGAAGCACAGCACAGCCTTGTGCTGTTTTATGAAGCACAGCACAGCCTTGTGCTGTTTTATGAAGCACAGCACAGCCTTGTGCTGTTTTATGAAGCACAGCACAGCCTTGTGCTGTTTTATGAAGCACAGCACAGCCTTGTGCTGTTTTATGAAGCACAGCACAGCCTTGTGCTGTTTTATGAAGCACAGCACAGCCTTGTGCTGTTTTATGAAGCACAGCACAGCCTTGTGCTGTTTTATGAAGCACAGCACAGCCTTGTGCTGTTTTATGAAGCACAGCACAGCCTTGTGCTGTTTTATGAAGCACAGCACAGCCTTGTGCTGTTTTATGAAGCACAGCACAGCCTTGTGCTGTTTTATGAAACACAGCACAGCCTTGTGCTGTTTTATGAAACACAGCACAGCCTTGTGCTGTTTTATGAAACACAGCACAGCCTTGTGCTGTTTTATGAAACACAGCACAGTCTTTTGCTGTTTTATGAAACACAGCACAGCCTTGTGCTGTTTTATGAAACACAGCACAGCCTTGTGCTGTTTTATGAAACACAGCACAGCCTTGTGCTGTTTTATGAAACACAGCACAACTTGTGCTGTTTTATGAAACACAGCACAGCCTTGTGCTGTTTTATGAAACACAGCACAGCGTTGTGCTGTTTTATGGAACACAGCACAGCGTTGTGCTGTTTTATGAAACACAGCACAGCCTTGTGCTGTTTTATGAAATACAGCACAGCTTTGTGCTGTTTTATAAAATGCAGCACAAAAACGTTAAAAATGTAGCACAACTTCACATAATTTGATTTTTTTTTGTAAAAAAAACTATAGTAATACTATACTCAAATTAAAGAGAAAAAAATGCTTGATTTTATGATGTAATTTATTTAAAAAAATAACGTCGTATGAAAAAGTTATTAGCATTTAAAAAAATAGGGGGAAATTTTAAAAAGTCAACAATTGTGGGTAATATAATAAAATACCCAAATTACCCTTGATTACTTATTTTTTCTACACTTTGATCTTAGCCCTTAATTAGATAATTAGAAGGCTAGGATTACTTCTTAGCCTACTTAGGGAAAAATTAATTTTTAGGGGAACCTCCCTCTACATATATATATATACATATACAATATATATACATATACATATATACATATACATATATACATATACATATATATTCATATATATATATATAGGAATCAAATGTTAACAATTGTTTATTACGATAACCCGTTAACCCAACTAGTGATTCATAGCAGGGCGCATTGTCACTGTAAGTTAGAATTACAATGGTAAAACTAGTGGGCCATAACAAACGTTATTTTTTTCTAAAATATAATAAAACTATACTCAAATTAATGATATTAAAACGATCATTTTAATGGTGTAATTTGTATAAAAAATAACATCATACAAAAAAGTTAAGAAGATTTTAAAAGAACGGTGAAGGTTTTTTAAAAAGAGAGGAAAATATTGAAAATGAGGGTAAAATCATTAAATCAGTGGTGTAACACAGTATAACAATTAGTTACATTGCATAATTATGGAATAATTGTTCGTTATATCATGATTAACGGGTTATCACAATAAACTTGTTTTCTAATTCATCCTTGATGTTGGAAATTAGGCCTTACTTGATGAGATTTAGAATAATAAATTTAATACCTCTGGATAAACAATGTATAGTATCGAATTGATTGCATTACGTAAACCAACTAACTACATCATAGTACCGGGTACAATTTCAAATAAATCAAAGTTAAATCTTTTAATCTTCAATCACATCTTCTTTTGAATGGAGATAAAAATAACAACCTTTAGTAACAAATACAAAGCAACAATTGCAACTTGTATCTGACTGACTTTGGTAGCAAAGATAAGCTATGTATAGCTAAACTGACTTTGGTAACAAAGATGAGCTGTCTATAACTGTAGAAACTAGAAATGAAATGGAATGAATGATAACAAGAAATACTAAAAATTCACTGAAAATATTATTGAGAAATGAAGAATTACAAAGATGAAATTGAATTGAGTTTTTCAAGGATTGAAATCCAAAACGATTACAAACTCAATTTATAGCATAATGCCCTAAAACTACCGTTAACAACCGTTAACCCCTTATAACAGACTTTCAACAAACTACAATGAAACATTACAACAATGGTCCCTGTAATATAGAAAACAAACGAAACAGCCCCTGTACTTCTAATGAGCTGCAGCACAACTTTATTAACCACATAAACTTCACAATCTCCACCTTTGTGCAAAGCTCATCCAACTCCAATAAGTTTCAAACAAATTTCAAACTTTGTTCCACCTAGGGGCTTAGTTAAAACATCAGCTGCATTTGCACTTGTATCAACATACAAAACTGCAACTTTACCCGAATTAACAATCTCCCTGATGAAATGCAGCCTCACATCAACATGTTTTGTCTTTTCATGATACTTTGGATTCTTAGAGAGCTGAATAACACTCTGATTGTCATACCAAACCACTGTGTGATCTGTATCTATCCCCAATTCTGCAGCAAAGCCCTTCAACCAAATTGCTTCTTTGATTGCTTCAGTAAGAGCAATATACTCTGCCTCTGTGGATGAAAGAGCCACAACATGCTGCAAAGATGACCTCCAACTCACTATGCATTTACACAAAACAAACACATACCCAGTCACAGACCTACCTTTATCCAAATCCTTGGCATAGTCTGCATCTACAAAGCCTTCCACTGCAGAATCATAATCTTTCTTTGGGCCAAAGAACAAACCAACTGTTTTAGTACCTTTTAGATACCTAAGAATCCATTTAACTACACCCCAATATGCCTTACCTGGCCTGCTTAAGTACCTACTTACCACTCCAACTGCATAAGCCAAATCTGGCCTAGTACACACCATCAAATACATCAATGATCCCACAGCTTGAGCATATGGTACTTTAGCCATTCTTTCCTCCTCTTCAACTATCTTAGGACAATCTTCAAGTGATACTTTAATGTGCTGTGCCATAGGTGTTTTAACAGCCTTACACTCAGTCATAGAGAAATTAGCCAACACTTTCTGAATGTAACCTGTTTGAGACAATTTCAAGACTCCCTCTGGCCTATCTCTAATAATTTCCATCCCCAATATTTTCCTAGCATCCCCAAGCTCCTTCATATCAAATTCCTTCATGAGCATATCCTTAGTTTCTCTAATATCATATTTATGTTTGCTAGCAACTAACATATCATCAACATAGAGTAACAAATAAACAAACTCTCCTGAATCTGTCAACTTAATATAAACACAGGGATCATACTCACTTCTAATGAAACCTTGAGATACAATATACTCATCAAATCTCTTGTTCCATTGCCTAGGGGACTGTTTTAAACCATATAGAGATCTTTTAAGTAGACACACCTTGCCCTCTTGTCCCTTCACCTCAAAACCCTTTGGTTGTTTCATATAGATCTTCTCTTCAAGATTTCCATGAAGAAAAGCTGTCTTTACATCAAGTTGTTCCAGCTCTAAGTCATACAATGCTGTAATAGATAACACCACTCTGATAGAAGAGTGCTTTACAACAGGAGAAAATATCTCTGTGTAATCTACTCCGGCAACTTGAGTGAACCCTTTAGCAACCAACCTATCCTTATATCTAGGAGGATCACTTGTGTTCAACCCCTCTTTCAACTTAAAAAGCCACTTACAACTCACCAACTTCTGATCTTGAGGCTTATCAACAAGAATCCATGTCTCATTCTTGTCTAAAGACTCCATCTCCTCTCTCATAGCCATTAGCCACTTGTCTTTATCAAGTGACCTTAGTGCAGCTTCATAAGACAATGGTTCATATACATTTTCTTCCTCTGCAGTATTAAACACAACTGCAGATATCTCTGTATCAGTTCTGTACCTGGAAGGAGGCTTAATGGTTCTTCTAGACCTATCTTTAGCAAGGCTATAAGATGAGGTACTAGATGATCCTGGTTCTGCAACCCCTTTGGCATTGCCATCAAGGTTGCCTCCTGATGTTGGCATATCATGAGTGTTAGGATCTTTAATTTTAACTGAACCACTCTGCTCCACCTCAATCTGAACACCTTCTTCACCATTGTCATTATAAGGAGCTTCTTTGTTAAGTACATGTTTGTACATAACATCCTCCCTAAAAACCACTACATCCCTGCTAGTTACAACCTTTGGAGTCCCATCATCCACCCTCCAAAGTCTATATCCCTTAACACCACTGGGATATCCAAGAATGACACACTTAATCGCCCTTTGTTCAAGTTTACCCTCGTTCACATGGGCATAGGCTAAAGACCCAAAGACTCTAAGTCTTTCATAATCCCCTGGACCTCCTGACCACTTTTCCATAGGGGTTTTCATTTCAATTGCTGAGGAAGGTGACATATTAATCAAATGAGCAGCTGTGGTAACAGCCTCAGCCCAAAAATGCTTAGGCATACCAGCCTCAAATAGCATACATCTCACCTTATTCAATAGAGTCCTATTCATCCTCTCAGCCAAACCATTCTGCTGAGGAGTTCCAGCAACTGTCAAGTGTCTCCCTATCCCATTTACCTTACAAAATTGGTCAAATTCTCTATTACAGAACTCAAGTCCATTATCTGTCCTTAGCCTTTTAACCTTCTTTCCAGTTTGAGTTTCTGCTAGTCGTTTCCATTCTTTGAACTTCTCAAATGCCTCATTCTTGTGTTTTAACACAAAAACCCAAACTCTTCTAGAGTAGTCATCAATCAATGACAAGAAGTATCTAGCACCTCCCAAAGAAGTTGTTCTTGCAGGCCCCCATAGATCAGAATGAATATAGTCAAGAATTCCTCTTGTAACATGCTTCCCTTGACTAAATTTTACTCTATGAGCCTTCCCTAATACACATTGTTCACAAAACCCTGCATCACATTCCTTTAACTCACCCAATAGGTGCTGCTTGTTCAACTCTTTAAGCCCTTGTGTACTAATATGTCCCAACCTCCTATGCCATCTTCTTGCATCAATTACATTAGAATCTGCAACATTCACACTATCTACCACTGCATATCCATCTAATGTATAAGTTCTATTCCCTGTTCTTGTACCAGAAAGAACACATAATGAGCCCTTAATCACCTTTGCCTTGCCATTTTTCAAACTCACATTATACCCATTCTCTTCAAATGTTCCCAATGAAATCAAATTCCTCTTGAGACCTGGGATATACCTTACTTCATTCAAAGTAATTTCAGTGCCATAGATCAATTTGAAATCAATGGATCCTATCCCAATAATCTCACAAGGCCTATCATCACCAAGATGAACACTCCCAAGAGTTATCATTTCTAACTCTTTGAAATACTCCTTTCTTGATGTCATATGATAGGAACAACCTGAATCTAAGATCTAGTTGTCTCCATTCACTGAGTTTGACACAGTCAAGACATCAGCAGTATCATAACCATCAGAATTTGCCTCTGATGTTGATCCATTAGGACTTTTATGACTATTATAGTCCACCTTCTTCTTCTTGAACCTCTCAGGACATTCCCTTTTGAGGTGTTTGTCAGATTGACACAGGAAACACCTTCTTTTAGTCCTTGACTTAGATCTATTCCCTGATCTATACTTAGTGGTTCCCCTATTCTCAGTTCTTCCCCTGACAACCAACCCTTCACCACAATCATCTTTACTTTCAGCCTTCTTTTGCAACTCTTTTGAATTCATGGCTGCTATCACTCCATCCATAGATAAAGTATCCCTACCAAACATCAAGGTATCCACAAAATGCTCATACACTTGTGGTAATGATGCCAAGAACAGTATGGCCCTATCCTCATCATCGATAGACACTTCTATATTCTCTAAATCCAACACAAGTTTATTAAATTCATCAACGTGATCTTCTAAAGATTTACCTGAATTCATCTTAAATGTATACAATCTCTTCTTGAGATACAATCTGTTGGCTAGAGACTTTGTCATATAGAGTCCTTCTAGTTTGGTCCAAACTCTTGCAGCCGTGGTCTCCTTTGAGACTTCTCTAAGAACACGATCACCCAAACACAATATAATCGCACTGTGGGCTTTCTCCTGCATTTCTTTCCACTTTTCTTGAACTTCTTGCCTCTTGGCCTCCGAGGCTTCTTTGTTCTTTTCGTCAATCGCCGGTAATCTTGGTGGTGCACCGGAAAGTGCCTCCACCAATCCCTGATGAACGAGCAAAGCTCGCATCTTCAGTCGCCAAAGACTGAAATCGTTGCGCCCATCAAATTTCTCCAAATCAAATCTCGTTGACCCCATTACTTCCTTCAATCTGCAACTGATCGCGTGTACTCAACCAATTGACTCGGAATTGAACCAGGAAAAACGAATTCGGATTGAAGAGCCATTAGAAACTAGAAATGAAATGGAATGAATGATAACAAGAAATACTAAAAATTCATTGAAAATATTATTGAGAAATGAAGAATTACAAAGATGAAATTGAATTGAGTTTTTCAAGGATTGAAATCCAAAACGATTACAAACTCAATTTATAGCATAATGCCCTAAAACTACCGTTAACAACCGTTAACCCCTTATAACAGACTTTCAACAAACTACAATGAAACATTACAACAATGGTCCCTGTAATATAGAAAACAAACGAAACAGCCCCTGTACTTCTAATGAGCTGCAGCACAACTTTATTAACCACATAAACTTCACAATAACAAATCTAAAGCATTGGTAGCGAACTTTGTATTTGTTTTCTAGCGATAACTGAGCCATTAGTTGTAGCAACTAAACTTAGTAAGTATAATTTTTTATTTTAATAAATATAAGTCTTTTACATCAAGTCACTTGAAAATCTATTGTGGTGTTTTCAATTTGCAAAATGAAATTAAAGTATGTTAGAGTAACAAACAAACAAACATACCCAGTAAATTCCACTCAATAACAGGTATGTTGGAGTCTAGGATGAATATGAGACCATCTCTGTTAGAGAGTGAGATGTTGTGAAGTAACTGGATCGATGAACTTCCGAGCGTGTTCTTGACGGAAGGATAAAAACCAAAAGACAATCAATAATACGAACAATAATCGAATGATTTTATTGATAAAACATAACGATTTTAAGCTCGTTACAACTTAAGAATCAAGACTTTTGGCAAGGGGAGATCGAGCATGATCTCCCCTCTCATCCGGCAGCGCCTGGGCGCCGGGCACACTCTCTAAAACCCTTAGGTTTCTACACATTGAAACTGGTATTTATAGGCCTCGGCCCATATTAGATGCGACTGGGCCCATTCATGCGATTGGACCATGCGTATGGTTCAATCGCACGACTGGACCATTCTTATGGTTCAGTCTTACGAATGTCCCAATCGCATCTCTCAGTCGCACGACTGGTCCATTAGCATGGCTCAGTCGGACGACTGAGTCTCATTCGCATATGCTCCTGCGAATGACCCAGTTTCATGTGTTTACAAGGTGTATAACATTAAGCCTAGACTATTCGTCAAGCGACGGACACACTATATATGACTATATATGCTCCAACAAATTCCCCCTTGGACGTTGCTTGCGAATAGTAGATAACACCTCTTACAATCTTCAGTCAATCTTTGCTCTGGTTTCCAATAGAATCAAACGAACAACCATATTAGCCAACATTGCCGATCCGTCAGGTTACCACAATATCCCTGAAAATGAATTTAGGCACAATAGCTTTCGTTTACTTTGCAGAACACCATCATAGCAGTATGATTCCCCAAATGACTGATTTTTCCAGATAATGACATGACCAGTTTTCCATTGCTTCAATCTTCACACAGTCTAACCTGTTTAACATTTCCAACTGTAGAAATTCCCCCTCACGTTCAGCATATCCCAATATATAAACGTTGTGCTCTCCTTACGTCTTCATACGGTGTATTGGGCAAAAGGTTGAAGGTTCCAATCCACAGCCGACAATATCAAACAAATCAGCATGCACGAAGATTCATCATCAGAAACCTGCTCACATCATCACTTTCTGATTGCGTCTTCAATTTCTCTATACACGGATTCCCCCTAAGAATGAGAATCCTCTCTGTGCGGATATAAATATAACTTGATTGGCCCATAAATAGTCAGATGCTCCTGACTACCCCACAAAATCAGCACCGACAGCTGATATCTTCTCTTCTCTCTTTCGTGTTCTAACAACATTCACCGATTCTGGAAGTCCAACGAATAATGGGGTATCCATCGAACTTGTTTGACATAAGAAACTCAGGGTGAATGTCCATTCCTCATCCTTAGCTCTTGCATAAACTCTCCAGGAAAATCTTCACTATTGACCCGAAGACGAACAATACATGACCCGATAGTTTTCCCAAAAAAATTTATTTTACCAAACTTTTTCAGAAGGCTTCCCGACTGAACAAAATGGTTTAGGGAAAAATTCGCGCAAGAAGCTGTTCCAGACTCTTTTTTTTTTTTTTTTTTTTTTTGGTCTGGAACAAATGCGGATGAGTCAATGCAGATGGCTCATTCGGGCGATTGAACGTACGACTGGTCCAGTCGCACGATTGAACACGCGACTGTTCCAGTCACACGAATGGTCCATTAGCATGGTCCAATCGTACGAATGGTCCATTCGCATAGTCCAGTCGTACGAATGGTCCATTCGCATGGCCCAGTCGCATGAACGGGTCTGCACGTAGAATTTCAGATCTGCAGCCGCCAAGGCTGCCAGAAACCCTAATCTGACGAATTTTACATGATTCGAACCAAAATAGACATCATCAGATTCGCAATGGTGATAGGAACGTGGTTTTGAATTCGATTTTAACATAGAAACACCGCACGTACCCAGATCTGAACAAAACACGAAGAACACGAAGTGGGTTTAACGTCAAGATCTGAAATTTGATCCAGAAATCAAGAGCTCGGGTTGCTAGAATGATTGTTAGATCATTCTAGCAGTAACCTGCTCTGATACCAATTGTTAAGTCACTGGATCGATGAACTTCCGAGCGTGTTCTTGACGGAAGGATAAAAACCAAAAGACAATCAATAATACGAACAATAATCGAATGATTTTATTGATAAAACATAACGATTTTAAGCTCGTTACAACTTAAGAATCAAGACTTTTGGCAAGGGGAGATCGAGCATGATCTCCCCTCTCATCCGGCAGCGCCTGGGCGCCGGGCACACTCTCTAAAACCCTTAGGTTTCTACATATTGAAACTGGTATTTATAGGCCTCGGCCCATATTAGATGCGACTGGGCCCATTCATGCGATTGGACCATGCGTATGGTTCAATCGCACGACTGGACCATTCTTATGGTTCAGTCTTACGAATGTCCCAATCGCATCTCTCAGTCGCACGACTGGTCCATTAGCATGGCTCAGTCGGACGACTGAGTCTCATTCGCATATGCTCCTGCGAATGACCCAGTTTCATGTGTTTACAAGGTGTATAACATTAAGCCTAGACTATTCGTCAAGCGACGGACACACTATATATGACTATATATGCTCCAACAGATGTACGTCTTAACTGTCCTCTCTGACTACATTATCCATCCTCCCTCCCTACATAAGAATCTAGTCTTAACCTCTTCCCCCTCTTACTAACAACCCTTCTTTTTTAATTTTTGTAAAATCACCTAATAGGTATATTTAGGATTGAAATACAAAGTCTTCTAGAACTAAAAAATATAAGAAGTAATCTCAACCATCCATCTTAGTAATCAATGGTTGAGATCAAATTGTAGGAAAAGTTTGTTAGAGTAGTATTTTAGTAATAATCACTTTTGTTGACGTTTTGCAAGTTCCCCTATTTTTTTAAAACGTTCATACTTTCATGTATGACATTATTTTTTATAAAAACTACACCAAAAAACAAGCTTTTTTATCTTTAAAATGAGTACAATATTTTTCTGCAAAAAGATTAAAAAAATTTATGTTATTAAGCTTATATCTCGTCATTGTGTGTTTAGTGCATTTCATGTAGTTTTGTTAGCTTTTGTGTTTTTTTAATACAATTGTATTATTCTAAAATGATGATTTTTAAAAAAATATAATAATAAAATAACATTGTTATGTATCTCTAATACATAAAATATAATAATAAATTAACAACTAATTAATCTACTACATAAATAATAATGACCAAATAATACAATATATCATTGTGTCTTTTAATCATTATTGTGTTATCTTCAACATTACGAGTTTTGAAAAATACATGGGTCAAATAACATCATTATATAATTCTAATGGTAAAACACAATGATAGATAATAAGTTTATATAATCTATTAAAAATAAATAACAAAAATAACACATTGTGTTATATTCAACACTATGAGTTTAGAAAAATATATTGGTGTAAGTATGTTATTGTGTATTTCTAATTGTAAAACACAATGGTACATAACAAGTTTGTAATTTATAAAAACAATGACAAAATTAATATAAAATGATCTAAAACGTAAAAACAAATTACTAACACACATAACAAATGATGTAAATTATATGACACAATAAATATATAAGACACAATTAGCTAATATATTTGACACAACGATCAAAATACCATCCTCTTAAAACAAGAGTAAATTACTATTTGCGTCACCGACCTTTCCCAAAAATAACTAATTGCATCCTTAAAGTTTAAAATCATCACTATGTCCCTGACTTTAAAACAAGAGTAAATTACATAGTGATATTTTTAAACTTTAGAAATACAACTAGTTATTTTGGGAAAAAGCCAGGGATGCAAATAGTAATTTACACTTAAAAAAATAAAAGGACACTTGTCACACGCAATCCTTCTTATCTTTTTTAGATTAAACATGTTTTTTAGTATAACCCTATCAATATACGAGTTTATTAAAACGCTATTAAAATTAATATTCTATTAGGCTCCTTAAGTTTTTATTTTATTATGATGATTTATAATTATTTATAATATATTTTCGTCAGTAGGCAAAAGACGGTCCTTATATAAGTTAGATCGTATCTAGAAAACATAAAAAAGACTAGCATGGGTGTAGTAATATGTATATCTCTATAAGTATATCTCTATACAGAAAATCGATGTTCCTTTGCAAGTGTGAAAATTTCCATTGAATTCTACTCGTTAGTTGAACACTAAAGTTTGCAGAGGATATAAAGACCCGATAGAACATATTAGAACGAATCGATCCAAGCGATGAAGGACTTGTTATTAACTCATGTGACAAATAACGTGTATTAATAATCTCTAAGAGGTAACGATAATAAATGTAAAAACAAAACAAAAGAACATAGGGGAAAATCGAGCACGCACTTTGAAAAAAAATGATTTAACATAATGAACGAATTGATCATATGCACAATCATACTAACTTGAAGAAGTTAAAAGCTATGGAGGAAGTTTTATGGAGAAACCAATAGAATTTCACATTCATGAAGCAATTGAATGGTCCACTTATTTTCGTTATATACTTTAGTCAATTAATAAATTATGAAAATCATCCACCCCAAATTCAACGTAACAATTTTTGACATATTGACTTTGGAATAGGAAGAATCGTACAATGCCACAATGATATTCTCCATTCTTACACTACTTTTGGTTGGGTTATCTTTTTGGTTATCACTAATTAATCAACGAGTATCATCGATGATATATAACAATCAAAACGTTCATCGGAAGTTTACCAACGGATCACTAACGAGTAACAATACCTTCAAAATTCAGTTTTATTCATTTATTTTAAGATTTTGGTTTCATCTATTGCTAATTTGTCAGTAATCCATCAATGAAATAATGTAATTAATCCCCATGACAAGGCATTCCCACTAATTTTTCTAGAAAGCGTTTCTAATGACCCAATTAGTTGGTAATCCGTCAATGGTTAAAAAAAGGTTATCGGGCTTTTCTCTAAGAATTCACGATCATTTATCTAAAAGGTTTCATGATGGATTTTCGTCACAAAACTCTTGGAAATTATCTTTATAAATAGGTTTCATGGTTCAAACACATCTATTTCGTTTTTAGATGAACAAGTCTTGTGATATGTATTCTTCATCAAGTAGCAATATACATATACTTCATGTTTTGACGAATGCAACATTGAATCCATCATCCGGGAAACAAATTTGGTGTGCTGATTAATTAGAAGTGGTGGTTTGGAATTCGAATAACGTTCACTAACGTACGAGTTACATGATTCTCCTGTGTGCATACATTTAAATGTTTTAGTTACCTTGCATTTTTGTCCTAATTTGCAAGATCTTGAAATGCGATGTAATTTATTTGTAACATAAAAGTGTTTGCTATCATAGTAGTTATGAGCAACAACAGACCAATCAATTTTCTACAATAACCTCACATGTTAACGAGGTTTTTTTTCACTATATATATATAAAACGAAATAGCACAGTACAGTCCTTGTTATTATGTTTACTTAATTATATTGTGTGAAGTAATAGTTTCCTTATCATCATGAGAAAAAACACTTCAATGTAATCATGTTAATAATCTGTAATACCTTTATATGTAAGGTTGTTTATATATGTATGATTTGGAAGTACAATTCAGGTCCTCCTAACTCTTAAGTGCGTTGTTTATCATAAAACATCACAAAATATCAAGAGGTTCCAAGTTTCGTGTGAAATACGTCGTCGTGTAACACAAAAATAACGAAGGATATTAACAACAGATTTCAACGTCCGTCAATAATTTTTGTGAAATCTACAAAATTTCCATTTTAAAGAAAAGAAGTTGCCTATAGACTGTTTCTAGTAATGTCATTAGAAATTTCAGGTCAAAACCAGCATGTAGATACATTAATCAGTCCACTTTCAGTACATGCTCTTTTGATTTTCTCTATTATTCTCCTCATTCACCATCTAAGCACCATCCAACATAATTGGCCACCACTACGAAACACCAAGACTGGTATCCACCGCCACGCACTACCAACACGTAATGTCTACCATCCCTCCAACCACAAAAGGTAGATTTTGAAATTGTTAGGTTTTAGAAAGTGTAGTTAATTTGAAAAAAAAAATTAGGGTTTATTTTTAGGGTGGGTTATTTAAAAAGAAAAGAAAAACTAAAAAGTGTAAGAAATATTATTATTCATTAGATCTTAGATTTAAGCCCTAATAAAATCCGATAACATAATAGTAAATAATTAAAAATTTAAATGATAGACCAAGGGTATTTTAGTATTAACCACATTTTCAAGTTTCACCTTTTTTTAAAACACTTGTAACGTTTACATACAATATTATTTTTTTAAAAATTACAGAATAAAAACAAGTGTTTTTTGATCTTAAAACGCCTATAATTCAGATAAAATAAAAATAATTTTTTTCACGTTATTTCAGCTCATAGTGTGATATTTGGCAACTCACTGTGCAATATCATGTCATTGTCCAATATTCATCAGATCATTGTAGCTAATGTTGACCATTTGGTATGCACTGTGTTTTTTAAAAATGACGACTTTCAAATACCATAATGCTAAAAGTGTAACTTTTATTTGTTTTTCAGTTCATTGTATAATTCTGAGCAGGTCATTGTGTAATACTCGTCAAGCAGCTCTTTATATCTATTGCTAATTATTGAGTCTAGTGCTAGTCATTGTGTCTAATGTTAACCATTGTGTTTTTTAAATGGTGATTTTCAAATAAAACAATGCTGATAAATTTATTTTTTTACGTTTTTCTAGTTTATTGTATAATCCTGATCAGGTCATTGTGTAATACTCGTCAAGCAGCTCATGGTGCCTATTGCTAATTATCGAGTCTAGTATTGGTTATTGTGTTATCCATTGTGTCTAATGTTGACTATTGTATTATGCAATGCGTTTTTTAAAATGGTGATTTTCAAATAATACAACGTTTAAAATATAATTCTTTTTACAATTTTATAGTTTATTGTGTAATCCTGATCAGGTCATTGTATAATATTCGTTAAGCAGCTCATTATATTGATTGCTAATCATAGAGTCTAGTGCTGGTTATTGTGTTATCAATTTTGTCTAATGTTGACCATCATGTTATGTATTATGTTTTTTAAATTGATGATTTTCGAAGAACACAATATAAAAAATATAAACTTTTTATGTTTTAATTTCATCATGTATACCTTATTAGATCGAGTCAAATGTTGGTCATTGTGTTATCCATTGTGTCTAATATTGACTATTATGTTATACATTGTGTTTTTTTAAATAATTATTTTAAATAACACATTGCTAAAACATATTTTGTTTTGCGTTGTTCTTCATTATGTAATACTGATCACGTTATGTGTAATTCTCGTTAAGCAGCAATCAGTATAGTGGTTGTTCATTGTGTTACCAATTCAATTGAATAACATAATAATAAGAAGAATATTGTGTATTAAATGTGTAGTATGTATAATTTAAATTTTTGAAAAATGTTGAATAGTTTTTGAGTGCGTACTTGAATTAGGGGAAAACCAAGGTTTACTTTTAAATGAATGTATCTTTATGCATGTGTATGTATATAAATGATATGTATGTAAGTAGCTGTTTATGTATGTGGTGTGTATGGGGTGTATTTCTATTGTATTATTAGGCATATATAGGTATGCTTTATCGATTTTGATTATATATCGTGTTTGTAGATATTGATTATGTCCCCTAACAATAGAGAATGAATATATAGAAAGAACGCCGAGCAGTGTATTATTACGAACATATGGATGGAGTTGAAGTTTCATGGATATGTGAAAAAGCAAAATAAGAAAAAAACCATTACTAAATGCCCTCATTCAAAATGTCCAATTTGAAGTTCAGGAGAGTCACATGTGAATAAGGACTATTAGAATTCATATTCATGCCTAAGTATTACATGTTTGTGGAACTATGACAGAAAAAAAGGTTCTACGACTGATCATCTAATTCAAGCTTCCAATATGATAGAATATGATGCTGATGGTTGCACTCAAACGATGATGGATAGTATGGTATATACAGAGACAAGGTGATGCGGCTCAAGGGTTGAAGACCGTACCTTATATTTTTGGAGGCCCAAGACCGCGCTGCACGAAAGTGGGCCTAACATTGGCTATTAGCCTCCGTTTTCTGACATGCTACCCGTCAAAACGACCGTGAAACGAGGGCTACGTTATGGTACTAGCCGTAGGCGGTTATCCCGTTATTGTCACACACCCTTAAATCCACGTGCGGAGTTTTAACCGCGAGGCGTGTGAACAAACCAGATCACAGTCACTAGTTACTCAGAACGACATTATATGCCACAATCAAAAAAACCACCCAAAGTTCAAAAGTTAAAAACCATGCGGAAGCGTTTTGTAAATAAGACAAACCCAAAGAATAACATGCATAATATGACAAAACACGCGTCATCCCATGTTTAAACCATAAGTAAAAAGACAAACAAATGTATCTATGAAATAAAGTCTTAGGATGCATGCTGACCCGTGTTGTGCTCTTAATGGCAAGCTGAGTTAACGACCTAAGAATAGTATACTAAAAATGTCAACACAATGGTTGGTGAGTTCAAATTTACGTTTATCATAAATATTAACAATTGTATAGCCTAAAAGTGTATTGAAATAGATAGCTAGTCTATATTCACAAGTAATAACCATAGTGATTCACGATCGAGCTGACTGTGTTTTCGTTTGTTGCCTCCCGTCACGACTTACCAGTTCGTGACGATGTTTTGTGTTTAGGACAATATTGCACCTTCGACCTCGAGTCTCACAGGTGGGGCTCCGTCACACCCAGTAGTACTACACAAGATTTCCCGCTAGTTACCATTATTAATGATCCGAAAGTGTGAGGACTTTTCAAGGTATTAAGCACTATGTTAAAACTTACACAACTTTAATAATAAAATATCGCTTTGAGTACAAGTATGCTACCTCCCTCAGAAGAGAGTTTGTAAATTGAGGGGCATGAACTCACCTGTGTATAATGATAATGAATAAAGAGACTCGGATAGATGCAAAGACAACCTTCAAAGGTTACCTAGACACACAGGTACATGTATGTGTACACAGAAAACTTACAACCCTAGGTTAACCTAGTTGACCGTTTGACCGTTGGTGACATATTAGATGAAATATTTTTTAATATATAAGATAACTTGATATACAAGAGTATCATGCAATTTACCCGCGGCCATGCGTATCACATTATCAACCTAGGTTCTTCCTAAGTCATCATGTCACATTAGACCATCATACATCTCATGCAAAACTCTAACAACTATCATGCTGTGTGACTACAACATAACTAGTGCATCATCCTGTAACACCCGGCCTCCAAAGAGTCCGTTAAGTTAAATAAACATGCGGAATTTGGTCCCAGAAAATTTCTTAACATTTAACTCCCAAAATATGTGTTTCGTGTCACCGACACTCAAAATGAAGTTTAACAATCCATTTACATACCACGTGATAGGAAGTTTCAAATAAGGTTAACGCATTAGTTTCTACAAAAAAACGTGTATGCAAGTCCCGTTCGATCCTTGTATGCCCCATCGATCACTTTAGCCTTCCGGTCCCGTAACACCTGAAAACACACGTTTAGACATCCATTAGTTCATAGGAACTAAGTAAGTACATTCTAACATCATTTCGGGTCTTTACGGGGGTTTAAACGACTCGAAACGCATTTGAACGATAATCGACAAAAGCTGGGAACTGGGCCTACCGTACTTACGGTGCCACCGTAAGTTACGGTAGCCTCAGGATTGATACGGTGGTAATACACTGGCTTACGATGGCCTCAGTTCACCCAGGGACCTACCGTAACTTACGGTACCACCGTAAGCTACGGTAGACCCTGCAGCAAAGTCATTATTTTTGACCCGTTAAGGTCGTTTCGCGTTCCCGAATCACCCCACCCTTTCGATCCCGATTGTTCCAAGCACCTGGAAATATCATATTTTATCATATACGTGATTCCCACGGAGTTTCAACGAGTCTAACCCGACTCTTGGCATTATACCAAAATTTTTTATTTTTTTGGTATTTAATTCCTTATTTATCCCATTTATGGTTCGTTTGTTCTTTAGAGCTTCCGACCAGTCCCCGACAACCATGGGACCGGTCTATTATAACATATTACATATGTTTGGTGAGTTCTTAGACCCAACCCATCCTATTTGCCTATCATAACGCAAATTTTCCTTTTCATACCGAATTTGCCCCTTACAGGGTCAATCCCATTTTAATGAGCGTTTGTTTGCCATTCTTTCGCGAACGACCGCTTTCCTTGGCGTTACCCAACGTCCACACACGTTGCAAATCGTAGGGATAACCCTTTACCCTAGTGTTCACACACGATGTGAATCACTTTATCCGGGTTTGTCCTTTCTTCATTTCCATGGGACGGTCACGCACGTCATGACTCGTTCTGTTCCACAACCATGTGGTATAACACTAAAGTGTTATTTTCCTTTATGTTCACGCACGTCGTGAATCATTTGACATAGAAGCTCACATACGGTGCAAGTCAACTATTTATCTTTTTTTTAACGTGGTTTTCATTTGGTTTGAACTTATAGCACATGGTCACACACATTGTGACTCATGCCTTTACTTTGTTATGCTCAATTTAAAGAATGTCTTACCTTGAGTCCGGAAGGTTAAGTGGTCAATCAAACGTGTTCCTTGCCGGTTCCCTTGGATCCGCTTGCCACACCACTTCCTATTACCATTTTAAGGACCCATTTAACACATAACATTCATTTAATCACACATATGGTCTACTTGACCATTTATCACATTTAACCTACAATCTAGGCTTTCACATTGCACATTTCTGCAATTAAGTAGTTCATTCATGTTTTTCATCTAATTTAGGCATTTCATTCAAACACCTTATGTGCATAACTTAACATATTGGTTATTACTAGCTTTTAAACATCATCAAGCTAGTTTCACCTAAATCACATATCACACATGTGATTCATCAATTTCCACCAAATGTTAGGCACATAATCACATTTCTACAAGAATGAACATGGATTCTACAACTAGCAACTAGTTTACATGAGGAATCCTTAGTTTAACTTTCTAGTAACTAAACCCATTTCCATGGTTCATGTAAATCTTCAATTAAGGAGCAATTACACATCTAGTTACCATAATACACACATACACATGATCATCTAGCACTATAACACTAGGGTTTCATGTTTAAACAATCAATTTCTACACCCATCATGTGGGTGACGATTTTACCACCTCAAGAACATCAAATAACACTTACTTGTAGCTCTTGACAAGATGAAGAATGATTTCTAGGGTTCAATTTCGGATCTTGCACTTGAATCACCAACAATTTGAGCATGAGATGCCAAAACCCTTCTTCTCCTCTTCCCTTGTGTGTGTAAACGTGAATGAGTAAGACCATCCTCACCAAATGTATGGAAAGCCATACATATCATGTGTAGGTTTCATCAATTGGCAAGATCCACCCCTCTAGTATCATTCTTTTTTATTTTCCCACCACTTAACTAACTAGCAAATTTTCTAGTTAAGTCTTAAATATTAACCTTAACATATTTTACAATATTAGGTTTTAACACACGATACCTTAATTGTATTTTAATTACATAATACGAAATTCGGGTCGTTACAAGTCTCTCCCTCTAAAGAGAGTTTCGTCCCCGAAACTTTACATACTAATCAAATAGATGAGGATAAGACTTCCTCATTTCATCTTCCGATTCCCAAGTGGCATCGGATCCCTTACGATTCTTCCATTGCACCTTCACCTGATTGAGTGTCTTGTTTCTCAGTTGCTTGACCTTTCTATCCAAGATAGCCACTGGCTTCTCGATATAATTCAATCTGTCATCAACTTCCAAATCCTCGTACGGGACATAGGCCGACTCGTCAGCCAAACACTTCCTCAAGTAAGATACATGGAACGTGTTGTGAATTCCTTGAAGCTCTTCCGGCAATTCAGCCGATAAGCAACTTTACCTACACGTGCGATGATTTAAATGGCCCGATAAACCTCGGACTCAACTTTCCCCGCTTCCGGAATCGTATAATACCCTTCCATGGGGAAACCTTTAACAAAACCAAATCGCCCACCTCAAACTCGATGGGTCGTCTACGCTTATCCGCGTAAGCTTTCTGACGGTCTTGCACCGCCTTCATGCGAGCACGGATTTGCTTAATCTTTTCATCCGTATTCATTATCGTATCGTGGCCCGCGAGTTCCCGCGGACCAATTTCTCCCCAACAAATGGGAGTTCGGCATTTTCTTCCATATAAAGCTTCATACGGAGGCATCTCGATGGTGGTGGAGTGGTAGCTATTATTGTAAGAAAATTCCGCCAAAGGCAAATACTCATCCCAACTACCCCAAAGTCAAGAACACACGCTCGTAGCATATCTTCTAATGTTTGAATGGTTCTTTCACTTTGTCCGTCGGTTGGGGATGGTATGACGTGCTTAGCAATAGCTTTGTCCCCATCTCCGCTTGAAATTTCCTCCAAAACTTGGAAGTAAACCGTGTGTCTCTATCGGACACAATCGACACGGGCACCCCGTGTCGTGACACTATTTCGTTCACGTAAACCTCCGCCATTTTCTCCGAATTGTAAGTCTCACGAATAGGAAGGAAATGAGCGCTCTTGGTCAATCGATCGACAACACCATATCGCATCGTACCTTTCTTCGTTCTTGGAAGTTTAGTAATCAAATCCATTGTTAACTTTTCCCATTTCCATTCCGGAATATCCAACGGTTGCAATTCACCATGAGGTTTTTGATGTTCCGCCTTCACTTGCAAACAAGTAAGCATTTCCCCACGTATTTGACAATATCGCGTTTCATGCCCGGCCACCAATAGTTAACCCGAAGGTCTCTATACATCTTAGTCGCTCCCGGGTGAATTGAATACTTGGATTTATGGGCTTCATCCAATAGATCATTTTCAAGGTACAAGTAGGTGGTATCCAAACCCGACCCCATCTTGTTTTCAATCCCTGACTATCTCTTCCAAGTTTTGAGTTTGACCTTTGATTCGATTTTCTTCAAATTTTCTTCCTTTAGCGCTTCAGTTTGTGCTTCCTTGATTCGTTCAACCACTTCGGATATAACGGTTATCTTCATTGCGGTTATTTTGATAGGAGTATGATCCTCCTTTCGACTCAAGGCGTCAGCCACGACATTGGCTTTTCCCGGATGATATAGGATTTCACAATCACAATCCTTTAGCAATTCCATCCACCGCCTTTGTCTCATGTTTAACTCCTTTTGCGTAAAGAAGTACTTTAAACTCTTATGGTCCGTGTAAATCGTACACTTTACACCATATAGATAATGCCTCCAAATCTTTAACGCGAACACCACCGCGGCTAGTTCAAGATCATGGGTTGGGTAGTTCCTTTCATGCACTTTCAGTTGTCTCGAGCCATAAGCAATCACCTTGCCCCTTTGCATTAGAACACAACCCAAACCGGAGTAGGAAGCATCCGAGTATACCACAAAATCGTCGGTTCCCTCGGTAAAGAAAAACCGGAGCTTGAGTCAATTTCGACTTTAACTCTTGAAAGGCTTTCTCTTGCTCTTCACCCATAGGAACTTCACCTCTTTCTTGGTAAGCTTGGTTAAAGGAGAAGCAATCTTAGCAAAGTCTTGAATGAATCTCCGATAATATCCGGCTAACCCAAGAAAGCTTCTAATCTCTGTGGGAGTCTTGGGTGGACTCCATTTGGTCACCGCGTGAATCTTTGTGGGGTCTACGTGTATACCCTCCGAGTTTACCACATGACCCAAGAATTGTACCTCTCGCAACCAAAAGGCACACTTGGAGAATTTTGCGAACAATTTCTCCCGACGAAGCGTTTCGAGAACTTCACGCAAGTGACAAGCATGATCACCTTCATTTTTAGAATAAATAAGGATATCATCTATGAATACAATGACAGATCGGTCTAACATGGGTCGGCACACCCTATTCATCAAATCCATGAATGCCGCCGGGGCGTTTGTCAACCAGAAAGACATCAAGGAACTCATAATGCCCGTATCTAGTACGAAATGCGTCTGTCTTGGGATGTCTTCTTCCCTTACCTTCAACTGATGATAACCCGACCGTAAGTCGATTTTCGAAAACCACGATGCACCTTGCAACTGATCGAATAGGTCATCAATCCTAGGCAATGGGTAACGGTTCTTAACCGTCACCTGGTTCAACTCTCTATAGTCGATACACATCCGAAGACTTCCATCCTTCTTTTTCACGAAAAGAACCGGTGCTCCCCATGGCGAAGTACTCGGACGTATGAACCCCTTGTCTAAAAGATCTTGCAATTGTGTCATTAACTCTTGGAGCTCCGATGGCGCCAAACGATAGGGAGCCTTTGCAATGGGTTTAGCTCCCGGGGTTAGGTCGATTCGAAACTCGACCTCCCGTTCCGGTGGGACTCCCGGCAAATCCTCCGGAAAGACATCTGGAAAATCCCGAAACCGGAAATCTTCCAACACTTGAACTTTCGTTTCCGTGTCTATTACATAGGCTAAGAACGATTGTCCTCCATGGCTCATGTATTTCATTGCTTTAACCAAAGAACATAAAGCTACGCCACCGCGTTTTGCACCTTGGATTATTACCTCATAACCACTCGGAGATATCAATTGGATGCACTTGCGATTGCAAACTATATTGGCGTGGTACATGGAAAGCCAATCCATACCAATTACTACATCAAACTCCCGAGTGTCATGGGTATTAAGTCGACCGAATAATCCTCACCTTCGATGGTAATATGCAATTTCGATAAACGTTGAACGCTAAGAACGTTTTTGAATCCGCTACCTCAATCTCTAAAGGACTAGGTAAGTTGTCTAACACCATGGAAAAATGACTCGCAAATTTAACCGAAACAAACGATCTATTAGCACCCGAGTCAAATAGCGCATAAGCAGGTAGTGAGTTGATGAGAAAGGTACCCGTCATAACGTCGGCTATAGATTTGGCTTCTTCCGCCGTAATCAAGAAGGTTCTCGCCTTAGCTTTTCCTCCATCACCTTTTTCCCCGAACCTGAGCAACCGAGGATTGACTTGTACCATCCTTCTTTAGTTCCGGACATTCGCTCTTTTTGTGGCCCGGTTTGTAGCAGTTGTAGCACACACTTAGCGGGCTTGTGCATTGAGATGTCGAATGACCCGACTTCCCACACTTGAAGCAATTTTTAGATTCGTATCTACAAACTCCCCCATGCTTCTTTTTACAAATCTTGCAATGTTTGGAGTCTTTGTCATTCCCAGACTTGTTTGATGAAGATGAAATCTTGGCTTTCTTAGACGAACCCGTCTCCGTTTCAGCCGCACGCTTCTCCCCACGATCAACTTGCCTTTTCAATCCGCTTCTCGATCCCTAGCACAATCGATAAGCTCTGCTAGAGTTTCACATTTGGACGGTGTAAGAAACTCTCGATACTTGGCACTCAACATGCCATAGTAGTGGTTAATCCACATCCTTTCATCCTGGAGCAACTGTGGGCAAAACTTGGCTTTGTCGTAGAAGATGGCCGTGATGGTATCAATACTTTCATCTTTTGTCGTAACTGTAGGAATTCTTTGCTATTCTGTTGATGGCGGCTTGTGGGCAAAACCGCTTTGTGAACAACTTCTTAAATTCTTCCCAAGTCATACTTTTGATACCTTCCCGCCCCTTCTCATCCCGTTGCAATTCCCACCAGTCTTTAGCTCATTCCCGGAGTTGGCTTGCAGCAAACCTCACTTCATCAGATTCTTCACAGTGTGAGGTTTCAAAGGCACTTTCCATATCTTTGATCCACCTTTGACTAAGTAGTGGATCTACCTCACCCTGAACGTTGTAGGGTTGCATGCAACAAACTCCTTATAGGTCACTTTCTTTGTGGCCTTTCGGTTTCTTTGTCAGCCTTCAGAGCCACAAACTCTTGTTGAATGAGATCCCGTAGATCTTTGCGTACATCCTCGATGTAGCCCGGCAATAAAGCCTCAAAAGCCTTGCCAACTTCCTCCTTGACCATTTCCCGTGTTGCATCATCGGGATGGGTCTCGTGATTCTCTATATTAATCACGTGATCGTTACCAGCCATGACCTAAGACTGTGACCATTAAACTTTACGTTAGTACCATGTACGTAATCTATAGCATATACACCGATGCTTATGATTCTACTATCACTAGGGCCTAACCTATTCACACAATACCCATTTCCATCCTTAAGTTTAAACAAACATCCCTAAGAACCCATTCGCGTGCCTTTGATTGTTGTTAGACTGGCCAGGCCTAGCAACAAGCTCACCACACGGATGCCTTCTTAGTTCCTTTATTCCAAACTTAAGTCAAGAAGCTAGGTTCAATCAGTTCATATGGTACATATCATACATATATCATACATATATCATACATGTGTCAAGCTTGTTACGTTTATAAACGGCACACTAACCTTGTACCTTTAGGCTCAGTGATCGGCTTCTTGGATCGAACGTTTGCATTTCTCATATCTAGAGCTCAAAAGTTTGAGTCCAAGTGTTCGCGACGCACTTGAATCTCTCAAACCGTTGGCTCTGATACCAACTTGTAACACCCGGACCTCCAAAGAGTCAGTTTAAGTTAAATAAACATGCGGAATTTGGTCCCAGAAAATTTCATTAACATTTAACTCCCAAAATATGTGTTTCGTGTCAACCGACACTCAAAATGAAGTTTAACAATCCATTTACATACACACGTGATAGGAAGTTTCAAAATAATGTTAACGCATTAGTTTCTACAAAAGAAACGTGTATGCAAGTCCCGTTCGATCCTTGTATGCCCCATCGATCACTTTAGCCTTCCGGTCCCGTAACACCTGAAAACACACGTTTAGACATCCATTAGTTCATAGGAACTAAGTAAGTACATTCTAACATTCATTCGGGTCTTTACGGGGGTTTAAACGGACTCGAAACGCATTTGAACGATAATCGACAAAAGCTGGGAACTGGGCCCTACCGTAACTTACGGTGCCACCGTAAGTTACGGTAGCCTCAGGATTGATACGGTGGTAATACACTGGCTTACGATGGCCTCAGTTCACCCAGGGACCTACCGTAACTTACGGTACCACCGTAAGCTACGGTAGACCCTGCAGCAAAGTCATTATTTTTGACCCGTTAAGGGTCGTTTCGCGTTCCCGAACCACCCCTTTCGATCCCGATTGTTCCAAGCACCTGGAAATATCATATTTTATCATACACGTGATTCCCATGGAGTTTCAACGAGTCTAACCCGACTCTTGGCATTATACCAAAATTTTTCTATTTTTTGGTATTTAATTCCTTATTTATCCCATTTATGGTTCGTTTGTTCTTTAGAGCTTCCGACCGTCCCGACAACCATGGGACCGGTCTATTATAACATATTACATATGTTTGGTGAGTTCTTAGACCCAACCCATCCCATTTGCCTATCATAACGCAAATTTCCTTTTCATACCGAATTTGCCCCTTATAGGGTCAAATCCCATTTTAATGAGCGGTTTGCCATTCTTTCGCGAATGACCGCTTTCCTTGGCGTACCCAACGTCCACACACGTTGCAAATCGTAGGGATAACCCTTTACCCTAGTGTTCACACACGATGTGAATCACTTTAATCGGGTTTGTCCTTTATTCCCATTTCCATGGGACGGTCACGCACGTCATGACTCGTTCTGTTCCACAACCATGTGGTATAACACTAAAGTATTTTCCTTTATGTTCACGCACGTCGTGAATCATTTGACATAGAATCTCACATACGGTGCAAGTCAACTATTTATCTTTTTTTTAACGTGGTTTTCATTTGGTTTGAACTTATGAGCACATGGTCACACACATTGTGACTCATGCCTTTACTTTGTTATGCTCAATTTAAAGAATGTCTTACCTTGAGTCCGGAAGGTTTAAGTGGTCAATCAAACGTGTTCCTTGCCGGTTCCCTTGGATCCGCTTGCCACACCACTTCCTATTACCATTTTAAGGACCCATTTAACACATAACATTCATTTAATCACACATATGGTCTACTTGACCATTTATCACATTTAACCTACAATCTAGGCTTTCACATTGCACATTTCTTGCAATTAAGTAGTTCATTCATGTTTTTCATCTAATTTAGGCATTTCATCAAACACCTTATGTGCATAACTTAACATATTGGTTATTTACTAGCTTTTAAACATCATCAAGCTAGTTTTACACCTAAATCACATATCACACATGTGATTCATCAATTTCCACCAAATGTTAGGCACATAATCACATTTCTACAAGAATGAACATGGATTCTACAACTAGCAACTAGTTTACATGAGGAATCCTTAGTTTAACTTTCTAGTAACTAAACCCATTTCCATGGTTCATGTAAATCTTCAATTAAGGAGCAATTACACATCTAGTTACCATAATACACACATACACATGATCATCTAGCACTATAACACTAGGGTTTCATGTTTAAACCATCAATTTCTACACCCATCATGTGGGTGACGATTTTACCACCTCAAGAACATCAAATAACACTTACTTGTAGCTCTTGACAAGATGAAGAATGATTTCTAGGGTTCAATTTCGGATCTTGCACTTGAATCACCAACAATTTGAGCATGAGATGCCAAAACCCTTCTTCTCCTCTTCCCTTGTGTGTGTAAACGTGAATGAGTAAGACCATCCTCACCAAATGTATGGCAAGCCATACATATTCATGTGTAGGTTTCATCAATTGGCAAGATCCACCCCCTCTAGTATCATTCTTTTTTCATTTTCCCACCACTTAACTAACTAGCAAATTTTCTAGTTAAGTCTTAAATATTTAACCTTTAACATATTTTACAATATTAGGTTTTAACACACGATACCTTAATTGTATTTTAATTACATAATACGAAATTCGGGTCGTTACACATACAAAGATCAAATCATGCATGACATATTCATATAACCCATAACTAGGAATTCCCATAACTAGGAATTCCTATAACCAGGCCAAAACAGATAATTAACCAATTAAACATTCATACCACCCAATCAACACATTCAAACACATTAAAATTCATCCATGAATATACTAGCATGATCCTAATGTCTCAAACATGATCAATTCCTCATATGTAAGAATTTATACAAATAAAGTTTCCTCTTCGGGAAAGTACATCCCAAATCCATCAACACTTAATGTACTTATGAATTCATTACTAATATACCAATTCAAGCTCATAACAACACCTAGACATGATCAACAATACCTTTTTTTTGAACGGTGACTTTCTTATGAGTGACCCACTGTCACATCGCCCCCTGGGCGACCCTAGCCACATCTGCCCCAGACTATGTTGTCTGAACCGGGTCCACGCTGGATTGTCAGACTTGGTTACAGCGTTCCCCGGAAACCGTACTGCCTCCACAAGGGTTGCCCCTCTAGAGTAACAGCCGGATGAAAACCGGGGTCGAGCTCTGAGAATCGGCCTCCGCAACCACTGGCTTAAAGGAAAATTCTCTTCATTGCTCTAAATGTCCCCAAACCGGTACCAAAGAGGTTCAAACCCCTGACCTCCACTTTGGGAGGGGGGACTCTTACCACTTGGACCAAGTTTGAAGGACTACTCATCATAATCCAAAGTTCATCAAAAATAAAGTTTCCCTTTTGGGAAAGTAATACCCAAAAGTGATTTAGCATCCAATTCAACCATAATTTCAACAATTATATACCTAATCAAGTTCATAGCAATCATCCTAACATGCTAATCACCTCCAAAACATCCAAATTCCTAAACATCATACATAAAAGTTTCTACTTTTAGTAAGTCATGATCAACATCATAATTTCATGGATTTTCTTGCACAATTCAATTAAACTAACATCTAAGCATTACATCTAACATCTTAGCATCATCAAATCATGAATTCCAAGATCAAAAAGTTTCCTCTTATGGCAATGTATGAACTAGATGATCAAACCCTAGATTTCTTGCACAATCAACATAATCTAGCATTCATACAACCTAACTAACATCATAAATCATCTAACAATCATCAATTTCATATAATCATCATCAATTTTCGGATTAGGGTTCATCTTGAATCAAAATCTATGAACAACATGACAAAACATACCTTTAAACGTGTAGAATCAAGAATTGGACTTGCTAGCACTTTGGAACACTTGGAACTTGATCAAAATCGATTTTTGTGTGTTTTTCTTGATCAAAATCGTAAAAGAGAGAGTGGGGAGAGGGGTTTCGACCGAGTGGAGGGTTTGGGGGCTAGGTTTGTTAATTTTGGTAATATTTGGTAAAAAGGTATTTACAAAATAACCCCTTTAACTATATTTGTTTTAGGCCCGTTTGAATTTGGTTGCTTATTTAAGTTATGTTGATGTAATGTGGAAGGGCACTTGATCAATTCTGAAATTAAAGTTTGTCTTTTCAAATTCGTGACTCTTGGGTCGAATTTGAGGGTTTGGACGAGGATCATCACGGTATTCGCAGAATCAACGTGTTTGAGCTTCGATTTCGTTCCGTGCGCTACATCACAAGGGTAACGAAAGAACATGTCCGACAACGTAGAGATATTGACATGTTAGAAAATTTTGACGAACTTTTGTGGAATGGTTGTGAAAATTACATAAAACAAGAAGTTAAAACTAGATTGTTGAATTGAAAAGATTCATGCTTGCAAAACTATTGCATGTTATTTTATATGGATAATTGTGAATTGCCCTATTATCTAGTGTGTAGTGAATATCGTTACAAGATAAATAAAGGAACACCAAATTTGGAATTATATTACATGCTCATTATTCCAAGGCTTAAAAAACTCTACATTTCAAAAAGACAGCTCAATATATCACTTGGTATCATGGTCATCAAACAAAACCATACATTGATTGTACATCCAAGAGATGGTATGGAAGCATTCAACAATCGTAGCTTTGCGGCTGAAATCTAAACATCGATCTTGGGTTAAGCAATTACGGGAACATTCAGAATTTATGCACGTCAAAAAGGCATATTCGGAATTTACAAAAACATTATGTTGAAAAGTTATAAGAGAAAAAACACGTATAACTAATTAAAAACAACAAAATAAAAAAAAATGAAAAACATAAAATGTGCCCGTGCGAAAGCATAACAAAAAGTTCTAAATGCTGCTTGAGAGTGGGCTCAAACCCACGTCTAAAGACAAACATATGACCTACACAACTTCTAAACCAACTCATTATCTTGTTGAACATTTGCTTTAGATTATGGGTGTGTTTTTTACCCGAACCCGAACATCAAACCCAAACAAAATCAACCCGAACCCATTAAGAACTAACCCGAGCAACCCAACCCGATTATTACACTAACCCGAACCCGATTTTTATAAATGGTTTGGTCTTTGGGTTGAGTTTGTAAGATTCGGGTCAACCCGATTAACCCGAATATTACTTTTTAAAAAATTTCAAGATTTATATATATGTGTGTATATGTTTATATGTTTGTATTATGCTACCATTTACGCGATCTGAAAACATGATTTTCTAAATATTATATTATATTGTTGTGGTTCAATTTTATTATATAAACTTTGAGGATGATTAATATATAATGTCATTTAATATTTAAATATGCATAATATAGTGAATGTGAATATGCAAAAACTTTTCGTTCAAGATAATAAATAAAATTCTATATTGATAACACATGCTAAATCTCGTACATGTATTTTGATCATATATATATTGTTTACACAAACATTTGAGATAGCAAATAATTTAAAGCTTAATAGTTTAGTCTAACCCGATTACCGATTAACCCGACCCGAATAAACCCGAATATCGTAAGCCGAAAACCGATTATATGTTGCTTATTTGGTTTGGTCTTCAGGTTGATTTCCTACACCTAAAAACCCGAGGAACCCAACCCGAACAACCCAAAACCCGATTTAAAAACCCGAATGACACCCCTACTTTAGATTACACATATATAAAACATAAAAAAAACATTAGAAACAGTTTTTAGGGCCGAATTTTCTTTCTTTTTATATCATTGATCTTTTGTTTGGTTGATTTAATAAAATTTGACAAATGTAATATGTTAGAGCATTCACAGTGAATTTCTTATAAATAGGTTAGTTGTATATAAATGGTTGTAACTTGTGAGTGACTATGAGTGAATGAGTGAGAAAATGTTATTATTTATCTTTATATTTGAAAAAAAAAACACTATTTAGCTATTATAATTTTTTAAATATTTTTAAAAGTGGTTATGATTGAAGAAGAAAGAATATATAATAATAAATGCATAAAAATATTATTTAGTTGAAAATAAAATAAAATGATAATTTTTAGTTTAATTATAAAAATTAAAATAAAAAATCCAATCTTAATGCTTTTATATATGCTATATTTTAGTAATTATGTATATATTGAACTTCTCCTTCACTCGTTCAGCGTCACGAGTCTACAAGCCTTTCTCATTTCAGTGCTCGCCCTTTGAATCTTCAGTAGGGGCCTTTAATCTTTTGATTCCAAAGGAACAAATTCAAACTTATAATGATGTATCATCATCATTAGAAGTAAATAACCGCATCACAAGTACATTTTAATGATGTATTTATTTAATTTTCCATTTCTCAATAGGAAAGAAATATAAAATATATATTTTATCTTTTTTAGCATCATCAACCAAATATAGTTACTAGTATCACCAAATGTATAGTTACTAGGCTAGTTACTAGTGTAATAAAGTGGTTGAATGTTATAAAAAACAAAGAAAAAATTTGTTTATAACATGTTATATTTATATGAGATATAAGTAATATGCCAAAAAATAAACTATATCTATTAATATTTTCAAAAATCTTATTCTTTGATCGCTTTTTTTTATTCAACTTTTTATATCTCATATAATATTGTCGTTGAATTACCAAGTACTTACAATAACGAGACTGGTAAATGGGCAACAATTTACGCCGCAACCCCTTTTTGAATAACGAAACCTAGACTACTAAAAACAAAACCTTAATCCTTAGGGATCGTTCTTGGTTTTGATAAATTAATCTTATACAAATTTTGATTAATTTGATTAAATCTAATGATTGTATTTTATTTATACAGAAATACACCTGATTTTTTTTTAGTTTTATCATTATGATAAGGAGTGTTTAAGCATGAATACCCGTTAATGAAGTAGCAAGTTGGTGTCTCTTAACATGGAGCCAACGATTGTACGTACATCAAACCTAGCTACTGCCAACCACACCACGTGGTTTCTTTCCGGACCACACACACCATGTCACAAATCTGAAAACTTACCTAGCTTTATAAAAGCATCATCTTTTCTTGTCCAGTCCTTACACTTTTAGTACCTTCTAACATGTGATATATTATCAATTTCCTTATGTCAAATTTACAATTTAAAACAAGAGTGATATAAGTAATTTTAAGTTTATAAGTTTCAATAAGTTTGACTCAAACTTGATTTATAATTTAAGAAATCGTCTACGTTGATTGAATTCATTTTTCTTTTGTAAAAGTTAATTACACAAATAGTCTCTAGTTATCAGAAACTATAAAGTGGCTCTAAACCATGTAAAGAGTGAACGCTAATAATCCCTGAAATTAATAGAGATTAAGTTTTTCTGTTAATTTCATATGAAGTTATTAAAATATCCCTAAATCAATAAAATAAAAAAAGACTCACTATTATTAAATAGCGTTACTTACATGACTGGTCCCGTTCATATTGCAAATCTGGTCTCAAACTTTAAGAAATTACAGGCTTCTTTCCAATTGTTTGTGAAATTATAACGCCAGGGTCCTAACTTGGATGGGATATACTTGTGTAAGGTAAATATGTTATATTAGATAGCTTGTGATTAAATCAAAACTTTCATAAGATCATATAGTAAATTGTGTACTAGTGATAATTTAGAAGTGAAATAATACTGGTAACAACGCTTACGGAAAATGGATCTTGCATTCTTCCTGTGTCCAACATGGCTCCGTCTCGAAAGCATCCCTCTACAGATGCCCTAGTGATGTCTTGTAGGACTTGCTTACATCTACATGTCCTAGGTGTGCCCAAGGACGATCACCCTTGTTAGAGTGTTCCCAACATTGTGTTCCAAAATTTAAACCACTTCTATTCCAAAGATTCCGATGACACATGTTGTCCCCGAGACTATAAGAGCATGACTTCTCCTCGAGGACTGTCATCTACTTCTGTTTCAACCGTGCGATGGGAGCATGATTAAACCCCTAAGTTTGTCAATTCTTTTAGAATCCTTCACACATCAAATTTTGTAGCGTTTTAAAGCATCAACACAAGAAGTTGCACACACATGCACATTTTACATATTAACATTTACATGTCATTTAGCAAGATCCAAAGGAAACAACAAATAAGAACAACTAATAATGATTTTTATAGAACCATGGAAGATTCAATAGTTGACACCATCACCTTAGAAGTGTGAAGGGCAAAAGCGGAATTTACATATACATGCAAAAGAGAATATTCTTATAGTAGAAAGAGAGTCAATAATTGATGGAGATAGTAAAAAGCTAAATATGGACAAACATGTCCCCATCTTTCATCATACCCCAAAACAGTCATTTCCTACTAATCCGCCCAAAAAAGAAATAAACATAGAAAAATAGTAATTATATAGAAGGCAGACTTGTTAAAATGGAGCACTTTTGGTTCGGTTGAGTCTAGATTCTTTAGGAACATGTGAAACACTTACCTGCAATAAATAGACTACATATTAAGATTTCCTAAATTTGATGAATTTTTCAAACTTACATGTGACATAAATAGCTAACTAGAATAAGAGTATCAATTGTGTAGTAGGTAGCTAGGTACAATTCGCCTCAAGTGGTTGGCTGTTATACAAATGGTATTTACGGTAGTCAACACGTTTTAATATTAGTTTTTTATTATGCAACAAGTCAAGATAATAAGATTAATTTTACGTTTCAGTTGAATAAAAAAAAGTTTATAAGTAACACATCTGAGTATTAACATTTATGTTAATTTAACAAAATTCTTTTAAGAAAAGTTTGTCTTAATATTGAAACTAATTACAAAACAAAACAAAAAATAATACACAAACATGTTACTTTACCAAACCACTAACTATCTGTGTAGTTAACTCATACATATATATATATATATATATATATATATATATATATATATATATATATATATATATATATATATATATATATATATACATATATATATATATATATATATATTATTTGTATAATATTCTAAAAATTATTTTTTTCCTTCGTTCATATGGTTGAACATTTATAGATGGGACTCACTTTATATTCTATATCTATGTAAATTTAAGGTTTTAAAAGTAACTCCATAATAATGTATATAGTAGATAGGTAGAAATAGATTAGTTCTTAGTGAAAATAAAGTATGTACACAAAAATATTTGAGAAAGGCAAATAATATATGAAAATAAAATTGGGTCAGATATTGTACTAACTTAAAAATATACCAGAATTAGAATATTTTTAGACACACTGCTATATATATTATAAAATTTATATTCGTATAGAGTCACGACAACAAAATGATTATATTCTTATGTATAAACAAAAAAAACAACTTGCGTTAGTGGCAAAAATAAGAAAAGTAGTCTTCTATCTCTCCTCCTTTTTGCTATTTATGTTACAAAAGAAAAAAATAATACATATAAAAAGATTATAATACTTAATAGAGAAAATTGTAAAAATAGTCCCTGTGGTTTGATCAAATTGCAAGTTTGGTCCCCAGATTTTAAAAATTGCAAGTTTGGTCCCCAGATTTTAAAAATTGCAAATTTAGTCTAAACATTGAAAGTTTGTTGCAAATTTAGTCCCCACCGTTAGTGTCCGTTAGTTTTTAACGATCTGGGGACTAAATATGCAATATGATCAAACCATAGGGACTAATTGTGCAATTTGCTCTAAAAATTAAAAAAATTGAAAATCAAATAAAATTTAAAAGAAATAAAAATCAAACATAAGAAATTCAAATAAACATAAATAATAAAATTCAATAATTTTTAAAAAAATAAAATAAAGGTTAAAAATCAAATCAAATTTAAAACTAAATAAAAGTAAAAATAAAATGCATGTATAAAGAGAAAGCGAGAAGTATTGAAAAAAATATGCGATTATAGTAAAAAATTAAATAAAATCAAACAAAAACTAAAAATACAACCGAATAAACATTTATAAAATGTAAAATAAATATTGAAAAAATCATGTTGAAGCTAAAAAAGTAAAAAAACAATTTGATCTCATTTTATTTTTTATAATTATTTTTTACGAAGTTCATATGTTATGTTTAAATCGAAGAACCCAAAAACCTTGTGAAAGTATAAATTCAAAAAATGAAAAATGAAATCGAACCGTTTTTTTATTTTTTTAACTTCAACATGATTTTTTCAATATTTATTTTGAATTCTATAAATGTTTATTCGGTTGTATTTTTAATTTTTGTTTGATTTTATTTAATTTTTACTTTAATCGCATATTTTTTTTCAATACTTCTCGCTTTCTCTTTTTACATGCGTTTTATTTTTACTTTTATTTAGTTTTGAATTTGATTTGATTTTTTAACCTTTATTTTATTTTTTTAAGAATTATTGAATTTTATTATTGATGTTTATGTGAATTTCTTATGTTTGATTTTTATTTCTTTAAATTTTATTTGATTTTTAATTTTTTTAATTTTTAGAGCACATTGCACAATTAGTCCCTATGGTTTGATCATATTGCATATTTAGTCCCCATATCGTTAAAAACTAACGGACACTAACGGTGTGGACTAAATTTGCAACAAACTTTCAAATGTTTGGACTAAATTTGCAATTTTTAAAATCTGGGGACTAAACTTGCAATTTGATCAAACCATAGGGACTATTTTTGTAATTTTCTCTACTTAATATTGTATACAAATATTTAAATATCATTAACAAACAAAATTAAATCTTAGGAATCTAGTACCTTTTTGTCAATACAAATTTAGATGGTTTACCTTAATCATTAATTTTTGCATACAAACGGGAAATAAGAAATGTTAAAATTTCAGCCTTGCAATAATTCATTATTTTAAATACACTCTTAATATTAATAAAAGTTATAATGTTGATTTTTCTAAGAAAACATCTATTATATTAGCCAAAGATTTTAAGGGTATAACTTATGAATGTGTCATCTTCTAGTGCTCAAAGACACAAGTATTTAGGTTTATAATAATAAAATACTTAATAAATTTACACTTTTCATTTATATTTGTGTATCACAAGAAATGTTAGAAATATATATAAAAAATCTTTTCTAAAGAAAATAACACAGTTCTGAAAGTAAAATGAACATTAGAAAATAGATTCATGAGAAAAATAAGTTCTCAAAAATCACTTGAAGATAAAAAAGATTAACAAAAATAGTAAAATTTCATTTCAAAATATATGATAGCACACACATATACTATTATTTCATCACTCTATGAGTAAAACCAACCTCTCTTTTAACATAAGATATCCGGAAACATAACCATTTTATAATCTTCACGTTTCATAACAATATTATATTGCAAATTGGAAATAAATAATCCAATATTTATCAAATTGGCCACTAATAATCCCACCTCAAGTATTTACCAATATCGGTCCAACCTTTTTCATCTTTTTTGTTTTATGGTCCCTCGTTAAAAAAACCCTAACGGAGTTAACTCTCTCCTACGTGGTTCGATACTTGGCTTTTTTTTTATTTTCTTACGTGGATCCCCTCCTTTTAACCGTAATATGATGGAACTGAGTCCAAACTTGACAAACACTGAATGATTCTTCACAAACTGATGCAACTCAAACCGCTCCTCAGGCGATGAATCAGCGTCTAAATGAACAACATACCGATTATTCGGGTGGTAAAGCGCGAGCAAAGTCCGCCAGAGCATCGCACCATCGCGTTTCGAACCAGAGATGAGGTAGGCGAATCGAGGCGGAGGAGGGAGGTTAGAGATCGGAGTCGGGCGGAGCTTGTGTTCTACGAACACCGACGCCGGAGCTCCGGCGTAATAGCGGTAGAGAGGGAGGATCGGAGGGCCGTCCGGCGAAGTTAGGGTTGAGAGGAAGAGGAGAAACAACAACACGATGGATCCAACCGTCACAGGGTAGATCCATTTGGCCTCGATTGTGTGTGGATGCCTCAAATGCATGTAATAGCTTCTCAATTTCTTCATGACTACGAACAATTACGAAATATTATTGTGGGGATCGAAAAGGGAGCTTTTGGGAGATTGAAACTGATGCTGTTGGCGAAAATCGGGGAAAATGAAATGGCATGTTGAAGAGATTTGGGTGATGATGAATAAGAGATCTGTGAGTGTGATTGATGTTTTATGTTGTCTGGAGTGATCGTGTTGTGATGGTGAAGATGTGAGATTTGAAGATTGTTTGTTTATGCGTTTGATTTGAAAATGAAGTGAAGTGGGTGTGTTTAGTCAACCAAAACGTCAAGTCACCGAGCCACGTAGGAGAGAGTTAACTCCGTTAGGGTTTTTTTAACGAGGGACCATAAAACAAAAAAGATGAAAAATGTTGAACCAATATTGTTAAATACTTGAGGTGGGATTATTAATGATCAATTTGATAAAGATATATTTGATCATTTATGTCACATCAAAGATTTATAAATGTTGCTCCTGATATTTTCCAAATGTTTTCGCTACATTATATTCCAACTAAACACACACTTTCAACTTTCAACCACACACGAGTTCTCTTTCTAAAAATCAACAAATCAACACTCATTATTTTTTGATCGGCAATCAACACTCATTATGATTTAAACCATAACCTTTAGTTAAAAAACACACTAGAGTGATCATAAATGGAGACCAATTAATGTACAAGTTTTTCTTCGAAAACAAGTGATCTAATGTCCAACCGTTTCATATTTGATAATTAATGAAAATAATCGGGTGAGCAAATGACCCGTCAGTAACTAATTAACCGTTTAAAAGAATAATAAAATTAATAAGATAAGTTATCTTACCTCTTTTTGCAGCCTCTTAAGCTTCGCATTCTCCTTCGCCAATCGCATTACCTCATTCTCCAGCTCATCCGCACGAACCTACAAATCAAATTTCCCCCAAATTAATAATCAATTTTTTTTTCAAACACCCGGTTAGTGGTTAGAGGTTAATAACATCAACGCTAAGATTTAAAGCTTGAATATCCATAAAAGAGGCAACACATCTCACCTCCCTCTTAAACCACTAGACTAAAAGGTCATTGATAATTAATATTTAATAATCAAATAAACGGTTAAATAATAAGAGTAGATTAATAGCTTTTAACGCGGTTAACAAGAGTAGATTAAGAGCTTTTGAAGTAGTTAATACGAGTAGATTAAGAGTTCGTTCTAATTAAAACCTAAAACCCTATGTTCACTTTCAATCAAAACATTAAGATCAAGAATAAACCAACCTGTTTTCTCGCTCTTGATCTCGCAGCAGATTCTCGATTCTTCATCAACCGCCGGAACTTCTCGGTGTACTCCGGCGGAGAACCGGCGGCCGCCGTGAACCTCCGCGGTGGCGGATTAGGTTTCAGCCGCTTGTTGGGATCCTCATGGTCGGAGTTTGTTGCAGTGAGTAGGGTTAAGATGGTGGTGGGGGACGGCGGCGGGAGGAAGGCCGCGGCGGCGGTCTCCGGCGGCCGGAGCGGCGGCGAGAAGAAGGTGGTAGCGGTGGTGGGAGACGGGAGGCTGCTGATGTCACTCCATACGTCATCCATGGGTCGCATTGTGAAGAGGAGGTGAGGGCATTGGTTCTATTTAATTATGAGGTGGTTTTGTTTTTCTATCCCTTGTGTTTATGTTTGTGTCAAAAATGGATTACAAGTTTGTAGAACTGGCATTTTTGACCCTTGGTTTTTGTTTACAACTTTTCATCTTGATTTTTATATCATGATTTTAATCCTTAGAGTTGACTAGTATTAAACCACTGCGTTGCGATGGAGGTCTAAAACTGTGTCAAGTAGTTGACACATTATCGTCAGCTACACTAACACCGAAAAATTCGTATTAAAAGACAATAAAAAAGAAAAAATTAAACCGAATGGAAAGTAGAAGTAAAGAAGTTGAACCACACACATAATACGTAAAACACTAAAAACAATAGCAAAGTCGATCTATGACTCGTACGTTGAGACGTGGCTGTTAAACAGGAAAAATATGCATAACTACGTTGAACCACACACGCACGTTACGACTTGTTAATTTTAAAATTTAAACAGAAATGTAAAACAAAAAAATTATGAAAGATCAAAGGTATAGGGAACTAAAGTTGAAAATAAAAAGTATAAGGGTTGAATTATAAAAGTTGTAAAAATATTTAATTTAAGAGACGTGGCCATTAAATAGGAAAAATATGCGTAACTACGTTGAACCACACGCACATGTTACGGCTTGTTAACTCTCAAATTTTAAACACAAATGTAAAACAACAAATTGTAAAAGATCAAAGATACAAGGAACTAAAGTTGAAAGTAAAAAAGTTAAAGGGTTGAATTGTAAAAAAATATAAAAATATTAAATTTAAAATAAAATTTAAAAGAAACAAAAGAAATACAACATTTATTACTCATTGTACAACCATTGATGCATTCTTAAATTGAAATTAGTAATATTAAAATTTCAATTATGTTTAATACGGTTTAATACAAGTAATTATTTTTCTTTAAAGGTTTAAATACCTTAATTTTACTTCAAAAGTGTAATAACTTGTTTTATTTTCAGGTCAAAATTTTATTATTTGAATTTAATTTAAACAATTGGTAAAATTTTTGAACTGAAATTGAAATAGTTTATGAAATTTTAAAAACTAGTTGGTGTTTTTAATTAAAAAAATATTTATTTTCGACAAATTAATTTATATAGCAAAATTGAATTTTCCTCTATTTTCAATATAAATTTTTGTATAATAATTAACGAGTTTTAAGTTTGTTCCAAGTAAGTAATTCTCATTTTTCACCTAATAAGTTCACATAACTTCTGGTGGGTGTTTTAATATTATGTTTGTTTTACCTAAACAACATGTTAACATGTCTACGTGACATTATATGTAAAAGGAAACTACATAAATAAACTTATGGGTTTTATGCGTTGTGTTTATGTCTACTCGAGTATACACGAATTGTGTTTAAGTTCATGTGTATGATATAGTTTTTGGTTTGTACGTGTCGGGTTCATTATGCTAACACAATCAAGTTAGGAGCTCTAGATCTTTATGCAAAAAAAAAAAAGATTTTGAATATCTAAACAATTGTACCTCAGAGAATATTATTAATAGTGAAAACACTGTTGCAATAGACCTAAAGAAGTAAACTTTTGTGACCAAAACAAATAGGCCAGCGTGTGAATATAAAAGGATATGGTATAATATTGCTATCGTTACTTACTTCAAGAGGGGATTGTGAATTGGTTTATAAACCTTAAAACTGATTGTTAAAATTGTCAAATATGCTTAAAATATAAACAAGAATATATAATAAACTATTACATAAATATATTAGAAATCTGATGTTACATATGCCCACTTAAAACCAATCGTCCCATATACGTATATACTTTTTCACACTTCTAAGATAAGTTATATAGGAATCTTTGTTGAACGGTTATGGTCCATTGATGATGAAATCATGTACTATTTTTATTTTTTTAATAGTGATATGTGAGTTAATCCGAGAGAAGTAATTAGATCACATACAATACAAAAGATCATTATCCTCATAACGTCATAGGCACTTTGAACTGATTCCTTTACCATTTACAAGTTTTAGCAATCATGTTAGAGAAATTTGTGTGTAATTAAGGTGATCTCAATTCAATTCCTTAACAATCTTAGAATGTGCTCTTTGAGATTGTTTATTCTAATACCCGTAAGAAATAATTGATCAGGTTAGTGAGTTGGGGTTAATTAAAACAAATAAAACCCATGAGGAGGAAAAAATGATTTTGAAAGCAGTGGCGAATCCAGAATTTTTATTCGCGAGGGGCGAAAATTTTAAGGATCATTTGGCTATCGCAATATCATGTATATTTTTCAGTCCGGTTCGAATTAGATCGGGTCGGGTCGGTTCATTAACATAAAAATCATTAAAATTGTTCCCAAACTCGTGAATTTGCGTATATGTATATATAACAAGAATCGTATTGAATCATGTATACTCATGAAAGTGGTGATATGTGATGTTTGAGACAATTATACTCACAAATTGATGATATGTTTAACATGTTTGAGATCAAGCTTGAAACTAATTTAAATTCCACTTGTATTATTATCAAATATATTTATCTTGATATAAATTTTTCTTCCTACTAATTACATGATTATTCGAGAGTGAAATTTCAAAAATTCATTCGATTACAAATACGGTTGGTGAGAAAATATGATTTGCCGGCATATCGGAAGATCACCGGACCGTTGTAGTTTCGCTTCAAACAATGTATTTAAGATAATTTTGTTGTTTCTTTAGTTTCAAGAACTTAAAGGGGGGAGGGGGGATTGTAAAATTTTATGAGAGGCGGTCGGGATTTTCACGTATATATAACGCTAATTTTTTTAAGGTGATGGCTGCCCCCCCTTGGCTTTAAATACGCCACTGTTTGAAACCTTTGGAGACCAAATTAACATATGTGTTAATAACAATGGGAAATGAATAGTATCTACAGTACTAGGGGTATTTTTGGAATTTGCACTTTGCACCCTCTCTTCTTATGTGATATTCGCCTCTTTTCTTCCTTGGCGCCTCTGCAATATCTTCTTCATTCTCATTGCTACTCTGAACAATCAACATACATATGAGCGGAGAATCCAACATACAAATACTCCTTCGATCAACGTACGTATGGATTCTTCACTGTTACATCGTTACCGTCACGATCACCGGAAGCTTCTCGATTTCATACTTTCATCCGGTTTGATTGCAGACGTCCGATCGGCTTCTGGTTCTTCCGGTGTCGATTTTGACGCTATCAGTGCCGATTACGTCATCAAGTGCATACAGTCCGGTGGTAAGTTGTTGATTGATTACTTTGTTTGGCTTATTTTGTTTTGAGGTTGTTGTTGATCATGTTGAGGTTAGTTCTTCACTGTGAGCGAACAGAAGGTGCGTTCATTATATATGAGTCGATGGTTATTACTTTTGATATACTCATAGTGGACTGTTTTCTACAGTTTGATGTTCATTTTTGGTGCGAAATTGCTAGGGTTTTTCCGTCAAAATTTGCGTACTCTCTGTGTAAACTATACTGTTTGATGTTCATTTTTGAAAGCTTAATATATGTCGATTCTGAAATTTAAAGTAAACATGGTGGATGTTGGAAGTACAGATACATCAAAGGGTATTACATAAAGGGGAATGGTTTTGCAATGGGTAGGAGTCATTGGCTACTGAAAAGGGGGAAGGGGGGGGGGGTTGTTGAGCATGAGGTATAACCGTATAACTTTTTGGGAGTATTCTATTTGGCTAGGTTTACTTAAGTCTGTATGGTGGCTTGTTACGGTCTTTAGAGTAATTTCTTTGTTCTACACAACATTAAACATAACAGGTCTATAATAAATTTTATATGACAATAATTAGTTGAAGACAAAATTTCTGTTTTTTAACACTTTATACTGTCTAATGTCGTTTTTATTATGTATTTTACTCTGGTTATGGATTTTGTTTTCTTTCCTAAAGCTATAACATGCTCTAGATCTGAAGAGGCAAGTGTGGCAAATATTAAATAAGAGTCACACTCATACTGCTACACTTTGAAGTTGATAGGCAACCACTACTTTGTAACTTTTATGTTTAGCATCACACGTTTCAAAATTAGAAATGTGTAGTTTTATCTAACCTAAGACATGCTCCAGAGTCGAGGTTGCCTTGGATGCCTTTTGGTTTTGCATGTTGATCTTTTGATACAAGGTTAGTGTTTCTAATAGGCTGTGATGAGTTCATTGACCTGAATAAAAGTTGGATGAGGACGTTGTCTATGTGTGATAGGGTTGGAGGATGGTAGGTTATAGCCTGCAACCCGCCCTGCACCCATGGTTGACTCATTCTTTGCGAACTCTGAGCCTAACAATTAGCCAGGTAGCTGTTGATTTAGCCCTCTTTCCGTGTCTCTGTTGCTCTCAACTGTTGTTTCTTTGTGGGATGTTATGTTCGAAAAAATAATATAGAGTATATGCTGATGCTCTTGGTTTATTTTAATGGTTTCATTCAGTTCTCTGTGTATGCACCTGCCTGAATACTGTTACCTAACTGTTTGTGTGTTTGTAGTTCATTCTTGGTTATACAACTCTATTACACATTATATAGAGGTAAAAAGTGGTTCTTGGATGCCTTTTGGTTTTGCACGTTGATCTTTTGATATAAAGTTAGTGTTTCTAATGGGTTGTGATGAGTTCATTGACCTGAATAAAAGTCTGTCGATGATTTTTAGTCTGTATATTTCATTCTTTTGATAATGTATGATTCTACTAATACACTTGTAATTTTGATTTATTCATTGACATACACTTCTGGTAACTTGTGGAATTTTGAATTTATTTGCAGGATGCTATGGCAAATATCATCGTAGGTTCCCAGGTGTGCGTTGAAGACCCATCAGTTGCTTGGATAGATGGAGAAGTTTTAAAGATTAATGGAGAAGAAGCAGAGATCCAAACTACTGATGGGAAAAAAGTAAGTTGATATTGTATTCTCTCAAACATAAAATGTTTTTTTAAACAAAATTTATACATTTACTTTTACTTTGCATCCTTTCTCTAAAACACTTGAAGGTTGTTACAAGCTTATCAAAAGTTTATTCTAAAGACGTGGAAGCTCCTCCTGGTGGAGTTGATGATATGACCAAGCTTTCTTATTTGCATGAACCTGGAGTGTTGCAAAATTTATCTACCAGATATCAACGCAATGAAATATATGTAAGAAGATATCTAACTGTTGTGAACTATATTCTTTATTTTATTTTCAATTTGGTGAGAGAAGACCATGAACTACTGCAGCTATGGGCAGCTGTGTCATAATATTATATCGTATTCTGACATATGACAGACTTATACCGGCAATATCCTAACTGCTGTTAACCCATTTAAAAAATTGCCGCACTTGTATGATGCTAAAATGATGGAGCGGTACAAAGGAGCAGCAATTGGGAGCTAGATCCTCATGTTTTGCGATTGCAGATGCTGCGTATAGGTTATTCTCCTTTTTCTTTTGCATTGTTTACATTAGAGGTGGAAATATCAACCGATTTGTATTGAAACATGTCAAATTGGGTTTTATATCAATTTATTGGTAACGGGTCAATTGGATAAATTACGATATCAGCTGATAATGAAATAGATGTCAAATGGGGGAAGTGGGTCAAATATTTTCTTCAATCGCTTACAATTACTAAAATAAATTTATTTAAAACTAATATAATTATTTTAGTAATTTAGTATTATAGTTTGAGTTTTCCGTTTATAAATGTAGTTGATATTAATAATCTCTTAATTTATCTGATCTACCAATATTACCCTTGCTATATTTGGAGAACAATCCTTTCTAGGAAATAAGTTAAAGAAGGCTAAATTTAGTTTGTGATAAGAATTAGGAGATCTTTCACTACTCTTAACACGTACCCACAGGACACATATTAGAAAACTTGATGTAGTTTTTGTAATCATATTGAATAATTAATAATTTAATACATGAGCTATTACAAATTTTTTTAAATGGACAAGAAAGTGTTGGTGGCTGATTGACTGGCCAAATCTTGCTTGATAGGTCCACGGATAAAGTTACATTTTGATCTGACCTATTTCACACCATTACCCAACCTGCATGACCTGTTCTATTTTGCCACCTATAGTATGTTTATGTAAAGGATTAACATTCTTATTTTTTACACATCAGGGCCATGGTTAATGAAAAAAAAGCAACTCGATTTTGGTAAGTGGTGAAAGTGAAACTACTAAAACCGAGACTACTAAAATGCTTATGCGATTTTGGTCAGTGGTGAAAGTGGGGCTGGTAAAACCGTCCCGGCAGCCGGCGGTGGCGGCGAGGCTGTTATGCATGTCGTTAGTTTCTCCATTCTCCCTATTTTGGGTTCTGATTTATTTGTTTGTGTTGATTTTGTACTTTTGTGATAAACCCTAATTTTTTGTGGTTGTTGCTTGTTTGGATGACGGTCTGGCTGACAGCAGACAACCTCGGTGTTGGCGGCTTGGCTCTGGTGGTGTGTGGTATGTTTTGTCGCCCATTTCTGCTTGGCTCTGGTGGTTTGTTTGATCGATGTGAAATTGGAATTTCATGGCTATAGCCTGTTGTTGTTCAGTCATTTATGTTGACTTAATGGTTGTTGTTTGTTGAATTTGAGTTGATTGGTTTTCCTTTTTTGGTGGTTTTGTTGGCCGATCTGCAAATTACAGTTCTAGGTGTGTCATCTTGATAATGGATGTCATCTTGCATTTCGATTTTTCTTTCTGTTTTAATGTCTTTTTTTAGGTTTGTGCTTTCTATGTGTATCAGTTTTGTAAGGGTTAAGGTTCCCTATTGATGTTCTTGTCCTTTCTTATTGAGCATTGTGGCTTTATGTTGTCATTGATAGTTTCCCTTTTGTTTTGCAGGGTGTTGTGCTTTTGCAGTTGGAGAACAGGTTGGAGTTGACTTAAAGGTATTAGTTCTTTGTTAATGTCATGCAACATATATGGATCTTATATATCTGCATGTTAAATGGGCTCTAATGTATGATGGCTTTTTATTTAGACATCTGTTGCTTACATCTTTTTCATCTTGTATTAACAGTCAATTTTTAGTTCCCTCATTTTTACATGTTGATTATGGCACTTGGTTTAGATTTTTACGTTGGTTATTGCTTCGTATAGTATATTGATTGCGTGTAGTTTTTAAACCCAAACATCGTGATGAATGCTACTGTATATGTTAGTTCTTTGCCTTTGGGTATCATTGGGAAATTCAAAGCTTGGCTTGGTTTAGTTAAACGCTTGTGTTTTTATGATTTTCTTAGTATCTAAAATTCTATTTCTTTTTTTTTGGCGATTGAGCTTCGGGGTTGAACGTTTGCTTGGTTACATTCTGCAGGTTTGTGATCCAAATTTAGTTTATGTTTCCTTTGTTTTGTAGTACTATGTATGTGATTTCTTATTGATGTACTTGCATCGTTGGTATAATGATAGATATTGCTGTTTATGTATGTTTGTTTACTTTATGATGCTATTGTATTTATTTTGTGTGCGCAGGTTATTTTTGCAACTATCTCGGCTAACACTTCACGTTCTCATATGCAGGTATGATTTCTTTCTCCGTTTTTTTTAATGTTTAGCGTCAAGAATTGCCTGTTTTTTGGCATTTTGATTTAGGAAGAATGTGCCTCTCCGGATTAGGTTAACCTGTATCATACTACTCCTTCTATGTATTATCTCTGCATGCTGAAAACCCATGTACCATACTGCTGCTTATATGCATATTGGCTGTTTTTTGTTTAGAAATGCAAGCAGTTACACAAAACGTTATAATATTTCGCGCAACGCGCGACTAGGATACCACCTAGTATTATTTAAACCAAACAAGAGCCAAACCAAATCACATAATGCAAAAGCTAATTTTACTCTACTTTTTATATGGGAAAGGAAACACTTTCTTGTTTAGCTTTATATCCGAATAAAAAAATAAAGCATGTGTAATAACTAAACAAGAAACATATCTAAAAATCTCACTTATATATAGGAGTCTAAAATGATTGAGATGAAAGATAAAAAGACTAGTTTTCGATAGATCACCAATATCAAATATTACTTAAACATTATTATTACACAAAATACAATGCAAAACATAACTAAGCTTCAGGATCTATAAATCTTCAAACTCTATTCAAATCCAAATTAATCAACAAACAAATTCATATTCATCTACTTTGGTTTAGTTGACCACTCTACAATCAAGCCTAACCTCTTGGCCACCGTTAATGCTACTCATCTTAATCATGGATTCACAAATGCTTTCTCAAACTCTTGCTTTGAGCTAGCAAACTTTGACACCAATGCTTTCGCGTTCGCTGATGTCACCAACGATTGATCAGAAGAGAAAATACTCTTTCCTTGCATGAGTAACTTGTAATATCTGTTGTCGAACGTTGTGGGAGTCGAATCAAGGTTCGCACCAGCGTTTTTGGGTGTGTTTTTCGCAGGGCATACGTGTTGTAAACTGGCTGCAAATGATGATTTCAATGTCGGGTCGACATCTTGCTTTGAATTGAAGTTGTGTATCCTGTTCTGAAAGGATGAGCAATGAGCGAACCCAAGTGTATGGCCTCCTACACATTGGTAAAAAGTAACTTTATTTAGTTTGCCTTAAAAAAGTCTATACCACTAGAAAATTGTCATATAGAGTAAGAAATGTTATTTAATAATCTTCTGTAACAAAAATGGCTAAAAAATTAAAACTTTTTTATTATTTTATTTTTTCTTAGAACGGGATCTTAGAACGGGACTAACTCACACACATTTTATAGTTACTCGATTATGAAAATCTTGAAAATCCAAGATTTGGTTAAGTACCTGAAAGTGCAACTAAATCCTCCATAGAAAGACCTCTTTGAGCAAAACTTTGTTGCAATTGGGGGATATTGAATGTTGGAGCCGTAATTGTCGTGTTTCAGATGCTTTCGATACTCTTCCATCTTTTCTTCCTTTCGGCACGTCCCATGTTGGTCCTCCGGACTAGATTCAAACGACATCGATCAACACCCGAATCAATATTAACATCTAAAAATGTCTAAAGTTATAAACTCTTTAAGGTACGTGTCAGAAAAAGAAGAAAATGGTTTACTTACCAAAGTGACTGCATCCCTTGCTGCTAATTCTAAGATATCAGCACAAGAGACTGTTTTAGGACATAAAGCCTCTACTGCTTTCTTGGCATTATCAATGACATAAAATGCATGCAAAGAAATGTTTGGAGGCCCATCTTTCTCAGCTTTGTGCTTCTTAGTTGAATTTAACAGCACAGGACCATCACACCCCTACAAAATTCAACAACCAACAAAATGATCAGACACTTAATCTACCCTACAACGATTATACTTTTACGTATGAACTTATATAAGTGGATGATGAAGAAAAATATATAGTCACCCTGTGACAACCCTAAAAAGTAGATAAACCATTTTATGTTACGATCAATGTCTTCTAGAAACTATTTAGTAAATTACGATATTATTGCATGAATGCCATGTATATATCTTATATATACATGTTGTATGCATGTATATATATATATATATAGAAACTACGTATGCATGATTGCATGCATGTATACATATTTACGTGTGCATGGATTAGAAATTCACGTATGCATGTATATATATGATTTCGTGCGCTTGCATGCATGTATAAAATTCAAGTATGTATGTTTTGCATGTGCATATATATATAATCTCTAAAATTATGCAAAGCCATGATACATGTTTGACAAAGCTTACTTATGCATATAGTGATACAAATCTATAAATACATCTATATATATATATATTAAGAGGATTAAATTCCAAAACAAAACACAACTAAAACAAAACACTAAGATTAACACTAAAACACCCAAACCACCCTCCCCAAACCTCAGCTAATAACATCACCAAACCACCACCCGAAATCATAACCATCCCCTTAAACCGCCACCTAGACCAATCACTACCTTAAGTCCCTATACATTGAACATAGGAGGATTTCTAGCTCCCTAAGTCAACACCTATTGAAGCTTCATCATTACACAATAAAAGGTGGCAATCCCAAATGCATTCTCGGGTCCTAAACTTACACCAAGCCTTCACCCCTAATGGCCACATAACACACCCTACCTAGACACCTCACCCAATAATTATTACTAATACTAGTAAGCTTCCGAAGCCACAAGAACCCTCGGAATATGTCTCAAAACTTTCGGTTCCTATGCATCCTCATCATTGGACATGGACACTAAGCTACCTAGGAGCATGACACCTCAACAAGTTAACATTATTACTAGGTGATAAGGTGGCAACCTCTTGGCTTAACCATGTGTTAACCACCACCTCCAATCATTCGGCTACAAAAAAAAAACTCCCGATGGCATGCATCCTTACACCTTCCAAGCACTAGAATCAAATCCTGACCTATGGAACCTAAACAACTACAACCGCAATCCACCACAATCACAACCGTCCCACAACCACGATCACTACACCTCTCGGTCCCCCACCCAACCATACACCAACCATAGCCATCTTCATCATCATAACCCGTAAATCATCATCATCATCACTCAAGCCACCACATACCTGCTGTCTTGACTACTGTAGCAACAACAACTCCAAAAAGGTTTTGAAATTTTAACCCTAATTAGTTTTACATACATCACTACATATATATATAAATAAATACAGGTGGTCATATGACTTTCTCTCATGTATATACATATATATATCCAGATAATCTTTATATAATAAGGCAAGATAATAAAAAGAAAATAGATTGTGGGAATAAACATTGGATTAATATAGTTTGTTTAAATGAAAATAAAATATAATGATAAACTCAAAATATGCGAGAAAAATTTGGATAAATTCACAGAATGATCCTTTTGAAGTATAAAAGTTTCTGGAATTATTTCAGAATTTATTTATTATAATTAAGATATGAATTTTTATGTATTTTGCAGTAGGAAATCAGAATAAATACCTAAAGTAAAAAATAAATTCTGAGAAAATCATGGATGTGATATTAGACCTGAATCTACGGAATATATAAATTTCATAATTTTTGGAGCAATTTTACTAAATATTTAGATTATTCTAAAATTTACAGAATCTAAACTGCTATGGTTTGGACCTTGATATATTTATATGATGTTCTATTTTATATAAAAAACTGTTTGTAAAATTTTGAGAATTTATGAGCAACAAAAGCTATTTTTAATAAATTATGGGAATATTATAAAAATTACAGAAAATAATCTGTTTGGGAGTTAGATGTTATAAAATTTATGGGATGTTACTAACTGTTGAAATAACATTTTATGAATTTTTGGTGATTTTTAGATAACCGTAAGTAATTTTGGTGATTTATGGAAACTTTGGACTAATTATAAGTAATTATGTATAATAAACTAATTGTTGAAAATTTTGTGATAAACATTATTTGATTACCTTACAGTTGAACTTCTAAAAAATAATAAATCTGAGGTTCTAAAAATTTTTAAAGAAAATTATGTCTGATACTGTGAACTATTTTATAGGTTCAAGTTTGGAGACACGGTGAGTTTTATAGTCCCATTTTGACCACTTTGGTATTTGTAAAGTTTTTGGGGGAAAAAGCATACTGATTTGGGTTGATGTACTATTTTTAAAAATATTTTGATACTTACTGTCATTTGTGATACAACCATTAATTCGAATAAGGAACCGTCCGATAATATTAGTAGCGCTACTTAGGAGAATATTTGCACCAACAGGATGAGTGTTGCTGCTATTTTCCTGCACCTAACCGAATGAGGGTTGAGATGTAATATTATCTGATTTTGTGAATTATTTCGTGACAGTATGATTATGTTGTGAGCAGGTTTGGTTGTAATTGGTGCATCAACAAATATTTGTTTGGATATAAACCTATATTCTCATCAACTTTTTGTTGACTGGTTTAAGTATGCTTTTTCAGGAAACAATGAGTAACTCTTTTGATTTTAGCTTTGAAGTGCATAATGGCTGGGGAGAAGTGGTCGGGAGAGTATGTGTCACGTTAACTGTTAACATCATTGACGGTAGTGTGTACGTTGACGCACACTTCCATCGGTTCTAAAGACATGCTGTAGTCTAGTTGTAGAAAAATTACATCTAATTTTGAAAACTATGTACAAGATGTAATTCCAAAATATTATAAATAAAAGCATGTCTTATGTTTGTTTTTTATGTACGTAAATTTATTGTGTTTGCTTCGCTATAATTAATGTACTCTGATAAAGATAGTCACACCCCACCCGCATCTTTCACGCTTCCGCCGGGATGTGACACACTCTGATGAAACAATCATGAAAATGCATTCTGAGAAGTGCAGCAGGAACTGTTGGATCATTCAACATGGCTTTCTTGACAACATTTGTAATGGTTGATTCAACATTGGGGCATGTTTTATCATAATAGTTAGAACTTAATGCATTAACAAAGCTCATATGGGCTAATGCTAAGAAAATGAAACAACTGTAAATAAGGGAAAAGATGTTGGCTGCCATTGTTGGAAGGTAGCTGCAATTAGGGTTTTTGAGTGATACTTGAATGTTGATGAAGAAGATAGAGAGGAGTGTTGGTATTTGTAGGGGGAGGAAGACGAAAGCAATGTTAGAGGTTGATGCATGAAGCTTGTGTTAGCAAAATCAGGTGAGCTGAAATTTTTGTTGTAATATTAAAATGTGGAGTTGTTTATTGTTTAGTATAAGGTGGATAATGCTTAAATATTCTTCATTTTTTATGTCAATTAAGAAAGGGAAAATGCATATATGTTTTAACAAAGAGTTTGAAATATATGGATGACAAATTAAGAATATATTAGAAATCGAATCCTTTTGAACCAATAATCATTTTATGTTAGTGTAATTATTTTTGTTCCCCTTTATTCTATATATGCGTGATCGTGCTCGCGTGATTCAGGAGGAGCCATAACACACTATAATACAGACACTAGTAAAGCGCTTGAACAATCAATTGGTAAAATATCATATAACTTTTAAGGTTTAAAAAAGTTTTTAAAGGAAGTAAATATGGAATATAAAATAAACATGATTTTTTAAAATTTAGTTACACAAGAAATTGACTGTTTATGTAATTAAATTTATATATAAATTTCTTTATAATTGATATAACTAAAAAATTGAAAATATAGTCTAATAATTTTGGCGTGTATAATTAAAATTATTCAATTATTATTTTTGTATTTAATCATATAACTGATCGCGTGTGTAAAAAATTTAAGGAGTTGATTTCATATAAAATAACAATTACTCCCCTTAAAATGATCAAATGTGATCTGCTTTCGTTAATATTTCCTTGCTTGATGTATATAGTATGGATTTGACCCATATAACTAACTATGAGATCATAATAAAATATTTAGAAATCTATAAAATATAATACATTTTTAATAAATAATAATAGGATAGTCTAAGATAGATGACTAGGACTTTTCAGCCATTAGCATCCAACTATCTTCCAAACAAATACTCTTGGTTAGAGTGGTTAAAGTCTTGCACCAATCTTAACTAACTCATTTTTATTATATTGTGATCTGAATACTAAATACACTCCATCAAATCAACCAAAACTCTCCAAAAAAGGAAAAGAAAAAAAACACATCAATCAAAGTATATTGGAGTGGATTGCATTCCATAGATTTTTTCCTTCTTTTAGGTCGGTATATACAATACACACATTGTACATTGTTTTTAGGTGAAAGTTCAAATTTTTCTTATCAATTCGCTTATGATAGTGGCGGATGTGAGTGATGTGGATCAGGTGCAGATGAGGTGACATGACGGTGATCTGCTATTGATAAACGCGGATGTGAGTGTTCAATAAGTAGCTAGGCCAAACTTTCACATGGTTTATACTACAAAACCAAGTCCTCCTCTTTTGTTCTTTGAAAAATATAAGTTTTAAAAATAAGTTATCATTTATACCTCGGTCCATTCGAAGATGATCTTTTGTTTTTAAAACAAGAACATTGTGCTTATAGTTTGTTACAAAATTCCACATTGGGTAATCAAAGCATGTCAAAGCATCCGGAGATTGCGAATTTTAAAATGAGAATATTACCTGTCATTCTCTTATAATATACCATTAAATGTTGTTAGCTTCGATGGCATGCTTGGCTGTGGGTATCAGAAGATTGATCATGGCGGGAAAGAAGGCGTCTGGAGTCCCACAAGATAAACTTATTAGATATTGATATTATGTGAGGTTTAACGATAGAGGATCCTACGTCACCGGGGAAGAAAGATAGCGCGATGTGTGCAGAAAAACATATAACAAGGTGTCAAATTTTATTAGGTTGTATCCGGGAAGAAAGATCGATGAATGCAAAACAACATAAAAGATGTAGGCGCTTCAAACTCAAAATCATTGTCCATAAAGAAACAAAACTCTAGGCATGCTGTCTTTAATCAGCAGTCGAGCATACAATAAAGTAAAATTCAGTTAGGGTCTTCAAAGAAACTCAAACGGGTAATCAGAAGAAATGTGATTTCGTAAAGTTAACTTGTTTAATGTACATTGGATTTGACCCATATAACAAAATATGATATTATAATTCCCCTATATGTTTAAAAAGGAATGTGAATGAACAGTGTTTGGGGGGTTAATTTTGGTATTTCACAATGTTTGTGGGTATTGTGCTTCTCCTTTAAGAGGGTTCGTTTTCTCGAGGTATTCTCTGTGGTGTTCTCCGGTTGTTTTAGAGAGAGATAGAGAGAGAAGGGGTGTGTCGCAGCCACCTTCTTTGACTTGCTGGACAATCGCCTCATGCACCTTAATTTGGGTGTTTTAAGGGAGAGAGAGTGTGTGATAGCAGTGATTTGGGTGCTTTTGTGTCGCCATCGCCGTCCTCGGCTTGCTGTACAATTGTTTTCGCCTGTCTTTCTCTCTTATTCGCCTAAGGTTGATAGATTGTGGTGCTGTTACCACATCTATCTGGTTGCCGTTCATGGTGTTGCTGCTGGTGGTTTTCCCTCCTCTTCTTTTCTATCTTTTACCCTTTTAGGGTTTACAGATCTACTCTTGTTGTGGTTTATTTCCGCCGATTGTCCCTGTGGACCTCTTTTGGTGCCGTTGGATGCTGCCGATGGGCCCTGTGGATCTCCTTTGGTGCCGTTGGATGCCGCTGGTGGTCCTTATGGACCACCTTCAGGGGCGTCCGAGTGTAGCCGGTCGGCTCTTCGCCCGACCTCCGATTTAGCACCGTCATCGAGGTGGAGGCCACTCCAGGTTGGCCTCTTTTGGGTCTTTGATAATGAATAATTTATCTGAGACCGTTCTGTTTTGAAACCGTGGTCGGTGACGAGGATGCATGTTGGTCTGAGACCATCGGTTATGTTTGGTTGTTGTTTAACATTTTGTTTTGTTACTCATTAAGCCCGTGGCGATGGTATGGTGTGTTGTATCTCCGATAAAGGCGGTGAACAACTCTTTATTTGCCTGCCTTACAACAGATATGGTGATTTGTGGTTTTACTAGTTCTTTTGTTTGTTTTCTTATGAATGTGTTTGGTCTAAACCTTAACTTTAGGATGTTGATAATGAAGATGTCTGCATTTTTATTAAAACTGTTTTGTTACGATCATGTGTATCTTTTTTAGCATCTCCTCGGTGATGATGAGAAACTGGAGTGTTGTCGGTTGCTTAGGCGTGGCTGTCGATTATGGTTAGTAACCGTAACTGAACACTCTTTCTGAGCAAGAGCCTAGAGTTTCAAATTTTTTTTATCAGTAATCATGCGCGCAACATGCAAAGATAAAAAAACCTAGTATAATATTTAGAAATCTATAAAAGATAATGCAATTTGAGCCATTGGCATCAAACTATGTTTCTAACTAATACAATTGGTTAGAGTGGTTATAGTCTTGTACCAATCTTAACTAACTCATATTTATTTGGGTTTTGCAACCTAAATTTATTCCACTTAATCTACCAAAACACCCCAAAAAAGGGAAAGAACAAAAACCCTCCCTCATTACTTATTGATATGATAATATCTTAATGTGATGCTCTAATTTAAGCATGTTAGATATAATCCATACCCTCACTAAGCACATTGCACTATCAAACTTGCAAGCCGGTAATCACAAACGTCAAAAGGAATAGGTGCTTAAATGGTTTATTTTAAAAATGAAAAAGTGTTTAAGATTTAGTTATGATTGATCTCAATTCTATGAGAAATTCTTCACCATAAGTTTTAATGTATTTGATCATATAAATTTGATTTTAAGATTTTTTTCTTGATTGATATAAGTACGTTAAGCTTATATTTCTACGGTTTATAAGCAGTGGTAAATCTCGCAGACACATTAGGTCTTTAATTGATACATCTTAATGATTCTGAGATGTTTACGTTACCTGATGACAGACTGAAATTTTTATTAACTAAAATGTATGTCCACAAGTGTTGATCAATTGCATATTTTTTATTGTATGTTAATTTCTTAAATGATACGAGTAACACTTGCTTTCATATACTTTAAGTTCGATTTAGATTGGAGTTGATGTGTTTCATACCTGTTTATTGCATATATCCTTACTTCCACCATGTTTTATGTGACAGACTTCCACCATGTTTTATGTGACAGACAATTAAGTTCATGTCCACTGATTTGGTGAGTAATGATTTGTTTTTGTTTTAGAAGCCTTTATAGATGATTTCAAGGTATATAAAATTTTTGAGACAGCAACTCTCATATAAACGAGTTATGAAAAATTACAGAAAGAAGATATTCTCACATTATAATTTGGTAACCACGTTGCACTTTTTCTATTTTTATTTTTTGGTTTTTTATTTTAATGTAATTATGCTTATTTTGCTTTAAAATTTCCATATATGTAAGGTTAACCCGATGCAATTATAAGATATACTTTAGCTATCTTTTTTCCTTTAGTATTTTTCGCAAGCACTTTTGTTTTAATTGCTTATTTTCTTTGTTTTGTCCATGGTTTCATGTAATAATTTAATTGTATATCATTAAGTTAATTTAATAATTTATTTATTGCAATAGTGAAAGAGATGATAATAATACTCATCCATATTGGTTTGGAAGATGAACATTAGGTAAAAAAAACTTCATTTTGAATTTAATGGTGCAGATCGTGCAAACAAAACTAACTCAACTAGACATTGTAATAAAAATGTATACCCTTTTTATGCGCATACCGTTTTAACAATTAAAACCCATGTCTGTTTTAAGTTGGGCCCTTTTTCTATGCCTGTTTGTCCATATATGTTTGTTTGTCCATATACGAGTTCTGATTTGTATTTTGGTAACTAACGATTACAACTTCAAATAATAATATAAAGTTTGAAAAAAAAAGAGATTGTATACAGAGCCCTAAATGATGGTTTGGCCTGAAGAATGTGCAAAAACAACTAGCCATTCGTTTTAATTATGAGGACACAAACTCACCAATTATTTTATTTTGTCGTCATCATTAAATTTTAAAATGACAAATTTTTGCTGTAAAATATAAAAGTATTAAAATATGTAGTTGTTTTTTTAGGCTTTGGTCGTAAGTGGTAACCATTTCTAATTTAGAATTTGCAATTTCGAGTTAGCGAAATGCCTTTCATAGCATTGGACTCATCGTCTAGGTTTAAGGGCCTGTTTGGTTAGGTCTGATCAAACCCGGTCAGACGTGGCTTGTTTGGTTGCGTACGTCTTACTCGAGAAGAGGTCTGACCGAACCCCTTATTCGGTCAGTCTTGAACCAACGTCTGACCGAGTCAGACGTGAAGTTGGTTTGCGATGACGGAAAGGGTGGTGGTCGGCGACGGGGCGGTGGTCAGTGCGGTCTGTGACGGAGAGGGTGGTGGTCGGCGACGGGGCGGTGGTCATACGTGAACCCCTTCACCACCTCCTCGTTGGCATCACTTTCTGCATCTCCGATTCCTTCCACCTTTTTTTTCCTTCGATTCCCCTAAAAATGATGCTTTTGAGAGCCCCTCACACCCTCTCCTTCGTCAACGGAGCCATTTTCGACGAGGGTTTCAATCGGCCTCTGGTTTCATCATCTTCTTTGTCGTTGCCGACGACCGTCGTGTCTGCGGCGGTGAAGGGTGGTTCTTCCAACCATAGATCGGTTGCTGGGGTTGTGTTTGAACCCTGTGAATCCAAGATCGCAATTCAGGAATTATCAGTATTAAAATAAATCAATTTAATGATCGCGGAATTATCACTAATTGACGTTTAATTGTTTGTAATGATCAATGATGAACACAACCACAGAAACACAATAAATACGAAAACTATAATAATTCAAATGTATTTCATTAACTATAATGTAATGATTACAAAAGAATAATGAATAACTATGAACAATCGAATTCTGTGAAACGAATAATGTTTGATGTTGATGTGAGGCAGCTAGGGTTGCACAATGAACTCTTGACAGCCGTAATATTGATTGATTGTGTTCCCCGAGATGTGAAACCTAGGACTCATATTTATAGATGATTTGAGTCGGTTAAGGAAACACCGGATCTCTCGGGATTTGTTATTGATCGTGTTGACTTGTTTGACTTCTTGGAGTTTGTAATCGCACAAGTATAATGTTCTTCCGCAGCAATCTTCTCGTCCGCAGAAAATTTGTTCTTCCGTAGATGATTTAGTCTTCCGTAGCAAAGTTGTTCTTCCGTAGGAAATTCTTCTTCCGTAGGAGTCTTCACCATGGTACTTGATCATCCGCAGGAACATTGTACTTGGTCATTTGTTCTTGTAAGAAACATATCTACGGATTAACAAATTGTTCATCCGTAGATGTTTCCTACACTTAGTTAATTCCATGAATCCATCCAAGTATATTGTTTTTCCCTGTCAAGTCACAAATCAACACACATATATATGGGGTTATCCTATAGATTCAAATCACATATATATATTTTGACTGTTACAAATATTAATTACAAGACTTGATTTTCAAGTACTAAGCCTATACAAAATTGATCTAGCCCTATACAATCTAGACCTAACAATACTCCCCCTTAGGCTTAGCTCCTTGTAATCAGTCTTTTAACACTGCAAGTTCCTTAACTCTTGCTATCATTTTATTGTAGAAGTAAGATACAGCAGTTTTCTGATCATCATATTTGTACTTTATCTGCATTCTGCTGATCTTCTTAGTGTGTCATAACTGAGTCCCAAAACATCTTCTTCTGTAGTGAGTGTTTCCACTACACTATCATTATGCACTATCTTTAATTCATCTTCTTCAGATATTCTGAGCTCAGACACTTCAGCTATCATTGTTCCTTTTAGTAGTCCAGCCTCATGCTTCCTTCTCTTGTGCCTTTGCATGCAGTTTATCTATCACTTGAATCATATGCACATACAAGCAGAGATCATTCTGGGCTTTTTCATCAATTAGTTTTGGGAAGAATTTATCATGAAGATATGAAGTGTAGCTTGGGTGTAGCATCTTTATCTCTACTGGATCAAAAATCCTGATCTTATCAGCCTTCTTCCCATCAGCATTTCTCAGCAATACCATCTCTTTATTTCTTTCAACATATCCCCACTCTGTGATGGGATAAGTGAATTGATTTCCTTTGATGCTTTTGATGGTATCTGAGCTTTTCTCACAACCAACTCTCTTTATCATATCATCATCTACAAGAGATGAGACTTCAGCCGTTCTTCTTTTCTTGCTTTGTTTGAATCTTTGTGCCTTATCATCTTTCTTTGCTTGTATGAGCACATCATCAGAAAATCTGGTCTTCATACCATTTACAGCTGCAGAGAAGTCTCTCCCCTTAAGATGGATTGGATAGTTGGTTATTGGGATGCGTTGTAAATCCCTGATGTCTTGCTCCGGAAGACTCAACAGAGCTTCCACATCATGGAAGTATTGAATTCTTCCAGATGTCCTCTTTATTACTGCACAATCCCAGTCTGGATCATATTTCCAGGCCATAATCCTGTGTTCTTCCACAGAACTGGGAGTTGTGATGTGATCGCACAGTTCAATCAGAGATGATTTCTTCTCAGTAATCTCTCGAACTGTTGTTCCCAGAGGCCATACCTTTCCGGGGATTACAGCCCTTGGCTCTCTGATTAGTTTTTCTTTTTCCTTGTGCTGATCTTTTGATTCAACAGTTACTGGATCAGCAGCAAGTTTGCTTTGTTCTTTGGATGTGGAGCAGTGGTTCTGAACTTAACTCCAGTTTCCAGTTCCACCTTCATTACATGCTCCATCATCCTCCGCAACTCTCCAGTAGTTCTACCTTTAAGTTCATGCGGCTTGTAATTGTGGCCCTGTAACCAGCAAGTCATATTATACTTTGTAAGTTTTGCTGTGTCACAGTGGCCCAGATCCTTCCTTATCTTCTCCAATGATTGAAAAGTTGTAAAGGCTTCATAATCACAATTTGGGATTATGAACCTTGCAAACTAAATTCTTTCAATGCATTGGTCATTTCTGATGTGTTCATCCTCTCAACCAGGTCATACGGAAAACCATGGTTGATGAGGGTCAAAAACATGCTGGAATCAGGCCTCTCTTCCATGATATCAGCGGTTGTTAGAAGGTCATCGGCCTTTTCACCCTTATCATCAGTGGGGGACTCCATTCTTGTTAGTTCCTCCCACTCTTTATCACTGTCTTCTTCTTCTCCGGAGGATACCTTCACAGCAGACACTTCTACTGAAGGTGTAGGTGCGGGAGATGGAAGTTTTGGTTTCTTTGGAGAGCTTTCATCTTCTGCCTTTGAGTAGCTCCAAAATATTTTCTTTTTCGGGTGTATGAGATCAGTGGCTTAGTAGCTCTACCCGACTGTTTTGCTGGCTCAGCACTTGAGTCCACTTTTGTTTTCAGATCTGAGAGTTTTCTTTTCAGGCTTTCTATCTCTAGATCCTTTGCTTTATTTGCTCAGCCTTTTCATTTTGCTCAAGTTTTAAAGATGCCTCTAACTCTCGTTTTGTTTGCAACAATAGATCAATAACTTCATTGTTGGATAGTGCATCTTCTCTCAGTCTTTTTAGACTGGCATCCTTCTTCATCAGTTCATCATCCTTTTCTTGAATTATACCTTGCAGTTCCCGAATTCTTTGTTTTCGCTTATTGGTTTTAAGTATCAACTTGTTGTACTTAGCAACCAGAAAGCTTTTGCTCACAGGAATGTCACTGTCACTTAAGTCATCTTCATGGTATGCAGTGACATCCTGAGCAGATTCTTGAACTTCCCCTTGTTCATCAGCAAGTTGTTCATCTTTCAATGAAGGTATTGGCTCGGTATGTGCTGATGAAGGTTGTTCTTCTGTGTGTGTGGTGAGAAAGGAACAGTGCTGGCTTCAGATAATATTTCTGTGTCTCCTGAGTGTACGGAGTGTACAGACTCAGTTACCTCAAAAGGTTCAGTCCCAGCACTTTCCGGTGATTGATGTTTGGGGATTCTGGTGGTGGTTGTACTAGGGATTGGATTTGTTGTGGAGAGAGTGGTTGAGTGTGATGAGATGATGATTGAGAGGATGATGATGAATGTTGTTGGATAGGAGATACTGGCTGAGTATCTTTGGTGGACGATGATGATATTAGTACATGTGATTGAGGGTGGTGAACTGGGGAGATTGGTTGGGTGTTTAGGCTTGCTGGAGATTGTGGTTGTTGAAAGGGTGATTGGCTGGGTGATTGATGTTGTAGTGGTGGTGTTTGGAGTGGTGATTGTTGTTGGTGTTGTGGTGTTTGGTGTGGTGAGTGAGAAGATTGTGCAGAATCAGCAGATGATTCTGCTTCATCTGCCCATGCCAACTCTTGTGGCAGGTCTGCTTGAGGATCTATAACATGTGCGAACATTGGCATATCCGGACCCTCATACTTCCCACTAAGTTTGTTCAACACTGATTTGCTCAGGTGTGCTTGAACAAACACATCGCCAACTCTATTCAACCCTGGAAGTTCTGAGTTGATCATCAGTTGTAGGAATCTCGGGAACATATAATCTTGTCATTCTTCTGCAATTTGACTTGTTCACTCATACAGTTGAGATGTATTTGGCGTAGTTGTAAGTTCTCCCCTCGAATACCCCAATGATTCCGGATGATATATGGCGAGAGAATCTGTCTAGCCCTGACTTCCTGTTCGACATGCATTTCAGGTAGGTGTGACACAAGAATCTGTACGGTTTGCACAGCCTACCCTTCTTGATTTCCCCTTTCTCGTAATCTCCATCGTACCCCATGAGGTTAAATACCTTTTCAATGTATTCATTCTCGAATACATCGGGGTGCCCTATTTCTCTATCTCCCAGTTCCAGACATCTTCGTATGGTGCTTTCAGTGATTCGAAGACGCTGATTCAGAATCTCAGCCACTATCACTTCCTCATCATCTTGTTCTTCCACTCGTGCTGAGTTCCAGAATCCGATTATGTGCGCCTGATGGATCACAGGCTCAGCCGTCAAGGCGTAGAAGAGCCTGGATCGTCGGAGATATCTTATGATATCTCGACATCCTTCCGCTGCGGGATCATCAGCGTTCAAGAACGCGCACACATTGTGCTCTTTAGCGAATCTATTTGCCATCTGTAAAGAAAATCAAGTTAGAAACCATGCAGTTGAATCGTTTAAATGACAATAATCGATTAACCAGTTCCGTATTGATGTCTAAGACATGATTTACCTTTGCAGTAACAGTAATCGGTTACTGGATAATGTTGATAATGTGTTCTTGGAACAGTTATTTTGAAATTTTAAAAAAGAGGGAAAATGGGCGATTTTCTAGGTTAATCTGAAAAAGTGCTCTGTAAAATGAATTTTAAGAGTCAGAAACCTTATTTATAGACAAACACATTAACTTCTTCTATTAATTATGTTGGGCTCACATTATGTTGGGCCCACTTCCATTTATTCTTATGTTGGGCCCATTCCATTTATTCCTTTCCGTATCCCAAGTGTTTAGAATGCATTATCTCTTCCGCAGAACATCTGCGGAACCTTGACATCTGCGGATGTCAACATCTGCTGAACCTTAACTTCTGCGGATGTCAACATCTGCTGAACCTTAACTTCTGCGGATGTCAACATCTGCGGAACCTTAACTTCTGCGGATGTCAACATCTGCGGAACCTTACATCGGATGTAAAAGTTCAAATAATGCATTTGTTTTGCTGCTGAACCAGAAATCACACGATACTTCGGATGAGAGGTATTACTATGACTTCTGCGGATGCAGAAATTTCACTGTTACTTCTACGGATGAGAAGTATTACTGAAACTTCTACGGAACTTAAAGTTTGAAAACTTTAAATGTATGATATCTACTGAGTAGAATCAGATGTTGATGTTGGACATTGTTGACTTTATTTGCATGGCAATTAAGTACAGGGAAGCAAGTTTCCTGTATCCTGCATTCAAGTTAGTGCTCAAGTTCCAATTCCTTCAAAGTAATTCAGATCAATTATCAGCTTTTATTATTTTTCATGCATGAACTACTCCCCCTAAATTTGTGATTAATGTGAGACAGTTACATTTATCATAAATTTAAGTTGTAAACAGGCATGACAGGCATATGACAGTCTAAATGAGAGAAAGTCAGTTGAGATAGCAATTAAACATCTGACAAACAGTTACATGCATGCATATATATATAAGGGGATCATACTATAACTTGGCTTCTGCTGATGTTGATTAGTTGATTCAACACATACCTGATTGCAAGTATATAGATCCACTTAAATTCAAACATGAGTATTGTATCAACTAGGCATGCGATTTATCATGTTGTGAAGTTTGTTAATCAGTAGCAATCATGAGTCCCACATTCAATTATCATTAGAGTATGTCTTCCGTAGGTGAGGCAAATCACTACATTCCACACTTAATGACTATGTACATTAAGTTATAAGTTCTATCTTGAGACAAATTACAGTCTCATGAATGCTTGGATGTTAAAGCTCTTTGACTTGATGTACAATGGATCACAAGTGATTCCTTTTTAGAGCTGAAATATGATCTTCATAGTCACCAGGTCTTTACTTTCGTAAAACAGAGGTGAACTTTAACCCAGGTCTTTGTTTACACAAAACAGAGGGAGAATGAAGATCACACTTATTAATCACATTCCCAGGTCTTTGTTCACACAAAACAGAGGGAATATGACTTTGCAAAGATAGAATATTATAAAGTATTTACATAGTGTGCTTGTGTAAGTGATTTGATCACATCAGGAGAGAACATACCTTCCTGATTCTCAAATGGAATCCTCACAGACAGTTACCTCATGCTTTTAGTTTGGCATGCTCTTAGCTTTGTTTCCACTCAAGTTGAACCTACTCACATATCAGTATGATATAAGTCAGATTGAGTTTTTTTTAATAGCCAAGTATAGTCTACTATCATTTCCCAAATATAATGCATGTATAGATGTTCTATCAGACACTTAAGTTATCCTTAACGATTACTCTGCACAAAGTCAATCATATGCTTTTATTGATTTATTCTAAGTTAATCATCCCTAAAGATTCTATCAGAAAATTAAATCTAACAGAATCAAATGCTTTAGTAAACAAATCAGCAAGCTGATTGGTTGTCTACTTTGACTAACTTGATTAGACCCTTTTCAGAGCAATCTCTCAGAAAATGGTATCTGATTTCAATATGTTTTGTTTACTATGTTGAACTGGGTTAGCAGTTATAAACATAGCAGCTGAATTGTCAATATGAATTGGTGTATGAAGGAAATTGTAACCATAATCAAGTAATTGGTTTTGCAACCAAAGTACTTGAGAGCAACCTGCTGAAGCAGCTATGTACTCTGCTTCAGCTGTGGATACAGATACATTTGTTTGCTTCTTGCACTGCCATGAAACAAGTCTTGGTCCTAAAAATTGACATCCACCAGTTGTGGATTTTCTGTTGTTGTTGCACCCTCCATAGTCACTATCTGAATAGGGAGTATAGGCTAAAGTCTCCATCTTTGGGATACCAAAGTCCCAATGCAGGTTTGCCTTTCAGATATCTGAAAATCCTCTTCACAGCATTCAGATGGGACTCCTTTGGGTCAGATTGGTACCTGGCACAAACACAAACAGCAAACATTATGTCAGGTCGACTGGCAGTTAAATACATTAAAGAACCGATCATTGATCTGTACAATCTTTGATCTACGGATTTGCCAGCAGGGTCAGGCACAATCTTGTCTATTGTTGATGCTGGTGTCTTGCATGAAGTGGAATCAGCAAGATTGTACTTCTTCAAAATTTGATGAATGTACTTTCTTGATTGATGAAAATGCCATCTGATTTCTGATGAACTTGTAAGCCAAGGAAGAAAGTCAATTCTCCCATGGAGCTCATCTGAAATTCAGATTTCATTAAGTCTTCAAAGCTTTGACACAGCTCTTGTTGGTTGATCCAAATATGATGTCATCAACATATATTTGAACCACCAAAAGATCTTGATGTTCTTGTTTGAGGAAGAGTGTCTGATCAATAGTTCCTCTCTTGTACCCATTCTTCAGTAGGAAGGATGATAGTGTATCATACCACTTTCTGGGTGCTTGATGAAGACCATACAAAGCCTTGTCAAGCTTGTATACTCTATGTGGATAATCAGGGTCTTCAAATCCAGGGGGTTGAGCCACATAGACTTCTTCATCAATTTTCCCATAAAGGAAAGCACACTTCACATCCATCTGATAGACTGTGAACTTCTTGAATGCTGTATAAGCGAGGAAGACTCGTATAGCTTCAATCCTTGCAACTGGGGCAAAGACTTCATCATAGTCTATTCCCTCTTCCTGAGTATATCCTTGAGCAATAAGTCTGGCCTTGTTTCTCACTATGATACCTCTGTCATCCAGCTTGTTCTTGAAAAGCCATCTTGTGCCAATTGGATGTTGACCCGGAGGCAAATCTACAAGAGTCCACACTTTCTGTTTTCTGAATTGTTGTAACTCTTCTTGCATAGCCTCAATCCAGCTGTTGTCTTTTAGTGCAGCTGTAATGTTTGCAGGAACTGTTTGGGACAAAAAGCAGGTGAACAAACAAATGTTGCCACACCTCCTTTGCTCCTTGTGGTTCTAGCATGCAGGTCCCCAATGATATTGTCTGTTGGATGAGACTTGTGTACTCTGCTTGTTGAGACAGCATCAACTTGAACTGTGGAGTCTAAGTTTGTGAAACCCATTGAAGCAGATGGTGTCAGCTGAGTAGTTGAGTCGATGAAATAATCAAAAGGCTCATGGTCGTTCGAATCAGCTTGTGTTTGATTGGCTGCTTTGTCTCTTCCGCAGGAAGTTCTACGGAAGCACATTTTGTTCTCCGCAGGAGGTTCTACGGAAGCAGTATTTTGTTCTTCCGCAGGAGGTTCTACGGAAGCAGTATTTTGTTCTTCCGCAGGAGGTTCTACGGAAGCAGTTATTTGTACTTCCGTAGGAGGAACTGCACCATCCACGGATGAACAATGTTGGTCAGCTGGTAATGGTTGTTGAATGACTACCTCCTCTCCATCTCTAGCATCAGTAGATGCCCAGTATTTATTTCTACGGATGAGGGAACATCTGCTGATGAATTTACATGTGCTGGGGATGAATAGTTTGCTTCTCCAGAAGTAGCTTCATGCTGCTGACTTGATCTTTGCTGTGGTCCAGGTGACACTTGTGCTCTTGGTGGGTCAGCTGTTAAAGGCACTTCATTCACACTTGGGGGCACAAAGGGATAACATGTATCCGCAGTACCTGCGTTGATCAGATAACCAGTGTTAAATGATTCAGTTAATGCATCTATATCAAATAACCAAGATGATCCTTTTACATTGGTAGTAAAACTGGATTCATCAAAAGAAACATTGGGAGTCTCTTCAACTATGTTATGCTCTGGAATGTACACCTATATGATTTAGAAGTGGATGAATATCCAACAAAGAACCATCATAGGCTTTTTCAGAAAATTTTCCCAATTGTTCTTTAGTATTTAAAATAGACACATGACACCCAAAAGCTCTAAGATATCCTATAAAAGTTTTCTTTTAAATAAGAGTTCATAAGGTGTTTTATTATGTTCTTTGACTATCAAAGTTCTATTTTGAACATTGCAAGCTGTATTCACAGCTTCTGCCCAGAATGTAATGGGCAACTGAGAATCAGCTAGCATTGTTCTGGCTGCTTCTATCAGTGTTCTATTTCTTCTTTCAGCCACTCCATTTTGTTGTGGAGTTCTTGGGGCACTGAATTGTCTAGCTATTCCTTTAGTCCTGCAAAAAGAATCCAAATCAGCATTAACAAATTCAGTTCCATTGTCACTCCTAAAAATTTTAACTTTTAAATCAAGTTGATTTTCAATCTTGATCACAAAGTCCATTAATGTTTCAGATGTTTCACTCTTATGTTTTAAGAAAAAGACCCATGTAAATCTAGTGAAATCATCAACTATCACCAAACAATATTGCCTTTTTCCAATGCTCAGCACATTGGTTGGACCAAAGAGATCCATGTGAAGCAATTTGAGTGTGTGTAGTGTTAATGTTGATTGTTTTGGATTTATGAGACACTCTGTGTTGTTTTCCTTTATAACATGAAGAACAGTGATTAGAACAATGAAATTCTTTCTTTGGTAATCCAATGACTAAGTCATTTTTCACCAATTTATTCATGTTCTTCATGTTGGAATGGACAAGCCTTCTATGCCACAATTGAGATTCATCTTCGGAAGATTTGGACAGCAGGCATGTCTCATGTTGTGTGAGTGTTGTGTGTTCATATCCAAGATATATGTGTTGCCTTTTCTTGATGCTTTAAGAAGTATCCAGTCTGCTGGAACTGTAAACCCTGGCTTAAGAATGTAACAGTTAGTGTTATCAAATAGTGTTAAATAATTTTGATCACAAATTTGGGAAACACTAAGTAAATTATACTGCAAATTTTCACAGTAATTTACTTTTTCAAATGTTAAAACACCATTAGTTACCATTCCCTCACCAACAATTTTACCTCCCTTCTTATCCCCACCAAATGCCACATAGAGGCATGTTTGTGTTTGAAGTCATGGAGAAGTGCACAGTTGCCTGTCATATGCCTGGAACAACCACTGTCAACATACCACTTGTTGTCAGCTCTCCTTGATTGTTCCTGCACACAAAAAGAAATTAGTTAGTCTTGACAACCCAAGGCTTAATTGTCTTGGATTTGCCAGATGTGTCAACAATAGTTACTTTCATGAATTAATCTTGAAGTTTCATTATTAGTGTTTCTTTTTGATGTGATGGTTGTGAGGATGATTCTGTTGAAGATGAGTTAGGTTTCTGGATGCCTTCATGCTTCTCTGATTCTTTCTTCAAAGGACTTGTTTGGTTGGTATTTAACTTTGGAGAGGATCCTGTAGTTTTGAAAGTTTCTTCATCTTTAGCTTTGATTGAGACACAGGAGTTCCTTTAGCAAAGTTATCAAAGAAACCATCAGCTGCTTCACTTTGTTATCTGTCAAATCCACTTTTTGTGAGGTGTCTTAGACTGTATTGGTGCTTCTTCTTCAAGTCTTGTCCGCAGCAGAGGGTCTTTTCTTTGACTTTTGTTGTTCTTTCTGAATCTTTGTCTCTTTGTCACTTTCTGAGGCTTGAGAATCTGATTCAGATGATGTATCATATGACTTCTTTTTGCTCTTTTTCTTGTTCTTCTTATTAAAATAACATTCTGAGTGGAATGGTTATTTTTGTCACATATGGCACAGTGTTTGTTGAAGAAACAATCATCAGTCATGTGATTGTTCATATGCAAATGGAACAATAGCTGCTGAAATAGCATTCATCAGTATTGTGATTCTTCATATCACACCATTTGCAATATTTTTCTGAATTTTCTTCAGATTCAGCCTTCTTTTTATTGTTCTTTTCTTTCGCTGAAGCTTCAGTTGATTTCTTCTTGTTTTTGTTTGGAGCATCATCAGCTGTTGCTTGTTTGCCTTTGGCTGCCATTTGTTGCTCCATTTTCCTTTTTCTTTGCATGTGTGTGGCTCTCTTTTTACCTCGTCCGCAGGATCAGCTTTCTTTTCTTGCTTTTCTGCGGATTCAGTGATTTTTGTTCCGCAGATGATCTACGGACTTGGCAGGTTTGCTTTCCGCAGATGTTCTACGGATTCCTCATTCTTTTTCCGCAGGTGTTCTACGGATTCTTCAGTTGGTGCTTTTCTGAGGATTCTTGTTGATTGTTTCTTACCTTATCAGAAGAAGACAAAGGTGCTTTTGTACTTGATCCGCAGCTATCAATCTTGTGAAGATTCAGTTCTTGTAATCCTTCATTAAGTTCAGCAATCCTCTTGCAAATAGTCTTCAGCATGTTCCGTTGCTTTGGCGGATATTGCAGCTTTGATTCTTCAAGGACTCGCGGAAGACCAGTTTCAACTTGAACATTCTTACCAATGTTCAGTTGATCAGTATCATGTTCATCAGAATCATCCAGGTCATCATAGTTATCAAAATCTGATTCATTATGTTTAATTGATTCTGATTCAGTAGATTCAGTTTCACTCATCTCAGTTTTATTGTTGTTATTTGACTATCTTTGATGTCAATTTTGGTGCTTTGCACAAAATGATTTGACAAATTGTTAGTCATTGTTTCAGGTAAAGGTGTGTAGTTATCATTAATAGGTGGTGCAACAGCATTATAACCAACCCGGACCTGTTCTTTGATTCAATATGAGAATTTAGCAACTTCTCATATTGCTGAGATGATAATTGAAACTTCTGAAGTTTCACTTCAGTGGATGCATGATCAACCATGGATTTTGTTAAGGAAGAGGTCAGATGCTCAACTTGGGCTTTTAGACTGTAGTTTTCAGAAACATATTTTCTAAATTTTGTAAAGAGTTTATTTTGATTTGATATAGTTTTTGTTCTCTTAAGTGTGATTCATTTAAAACCATAGTTTCTTTTACTTTATCAGCCAATTGTTGAGCATGGACTCTATATCTCTCAACTTCCTCAACACATGTTGATGAACATAACCTGTCTTTACCTCTCTGGCCATAGGAGGAACTTTGTTTTCCATATGCGCCATCAGTGCTTGATTCTCCTCTATTACTTCCTTCTCATATAGACTTCAGTCACATGTTCCATCCTGAAGTATGATCAGCCCTGTCTCCTTAGAGTTGCTTGGTCCTGCTGATGTATTTGTGGCTGGTGGGGATGGGAGCTGAGGTTGTCTATGCACAGATCTTTGTGAGGTGGCTGCTGATTCTGATAGTGTTGTTGCTGCTGATTTTGTTGCTGCTGCTGCTGATACTGTGGAGTTGATTGTTGATTGCATTCTCTAGAAAAATGACCATAGAGATTGCACTTGTAACATCTGACTTTAGACTTATCAACTCCAATCTTCGATGTTTGCTTGCTGCTGCCAGATTTTTATTTCTTCGAAGATATTGCTTGGCTCTGTAAGCAATCATCGCCATCTGCCATTGTAGATCCATCTCTTCTACTACATCAGGAGGGAGTTCCTCCAAGTCTTGCTGACAGATGTTAGCTGATGTAAGGGAACTTCCAAGATATGCTTGGAAGCTAGAACTAAAAGCTGCAAAGGCTGCTTTTGTTCTTTAGAATCCAATATCACAGTTATTGGTTCTGAGTTTGCTGTTGCTGATGTCTCTCTTTCTCTGTAGATTTAGCCTTTCCTTTTGATTTTTACTTTGAGATGATTTCTTAGTGGGTTTGGACGCATAAAGCTTACTTCCTCTTCATCATCACTCAAAGCACAAGAGTTATCACCTTCATTATTAGAAATAAATGCACTTCCAGCATTCTTGTTTCCTTGAAGTGATAAGGTGAGACATGAGTTCTCACACTCTTGTTTCTTGTTTGTTCATCCAGTTCAAGTTCTTCAACCTTGGCAACCAAAGTATCTAGACCAGTTGTCTTGAGATCTATGGTGTTCTTGAACATGGAGACTGTATGCTTCCAACTTTCAGCAAAGTGTGGAGCATCTTCTTGTTCAGTTCCTCAGTAGTATATTTAACTCCAAGATGTTCATCTCAGTAACAAGTTGCATAAATCTATGGAGTTGCTGAGGAATTGACTCACCCTCAATATGATGAAAAGTTTCATATTGTGATCTAAGGGTGTCTTTCCTTATGCTTCTGATCTCGTCACTCCCTTCACAGAGAGTGTGAAGTATCTTCCACAGGGAATTTGCTGTTTTATAGTTCTCGCACCTGATCAAGATTTCTTAGGCAAAGCCATACTAAGCAAGCTGTATGCTTTAATATCAACTTTGACCTTCTTGACATCATCAGGTGGCAAGTCCTTAGTGCTAATTGGCTGATTTTTGTCATTATAATCCGGCCCAAGAGTGGGTGGAATATAAGGACCTTGTGTGATGGACTCCCACAAGTCAGAATCTGTGTAGTTCACATGATTCCTGAACTTGATCTTCCAGGATTAAAATCAGCTTTGTTTCTAACTTTGGTGGTTGATAAGATCCTCCTCCAAAAGTACTCATGTTTAATGCAAACGAATGAATAAAAACTTAAAAGCAAAAAATAACAGATCTATCAGAGACGCAAATCTAGTATTCAATTGATTTGAATATAGATCTAAATCAAACAAGCAATGAGAGAGTGCTTGCTGAAAAATCAGTCGTTGATTGAATTGTTCAAAAATCAATTAAACAATTTTAATACTGATAGATCAATTGATCTAAATCAATGAGCACCAATGCTCTGATACCACCTGTGAATCCAAGGATCGCAATTCAGGAATTATCAGTATTAAAATAAATCAATTTAATGATCGCGGAATTATCACTAATTGACGTTTAATTGTTTGTAATGATCAATGATGAACACAACCACAGAAACACAATAAATACGAAAACTATAATAATTCAAATGTATTTCATTAACTATAATGTAATGATTACAAAAGAATAATGAATAACTATGAACAATCGAATTCTGTGAAACGAATAATGTTGATGTTGATGTGACGACAGCTAGGGTGCACAATGAACTCTTGACAGCCGTAATATTGATTGATTGTGTTCCCCGAGATGTGAAACCTAGGACTCATATTTATAGATGATTGAGTCGGTTAAGGAAACACCGGATCTCTCGGGATTTGTTATTGATCGTGTTGACTTGTTTGACTTCTTGGAGTTTGTAATCGCACAAGTATAATGTTCTTCCGCAGCAATCTTCTCGTCCGCAGAAAATTTGTTCTTCCGTAGATGATTTAGTCTTCGTAGCAAAGTTGTTCTTCCGTAGGAAATTCTTCTTCCGTAGGAGTCTTCACCATGGTACTTGATCATCCGCAGGAACATTGTACTTGGTCATTTGTTCTTGTAAGAAACATATCTACGGATTAACAAATTGTTCATCCGTAGATGTTTCCTACACTTAGTTAATTCCATGAATCCATCCAAGTATATTGTTTTTCCCTGTCAAGTCACAAATCAAAACACATATATATGGGGTTATCCTATAGATTCAAATCACATATATATAATATTTTGACTGTTACAAATATTAATTACAAGACTTGATTTTCAAGTACTAAGCCTATACAAAATTGATCTAGCCCTATACAATCTAGACCTAACAACCCTTTAAGGAGGTGAAGAAAGAACTTAATTTGGTCCCTTCTGCCCCTCAGCAGTCTTTTCCCTTGAATTGAAGGGTTTATAGTGGTAAGGATTTGGGGGTTTTATTTTATTAATTTTCCTTTTACAACCAAACATATTTATTGGCTCAGATCACTTATTGATTCAAAAATATTGCTGGTTCAGACCTCTTACTGGTTCAGCACTTATTCAATAGATGTTGTCAAATAGCCCCTAAAACTTGAAAGCACATTTGGATACGTATGCTTTATAACCTTTTACATATCAACGAATCTGGTTTATTATGATTTATCTCTATCAGGTCATATAGATTAAAGAAGCTTACTTAAATAGTCAAATCGGCAAATCAAAGGATGCTTAGGACATCCACCAAAGTAAGGATGTGTTATTATCTAAACCAATCATGTAAGACACGGGTACTAAACTAGTTATAATAATACAACAATATGAAATCGTTGAAGAATTAAGAGCATACCAAATAAACCTCAAGAAGTTAAGCATGATCAATTCCGATTTTAGTTTTTCTACCTATATAGAATATTTTCTCAATTAAATCATTTAATCTGGGTATTGAAGTTTATAGATGATGAAAACCAAGAAGATCATTTTTTTACAATAGAAAATTTTTGCAATCGAAATGGCAGTCGCAAGACTGGTCGCAAGTTTAAAACAAAAGCCGATTGCTAAATTTGTCACACCCTCAAAATCCACGTGCGGAGTTTTACCGCGAGGCGTGTGAACAAACCAGGATCACAGTCAATAGTTACTCAAAAGACTCTATATGCTACGTTTAACATAACAAACCAAACCAGAGTTCAAACTTTAAAAATCATGCGGAAGCGTATAGTAATAAAACAACCAAAAATAAAAATGTATAAAATGGCAAAACATGCGCCAACCAACTGTTTAAAATCCAAAATGTAAAGATAAACAAATGTATCATTGTAAAGTATCAGGATGCATGCTTGACTCGTGCAGTGCTCCTACTGGCAATCCGAATTAACGACCTGAGAATAGCATACTAAAAAAATCAACACATGGTTGGTGAGTTCAAGAGTTTGCGTTTAAACATAACAGTTTAACAATAGTGATATATATAAGCATGTGTATTGTAATAGATAGCTAGTCATTAACAAATAGATATTAATACATAGTGATTTCGCAATTGAAGCTGACTGTGATATGTTTGCCTCCTATCATGACTTTACCATATCGTGACAAATGTACATAGGACAAATTGCACCCGGTTGACCTCGAGTCACACAGGTGGGGCTCGTCAGACCCAGTAGTACTACCCAAGTTTCCCCGCTATTCAATATTAACAATTCGAAAGTGTGAGGACTTTATCATGGTAAACAACACCATATTATATCATACACATCTTAAATATAAAAAGCGTTTGTAACATTACCAGTATGCTATCTCTCCCAAAAGAGATTTAATAAAACAGTGGGGCATGAACTCACCTGATACGCGTATTGTGTACTAGAGTTTACTTGAAAGAAAAGTGAACAGTCAACCCTCAGGTTACCTAGATCACGTAAGTACATGAGTTTATGTAAACAGTGAATATGAGAAACCCTAAGTGCACCATAACCAAGGACTCAAGGTTTTAGAAGAATAGACATGTTTGACCCAGTTGACCCGTTCGACCCGTTGGTGACATTATGTGTTGTAAACCATTTAAACATACATGAGCATATATCATACAAGTCATGTAAGTTCTTAGTATCTAGGATACTCAGTGTGTTCATAATACAACTAGTGTATCATATAACAGGTTAGATCATGCATAACTACTTATATAACCTATAATCATGATTTAGCACATATGGGTCAAACAGATAATCTACCAAATAATCCGTAATAATCACAACACATTCAATATGTCCAATACATACCACATACATCAATATGATCAATTTCCAGTCCCAAACATGATGTCCTAGTTACTAATCAACATACCAAACCATACATGATCATCAAAGTGCATAAATCATCCAATAACCTACTAAACATTCCATACAACCCAAATCTCAGATTCTAACATATTAGGCATCCACAACAAGCATTCTAGCATGATCCTAATGTCATGAACATGTCAAATTCCAATATCCAATGTTCATCAATATAAAGTTTCCCTTTTGGGAAAGTTTATCCCAAAACCTACTAAAAACCCAATGAACATACAATTCATCAATAATATACTATTTCAAGCTCATAACAACATCCAAGCATGATCAACAACATCAAACCAACCTAATTCATCAATTCATATCTAAAAAGTTTCTACTTTTGGCAAGATATGAAGAACAACATTCAACCTAAGATTTCTAGCTTCATAGCAACAATCTAGCATTCATATCATACTCCCAATGTTCATACAACATCATTAACACCCTAATAACACCAATTCATCCTTGAATTATCAAGTTCATGCACAAAAGTTACTATTTTTAGTAACCTATGAACAAAGTTCTCAATTCACCAATTTGTGTGCATAATTCATGTTTTCTAACATTCATACTAACTAATAAACATCCAACAACATCAAACAACAATCAATTCCACAAAAGCCCCAAAATTTCGAATTAGGGTTCATGTACATCAAGGTTCATGATCAATCAACCAAAAGTGTAGTTTTCTTGCATAATCAACCTTAATCAACATACATACAATCTAACTAACATGTTAACATCAACAAACATCAAATTTCAGCCCTATGAACATCAATTTCGCAGCCTATGGTTTGGCCAAGTCAAGAAACTCACAAAAAACATCAAAACTAACCTTCATCATTGTGTATACTTGTCAAGGAAGGTCCAAATCGCGTTCTAGTGCTTGGAATCGATCAAAACCATGAAGATTTGAGGGTTCTTGGCTGAAAAAAGTAGGGAAGGGGCTGGAGAATGTGCAGGTCGGTCGAATGGGGGAAAGGGTTGGGTTGTGGTGTTTGTTTTAACCATTTTACAAGAATACCCCTCTAAAACTTGCATTTTGTTATTTTTATAAAAATTAAGTTTTTAACTATTTGTATGTGTTTCTAACTTAATAATATTAAATATAAACTAATGGTAACCCTTAGATATTTATTTTGTAAAAACACAAGACATACGAATTGACACACGCGTTTCCGCGTTACGCGATAAAATTCTCGAATAGTCTTTAAATCGCGTAAACACATAAGCATAATACAATAATCATCTAATCAAGTAGATTATTATTAAATTAATATTATAATTATTATTAGGTCACCAACGTCAAACGACAACTAGTGTGTGCTTACGACGCGTGTATGTAAAACTTAACGGAACTAACGGAGTTTGGTAACGGAAAATCACCGGATGTCACATATCCATGTTGAAAGAATTTCGTCCCGAAAATTGCGTTACTGGTGAGAGTGTTCCAAACACGGTGAGAGTGTTCCATCACTGGTCTACTGTATGGCACGCAAAACGAAATTGAGTGAGTTTTGATGAGTTGTCATATCATCCCAATGTTGAAAGAAATTTCGTCCCGAAATTTAAATCAATACCTTCGTCTGCAGGCATTTTCTCAAACAGTTGAAGGTACTTAAGCATCATTTGATCTTCACGTTCCCACGTGTATTCCGGTCCACGTCGCGAGTTCCAACGAACTTTGACTATGGGTATCTTGCTTTGCTTAAGGTTTTCACCTCACGATCCATCACCTCGACTGGTTCTTCAATGAAGCGTAATGTTCATCCACTTGCACATCTTCTAGTGGTACAATTAGTGTTTCGTCAGATAAACACTTCTTCAGATTTGAAACGTGAAATACATTGTGGACTCCACTCAGCGAATCAGGTAAGGCTAGCTGATAGGCCACTGGACCTATCCTTTCCAATATCTCAAATGGTCCAACATACCTCGGATTTAGCTTTCCCGCTTGCCAAACCGAACTACGCCTTTCCACGGTGAGACTTTCAATAAGACTTTGTCATCAATTTGAAATTCCAGTGGTTCCGTCTCTTGTCAGCATAACTTTTCTGTCTATCTCGTGCTGCTGCATACGATTCCATATCTGCACAATCTTCTCAGTGGTTTCATGTATTAGCTCGGGACCCGTTAGTTGACTATCACTAATTCAGCCAGCAAACCGGTGATCGACACTTTCTTCCATACAAAGCCTCGAAAGGTGCTGCCTGTATGCTAGTGTGATAATGTTATTATTGGAGAATTCCACCAAAGGCAGGTGAACTTCCCAGTTGTTCCCGAAGTCAATCACACAAGCACGCATCATATCCTCCAAAGTCTGTATGGTACGCTCACTCTGTCCGTCGGTTTGTGGATGATAAGAAGTACCCATATCCAATCGTGTACCCAGAGATTTCTGCAGTGACTGCCAAAAGTGTGATGTGAAACGAGCATCGTGATCAGAGATAATTGAGATTGGTACGCCGTGTCTCGAAACGATTTCCTTAAGATACAATCGGATTAGTTTCTCCATCTTATCCGTTCTTGATTGTAAGGAAGTGAGCGGACTTGGTCAACCGGTCCACAATAACCCAGATTGCGTCACAACCAGTACTAGTCGGGGTAATTTTGTGATAAAATCCATAGAAATTTGTTCCCATTTTCACATTGGTATCTCGGGTTGTTGTAACAGTCCAAATGGTTTTTGGTATTCCACCTTCACCTTCGAACAGGTCAAACACTTGCTCACATACGTAGCTACATCCGCCTTCATATTAGGCCACCAATAGTGCGCCTTAGGTCGTGATACATCTTGTCAGATCCAGGATGTATGGAGTATTTAGACTTGTGTGCCTCACTCATAACCAAATCTCTCAGGTTTCCATAGACAGGCACCCAAAGTCTATCCATGAAGTAGAATTCCATCCATCTTTCACTACAATTGCTTATCCATTCCCCATAATGATTCAGAACAAACAATATTTCCTCTTTCAGGCTTCTATCTGTGCTCCTTAACTTGTCGGGTAGTTGAGTACTAATTGTAAGTTGTAAGGCTCGCACCCGCCTGGGTTTAATGTTTCTTTTCGGCTTAATGCATCGGCAACCACGTTCGCCTTTCCAGGATGGTACTTGATAGCTCAATCATACATTCAGAAGCTTACCCAACATCGTTGCCTCATATTCAACTCCTTTTGCTCCAAGATGTGCTGAAGACTTTGTGATTGGTGTAGATAGGCATTTGGTACCGTACAAGTAATGTCTCCAAATCTTCAAGGCAAAAACTACTGCACCCAATTCCAGGTCATGGGTGGTATAGTTCTTCTTGTGAACCTTCAGTTGTCTCGAGGCGTAAGCTATCACTTTGTCGCGTTGCATCAGGACACAACCCAATCCTTGAATGGATGCGTCATAATACACCACGAAATCATCTGTTCCTCTGGCAGTACCAATATCGGTGCACTACAGAGTCTTTGTTTTATAGCTGAAAAGCCGCCTCTTGACTTTCACCCCATTTGTATGTCGTCCCTTTGCGGGTCAAGCTGTGGAGGTTGTGCAATCTTAGAAAATCCCTCTATGAATCGTCGGTAATATCCTGCTAACCCCAGAAATTGCTTATCTCGTTCGGTGTTTTAGGTATAGCCCAATTCTTTATCGCCACAATCTTGGCAGGATCAACATGTATACCCTTCTCATTAACGATATGACCTAGGAACTGCACTTCGCGTATCCAAAAGTCACACTTAGAGAATTTAGCGTACAGTTGCTCATTCTTCAGTAATTCCAAGATTAATCGTAGATGCTCTTCATGGTCCTCCTTGGTCTTAGAGTATATCAGTATGTCATCGATAAAACAATAACAAACTGGTCGAGATAGGGTTGCACACGCGGTTCATGAGATCCATGAACACCGCAGGTGCATTTGTCAACCCAAAAGGCATGACCAAGAACTCAATGACCATAACGAGTACGGAATGCGGTTTTGGAGATGCCTTCCTCACGGACTCTGAGTTGATGATAACCAGACCTCAAGTCGATCTTCGAGTAATAGCTTGAACCCTGAAGCTGATCAAAAAAGTCATTGATTCGAGGTAGAGGGTATCGGTTCTTGACTGTGACTTTGTTTAACTCTCTATAATCGATGCACATTCGAAACGTGCCATCCTTTTCTAACAAAAAGGACAGGGGCTCCCAGGTGATGTGCTAGGTCGAATAAAGCCCTTTCTAAAAAGCTCCTAAAGTGTGATGACAAACTCCTGTAGTTCGTTCGGTGCTAATCGATAAGGTGCTCTAGCAATCGGGGTTGCGCCGGAGTCAGTTCAATTTAGAATTCCACTTGACGATGAGGTGGTAGTCCAGGAAGATACTCTGGAAACACCTCGAAAGTCTCGTACGACGGGAAGTGTATATTTTTCTTTCCTCTGGTTGTTATCGGTGACGAGTGCCAGAATAGCCAACGGCCTTTTCGCAATAACTTTTGTGCTTTCATGTAAGAGATAATGCCCATCACTGCACCACTCCTATCACCTCGGACTGTAAGGATTTCGTCACTAACACGGATTCGTATGATTTTCTCGTGACATGTGACTTCCGCTTGCTTATTAGAGAGCCAATCCATGCCTACCACAACGTCGAAACTTCCTAGTGTAACAGGCATAAGATCTATAGCGAAAGTATGCCAGCGAGTTCCATCTTACAGTCTCTAAGGATGTGTTACATGGATTTGTTTACCATCGGCCAATTCTACTGTATATTTGGATTCTAAGGAAGAGGAATAATCACTTAGAAGACTATAGAACTTTAAGGATATGAAACTCCTATCGGCTCCAGTATCAAACATACTGTAGCGAAACATCCATTGACAGAGAACCTACCAGTAATAGTTGTAGGGTCATTTAGAGTCTCACCTGAGCCAATGACGAAGGCTCTCCCTTTGGCTCCATTATTGTTACCACCGTTTCCATCATTATTGTTGTTGTTGCCTTGATTGTTGTTTTGACCATTTCCATACCGTTTTCCTCAGCTGCTGCTTTTCGCCTGTAGTGCCCTTCTTTCCCCCACTCAAAGCAACCCTTTGGAGTCTCATGAGGTTGCTGTGGCTTCCTAACCAAATCACCACGACAATCCTTTGGCTAAGTATCCCATTTTGCCACACACGCTGACACTGTAATTGTCACATCTCTTCCAACATGATGATAGGACACAACCGCGGCACCTAGGTTGTTACCACCGTAACCGCTCGGTCCTTGATTGTTCGAGGCTGACTGGTTGAAATTATGATTGTTGTCGAACCTCCTTTGTTGTTGTTGGCGTGGTTGTTGCTGAGATTGATGTTGACCACGGACGATGATGCCTATTGTTGTTGTTGTTGGTGTTGGAGGCATCCCACTTCCTCTTGTTATCGGGCACGCTCGCCACAGCGCCCCGTTTTGGTAACCGTCCTTGCTTCACAGCTTCATCAGTTAGTTTGTGGCTAGGCGGATAGCTTGCTGGATAGTAGCCGGGTTGGAGGAAGTCACCATACTCCTAATCTCTGGCACAATCCCCGATGTATGTTCACCACTCGCTTGTGCATCTCGTTTACCATTCCTAGACATAGGGTAGCCAGTTCATGAGTTCTTGTGGTATAAGCCTCGATCTCTGAACCTTGCATTTTCAGCTGCCAAAATTCCATTTCCAGCTTTGGACTTCGCTTCGAGGACAGTACTCCTCCCTCGGTCATCATATCTTTAAACTCATTCCAAGGGAGTTCATTTGCCATGGCTTGCCCCAGCATCTGCACTTGAGCATCCACCAAGACAATTCAGCACCATCCAACGTCCCGGTAGCGTATTTCACCTGGTTAGCAGTGACAGTACACTTTGAGACACGGACTCCGTCTCTCAAACCACCTTACCACCCTACAGCTCCCGGTTCCACTGTAGGTGTGAGGCTTGCAGTCCATAAAGGACTATAGGTACACGCTGGTGGTCCTGCTGGTCCTATTTGGGTAGCAGCTACCGCTGCCTGGACTGTGCATTTATTAGAGCAGCCAATTCCGCAGGGTCATATTATAGCACCGGCGCCTTGGTCACCGCACCTTGGTCACCGGCGCCACGTCCACGCCCGCGTCCTCGTCCTCGACCACGTCCACGTCCTCGGGTCCATTATTCACTTACATTCACAAATACAATAATGAGTAATATCAAACCTATTTATCTCATTGAAGTATAGTAAACAATAAGAAAATAATGAATTCGTCATCACCATAACATTTAAACAAAAATAATAACCAAAGGTAAATAAATTGCAAATGAGTCACTAATTATTTATCAATGTCAAATTTAAGTTTGTTGTTCGGGTGGAGAAACAACTCTTCCCACATAGGTTCCAAAATAAAGAAAGCTACGTAGTCCAAATCGTTTAAAGGAATTAGAATAGAATCATTCAACTATGTCGTGCCGTAGTTACAGACATCGCTCGTGAGTCGCCGGACCCGTGTTGTTCCGTGTCTAGTGCTGCCACCAATGCAGCAATCACTGCTCATTGGACTGTACCGTCCGTGAAAGTGAAGGTAATGGTTGCTCGTGTTGGTCCTAGTTCTAGGTCTCGGTGTTGGTACACGTTCCCTATACATGAGGTGATCTACGAACTCAAGGTAGAAAACTCCAGTCTCGCGGAGGGTCATGTTCAGGTGGCACAACGGTTGATCCCAGTCAAACTCTCCTTGTGGGTAGTCCAAATGAGGTCAGTCAAGTCCATCGTCGGGTACTGGTCCCGGAGGTGTGGACTCTGATCGGGTGTGTAATGCGGTCGTTTACCAGTGCTCTCGATGAAGATGCCATGCTGTGAAGAGTGTGATTTGTGTATGCCAATGAGTATACAGTAGAAAATCAGGAACAAGAACTAACTAACTGTGTGCGGTTATAGTCTAGTGTGTATGCAACCAAGTTCTCTATAACCTATGGCTATGATACCAATCTGTCACACCCTCAAAATCCACGTGCGGAGTTTTACCGCGGGCGTGTGAACAAACCAGGATCACAGTCAATAGTTACTCAAAACGACTCTATATGCTACGTTTAACATAACAACCAAACCAGAGTTCAAACTTTAAAAATCATCGGAAGCGTATAGTATAAAACAACCCAAAATATAAAAATGTATAAAATGGCAAAACATGCGCCAACCAACTGTTAAAATCCAAATGTAAAGATAAACAAATGTATCATTGTAAAGTATCAGGATGCATGCTTGACTCGTGCAGTGCTCCTACTGGCAATCCGAATTAACGACCTGAGAATAGCATACTAAAAAAATCAACACATGGTTGGTGAGTTCAAGAGTTTGCGTTTAAACATAACAGTTTAACAATAGTGATATATATAAGCATGTGTATGAGATAGTAGCTAGTCATTAACAAATAGATATTAATACATAGTGATTTCGCAATTGAAGCTGACTGTGATATGTTTGCCTCCTGTCATGACTTTACCATATCGTGACAAATGTACATAGGACAAATTGCACCCGGTTGACCTCGAGTCACACAGGTGGGCTCGTCAGACCCAGTAGTACTACCCAAGTTTCCCCGCTATTCAATATTAACAATTCGAAAGTGTGAGGACTTTATCATGGTAAACAACACCATATTAATATCATACACATCTTAAATATAAAAAGCGTTTGTAACATTACCAGTATGCTATCTCCCCCAAAAGAGATTTAGTAAAACAGTGGGGTATGAACTCACCTGATACGCGTATTGTGTACTAGAGTTTACTTGAAAGAAAAGTGAACAGTCAACCCTCAGAGGTTACCTAGATCACGTAAGTACATGAGTTTGTGTAAACAGTGAATATGAGAGACCCTAAGTGCACCATAACCAAGGACTCAAGGTTTTAGAAGAATAGACATGTTTGACCCAGTTGACCCGTTGACCGTTGGTGACATTATGTGTTGTAAACCATTTAAACATACATGAGCATATATCATACAAGTCATGTAAGTTCTTAGTATCTAGCATACTCAGTGTGTTCATAACACAACTAGTGTATCATATAACAGGTTAGATCATCATAACCTACTTATATAACCTATAATCATGATTTAGCACATATGGGTCAAAACAGATAATCTACCAAATAATCATCCATATAATCACAACACATTCAATATGTCCAATACATACCACATACATCAATATGATCAATTTCCAGTCCCAAACATGATGTCCTAGTTACTAATCCATACCAAACCATACATGATCATCAAAGTGCATAAATATCCAATAACCTACTAAACATTCCATACAACCCAAATCTCAGATTCTAACATATTAGGCATCCACAACAAGCATTCTAGCATGATCCTAATGTCATGAACATGTCAAATTTCCAATATCCAATGTTCATCCAAAATAAAGTTTTCCTTTTGGGAAAGTTTATCCCAAACCTACTAAACACCCAATGAACATACAATTCATTCAATAATATACTATTTCAAGCTCATAACAACATCCAAGCATGATCACAACATCAAAACCAACCTAATCATCAATTCATATCTAAAAAGTTTCTACTTTTGGCAAGATATGAACAACAACATTCACCTAAGATTTCTAGCTTTCATAGCAACAATCTAGCAGTCATATCATACTCCAATGTTCATACAACATCATTAAACCCTAATAACACCAATTCATCCTTGAATTATCAAGTTCATGCACAAAAGTTACTATTTTTAGTAACCTATGAACAAAGTTCTCAATTCACTAATTTCTTGCATAATTCATGTTCTAACATTCATACTAACTAACTAAAATCCAAACAACAATCAATTCCACAAAAGCCCCAAAATTTTTCGAATTAGGGTTCATGTACATCAAGGTTCATGATCAATCAACCAAAAGTGTAGTTTTCTTGCATAATCAACTTAATCAACATACATACAACCTAACTAACATGTTAACATCAACAAAACATCAAATTCAGCCTATGAACATCAATTTCGTAGCCTATGGTTCGGCCAAGTCAAGAAACCCACAAAAACATCAAAACTACCTTCAATTCACGTGTATACTGTGAAGGAAGGTCCAAATCACGTTCTAGTGCTTGGAATCGATCAAAACCATAAAGATTTGAGGGTTCTTGGCTAAAAAACGCAGGGAAGGGGCTGGAGAATGTGGAGGTCGGTCGAATGGGGAAAGGGTTGGGTTGTGGTGTTTTGTTTTAACCATTTTACAAGAATACCCCCTCTAAAACTTGCATTTTGTTATTTTATAAAATTAAGTTTTTAACTATTTGTAATGTGTTTCTAACTTAATATATTAACATATAAACTAATGGTAACCCTTAGATATTTTATTTTGTAAAAACACAAGACATACGAATTAACACACGCGTTTCCGCGTTACGCGATAAAATTCTCGAATAGTCTTTAAATCGCGTAAACACATAAGCATAATACAATAATCATCTAATCAAGTAGATTATATTAAATTAACATTATTATTATTATTAGGTCACTAACGTCAACGACAACTAGTGTGTGCTTACGACGCGTGTATGTAAAACTTAACGAAAACTAACGGAGTTGTAACGGAAAATCACCGGATGTCACAAAATTGGTTGCATAAAACTCGGTTCTAAATTTGGTCACTAATAAGTTTGTTCGAAAAAGCAACCATAAAGACGGTCGCAATTGTTTCAGTCGCATTTCCAGTCGCAAACTTTATTGCAAAAGTTTGTTGCATCCTCAGTCGCTAAAGGTTTATTCACAATATCTGCTGAAAAAATGTTTCGGTTGCAAAAATGGCTGCTAGTTGTGTGACAGAATCCTTGCTATAAACCTGTAGCCAGAGTACTTCGATCGCAAAAAAATAGCATGAAAGTAACCAACCTACTGTCGAAACCGGTCACAAAACAGTCACAAACGCCCTTTAAAACTGTTCGCGACCACTTTTTCAGTCGCGAATACTCTTTACAACTGTTTGAAAAAAAAATAATGTAAACATGTTTTATTCCATTTCCGACCGAGTTCTGATTTTTTTCTCTTTTTGGGTGTATTGATAGATTAGGTGGAATATTTTTAGTGTGCAAAAACAATATAATATAAATGAGTTAGTTAAGATTGGTGCAAAACTTCAACCACTCGATCCAAGAGTGTTTGCTTACAAACATAGTTAATTGATGCCAACGGGTCAAGGTCCAATCTGTCAAATATTATAATTTTCAGATTATAATTAGTTAGATGCATGCATTATAATGTATAGAATCTAGATATTATATTATAATTCACTAATTAGTTATATGGATCAAGATCATTAATATGTCAACAAAGCAAGAAAATATTAAGGAAATCACTTCTGATTTGGTGATAAGTATTACGTTTTCTGACTTGTTACTCGAGTTTCTTTGTATATCTTAAATACGCACTTTAGGGTCTAATATAACATGGCTATAGTTTCATTTCCTATTAGTTGCTATGATTGCGTTACATGTCAAAACGAGTCGAGTCCAAATACGTGAACATCCTTAGTTTATCATCGTCGTGCTGTTACAAGTGATAAGCTAAATAAAAGGTCTAGTAAATTTATTAGCATTTTGATAACAAAAAAATTGAAATTAGAAATATCGAACTTGGTTAAAAAATAAGAAAAAACATAATCAGTGAAGAATATTTGAACATTATCCGTGATATCATTAAACCATTAACAACTCCACTTTTCTATCAATACCATTACAACAAAGATTTCAGCTCACCTGATTTTGCTAACACCACCTTCATGCATCAACCTCAAGCATACATTCCCCTACAAATACCAACATTTCTCTCAATCTTCTTCATCAACATTCAAACATCACTCAAAATCACTAGCTTCCAACAATGGCAGCCAACATCTTCCCCCTTATTTACAGTTGTTTCATTTTCTTAGCATTAGCCCATATGAGCTTTGTTAATGCATTAAGTTCTACTATTATGATATAAAACATGCCCCAATGTTGAATCAACCATCACAAGTGTTGTCAAGAAAGCCATGTAAATGATCCAACAGTTCCTGCTGCACTTCTCAGAATGCATTTTCATGATTGCTTCATAAGGGTCACTATTATTTCTCTTCACATCATCGTCCACTTATATAGATTTCATACGTAAAAGTATAACCGTTGTAGGGTAGATTCAGTGTATGATCATTTTGTTTGATTGTTGAATTTTGTAGGGGTGTGATGGTTCTGTGTTGCTAATTCAACTAAGAAGCACAAAGCTGAGAAAGATGCCTCCAAACATTTCTTTGCATGCATTTTATGTCTTGATAATGCCAAGAAAGCAGTAGTGAGACTTTATGTCCTAAAACAGTCTCTTGTGCTGATATCTTAGCATTAGCAGCAAGGGACGCGGTCACTTTGGTAGTAAATTAACCATCTTCTTCTTCTTCTTCTTTTAATATCTTAGAATGTTTATAATTTTAAACATGCATGTTTTATTGTTTATATTGATTCGGTTTTGACCGATGTCGTTTAAATCTCTAGTCTGGAGGACCAACATGGGATGTGCCGAAAGGACGAAAAGATGGAAGGGTATCGAAAGCATCTGAAACGCGTCAATTACCTGCTCCAACATTCAATATCTCCCAGTTGCAACAAAGCTTTGCCCAAAGAGGTCTATCCATGGAGGATTTAGTTGCACTTTCAGGTAGCTAGTAACCATATCTTCTATTTTCAAGATTTTTATAATAAAGTAGATTTAGAGAGTGTTTGAGTTAGCCTCGTTATTTAAAAAGGAAAAGTATCATAAAGTTTTAGTTTTTAGCCATTTTGTCACAGACCGATTATAAATGACATTTGTCCCTCAAGGACCACTACTAGAAAATAGACTCTTAATGAAGCACAATGCATGTATGTCATAAAATGGATTTTAGATGAGATGCTGAAGCATGTTAAAGATTGCACTGTCATAAAAGAAGATGACGTGCATTAAAGGCTTATTTTCTAGCAGTGGACTTTACACTAGACACCTAAGGGACTGATTTTTTACTGATTACCAATGTGCAGGAGGACATACACTTGGGTTTGCCCATTGCTCATCCTTTCAAAACAGAATACACAACTTCAATTCAAAGCAAGATGTCGACCCGACATTGCAATCATCATTTGCAGCCAATTTACAACGCGTATGCCCTGCGAAAAACACACCCAAGAACGCTGGTGCGAACCTTGATTCGACTCCCACAACTTTCGACAACAGATATTACAAGTTACTCATGCAAGGAAAGAGTATTTTCTCTTCTGATCAATCGTTGGTGACCTCGGCAAACACGAAAGCGTTGGTGTCAAAGTTTGCTAGCTCAAAACAAGAGTTCGAGAAAGCATTTGTGAAATCCATGATTAAGATGAGTAGCATCAGTGGTGGCCAAGAGGTTCGGCTCGATTGTAGAGTGGTCAACTAAACTAAACCAAACTGGTGGATAGAGAAAGGAGGTGATTGGTCATAATGTGTTCTTGATTGGATTTAATTAGTTTATAATTGTGTGTTGATTTGGATTTCATTGGATTTTGAAGGATTTTTGTACTGATAATTGTTATTGTTTAATTAATAATCCAAAAACTTTCTTTTCGACTTGCATTTTCAGATCAATATTTCAATGGTTATTTGAAATCTCAATGGCATAACTTAAAAATAAAAAACGACTATTGATATTTTTGTTAAGTGTCTTATAATCCTTTGACCTAATATACATACATATAAACATCGGTGTTGACTACAGTGTGATATGTAGTGAGAGGTGTATGCAGTCAAAATATGATACATGTTCCTAAATAAGGTTATTAGGCCTTCTAACTCAAATTGATAACTGCATGACCGTACTCAAATTGAAGTTTGATATTAATCCTTTGGAATGTTTTTTTTGAGAAATAGATATAGTTTTATACCATGAAGTTTAGCTTAAACATTTCCCTAGAGACTAAATCTACTTTATGAAGGTCTTCAATCTTTCTTTGTGATCTGGTTTGTCGTCATAATAGTATAGGTTTGTCGTCATAATAGTATAGGTTTGTGTCATCGTATTCGATCATATCATTCTTCTCTTTCTTTCTTTCTTTCTTTTTTTCCCATTTTGTACATTCATGTTCAAATTCGTTGCATTTAAAGTATCTTATTTTGCTATTATTCTGTTGAACTCGTTTAGTTTTAAAAGAATGCTCATTTTTGCCTCTATCACGTTCCGAACTTCCTTGACTTAAATTTCTATGACCACATGTGTGTAAATATATGTTCTTTGAATTTTCCTTTTGCATCTGCTTATAAAAGTTTATTATGATTGTTACCTTCTTTAATTGAGTCGGGGGTATCTTTGGAAGCGGTCTCTCTACCTACCAGATAGCGGAAAGACCCGCCACCACCTACCCCAAACCCTGCTCTTAAGTGGATATACTGGGTTTGTTTGTTTGTTTGTTTGTTACCTTCTTTAATAAGTTAATTTCTTAATGCGTTATTTCATATATCTTTAGACTTCCGATGACTTCTTATAATGATTTGTTAGTGACTTTTTCCAATTTAACTTGATTTTAACTTCATTGGTTCTGGATCCAATTGATATCAGCTCTACGAGTTTTAGATCGAAATTGATATCAACATTCCCAGTTTCGGATCAAATCAATTTCAGCCTTGATTAATTTCATATCGGCATTGTCAACTTTGGATCAAATTTCTTTTCAGCTACTATTATTTTGATATTAATTATTAACAGCTTCAATTAAGTCAACCAGCGTCCTAGTTTTTTGGTCACATAGACACGGGTTTTTCAATCATTTACAACAAATCACAACCAATTATTCTAATGATAACAATACTCGCGTTTTTAGGTCATCTATAACGAATCAAAATCAACGTTAATGCTCATGAGAACAATATACGAGTTTTCGGTTTCGAGACGAATCAATATCAGGGTAACAAATCAAAAAAAATGTTCATGTTAACTTCCTTCTGTATGTAAAATAGAAAACATTTACCATTGTTTAATGATTAAATTTTTTTTTACCAATTTAGTGCTTCTGTTCTATCACCTTCTTGTAGAAATATCCAAGAGATCATATTTGTTTCTTCCATTTATGCACCGTTATTTCGACACCCATCCGTTTTAATTCAACACCCCCACCGCACTGTATACATCTCGCATAGCACCATAAGAGGTGTATAAAGTTGAAACATTTCCTAACATGCGAGATGTCAAATCATTTGTCGATTGAACCTATATGTGGCTTATGACGCTATACGCCACATATAGGTTATTTTTTTTTTCAAAAGAACCAACATATTAAGTCAACTTGACACTTATATGTGGCATATAGTGCACCAGACATACGACACTAGCCAGCTATACGTGTCCACCCTGGCGTATGCCGCTATGCGCCACGTATAGCTTTTTTGAATGGTTGATGTCATGACCACCTTTAATTTTGTCGTCTAAAGGGGCCATACGTAGTGTATCACACTATACACGTCGTGTAGAGTTTTTGAAAACGACTGATCTGACTTGGAGTGTCGGATATTAATTACAGGCACCTATACTTCTAGTATAGAGCTATATGTGATGTACAAGAGTGTGTAGATTTATATGATGGGGTGTGTTCAATAACCAGTGTTCTTGGTCAACACCATTTGCTTTTGATCTGGCCTTTCAGAATCTAAACAAATTTTGTGTTTCGTCGCTCGTTTACTGAATCAAACAAGAAGTTTGATTTCCTTCACAGATTCGATTAAGAAATTTTTTTGCAGTGATCAAGATTTGATCGATTTTCGATTTTGACTTTTGTTCTGCTTTTCTCTCGCGTCAAACTTTTATCCTTGAGTATATATATTTCTTTGATTTAAACAAGATTTGAGATTTCTGGATTTCCTTTGATGTACTTATAATAACCGTCATTACATATAAAATCGTATGTAGAGTACTAGTGTTTCATATCCATTTTAGTGGAAACTTAGACGTTTAGAATAAAACCCTTGAGTTCCACCGCCCGATCGTGTTCTTAGAATTTCGGGGACGAAATTCCATTAATAGTATAGAGATGAAATAACCTAAGTGAAAAGAAAAGAAATTAAATAAATAATACTTAAAAAATAATAATGATAACAATAATAACAATAATAACAAAAATAATAATAATAATAGTCATACAACTTCATGTATTAAATTAAATAAATAAATACAAAAGAGAAAAGCATGAGCCCTCCTGATGACCTAATATTCAAATCAAAAGTTGTTCTTCTTTTTCCTTATCTACAACAACAAACAACACCGACGATCATGGAGTTCAACCCTCATCTCCACACAATTAAGGTAATATTAAACGGACCCTCAACCTTAAACCATTCTTACGAAAACCTCATCAAATTCACTTCCCATTGGACTTCTCTGTTTTGGGTCAGAAGTTGCTGTTGAACACTATCATATCGCAAGCTATTGATACTCCATTTGAATTCGTTTAGGCCTGGCTTTGAGTTCGCAATTGAGGTAAAGTAAGACCCATGTTCTTCCTGCTATGTCTCCTATTCTGGTTCCATTTTTATTACTCCCAAATCTCCTCACAAAAAGGGCTCAGTCAATTTGTGTAGCCACTGATTTGAAGCGCCTAAAACCAAGACAACCTTCTGATCCAGAGCCATCGTTGACTGCACACTCTGAGGTAAATCTTTTGTCGCCTATCCTGGTCATCTATTGCTAAATAAGATGAAATATCCTATTGTTAATGGGTCACTTGCGATTAGCACAGGTTAACCTTCTAGTAGTCTTTAATATTAAAATCAATCAAAAACTGTAAACTAACTAGTATCCAGGTTTATTTCAATTAATAGGGGGTACCTCATGAAGTAATTTATATATGTGGTTAGAACGGTAATAGAAAAAGAATAACTAAATAATTGAGACGATACTACTTCTATTTATACTTCAATAGCATAATATTAATTAATTTGAATGTTATCTGTTGCTTAGTTCTTTCACAGTTGCAACACTTTTTTGACCCGTAACATACAAAACTACATAGAATATAGAATTCTAAGAATTAGATTATATCAAAGATTAATCTTTAATTCTATAAAATAAAAAGATCTGATGGGATTATGTGACCAGTTAATAGTTTACTTCTATTCTTTTAAACATACATAATGGGTCAAAGGATTAACTAAAGTTAAATCGAGTTGGCTTTTGTTGTTCGTTCACCCGTCTTGAGTCAAGTCCTGTTTACTTATTTATCACCCAATCCATTCTCTGTTCAGTCAATCTGTTGTTTTATGTTGGCTGCTACTGCTTGGTTCCTAATAATCCAGGTTGGGTTTTTAGAAGATAATGAATAGGATTAATATAAAATAATTCTGATTTAGAGGTTAATTCATTCGTGATAGGTTCGTGAACACGTTGGTGGAACTTTGAGACATTAAGAGAAATTATACACTTATTGAGGTACGGATATTCTTTATTATTTTTATATGCTCGATCTACTAAAATTATGCAACGTTTGAAATCATTCTGGATGATCTATGACTTTCTCATATGATCCGCTTCCTTCTTTTGAACTACTCTGATTATGTTGTTGAGCTATTATTCTGACCATTGAGAAAAATATTTTTTTTGATATGCTTGTGAACGTTTGTTTGTGTGCCATTGCTTGAGTTCATTCAAATTAGGATCTTTACGCATGATTAATATATTTGATGGAGGTTGGATTATTGTTCACTTATGCGGCCATAGAACCCTAGATTTGTAGACGGGAGATAGGGATACCGAGTCAACTACCTATGGAGGTACCATAGGCTTGTCGTTATGGCTACCGACGACTTGACACTATCCGTGACGGTGTGATTAGTTCACGACGTCTCCAGCTTGTTTATATGATTATGCTTGCGGAAGAGATTTTGGATTATTTTGGGAGGCGTATGGATGCATCCTAGGATTTTGATGATATGTTTAGTTTGCGGTTGAGTTGTGTAGTGCCATGCATACCTTCCGATTAGGGGTGCACTGGAGTCGCGACCAGTGTGCCATTGTGATTATGATATATGATATGAGATATGATATGTGGCACCTTGGATGTGTAATTTTTGAATAATTGTTTGTAGGCTACTCGGTATCAATAACCCTAGCCCTTCGTTGCTTCAGCCTTTGTTCTTTTGTTTATTCTGGTGTAAAGGATGGTATTCGATGGCGATGTTTTAAACTAAAGATTCTGGTTTATTTTCTAATTCTCTAACATCATGCTTCTATATATATATTATTTTATCTTTGTGATCTACATCCGCGCAATTCATTACATCGTAGTTAACTTAAAATATAAACATTGTCTTTAAACATCAAAAACTCTTTAAAGTCCTCTTAAGTTCTTCTTCATCAGGGATGCCAGTCTTTAGATGCCAAGAAGTTTCAGATCCATGCTCCCATCCCTTAAGCCCTAACGCTCACCTATCAACTGATATGCATACAAAAGTCAGCTTCGCTGAGTGAATTCTAGGTTACTTTGTTAAATAACTTTTGTAAGAGGTATTAGCTTTAACAGTTGAAAATAATCGTCATCTATCAGAACATTAATACACACGAACTATCACTTTATCGATACTTTATCATTACTTATTAATTATTACTCTTCGTTATCCGTTAATTCTCTGTCACTATCGGTGCCTATGATAAACACAGGACTTTACTGACACGCCAATCCAGGCCTTACTGTCATACCCAAACAGGCCATTATTGTCATGCCAATCCAGGCCTTACTGACCTACCTGTTCGAGCATTTACTTTACTGTCATGAGGGCACAACAAATGCAACCCTCCTCTGTCATCTGCTTGCAAGGCTTTACTTTCTCAAGGTACACGTTATGGGCCCAATAACAGTTCTTTAAGTTTCACTTATATCTTTAGTTTTCACATACACTTAACACATAATAAGAAGTAAACTCTTAGTCTAAGCATTCACATTTCATCAATTATGAGAGATAAACTAGATAACTGACCCTCCATGGGACAGCGGGGGTTCGGGGGTGACAGCCCCTGATAGCGGGGTTCTAGGGGCGGCAGCCCCTAGTGGGGTCCAAGGGGCAACGCCCCTGGCTGGGGCCGGGCTGCCAGGTCAGCGCGCCGGAAAATTATTTTGAACTATTTAAATGGCACATTTTACTTTAGAAAATTTTATTTTCTTGATAAAAGGTCTTAAAAACCGTCATCATAAAAGTATGTATTTTAGTATGCATATCGCCCCAAAACCATGAAAACGGGTAAAGGAGGGGGTCTAGAAGTCACCTGAACTTAGCAAAATAGCTTCAATTCTAAGTTACATATGCTATAGTCCGAACACACAAGCTGCACGGAAGTTAATACACAAAAACATCATTTTCTTTCGCAATTTCGCTGACAGTTTCGCTGGCAGATTCGCTACCAGTTTCACTGGCAGTTTCGCTACCAGTTTCGCTGGGCAGCACTTCTGCCAGTTTCGCTGGGCAGATTCGCTGCCATGAGCGCCCAACTTTTGTTGGAATTTCCTAGATTCGCTAAGTCTATAGGTCAACCTGGGCACTAGCGAAATGACCAACGAAACTGTAGTTTCGCTCCAGCGAAACTGTAGTTTCGCTGGAACTCTCTTAGTTTTAACTCTCTTAGTTTTGCTGGATGAGTGCACAGTTTCGCTGGATGAGTGCACAGTTTCGCTGAATCGGGGCACAATTTCGCTGGATGAACAAAAATGACGAACCAGCCTGTTTTTACCCCAAAATCTTAACTTTTTACGTCCAAATCCTTGGTTTACCTTCCATGAAACCATTTCTAACCTTTTTACATGTTTTCATACGTAAAAATTTGACCTTTATGTGTTTCTTTGAAACTTTTCAAAACCCAAAACCCTAAAATCCGGATTTGATCTACAGAAGGGTTTAGGGGTCTATTCTTACCTGGATTTGTTGCTCTTTTCTTAGGGTTTAATGCTCCAACACCCAGATCTTCAATCCTTCAACCTTTGAAGCTCCAAATCTTGAATTTTCTTCACTTTCTCTCTCTACTTTCTCTCTCTATGAATTTTGGGGGCTAGGGTTGATATGCTGAAAATGAGGCTGTTCATGCATGTTTAAGGGCTGATTAAGGGCCCTTAAACCCATCAAAACATAGCCCATTAAGGTTAATTTAGTCCATAGCCCACTAATTTGCCTTCCTTTCTTAAATTAACCCTTAAAAGCCCATTATTATTATATGGCTCGCTTCGGCAAATTTCGGGGTGTTACAAGTCTCCCCCTTATTTAGGTTTCGTCCTCGAAACCTGCCTCGTCGTTAAACAGATCGGGGTATTGTCATTTCATTTCCTCCTCGGATTCCCAGGTGGCATCTGACCCCGTTCGGTGTTTCCATTGCACTTTGACTTGCTTGACTACTTTATTTCTCAATTGTTTCTCCTTCCGGTCCAATATAGCCACTGGTTTCTCTACATAATTCATCTTCTCGTCTACTTCGATGTCGTCTAGAGGCACAACTGCCTCATCTAGTGCTAAACATTTCCTTAAATACGAGACATGAAAGGTGGGATGAATCCCACTTAACTCGTTGGGGAGGTCCAACTTATAAGCTACACTCCCAACCCGAGCCACTATCTTGAATGGCCTGATAAATCTTGGACTTAACTTCCCCCTCTTTCTAAATTGAATAATCCCTTTCCATGGCGAAACCTTCAACATTACTTTATCCCCAACTCTGAACTCTATTGGTTTCCTTCTCTTATCGGCATATTACTTTTGTCTGTCCTTTGCCGCCTTCATGCATGCTCTGATTGTTTCCAATTTCTCTACCGTGGTTTCCACCACCTCCAAACTCCCTAACTCTTTCTGACCGACATCACCCTAACAAACAGGAGTTCTGCACCGTCGACCATACAATAACTCATATAGGGGCATCTTAATACTGGCGTGGTAGCTGTTGTTATAAGAGAACTCTGCTAGTGGCAAATGATCATGCCGAATTCGATAACGCATGCCCAAAGCATATCTTCCAGTGTCTGGATCATTCTTTCCGATTACCCATCGGTCTGCGGGTGGTATGCGGTACTAATGTGCAACCTCGTGCCCATTTCTTCATTGAAATTTTTCCAAAAATTTAAGGTGAACCGCGTGTCTCTATCTAAAACAATCGATACGGGCATACCATGCCGCGCCATAATTTCTCGGATAAACAGTTCAGCAAGCTTTTCTGAAATAATTGCTTCCTTGATTGGCAGGAAATGCGCACTCTTAGTCAGTCTATCAACTATCACCCATATCGCATCGTGCCCTTTTGTCGTGCGTGGTAATTTGGTGATAAAGTCAATGGTAACATGTTCTCACTTCCATTCTGGTACTTCTAATGGCTGAACATAACCATAAGGTCTTTGGTGCTCAGCCTTCACTTGTAGGCACGTTAGACATTTATTTACATATGCAACCACATCTCTTTTCATCCCAGGCCACCAATAATCTTTCTTCAAGTCATGGTACATCTTATTTGCTCCTGGGTGTATTGAGTAGCGGGTCTTGTGCGCTTCATCCATAATCTTTTCTCGCAAGTCGCCATGCCTCGGAACCCATATCCTGTCATGGAAGGTCTTAACACCTAAGGTGTTCTCTACCAATTCATCTACTTTTCCCACCATCCTTTCCTTCTCGATTTGTTGATCTTTTAAACCGTCCATTTGAGCTTCGCTTATCAACCTCATAACATCTGGGGTCACTACTAGTTGGCACGCCTTCACCTGGATTGGTTCATATCCTTCCTTTCGGCTCAGGGCATCGGCTACCACATTTGCCTTACCCGGGTGATAATGGATTTCACAGTCGTAATCCTTTATCAGCTCCAACCACCTCCTTTGTCTCATATTTAGGTCTTTCTGCTCAAAGAAATATTTAGACTTTTGTGGTTGGTAAATATGGTGCACTTAGTTCCATACAAATAATGTCTCCATATCTTCAATGCGAACACTACTGCGGCAAGTTCCAAATCGTGAACCTGGTAATTAACCTCCATGTCCTTTAGTTGTCTGGACGCGTAAGCTATAACCTTTCCTCTTTGCATTAACACACAGCCTAACGCGCAGTAAGAGGCATCGGAGTATACCGTTAGGTCTTCATCTCCCTCCTGTAGGGTTAGTACATGAGCTTTGGTTAGTCTATCCTTCAATTCCTGAAACGCATCTTCCTGTTCTTTTCCCCAGTCGAACACCACGTTATTCCTTGTTAACCTTGTTAATGGGGAAGCTATCTTTGAGAATCTTTGATGAACCTTCTATAATAGCCAGCCAATCCCAAGAAACTACAGATTTCGGATGGCGTCCTTGGGGAATTCCATTGCGTAACTGCTTCAACTTTTGCTGGATCAACCATAACTCCCTCGGAATTTATAACGTGCCCTAAAAACTGCACCTCCCGTAGCCAGAATGCACATTTAAAGAACTTCGCATACAGTTTCTCCTTTCGTAATGTTTCTAACACCTCCTTGATATGACAAGCGTGGTCTCCTTTGTTCTTTGAGTATATCAAGATATCATCAATGAAGACTATTACTGATCTGTCCAACATTGGGCGACACACGCGATTCATTAAGTCCATAAATGCCGCAGGAGCATTGGTTAGCCCGAAAGACATAACCAGAAACTCATAGTGGCCATAGCATGTTCGGAAAGCCGTCTTTGGGATATCTTGCTCCCTTACCTTCAGTTGATGATATTCGGATCGGAGATCTATTCGGGAGAACCAGCTTTCCCCTTGCAACTGATCAAACAGATCGTCTATTCTGGGTAAAGGGTATCGATTCTTCACGGTCAGCTTAATCAATTCCCTGTAATCTATACACATCCTCATGCTGCCATCCTTCTTCTTCACAAACAACACTGGAGCACCCCATGGAGAAATGCTGGGCCTAATGAATCCTTTGTCAAGAAGTTCTTGCAGTTATGACATGAGCTCCTTCATCTCGAACGGGGCTAGGCGGTAGGGTGCTTTGGCAATGGGCTGGGCTCCTAACAGTAAATCAATCTGAAACTCTATCTCCCTATCCGGTGGTACTCCGGACAGATCCTCCGGGAATACGTCAGAAAAGTCCCGCACCACTGGCACATCTGACAACTCTTTCGCTTTATCTTTAACATCTTTGACATATGCCAGATAAGCTCCGCACCCTCGCCTTATACATTTCTCCGCCTTGATCATGGAAATGATCCTTGGAACCTTACAATCGTTATCACCGTAGATCGTAACCGGACTACCATCGGGAGCCGTTAATCGGATCATCTTTTGCTGGCATACTATGTTAGCATCACGGGCAGCTAACCAATCTATCCCTAGTACGAGATCGAAAACTCCTAAGGGCATGGCAAACAATTGTGCGGGAAAGTAATAACCTCCTAGTTTAATGTGGCAATCCTCTAACACTCTGACTATTCTAATAGACTTACCATCGGCCGTTTCTACTTCGAAAGCATCACCTATTTCCTTAGTTTGGATGTTTAGAGTAGCACAGAAGGATATAGATATAAAACTCTTACTGGCACCACTATCAAATAATATGGAGGCACAAACACCATTGACAAGGAACATACCTGACACCACGTCCGGGTTTTTCCTTGCCTCCTTCTGGTTCATGGTGAAAGCCCTTGCCCTGACCTTGGGCTTTCCATCATCCCCCTTGTCATTATCCCCGCTCATTCCCGAGTTTCCCGGCTTAGCTTTCTTGCAATCCCTGCTGTAGTGCCCCGACTCATGGCAGTTGAAGCACTTGCTCTTTTTCAGGCATTCTCTAGACATGTGACCAGCTTTCCCACACCGGTAGCACCCATAGCTACCCACTCGACACTCTCCGGGATGCCTTCTCCCACACTTCCCGCATTCCTTAACTTCATCGACCCCCTTCACAATCACTTGTTTTGCATCCACCCTTGCTTTCTTGTTTCCCGGTTGGTAATTACCATTTCCATACCTCTACCCATTATTATTCTAAACTTTCCTCGTCTCACCCACTATCACTGGCCTGCGATGATCGTACAACCTTCCACTGAGGTCAACTGCTGACCTAAAAGTACTAGGTCGGGTAGTGACCATGTCCCTACGAATGTCCAGAGGCAACCCTTGTATGTACCTTTTGATCCTCTTGGATTCAGGAGTCACCAAGTCAGGCACCAAACGTGCCATTTCATTAAATTTTGTAGTGTACTCCTGATGTGTCATGTTTCCAGCCTCCAAGCTCACAAACTCTTGTTCAATCTTGTTGAGCTCTCTTTCCGGACAGTACTCCTCTATCACCAACCTCTTCATTTCCGGCCACTTCATCCTCTTAATAGACTCCTCCCCGTAAGACTCAACGACGTTATCCCACCAACACAGTGCTGGATCCAAAAGGGAATGGGAAGCAAACTTCACCTTTTGGTTTTCCCGGCACTCGCTGATCCTCAGCACGGCTTCCATTTCCCTTATCCAACGCTGAGCAGTAGCAGCGTTACCAGTGCCATCAAATGTTGGGGGCTTACACCTCTGAAAAGCCCCGTAGCTACACCCCCTTGCCACCTCTTCAACCTCAGAATCGTCATTGTTACCCAGACGATCTTCCTCATCGCTCATTTCCTCAGTCTTGACCGCTTTCTTCTTATCAACCTTCTTTGAAGCCGTACCTTTTTTACTGTCGCCCTTAACCTGCTCCACAACATCCGCAAGCAGAGCGGGCATCACTCTCGATAGGATCTGGTGCACCTCTTTGGCAATAGCTTCCTTTACTCTTTCTTTCAACTTTGCATGGTCAGTGGTAGGCCCCTCGGTTTCCGTTTCTAACCCAACCTCCTCCTTAACCGGCTCCTCAACCGGCTTTCTGGTTGACCTTTTTGTCGGTTTCGCAGCTTTGCTTGCTGTTTCCTTTGCCTTAGTAGGGGGCCTTCCCCTAGTGCTTCTCTGGGTGACCATAGCTGGAACTGCTTTCTTTGGTGCCATTCTTTCTACTTCCTATAAGATTCAGAATGTCAATATGGTCTTTTAAGGCAAGTTCAGATCATGACAAGTTTTGTAAATTTTTAATAACAGTGGCCAGTTATGATTAACTACTTACAGAACTTCTTATGTCCTAAACTCTCCTATCCTGAACCATACTAACACTAGAACCTACTATACCTATTCTATGCACGTATAGGTCACATAAATTCAAATAGGTACCACAGATAATATTGTCATACCCTACCCTCGATTCTAACTTAAATAATAAGGCACTACCCATCAGAATAATACTTACAACATATTTTGTTACCTCTTGGCATGGAGCTTCTTGGACTGGCATCCTTGACACTTGGTCCCATTGTCTATTTAAGTTTAGGTTTATAAAATGTTTTCCCTAAATCTCTTAAACATTGGCTCTGATACCAACTTGTAAGGCCCCTATACCAGGAAACCTCACAGTTGGTCATTCACAGCAAAAACATAGATTTAAAGCAATCATTTACTTATATATGTATATATATATTGCAGCGGAAAAATACAGTAATTGCAATTCATTACATCGTAGTTAACTTAAAATATAAACATTGTCTTTAAACATCAAAAACTCTTTAAAGTCCTCTTAAGTTCTTCTTCATCAGGGATGCCAGTCTTTAGATGCGAAGAAGCTTCAGATCCATGCTCCCATCCCTTAAGCCCTAACGCTCACCTATCAATTGATATGCATACAAAAGTCAGCTTCGCTGAGTGAATTCTAGGTTTACTTTGTTAAATAACTTTTGTAAGAGGTATTAGCTTTAACAGTTGAAAATAATCGTCATCTATCAGAACATTAATACACACGAACTATCACTTTATCGATACTTTATCATTACTTGTTAATTATTACTCTTCTTTATCCGTCAGTTCTCTGTCACTATCGGTGCCTATGATAAACACAGGACTTTACCGACACGCCAATCCAGGCCTTACTGTCGTACCCAAACAGGCCATTATTGTCATGCCAATCCAGGCCTTACTGACCTGCCTGTTCGAGCATTTACTTTACTGTCATGAGGGCACAACAAATGCAACCCTCCTCTGTCATCTGCTTGCAAGGCTTTACTTTCTCAAGGTACACGTTATGGGCCCAATAACAATTCTTTAAGTTTTACTTATATCTTTAGTTTTCACATACACTTAACACATAATAAGAAGTAAACTCTTAGTCTAAGCATTCACATTTCATCAATCATGAGAGATAAACTAGATAACTGACCCTCCGTGGGACAGCGGGGGTTCGGGGGCGACAGCCCCTGATAGCGGGGTTCTAGGGGCGGCAGCCCCTAGTGGGGTCCATGGGCAACGCCCCTGGCTGGGGCCGGGCTGCCAGGTCAGCGCGCCCGAAAATTATTTTAAACTATTTAAATGACACATTTTACTTTAGAAAATTTTATTTTCTTGATAAAAGATCTTAAAAACCGTCATCATAAAAGTATGTATTTTAGTATGCATATCGCCCAAAACAATGAAAACGGGTAAAGGAGGGGGTCTAGAACTCACCTGAACTTAGCAAAATAGCTTCAATTCTAAGCTACTTATGCTATAGTCCGAACACATAAGCTGCACGGAAGTTAATACACAAAAACATCATTTTCTTTCGCAATTTCGCTGCCAGTTTCGCTGGCAGATTCGCTGCCAGTTTCGCTGGCAGTTTCGCTACCAGTTTCGCTGGGCAGCACTTCTGCCAGTTTCGCTGGGCAGATTCGCTGCCATGAGCGCCCAACTTTTGTTGGAATTTCCTAGATTCGCTAAGTCTATAGGTCAACCTGGGCACTAGCGAAATTACCAACGAAACTGTAGTTTCGCTCCAGCGAAACTGTAGTTTCACTGGAACTCTCTTAGTTTCGCTGGATGAGTGCACAGTTTCGCTGGATAAGTGCATAGTTTCGCTGAATCGGGGCACAGTTTCGCTGGATGAACAAAAATGACGAACCAGCCTGTTTTTACCCCAAAATCTTAACTTTTTACGTCCAAATCCTTGGTTTACCTTCCATGAAACCATTTCTAACCTTTTTATACGTTTTCATACATAAAAATTTGACCTTTATGTGTTTCTTTGAAACTTTTCAAAACCCAAAACCCTAAAATCCGGGTTTGATCTACAGAAGGGTTTAGGGGTCTATTCTTACCTGGATTTGTTGCTCTTTTCTTAGGGTTTAATGCTCTAACACCCAGATCTTCAATCCTTCAACCTTTGAAGCTCCAAATCTTGAATTTTCTTCACTTTCTCTCTCTACTTTCTCTCTCTACGAATTTTGGGGGCTAGGGTTGATATGCTGAAAATGAGGTTGTTCATGCATGTTTAAGGGCTGATTAAGGGCCCTTAAACCCATCAAAACATAGCCCATTAAGGTTAATTTAGTCCATAGCCTACTAATTTGCCTTCCTTTCTTAAATTAACCCTTAAAAGCCCATTATTATTATATGGCTCGCTTCGGGAAATTTCGGGGCGTTACAGCAGGTAATCAAGGTTGATCGGGGCTGTGTGATCAGAGCTAGTAGAAGTTTGGGACAGATGCTTGGAAACTTATTTCTTTTATTTCATAAGACTTGAATTTTTGAATTAGTATTTATTTTGGTGGATGTTTTAGACTTTATAAGTTGATGTTTTGATTTGACATTCGCAATTTAAGTATTTTTTTGGACTTAGAATGTTCTGTTAACATTTGAAGTGACCTTCTGTTCCACGTTGGGACGGGGGTGTTACAGAGAATGGTATCAGAGCTTAGGCTCGATTCTGTAGTAAGCATAGGCTTGACCTATGAGTTTGAGTAGAACATAAATAGGATTGGGTAGAACATCCAATAGGATTCTTCATCTTTTATTTTGTACTCTCCCGTATTTATTTCGATTCTAACTCTCTATTACTTGTCCAAATTCACTTTATTTAGATGGCACGACCTTCGACTAGGGGCACTCGGGGCAGACGTACGACTAACAACAATGAAAATGTGGGAAATATCGACCCAGTTCTCCTAGCAGCACTTAATCAGGCCGTTGCAAACGTTGTTGCTCAAAGTGTTCCTCAAGCTGTTGCTACTGCCCTCCAGAATAATCCGGCTCAGAATAATGGTAATGGTAATGCTGATGGTAATGCTGATGGCGATGGGGATGGTGGTGCCAATGCTAATGCTGCTCTTACTTCGGTGTTACTTGAAAGATTCCAAAAGCAGAAACTAGATTCTTTTCGTGATGCTCCAACACCTATAGAGGTAGAAAATTGGATTGCACATCTGGAAAAAATCTTTGATGTTCTGGAGACTACTGATAATCAGAAAGTACGTTTAGCTGCTTATAAGATAGAAGGAGATGCTCAAAGGTGGTGGAAGGCTCTGAAAAATGCTCAGGGAGATGGATATGTAGAGGCTCTCGCATGGCGTGACTTTTTGGATGTGTTTTATGAGCAGTATTTTCCTGAATCCGAAAGAGATGCATATCGCCGGGAGTATTTTAGTATGCGACAGAAGCCTAATGAGACTATCACTACCTACATGATTCGTTTTATTCGAGTAGCTGGAATTGCTGGTGCTGTGGTAAGGTCAGCAGCTGATCAGGCCGAGCGATTCAAATGGGGATTATTATTTGAGTACAGGCGACCTCTCATTAATGATAAATTTTCCACTGTAGCAGAGGTCGCGAATGCAGCTAGAAACCTAGAATTGGAAAGAGCTGACTTTAACTCTTTTAGGTCTGATGGTAGTAGGAAAAGAGGCAGAGACGATGAAGATAGGTCAAACTCAGATCGTCGGGGAAAACTTTATTCTAGAAATCAACGTGGTTTTGGCGATCGTTCTCGTGTCACTCAATCAAGAGGATGGCAAGGTCAAGGATCATATCGTAATGGGGGTAATAATGGTCACGGCCAGTGGCAGGGTCAGAGAACGTACCAGAATAGAGGCAACACTTATAGGAATCAAGGAAGGAATGGAGGAGGTAATCCAAACAGAATTCCTATCACACCATGTGCTAAATGTGGAGGTAATCATTCGGGTAAGCCTTGTTATCGAGAGACTGGAGCATGCTTCACTTGCGGTCAGACAGATCACAAAACTAAGGATTGCACTATGAAGGGTAATACGAATCAACACAATGGTGGCAATAATCAGCGTACAACAGGAGGTAGGGTGTTTGCTATGACTGCTCATCAGGCGGCCGAGGCTCCAGGTAGCGTATAAGAAACTCTTACTTTAAATAGTAATATATATATATATATAGTGATTTCAATCGAATTTTTATTTTATTTCCTACGTGCCCTACACATTCAATTATTTTGTTACATACTTTAGGTACTGTATCAGGAATTCTTATTTTAAATGGTACTAAAGCATCTGTGTTATTTGATACGGGCTCTACGCATTCAATTATTTCTCTACATTTTACGCAACGTGTCGGCCTATCTCCTTCCTTACTACACCCGCCTATGTCTATTGCTATACCAATGGGGAACTCGATAACTATTACTGATGTGTTTTGCGAATGCCCAATATCAATCGGAGATGATGTTTTTATGGTCGAGCTACTCCCTATGACCATGCACGACTTCGATATTATTTTGGGAATGGACTGGCTAATCTCACACCAAGCCACCATTGATTGCCAAGCTAGACGAGTTACTTTTGGAGATGCAGAAAAACCAAAGTGCGTGTATCAAGGATCTTCTCCTAACAGGCTAGTTAAAGTGATTTCAGCGATGAAGGCTAGAAAATTAATGAGCAATGGTTGTGAGGGATATTTGGCAGCTATATGGGATACCTCAAAGGAAGAGCATCAACTTGGGGAAATTTCAATTGTGAAAGACTTTCCAGACGTTTTTCCAGAAGAACTTCCAGGTTTACCACCCGAAAGAGAAGTGGAATTTACTATTGAACTTGTTCCGGGTGCAGAACCCATTTCTAAAGCACCATACCGAATGGCACCGTTAGAATTGTAAGAACTAAAGGAGCAATTGCAAGAGTTAATTGATCGTGGATTTATTAGACCGAGCGTATCTCCATGGGGTGCACTAGTATTATTCGTGAAAAAGAAGAATGGATCCATGAGGCTATGCATCGACTATAGGGAACTCAACCGTGTCACCATCAGAAACAAATATCCTTTGCCCCGAATCGACGACCTATTCGACCAGCTCCATGGAGCAAAATATTTTTCAAAGATCGACTTGCGGTCTGGATACCATCAGTTGCGTGTGAGATCTGAAGACATTCCTAAGACTGCATTTCGCACTCGATATGGCCACTACGAGTTCCTCGTTATGCCATTTGGGTTAACGAATGCTCCGACAGTCTTTATGGATTTAATGAATCATGTTTTCCATGATTACCTTGACAAGTGTGTGGTGGTCTTCATAGATGATATTTTGGTATACTCTAAATCCAAAGAACAACATGACGAGGATCTACGAGTTGTCTTGGAAATATTGCGTGAAAAGAAGTTATTTGCTAAACTTTCTAAATGTGAGTTTTGGTTGGAACGAGTCATATTCCTTGGTCATGTGGTGTCGAGGCTGTCACTAATTGGCCAAGACCTAGCACAGTTTCTGAAGTAAGAAGTTTCTTGGGTTTGGCAGGGTATTACAGGCATTTCGTGGAAGGTTTCTCATCTTTGGCATTACCCTTAACCTAATTGGTAAGGAAAGGTGTTAAATTTGAATGGAACGATGAATGTGAAAAGTGCTTTGAGGAGTTAAAAAAACGATTGGTGACGGGTGGTTTAAGGAACAACCCTTTTATGATGTTAAAACGCGTAACATTCTCTCATTTAATCGTGTAATTATCTTGAATTAGATAACTACAGTTGCTTATGTTTCAGGTATGTTGGGAGCTAAAAATGGAGAAAACGTTGCGAGCGTGGAACGAAGTGGACGTGTGTGGAAAGAAGAAAAGAAGAAACAAATATTCAGGGCTCCACCGTACCTTACGGTAGCCACCGTAAGGTACGGTAGACCCCAAATCCTGAATTTTTCCACCATAATACAGAAGCTTTCCACCGTATTATCCCTGTGGCTACCGTAACTTACGGTGGCTACCGTAAGTTACGGTAGAGGTGACTTTTTGCACAAGTGGATTCATATATTAAAATCACAAGTGGAGGTGCTTTTGAGGGAAAGATGGAAATATGACGAGTCTTTGGCTGAAAGTAGGGGACTTTTGGCTGTATTATTTTGTTTAAAAACATTGGAAAACAATGGATTTAAAAAGTGAATCTCTTTTGAACAAGAACATTCGGGTGGTGAGATTCAAGTATTGTTTTGGCTAAGCTCTTGGTAATCTTCTTAGATGTGTTGAAGAACAAGATCTTTTGGTACTTAATCCTTGTTATTTCAGTTTGATTGTTATGAATTGTATCCTGAATCTTGTTTTCATGCATAAAACTATGAGTGGTTAGTCTTGTGTGTTTCCTTTTGGTTTGAAGGATTTGTAACTTTGATCATGTTGGTGTTTTCTATTTATGGGATGATGAAATTGATCTTGTGATTGTTTTGTCATGATGATTGTGTATTATGTGTAATGGGTCATTCATGGATTGCTTAACTTTGACCATACGTTCTTGATGCCATAGGCAAATCTTGATTTAGTGGAAGGGTTGGGTAATTCAATAGTGATACTGATTATCGAGAGATAACCTTACTAATACAAGTACTTAGTCCTCTTTGATCACACATAAGCACACACTCATGAACCATGTCTATGTGGTTCTTCCAAATTAACACCGATATCATCATTTGTTAAAATCCGGATACCAAAGGGAAACATATCTCTCATTACTGATTGTTACAAACCAAATTACTTTTATTTCTTGCTTTAAGCCAATTCAACAAATCAACAGATTATTGAACCTTACTTATTTATCATCTTAGTTAAATTTAGGTAATTGCAATTTGCTTGAGTTAACACATATTCCACAAACTCCCTGTGTTCGATACCCACTTACCGCTAGCTAATTAGTAGTATTTGGTTTTAAATTTGATTGAGACTTCGACCTCACGTCAAATTTTGGCGCCGTTGCCGGGAGTTGTGCGCAACGTGTGTTTACTTATTAGTTTTGTTTTGTTATTTCAGTGTTACGCTGGTTGTGTGTAGTGTGCAGGTTTTGTTTCAGGTGTATGCATACCAGGAATTCAAGCTCATCATCACCATTAGTGTTTGATCCAGAAATTGAACGAGCTGCTCGTAGAAACAGAGTATTACATCGACAAAACAAAATCAGTGGTTCACCAATAGCACCTACATCACCCGTTACATCACAAAACACAATGGATCCGCTTTCACCATCTCCTACTATGGGTCAAACGACACCATCTGAGCCTTTACCCAATCCTACATTACCCCCTGAGACTAAACCAACCCATACCCCATTACCTACAAGTACCCAAACCGAACATTCTTTTAGCTTTGACCCATCAGCACCCATTCCGCCCTTTTCATATTTCTTCCCAACAACCGGTCAATCATCATCGTCTAAACCAGTACCAACATCACAACCATATCAATCCAACCCATCCATATTTCATACTCCCTCTACCTCTCAATTGCAACCGGATACACAAGACCAACAACCTCAAGTTGTACAAACATCGGGAGCAGGAGGAGCTGGTGTTTATGGTGGTTATGGTGATGAATTTAGGAGATATGAGGAAGAAGGGTACACGTACAAAGGAGTTGCTGATCAAGGAAATTATGTTTATAGTCAAGGACAAGCTATGCAAGGATATGGGAGACTACAACAAGTTGTGCAGCAACAAGTTATACCGCAACAAATGCAACCCCAAGTGAGGCCACATGGGCCACAGTTTCAAGAGCAGATTCTTCCACAACATGGGGGAGCAAACTTTCAACCACCGTTTCAGCAATTCATGCCTCCAGGACCACAAGTTCAAAGACCAATGGGTCCTCAGCGACCAAGAGTTAGGTTGGGTGTTCCACAAAGGCATAATTGGGATGCTGCTAGGGGTATTGAGGCACACTTTCGTCCAATCATGACAAATAATCCATCACCAGTGGTCATTCCTCAAAACAATCAAGGGAGAACGTTTGATGTCCGAACAAATTCACTTTAAAGTTTGCCAAAGTACAAAGGGTTAGCAACGGAAGAACCCTATTTTCATTTGGAAGCTTATGACTCAATTTGTAACACAATTGGTGGTCAAGGATTTTATACGGATGATGTCAAGTTGGTATTGTTTCAGTTTTCATTGGAGGATAAGGCAAAGAGGTGGTTCTACACTTTGCCATCCGCTTCAATTTATACATGGGCTGAAATGCAACAAAGGTTTTTGGAAGAGTTTTTCACAGCTCAAAAGACTAATGATGCTAGGAGAAGCTTGAGAAGCTTCCAACAGCAGCAAGGTGAAATGTTCCATGAGGCGTTTGAGCGGTTTAACATGATGATCAAGAATTGTCCTCATCATGGAATTGAGTTATGGGAGTTGTTGAATGCTTTTCACGAGGGGCTCCATTCTAAAGATGCTCGGGATTTAATGTCTATCACAAATGGTACATTTGGTACGAATTATGAGCAAGACGATTGGGCATTTTTGGAACAAATGGCGGTTACATCGAAGAGGAAGGCGCAATCATCAAGACTAGCACGACCGGTCATTACACGAGCTCCAGCTCATGCGGTGGATGATGGTAATGTACAAGCTACAAATCAAGTTTATAATGTTTTTACAAATTGCAATGAGTTGGGGCACGCTGTGGATTCTTGCACAGTAACTTTTGAACAAGTGGAGGAAGTGAATGCTATTCAAGGTCAAGGGTTTGGTGGAAGAAACTACAACATGAATTCAAATACCTATCATCCGGGTTTGAGGAATCATCCGAACTTTAGTTATGGGAATCCGGCCAATCAATCTAACCCAAATTTCCAAGGAAAGCCTCAAGGTAATTTTGTTCCTCGTCAACAATACCAAAATTATCAAGGAAATTTTAGAGGGGGAAACAATCAAGGATATCAAAAGCCTTTTCAACCATCGGGAAATAACCAAGGAAATGAGACAAATCAATCTTCATCAAGTGGTGGTAATGAAGTGATGGAGATGCTAAAGTCCATGCAACAGGAGATGCAAAAGAGAATCAATTGGATGATGCTAGAGCTCAGAAAGATGAAATTCGAGACAAGGCCATTCAATCGTTAACCAGTCAAATGGGGCAACTTGCAACGGATGTGGCAAATCTCAAGAAGAACAAAGGCCAACTTTTTAGTGACACCAAGGTAAATCCCTCGCACAGTCCTTCTCGTAATATTCCTATTAACCATGTTAGTGCTTTGAGAAGTGGCAAGGAATATAAAACATCACCTTCACCTGTTTTAATTGAGGGGTTAGTTGAAGATATAACGGGTAATGAAAGTGATGATGATGTTCCACCGGTGTCATCTAAAGAGTCGAATAGCAAAACATTGGGGTTGGGTGAAAATGTAAAGAATGAAAAAGTTAAGAGTGAAACGGGTCAAGTCCCATTTCCATCGGCCTTACTTGACCCGGGTAGAAAAAATTTTATTACATCAAGAGGTCCCCAAAAAGAAGAATTATGGGACATGTTTACACAAGTAAAAAATTAATCTTTCATTACTGGATGCAATAAAACAAGTACCTGCTTATGCTAAATTTTTAAAAGAAATATGCACACAAAAAAGACAACAAAAGAAGAAAATGCCTAAGCTGGTGGATTTAACCGGGCAAGTAAGTGCAGTTTTAAATGGGGAGCTTCCTCCTAAGCTTCAAGATCCGGGTACGCCATTACTTAACATTCAAGTTGGTAATTTTCAAATGGCAAAGGCGTTACTAGATCTTGGAGCCGGGGTAAGCATTTTACCAGGGGGTTTGTATGATCAATACGACTTAGGTCCATTAGCAAGGGTAGAGACAACGGTTGTATTAGCCGATTTGTCTCATAAGCTACCTCGGGGGATGGTTCAAAATGTGATTGTGAAAATTGATGAGTTCTACTACCCGGTTGACTTTTTAGTATTGGATTACTCATTTGCAGACCCAAAACAACAACAAATGTTATTTTGGGTCGGCCATTTTTGAGCACCGCACATGCTGTGATCGATTGTAGATTTGGTACAGTCGATATGACTTTTGGGAATAGAAAAATGCGTTTGAATGTTTTTACTAACAATTCTAATGCTGATGGTGTTGATGTGTGTTTCATGGCAGATTTAGTCGACGGATGCAACCCGCATGAGTATGAGGAAAATGGTACGGATGTTTGTTTGTGTGATTTTTCTGAACAGGTACATGCTTGTGCATTAAGGGTTGAAGAGGAAAAACAGGATGCTATGGCTTTGAAGGAAGGTAGACCACCATGGACTCACCAATTTGAAGGTTTGCCAGTAGAGATAAGCTCGGGTACTAAACCATCATTAGAAGAACCACCAAAGTTGGAGCTTAAGAACTTGCCAAGCCATTTGAAGTATGCCTTTCTAGAGGATAATGACACATTACCGGTCATTATTGCCTCTAATTTAGAAATGGCGCAAGAACAATCTTTATTAGAGGTTCTCAAGGAGAACAAAGGAGCTATTGGATGGACGATTGCGGATCTCAAGGGAATTAGTCCATCAATTGTAATGCACAAGATAATCACCACCAAAGATTCAAAACCAACACGGGAAGCTCAAAGGCGATTAAATCCGAATCTAAGGGAGGTAGTAAAGAAGGAGGTAATTAAATGGTTGGACGTGGGAATTATTTATCCAATTTCGGATAGTGCTTGGGTAAGTCCTACCCAAGTTGTGCCTAAGAAGGCGGGCATTCAAGTAGTTAAGGATGAAAGCGGTGAACAAATTGCCACCCGACCAGTTACCGGGTGGCGTGTGTGTATTGACTACCGTAAATTGAATGCCGCACTTCTAAGGACCATTTCCCGCTGCCTTTCATTGATCGAATTATTGAAAAATTATCAGGTCAAAAATACTACTGTTTCTTAGATGGGTATTCGGGTTACAATCAAATAGCAATACACCCAGATGACCAACACAAGACCACCTTCACTTGTCCATATGGCACCTTTGCCTTTAGGCGAATGCCATTCGGTTTGTGTAATGCACCAACGACTTTCCAACGATGTATGATAAGTATCTTATCAGACATGGTTGGAGAGTCACTTGAAGTGTTTATGGGTGACTTTTCAATTTTTGGCACTAGTTTTGAATCTTGTCTCAACGAATTACAAAAAGTTTTAAAAAGATGTGTTGAGAAAAATTTAGTGCTTAGTTGGGAGAAAAGTCATTTTATGGTGCAAGAGGGTGTTGTGTTAGGTCATGTAGTATCGGAAAGGGGGATGGAGGTGGATAAGGCAAAAATAAAGGTAATCTCATCTTTGCCACCACCGAAAAATGTTAAGGGTGTAAGGTCATTCTTGGGACATGCAGGCTTTTATAGACGTTTTATCAAAGGTTTTAGTGTTATCACCAAGCCTTTATGTAATTTGTTATTAAAAGATGCTCCATTTGACTTTACTGACGAATGTTTGCAAGCATTTACTGTTTTGAAGGAACAGCTGGTCAAGGCTCCTATTTTGCAACCACCGGATTGGTCAAAGCCATTCAAGATCATGTGTGATGCAAGTGACACTACAATTGGTGCAGTTCTGGGTCAACGAGTTGATAAGAAGCCGGTGGTAATTTATTATGCAAGTAAAACCTTATCTGAAGCGCAACTGAATTACACTACGACCGAGAAAGAATTATTAGCGGTGGTGTATGCTTTGGATAAGTTTCGATCGTATATCTGGGGGAGCAAAGTGGTTGTTTATTCGGATCATAGTGCGGTCCGGTATTTGATGGAGAAAAAAGACGCGAAGCCCCGTTTAATTCGATGGGTGTTGTTGTTACAAGAGTTCGATCTAGAGATACGGGATAAAAAGGGGAGCGAGAATGTAGTAGCAGATCATTTATCTCGGATCCCGGTGGAAGAAACTGACGATGTGAGTGAAATAAATGAAAGGTTTCCGGATGAGCAACACTTAGCCGCTTCCATTTCTGCTGCACCGTGGTATGCTCATTATGTAAACTACCTAGCCACAGGGGCCATCCCAAATCATTGGACGAAAAAGCGACGACAACAATTTATGGTCCAAGTGAAACAATACATTTGGGATGAACCGGATCTTTTTAAGATCGGACCTGATCAAGTCATTCGAAGGTGTGTGCCAGAAACTGAGGTGTTGGAAATTCTGACTCATGCTCATTCATCCGCATGTGGGGGTCACTTTAGTGGTCAAAAGACCGGTTACAAAGTGCTCACTTGTGGGTTTTATTGGCCTACAATTTTCAAGGATGCAAGAGATTATGCAAAGAATTGTTTGAATTGTCAAAAGATAGGCAGCTTATCAAAACAAGATGAGATGCCAATGCAACCGATCCTTGTGGTTGATATATTCGATGTTTGGGGCATCGACTTCATGGGCCCTTTCCTAAACTCATGTGGTTATTTGTACATTCTTGTTGCAGTGGATTATGTCTCGAAGTGGGTTGAAGCAATTGCAACACGAACCAATGATCACACGGTGGTATGTAAGTTTGTGCAATCTAACATCTTTTCACGGTTTGGGGTGCCTCGGGTAATTATAAGCGATGGTGGATCACATTTCAAGAATTTCAACTTTGGGAAATTGTTAAAAAGGTTCAATGTGAACCGTAGAATTACAACTCCATATCATCCACAAACTAGTGGTCAAGTAGAGGTGTCAAATCGTCAAATTAAAGAAATCTTGATGAAAACCGTTCGAGTTGATAGGAAAGATTGGTCGGTGAAGTTGGACGACGCACTATGGGCATACCGAACAGCGTATAAAACACCAATTGGAACAACTCCGTATCGGTTGGTGTATGGGAAAGGTTGCCATTTACCAATGGAGTTAGCTCATAGAGCTTGGTGGGCAGTCAAGAATGTCAACATGGAGTATAATGAAGCTGGCGAGTTAATAAAGTTGAAGTTGTGTGAGTTAGAAGAAATCCGGGATGAGGCATATGAATGTGCATCTGCTTACAAGGACAAGCTTAAAAGGGTTCATGATGTGAAGTTACGGAAGAGAATTTTTGCAGAAGGGCAAAAGGTGTGGTTATATAACTCTAAGCTTAAGTTTTTTCCTGGCAAGTTAAAAAGCAAATGGATGGGACCGTATGTGATCACAAGAGTGGGTCAATTTGGTGAAATAGAGATTGAAGACCCAAAGGATCATGTGAAACAAGTGGTAAACGGTCACCGCCTCAGACCATACTTAGATGGGAATGACTTGAAAACGCTTGAAGTGGACAAGGAGAGCTACATCCTCCATCCACTGGAGGACGGTAATGTTTAAGAGGCCCAGGTTTGCGGTAGTGTAAATAATTAGTTTTGTTTTTATTGTGTTTTGTTTTGTTTTGTTTGTTTGCAAATTCGGTGTTTTCGTTCGGGTAACATATAGTTTTAGGATCATGTTGGGGACAACATGGGATTTTCGAGGGGGTAGGTAATTTCTATCTTATTGACATTTCATGTTTTACCATATCATATTTAAATTTTTCCAAAGATCAATTAAAAAAAATTGAAAAATTGAAAACCCTCCACCGTACCTTACGGTGGCTACCGTAAGGTACGGTGGAGTGGGGGTTTGTTTGTCAATACGGTAGAAGCTTACTGCCTTACGGTGGGTTTGTGATGCTGTCTCCACCGTACCTTACGGTGGCTACCGTAAGGTACGGTGGACCTGGAATGGCCGGGCTTCAGCATTTAAAAAAATTAATATTTTCTTTCACTTTTTAAACCCACGGGACTCTCCTTCAAATCACCATTTTCATCTTCTTCTCATTCTCCATAACATCCATAACTCTTTCAACCTTCAATCTTCCATATCTTCTTCAATTCTTAACCAAATCACATGATTCTTGAGTCTATCTTGACTAGAATTTCACGTAGATTCTGATTTTGAGAAGATAATTGCAAAAAAACGAAGTTTGCTGGTCCGAATAGCAAGCCCTAGTTCCGGAATTTTTGGGGGTTTTCAAGCTTTTGTCTTTCTTGGCATTTAACATCATCAAGTGAAGGTATGTCGCATTGTTTTGTTGTTTTTGATGGTGCATTGTGAAGATTAAGGTGATATTTTGTTGTTCTCATTGGTTCATACACATTTGCTTGTTTTTGGGTTGTATTTGGAATGACATGGTTGTTTGATCATTGTTATGGACTATTTGGTTTTATTTATGATGAAATGACCATTTGCTTGTTATGATAGATGTAATTTGATGATAAAGTTGTGAACTTGGTAACCTTTACATTGTAAAGGCATCATGCCCAATTTTTGTAAGAATCAAGTATGAAAATTCATTGTTCACTAACATTTACAATCATAGTAACAAGCAAGTGTGGGGATTTATTAAAAAGTGGGACTGATTTGTTGTGTATTTTGGTTGTGTTGTTTGTCCTGTGTGTAGGAAAATGGTGAAAACTAGTGTACCCTTGGGAGCTAGTTCATCTTCAAGAGATAAAGGCAAGCAACCGGAAACGCAATCGAAAAGAAGAAAATATGTTGGAAGAGACGATGACACTGAGGAGGATGAGGATATGGTGGAACTGAACATGGCTAACAAACCAAAATGGGAAGCTGGTCCATTAGATGAGAACCCGATTGAGTGGCAAGCAATATTGTTCCATGATCAGATGAGAGGGTTACAAAATAGAGGGGGTGCATTCATTTGTGAAAGAGAGGTTAAGGAGAGTGAGTTCGGTCCTTTCAATGTGTTTGCTAGATTTCGAGCATTAGGATGGGAAGCAGCACTTAAGTGTTATGACAAAGATAACAAGAATTTGTTCATGGAGGAAATTGAAGAATGGATGGTGACTTTACAGTGTAATAGATATGATAAACCATCTCAAATGAAGCTAACAGGTGAAGTGAATGGGGTCAAGGTGGAAATGTCCTTTGAGACCTTAAGAAAGTTGGCTAAGTATGACAGTTTGTCGTCCCGTGATTATATGATTCCAAGTTTGGATGATCTGTTGATAAAGCCGGATAAACATCCGAGATGGAATGATATGTTGGAAGCTTTGTTTTTACCGGGTACCTATCATGGAACTTTGCTTAGAAGAAATTTAAAGATAGAAGCAAAATTGCTTCTAGCCATTAGTATCGTAAATGTTATACCAAGAAGGGCTGACAAGCGAGAAGTGAGATACCCGGAGATACCCATTCTTTATTCACTGCTCAATGGGGCTCCACGTTTCCCGATTAGATATCTGATAATGAAACACTTATGGATGTGTCGAAATAAAGTGGGAAGGCGCATTATCCCGTATTGCAGAATCATCATGGGACTATTGAAGCAACAAAAGGCTATCACGTCGGAAGATAAAGGTAAGCCAAAGAAGCATAAGCCGTTTGAGTTGACAAAGATGGGTATGGGATGGACGTATAGTCAGTCAGAAAGGTATCATAAGCTGAAGTCAGAAGGCCAAAGATGGAGGGTTTTAAAAGCCGACGCAAGGATGCTTATGCCGGGTGAGCAAGATGACCCGGAAAGTGAAGATGAACAACCTAGCGGGGATGAAGATTATGAAGAGGAGCCTAGAGGAGGAGATGCCGATGTGGGTTAAGGGAGTTCGAGTCGGGCATATGGTGGTAGTTTCTTTGACTATACGGAGCGGTTGTTTGAGGAGAATTAGGCATACGAGGGTACAATGCAACAGGTTATTGAGAATCAACGTCCTCCGGCTTTAATATTTGACACTTGGTCAGGATCGGAGCGCACTACTTTTGATCACCAAACCACGATGAGTGCGAGCATGGAAAGAGCTTTGAAACAAAACTTTGACCGTCAAGAAGCATGGAATCGCGCACATGCTTATTCCTTTGAGGTGGAGGTAAATAATCGATATGCAGATGATCAAGCTCGAAGGATGCATGCGGACTGGCATGCAGGGCGGCCGGTGGTTGTGGATCCACCTCCGGTGGATTATGCGTCTCTACCACCTTACGATGGTAGTATATTGTATCCGACCCCGCCGCTCCATCATTCACAATGGATAGATCCTCGTCGACAATAAGGCGCATCGCCGCAAGAGGAAAGTGGTAGCGGTGCATTTGCTTTCGGAGAATGGAATGACATGATGTCTTCTATCTTCGGGCCTCCTCAGCCCCGCTACTATTAGTCAGGTTGTGTTCTTTCTTGTACATTTTGTGAATATTTGTTGGTTTGTTATGTTTATGGATGGGTGGATGGGTGGAGTTAAGTAATGTTGCTTTGTTTTGGGCTATGCGCGAGTTGGTGGTGTGTTGCTATTTTAAAAAAAAGATATATATATATATATATATATATAAATGAAAATATCAAAAAGAAATCTATGGTTTAAGTCTATGAACGTTTGGTTTGTTTAAGCGATCAAATCTTCCTAAAACCGTACATTGGGGTCAATGTACCTCAAGTGTGGGGATGGGGAGAAATTTTGAAGTTTTTAAAAGAAAATTGATGTTTTTTTAAAAAAATTCAAGCAAAACATTGTGAGAATTTGAACACCTTGGATTAACTCCGAATGATGCATTGGCAACCTTTAATCATTCTTATTCTTGGTGAGAGTTGAAGCCACACTTGTAGATAAATAACACATTTCTTTGTGAGAATGGCAACAGGTGGGGGTGCATTAGAACTTGTGCTTGAATACGATCCGAGACTTTAAGTTGGATGTGAATGTGAAAGGAATAAGGTCAATTAAGTAGCCTCGTCTTTGATGTGTGCGAGTGTGGGATTTGGGAGGTTGGACCTCATAAATTATATATATGAGCTTGGTTGCGAGAGGGGCAGGGGTTTGGACATTTAGTTGCCCAATGTTGTGCCTAAAAGCCTATCGTTTGTTACCCCTTAGCTAGTTACTTCAAAATTTACCTGACTTGACCTGGTCTTATAGTGTTATTAGTTGTTTAGTAACTGCAATCATCTTCAATGCTATGTAGAAGATTTGCATGAAGATTTCGTGTTTGTTTTATTATTATTAAAAAAATAATAATAATAATAAAATAAATAAATATAGATAAAAATTTTGGAAAAAGCGATGAAAAAAAGAGGAGGAGAAAAATGAAACGAAAAAAAAGGGATTGAAGTTGAGTACCTTGTTCATAGTATTAGGTTTGTTAGTTAGTTGTTTTTGTTATTGTGTAATAAAAGACCAGGTTAAGTTTTCGCTTCTTCATATATATTCCATTTCCTACCCATACACCTAGCCACGTTACAACTTTGAATTCCCTTTGATATGCATTCATGTTTGGCAATTGTTAAGAGAAGGGTCGATTTAGGTACAAGCTTATAGTTGTGCAACCACCGTTTGCCTTTTGTGTGTCTAGCTCATGGATGCTAGTGCTTACTTGTCTCTGAGAGGAGGGACATAGCCAGGGGTGTGTCATTTTGGTTGTTACGAAAGGGTTAGTAAAAAGTATTACATGTTTATGCTTGGGTTACATTGATCGCTTGTTTGAAATTGATTAGATATGTTGCTTGGGACAAGCAACGGTTAAGTGTGGGGATGTGACGGGTGGTTCAAGGAACAACCCTTTTATGATGTTAAAACGCGTAACATTCTCTCATTAATCGTGTAATTATCTTGAATTAGATAACTACAGTTGCTTATGTTTCAGGTATGTTGGGAGCTAAAAATGGAGAAAACGTTGCGAGCGTGGAACGAAGTGGACGTGTGTGGAAAGAAGAAAAGAAGAAACAAATATTCAGGGCTCCACCGTACCTTACGGTAGCCACCGTAAGGTACGGTAGACCCCAAATCCTGAATTTTTCCACCGTAATACAGAAGCTTTCCACCGTATTATCCCTGTGGCTACCGTAACTTACGGTGGCTACCGTAAGTTACGGTAGAGGTGACTTTTTGCACAAGTGGATTCATATATTAAAATCACAAGTGGAGGTGCTTTTGAGGGAAAGATGGAAATATGACGAGTCTTTGGCTGAAAGTAGGGGACTTTTGGCTGTATTATTTTGTTTAAAAACATTGGAAAACAATGGATTTAAAAAGTGAATCTCTTTTGAACAAGAACATTCGGGTGGTGAGATTCAAGTATTGTTTTGGCTAAGCTCTTGGTAATCTTCTTAGATGTGTTGAAGAACAAGATCTTTGGTACTCAATCCTTGTTATTTCAGTTTGATTGTTATGAATTGTATCTTGAAACTTGTTTTCATGCATAAAACTATGAGTGGCTAGTCTTCTTGTGTGTTTCCTTTTGGTTTGAAGGATTTGTAACTTTGATCATGTTGGTGTTTTCTATTTATGGGATGATGAAATTGATCTTGTGATTGTTTTGCATGATGATTGTGTATTATGTGTAATGGGTCATTCATGGATTGCTTAACTTTGACCATACGTTCTTGATGCCATAGGCAAATCTTGATTTAGTGGAAGGGTTGGGTAATTCAATAGTGATACTGATTATCGAGAGATAACCTTGCGAATACAAGTACTTAGTCCTCTTTGATCACACATAAGCACACACTCATGAACCATGTCTATGTGGTTCTTCCCAATTAACACCGATATCATCATTTGTTAAAATCCGGATACCAAAGGGAAACATATCTCTCATTACTGATTGTTACAAACCAAATTACTTTTATTTCTTGCTTTAAGCCAATTCAACAAATCAACAGATTATTGAACCTTACTTATTTATCATCTTAGTTAAATTTAGGTAATTGCAATTTGCTTGAGTTAACACATATTCCACAAACTCCCTGTGTTCGATACCCACTTACCGCTAGCTAATTAGTAGTATTTGGTTTTAAATTTGATTGAGACTTCGACCTCACGTCAATTGGTGACGGATCCTATTCTTGCTGTACCCGAAGGAACTGGGGATTTCAGATATACAGTGATGCTTCAAAAATGGGTTTAGGTTGCGTCCTTATGCAACATGGGAAGGTGATCATGTATGCTTCTCGACAACTTAAACGTTATGAAGTAAATTACCCCACACACGACCTAGAACTTGCAGCAGTTGTGTTCGCTTTAAAATATGGCATCACTATTTGTATGGTGAGACTTGTGATATCTTTACGGATCACAAGAGCCTAAAATATATTTTCACACAAAAAGAACTCAACATGAGTCAAAGAAGATAGTTAGAGCTTCTAAAAGATTATGATGCTAAGATTCAATACCATCCGGGGAAAGCAAACGTGGTTGCAGATGCTCTTAGTAGAAAAAGTTCGGGTAGCCTATCATGTCTTACTACTCAACCTGAAATTATTTCAGATTTGGCTCGTCTTGAGGTGGAGGTTCACACCAAAGAAGCAGATGGTAGCATAGCTCACCTAAGAGTTGAACCTACCTTGGTGGCGCGTATTAAAGAAGCTCAATAGGAAGATGGTGAATTATGGGCTATTATACAAAATATAACGGAAGGCAAGCAACAAGAATTTCGACTCGATGACGACGATGTGGTATGGCAAGGTGATAGATTGTGTGTTCCAGCAGATCCTAATATTCGAGAAACATTAATGAAAGAGGCTCATAGCTCCCAATTCTCTATTCACCCGGGTTCAACGAAAATGTATAACGATTTGAAGAAAAACTTCTGGTGGGGTGGAATGAAGAAAGATATTGCTGAATTTGTGGCAAAGTGTCTCACTTGCCAACAGGTAAAAATAGAACACCAAAGGGCTAGTGGTCTTCTACAACAACTTGAAATTCCTGTTTGGAAGTGGGAAGATATTACTATGGATCTGGTTACTGGACTCCCTAAGACGTTGAGAAAGAATGATGCAGTATGGGTAGTAGTTGATCGACTTACAAAATCAGCTCATTTTCTACCTATTCAAGAGAAGTTCTCCGCTAGTCGATTGGCAGAAATATTTCAGAAAGAGATTGTTAGACCTCATGGCACACCCATGTCAATTGTTTTAGATCGGGACCCACGATTCACGTCACAGTTTTGGAAGGGATTTCAGAGAGCTTTTGGTACAAAGTTGAAGTATAGTACTGCCTTTCACCCTCAAACGGACGGTCAGTCTGAAAGGACCATCCAAACGTTAGAAGACATGTTGAGGGCTTGTGCTTTAGAATGGAATGGAAACTGGGATGATTATATTTGCTTGGTCGAGTTTGCATACAACAATAGTTGGCATGCAAGTATTGATATGGCGCCATTTGAGTTGTTATATGGGAGAAAATGTCGAGCTCTGATTTGTTGGAATGAGGTAGGTGAGCAAGTTATTGAAGGACCTGAGTTGGTCAGAATTACTAATAAGAAGGTGGAACTAGCAAAGCAGAAATTGAAAGAGGCCTGCTCTCTTCAGAAAAGCTACGCTGACCAACATCGAAGGGAAGTAGAATTTGTACCAGGCGAACATGTTTTTATTAAAGTCTCTCCATGGAAGGGTGTTCGTCGCTTTGGTCTTAAAGGAAAGCTTGATCCTAGATTCATCGGTCCTTTTGAGGTGTTGGAAAGAGTAGGAGAAGTGGCGTACCGCATAGCTTTACCTCCGGCACTATCTCATGTGCATAATGTGTTTCACGTGTCTACACTACGAGGTTATAATTATCACCCGATTCATGTCGTGCAATACCCGTTCCATAAGATTCAAGAAAACCTTTCATGTGAGGAAGAAGCGGAGGCAATCCTAGGGCGTGAGGAAAGAATAATGCGAAAGAAAACCATACCGTTTGTGAAAGTCTTGTGGAAGAATCATTCAGAAAGAGAAGCAACATGGGAACTTGAGGACTCTATTCGGGAGCGCTACCCATATCTTTTTTAGTAAAGGTACGCTATATATTTTGTTGATTTCGGGGACGAAATCATTTTTAGGGGTATGTGTTATAATAACCGTCATTACATTTAAAATCGTATGTAGAGTACTAGTGTTTCATATCCATTTTAGTGGAAACTTAGACGTTTAGAATAAAACCCTTGAGTTCCACCACCCGATCGTGTTCTTAGAATTTCGGGGACGAAATTCCATTAACGGTATAGAGATGAAATAACCTAAGTGAAAAGAAAAATAAATTAAATAAATAATACTTAGAAAATAATAATGATAACAATGATAACAATAATAACAAAAATAACAATAATAATAGTCATACAACTTCATGTATAAATTAAATAAATAAATACAAAAAAGAAAAGCATGAGCCGTCCTGATGACCTAATCTTCAAATCAAAAGTTGTTCTTCTTTTCCTTATCTACAACAACAAACAACACCGACGATCATGGAGTTCAACCCTCATCTCCACACAATTAAGGTGATATTAAACGGACCCTCAACCTTAAACCATTCTTACGAAAACCCTCATCAAATTCACTTCCCATTGGACTTCTCTGTTTTGGGTCAGAAGTTGCTGTTGAACACTATCATATCGCAAGCTATTGATCCTCCATTTGAATTCGTTTAGGCTTGGCTTTGAGTTCGCAATTGAGGTAAAGTAAGACCCATGTTCTTCCTGCTATGTCTCCTGTTCTGGTTCTATTTTTATTACTTCCAAATCTCCTCACAAATAGGGCTCAGTCAATTTGTTGCAGCCACTGATTTGAAGCGCCTAAAACCAAGACAACCTTCTGATCCAGAGCCCTCGTTGACTGCACACTCTGAGGTAAATCTTTTGTCGCCTATCCTGGTCATCTATTGCTAAATAAGATGAAATATCCTATGGTTAATGGGTCACTTGCGATTAGCACAGGTTAACCTTCTAGTAGTCCTTAATATTAAAATCAATCAAAAACTTTAAACTAACTAGTATCCAGGTTTCTTTCAATTAATAGGGGGTACCTCATGAAGTAATTTATATATGTGGTTAGAACGGTAATAGAAAAAGAATAACTAAATAATTGAGACGATACTACTTCTATTTATACTTCAATAGCATAATATTAATTAATTTGAATGTTGTCTGTTGCTTAGTTCTTTCACAGTTGCAACACTTTTTTGACCCGTAACATACAAAACTACATAGAATATAGAATTCTAAGAATTAGATTATATCAAAGATTAATCTTTAATTCTATAAAATAAAAAGACCTGATGGGATTATGTTGACCAGTTAATAGTTTACTTCTATTCTTATAAAGATACATAATGGGTCAAAGGATTAACTAAAGTTATATCGAGTTGGCTTTTGTTGTTCGTTCACCCGTCTTGAGTCAAGTCCTGTTTACTTATTTATCACCCAATCCATTCTCTGTTCAGTCAATCTGTTGATTTATGTTGGCTGCTACTGCTTGGTTCCTAATAATCCAGTTGGGTTTTTAGAAGATAATGAATAGGATTAATATAAAATAATTCTGATTTAGAGGTTAAATTCATTCGTGATAGGTTCGTGAACACGTTGGTGGAACTTTGAGACATTAAGAGAAATTATACACTTATTGATGTCACACCCTCAATTTCCACAAATGGGGTTTTTACCGTTAGGCGTGTGACATACCAGGATCTCAGACACGGTCATATCAGACGACACTATATGAGTTTAAAAATAAATGTTTGACTTAAATCAGAGTAAACAATAAATAATAAGTTAAACATCAGTGCGGAAGCGAATAAACGAAATGTAAACAATACTGAAAGTCTGAAAATGCTATATCAAAACAATATTTAATGCAAGATAGTGAATCTGATGAATGCATGTCCTGAGTGCGTTCTTAATTGTGCATCATGAGCTTAAGCGTTCCTGTGACCTGAGAAAACATGCTAAAGTGTGTCAACATAAAGTTGGTGAGTTCACAGGTTTATCACAGATAAAATGTTTGTAACTGTTTGTAAATGTTTGTAACTGTTCGACTGTTTGTAACTGTTCGACTGCTCGAATGGTATAGTAATTAAAGCATATCGATAGGTAGCTAGCCTATAATCATGTGTTAGGACCGCGTACGTACGGAGTACTAACTGATTCTTCGTTATACCGGATCAAATAGTGCGGAATTCTATTTGATTGGTGATCCAATCAGGGAGAACGTAATCAAGATCAAACCTAACGATTAGAAAACATTAAGAATGGACTAGGGATGATCTTAGACATTCTATGAACTTGGAATGGACGAACAAGACGCTCTGGGTCGACTAGGGTTACCAGTATTCGAAGTCTCACTCTTTACCACGAATTAGGTGGTATTTATAGGTAAGGGTTTCTCATTCGTGCGACTGAACTATACGCATGGTTCAGTCGTGCGATTGAGCTATGCGCTTGATCTATACGCATGACTGAGCATTCAGTCGTACGACTGGTTCAATCTCATGCTCTAGTCTTACGACTGATCCAGTCTCCTGGTTCAGTCGTGCGACTGAGTCATTCGCATGAAGTTGTTCATGCGTATGGTCCATTGGCATGGGCCATTCGCATGATAACTTATAATGATAAGTTTGAACGTATTAGTTATCATTACATTACGCATATCAATTAAAACAATCACCTATATAATTTATCAACCATACATTACACAACTCATTAATGAAACATTAAACATTATAAGCACATACAACCATTTGCATTTCATTAATCATCTTTCAATTACATATATGTAAGACATTACAAAGATATTACATTGAGATCAGAATCTAGTACATATGTATCAACAAACTCCCCTTTGGACCTAGATTCATCTAACGTCTTACTTGACCCATAACCTCTTTAAATTTCTTGTACTTCTCCTCTCTTGTAACTCCTGCATGTATTTCAAATGCAAAGCAGAGTCTGATCACGTTTTGGAATTGGAGGGCTTGTACAATATCTTGCGCGTCATAGAACAGTGGCCACTGGTATAAAGTATAAACATCTTCAGCTGACAAGTTAGTAAGCCACATTGGGTCGAATACCCTGATAACCTCCATTTGTCCTTCTTTATTTAGAACAATGACCGCTTCTCCTGTTCGCCAATTGTAGTACCACCACTTGAAGTGTGAAGTGATGTCCTGTGGCATTTCCCTTAGAGGGATTTAGACATGGTACGCGGTGGACGCCACTTCAGCACTATCTTGGGTTTCCCAGTTCGTGGATCCACTTCAGACCTTCTAATGTACCTCGTAGGTTGCTGAGGCCTGAAGTTTACCCACCGGGTGTGGTACCTTTCTTCAGTGCAGCTTCGAACCATCCTGACATCTTTCTAGGATCAGCATAAAGCAGCTTCAGCTTTGCCAGTTGGTTTAGCTCAAAACCAGGTAGAGTTTTTGATCGTGTGGGAATCTAAAATACTCAATACCTTTCTCCCTCTTAACTGCATAAGCATTAAGATCATCAAAATAAGCCCACGATATAATCTTGCCCGACACCTTTTGGTGTTTCTTCACTTTATACAACTTTGTGTAGACATTTGACGTTGAAGCACTTCGTTGGGCTCGTAGATCTTCAAAACATGCAGCCCATTCAGCCTTTCTAACTTTGACTTCCTCCTCTGTGGCTCGGGCTGTCTCTCTTGTTTATCAGATTCTTCTTCCATTTTATCCAGAGTCTCGAAGGTCTCACTGACCAGATTGTCATCCAGATTTGGAATGACATAACCTTCGGTGTCTGTGTACTCTGGATAATGTTGGTCTGTCACATCTTCTATTTCGATCTCATCAACATCACGCAGTTCTTCATCACTGTCTACTTGGACTTCTGGAGCGTCTTTCACTATTTCGTCGGCATTTAACTTGAACATTTCGGCCAACTGCTCTTTAGTGAAACTGTGTACTATCTCTCCCTCTTCGGGGGTGTATTCGACTGACCTCCTTACGATTCCCTGCAGATCAAGAATCATTGTTAACTGACGCTTGACCTGCTGAAGGGGTTCAACATCGTATTTGTCTCTTTGAAAATTTGGATCTGCTTGATTTAAACATGCAACACAGTACTTATTAGTAAGTAATCAAGCACAATCAACATTAAGTAAATAGATATAAACATCAATTACATAATATTAAGTTTAACACAATGTTCAAGTACAAAAGCTTTTAATACAAAGACATAAATAGCTAGTCGGTACTTTTGTCTTCAATCGATGGAGTATCATCAGGTGGAGCAGAAGTAGAGGATCTTTGGTCTTGACGTCGCTTAGTGCGCCTCTCTTCTGTTGCTTCAGCACCTTGATCTCCAGCAACATCTTCTCCTTCATCATCACCATCATCATTCTTGTCATCCCCTTCTTCACCTTCCTCACTTTCATCATCATCATCATCTTCATCCTCATCATCATCGTCCTCCTCAACATCATCTCCTTCACCAATCTTGAGGGACTCACTTCGAGTCCCTTTGAGCTTAAGCAATATTGACTTGTTTGCAGCTTCTAACTCCTCCAGCTTCTTATCCGACTCAGCTTTGTGCTCTAGGAGACCTGTGATCTGATCAGTCTGTTGAGAGATCAGCTATGCTGGGAAGAAGTCAACTCTCGCAACTGATGTATCTCAGCAGTCTGGGAGGAACTCAACTCTCTCAGCTGCTGTATCTGAGCCGTCTTTGCCTCATCCAAAAGCCAGCAGCTTGAGCACCATGCTGTTTAGTGCTGCAAGCTGCTCTACCACAGAAACTGGTGGTATGAATGAGCTGGATGGAAAAGATGAGGGTCCTGTTTGGTGAGTAGTGGTGGTTGTGGTGGCTGTGGTGAATATGGGAGAGGGAGTGAATGAAGTGGTAGGGGGTACAGTGGTGGTGGTGGTGGATGTGGAGTGTGAGATGTAGGGATAGTGGTGGTGGCTTGAGAGGTTTGGGATGGTGTAGAGGTGGTAGCTGTGGTAGTGACAGATGTGGTGAACCTCAGTCTCTTTCCCTTCTTACCATGCGGACGCGCCATGGTCTTCCTCCTTTTACCAGTGGACAACGGTGCTCCTCCTCTGTTGCTAGGCTCATCAGGGCATACGAAGGATCAGACTCTGTGCGTGTATCCCCTGATGCACCAGACTGTCCACCGATAACCCTCAGTCCTCTCTCGGTGGCAACCACTTTGCTGCCAACCCTCTTGGTCAAACCTTCTTCTTCGCTTTCTTCTTCATCATCAGGAGGGCAAAAATCATGAACAAACCCGGCAGTCGCCGTGACTGTGTGTGGTGGTGATGGCTGAGCTGTATGAGTAAAGGGGCCCTCAGAAGAAACTGGCCCACCGTCTCCGTCATGACTATCATCATCATCTGAGTCATCAGATGGTATAGCAATCACCTCAGTGTCAGACTCACTGTCGTCATGACGCCATTTGCGCCTCCTTGGCGCCACATAATCTCCCGGGCCAGATGCCCTATCAATCTCTTCAACACGGGCTTCACCTGCTTGCCCTATATACCTTCATTCTGCCCAGAGTGGTGTCATCCATGATCTCCAACACCACTGCATCGCTCTTCTCTTTGGGCAGATCGGGCAACTTCTCATCGAAAATCAGCTGAAGAAATCGTGGGTACATGCAAAAACCTTCTTTTCCCTTTGCCTCCAAGTTCTCGATCAGATAAGTAAAGATCATGTTGGAGAAGCTGAAGGGGTGGTTTAGGACCAATGCAACATAGGCATTCTGGATTTGGTCAGATAAATCATCAACTCCGAGACGCGATGCACTTGAGTATAACATGTGCTAGATACTTGTACTGGGGGCTCAGGTTGCTCTTGTTCAGCACACCTGAGTTGATGTCCCCACAGTAACCAATCCTCAGAAAGCAACCTCGAACAGTGAGCGGATGCAGCTTTAGCGGATGATCCTCATCGTCTCCAAATCCCAACACTCGACGGATATCAGCTGCTGTGATCTCGATCTCCCTACCAAGGATGGTACTTCTGATGCGGTAGGGTTCCTCAGATCGATCAACCGATGCTCCCTCCCAGAATGATTCTGAATGGACTGGTAGGGAGTGCATGGTGTAGAGATGGCTCTATATATACGTGATCTCTTCAGAAAGTCGATGATACCTGCAAACTCACCACCATTCCTTGAGGTGGAATCAACGATTAGCTATCTGCCTATAACAATTTACACATGCACGTTAGAACATAAAGAAACAGGGTTTGACCAAATCAGATAGAATCAGTTCAGTTCAATCGTGCGATTGAACGATGCGACTGAATTCAGTCGGTTGAACATTGATACGACTGGGCTTCAATCGGTTAAGCAATAATGCGACTGGGCTTCAATCGGTTGATATGTCATGCGATTGGGTTCAATTGGGTGACTGAACCTGCGATTGGGTCAGCCGACTGAATGAACTCTTTCGCATGATTCATTCGGCCGATTGAATGAATCGTCCCTTTCAATCGTGCGGTTGAAGTTCATTCTGGAGTCCAGTCGTATGACACACTCAACCCATTCGCATTCTTCATTCGACCGATTGAATGAGTCGCCCCTTTCAATCGTGCGATTGAAGTTCATTCTGGGGTCCAATCGCATGATGCACTGATCGATTCCATTTAAAACTCAGATTGATCAATTTGTAAGTTTAAACTTTAAGTTTATGTTCTTTGGACTCGCAATCATGTATCTAACTCACTAAATTCATTGATTTTAACATTTAAGTGATTAAGTTAGTTTCTTGTTCAAACTTAGTGTCGGTTCAATAACTAGGTCATATACGTTCGGATTCAAAACAAATTGACTGTAAACATCATCAATCATTCGCGTAATACCTGTATAACAATGCCAATATGTCAGAAATCGAATATAATAGATGTTTGAGATCAAATAAAATTTTGGCAGAGTAACGGTGCGATTTTGAGAATTAGGGCGAATGGGGTCTGCGATCGACTGAGTGCCCTATTTATACTAAAACTCATCTCAGTCGGGCGACTGAACCCATTCGCTCAATTCATTCGGCCGACTCAATCTCCAGTCGTACGACCGAGTCTAATCGCATGACTTAGTCGTGCGATTGAAACTGGGTCGTACGATTCACTCAATCGACCAGTTCCAATCGCTCAATTGACCTCCATTCGCACGTTTGACCTAGTCGGTCACTTTCAATCGGCCGATTGGGCTCATTCGCATGGCCCAATCGTACGATTGTCTTCAATCGTATATCCCATTCGTATGACTGGATCATACTCATCATGAAGTCGTGCGATTGGGCTATACTTGTGCCATTTTAGTCATTTCATTTACCGACACATAGTTTTCTTAAACAATTGATAAAACATTATGTGCAATTGATCATCTCAGACATGATCACTTTTAAATTAACACACCCATTGATCACCTCAGACGTGATCCATTTATCCACCCGATCACCTCAGACGTGATCCATTTATCCACCCGATCACCTCAGATGTGATCCTTTTAACCTTTCAGAAACAATTTGTTTAAGTAAACGTTAAGCTCGTTTAGTGACATTAACAGATAACAATATACACAGTCCGACATTGACACACTTATACTAATAAATTGAAAAATTTTAAACTACGAACAAAATGAACATCTTTTTGTGATTTTTGTTAGGGCAGGTTTGTGTAGCCTATTAGCATTGACATTATATCAAGAACAGACTCATTTGGAATCAGACAGGCATATACACCATTAACATTTTGTGCTAATTACACCTTGCATGATGACATATCACAGTTTGTACTGATCTAAGACTTCTAAGCACTAACTGGGAATCATGTTTGAACTAATATGTAATACTCATTGATTTTGACCATCAGGCGATGCAGCCATGATGATTGTCAGTATATTTGTCCACTTAAATCCATACACAGACTTTTGACACACATCAGCGATTAATTAGATGAATTAGATCAACAAGTATTTGTGTGTTCCACAGGTATATGGTAATCAATCTTCCTCAGGAGATTTTTGAGCGGTCTGGGAATTAGAAGATTTGGTTCTAAGAATTGTCAAAGAGATGCTAAGCCTCAGGTCAGTGCCATCGCACAGCAGAGAGGCACAAACAACAATGAATTCTTAGAACAGGTAGGTCATGCTAAGCCTCAGGTCAGTGCCATCGCACAGCAGAGAGGCGCAATACCTATCTTCTTCTTAGAGCAATGTATTATAATATACATTTTTCTGTGACATTTGTCATCTTTTGCTCTGTTTATCAGGTCTTTGCTCACATTTGTGGCATTTGCTTGCTCCTCACCCCTTATTGGAAATTGATTGATTGTGCAGACCAGGGATACCATGAAAACCCACAACTTGTTGAATTATTTTAATTTAAGCCAATTCACTGATGATGTCTACTGATCTATTGTGTTGAATCTACTGACACATCGTATGGTGCACTTGCACAACCCTAGATCTACTTTCTCCGAGTGGTTACAGTACCAATCAAACGTACTATCATTTTCCCATTTTGTTAGACTTAGACTTCTCTGATTTATAAATTTCAGTGATTTAATTAACATTTCTGAACAGAAAATCATTTTGGTGTTCCAAGTAACTCGATGCCTGTGTACTATCATTTTCCAATTTTTATCGAGTCACATTTCCAGTTTTGTTGTCTATGCCTTTTCAGCTTTACTCACCTTCCCCCTTTTTTTAAGTAGATGAATACTGAAATAATAAATAATCTCCCCCTAAAATTCTAAAACAGAAAATTTTTTGTGTTTTGGATTTTTATACGACAAGGAAATTAAAAAAAATTAAAATAAAAGAAATACTAAAAATAAATAAAAAACAGGTGTCGGACTATGTATCTGTTTCTTCTAATATAACATCACTTTTCTTTTTAACCCCGTTGACCTCTAGCAGATAGAAAAATCTGGGTTTATCAAATGGTTTGGTGTAGAGGTCAGCGCGTTGAAAATCCGTGTTAATTTTGACCACATCAATTAAATGTTTTTCATAGCAGTCGCGTATGAAGTGATACTTGATGCCTATGTGTTTGGTCTTAGGATGTTGGACCGGATTTTTAGTTACTGCAATTGCAGCAGAATTATCAACAAATATAGGAGTAGAAGTGAAATGCAAACCGTAGTCCCGCATTTGCTGTTGTATCCAAATGATTTGAGAGCAGCAGCTGGCGGCGGCAACGTATTCAGCTTCACAGGTAGATAGAGCAACTGATGTCTGCTTCTTGCACTGCCAAGTTACCAATCTTCTCCCGAAAAATTGACATCCTGCTGACGTAGACTTGTAATTCATTTTGCAGCCTCCATAATCCGAGTCACTATACGCCGTTAGCTCAAAGTCATCATCATGAGGATACCACAACCCCAGTGTTGGAGTACCCTTCAGATAACGAAAAATCCTCTTGACTCCAATCAGATGATTTACTTTGGGTTTCGCTTGATATCGGGAACATAAACATGTGGCATACATGATATCTGGACGCGAGGCAGTGAGATACATGAGAGATCCGATCATCCCACGATACATGGTGGCATCCACCAAATCCCCATTCTCATCAGGAGCCACATCATGATTTGTGGCGAGTGGGGTACCAGCAGCAGTGACATTTTCCATATCAAAGCGACTAAGAATGTCACCTACATACTTAGTCTGATGCAGAAAGATGCCGGTAGGGGTTTGATCCACCTGTAATCCTAGGAAGAACTTCATTTCTCCCATGGCGCTCATTTCAAACTCTGCCTTCATCACAGATTCGAATTCTTTGCACAACTCTTCGTTTCTGGAACCGAAGATGATGTCATCCACATAGATCTGCACCATAAGCAAATCACCATCCTTTTCTTTAATGAACAATGTACAGTCAATCACACCCCTGCGAAAGCCGTGCTTCAACAGATGGGTGGAGAGCTTTTCATACCAAGCTCGAGGAGCCTGATGTAGCCCATACAGAGCCTTGTCTAGCTTGTAGACTCTGTCCCGATGATAAGGATCTTCGAATCCTTCGGGTTGACTGACATAGACCTCTTCACGGATTTCTCCATGCAAGAATGCACTCTTAACATCTAGTTGATAGACTTTGATCTTCATGTAAGAGGCGTAGGCTAGAAAGATGCGGATAGCTTCCATTCTAGCTACTGGGGCAAAGACTTCATTGTAATCGACTCCTTCGACTTGTCTGAAGCCCTGAACGACCAACCGTGCCTTGTTTCTGATAACAACACCCTGGTCATCCTTCTTGCATTTTAGTACCCATTTGGTACCAATTACTTTGACTTCTCTGGGTCGGTCAACGAGAGTCCACACTCAAGTTTCTTGAACTGTAGCAACTCCTCTTGCATAGCATTGACCCAGGCTTCATCTTTAAGGGCGTCGCTTACGTGTTTGGGTTCAATTTGAGAAACAAAACATCTGTAAGCCCCGTCATTCACATAGCCCTTTTCCATAACTTCAGCGTAATCAGCAGTATACAGTCGATTTCTTGTCTGCACGCCGGAGTGAAGATCACCAATGATAGCATCTGGCGGATGATTTGTACTGATCCTAGTCATGGGAGTTGTAGGAACAACAACTTCAGAATCCATAATTGTGACTGAAGGTTCAGTATCTGTAGTTGAAATGCAGGTTCAGCAGCTGAAGAGCTTCCTTCTTGATCAACATTTGGTGCATTGCTGGTTTCAGTTGCTTCTTCATCAACTGATGAGTCCTCACTATCATCCCGATCAGCTGTGGCAGATCCCGATGAACCACTTGCAGGTGTTGCATTGCTAGTATCCAGATTTGGTGAGTTGAGAACATCGTGCATCATCTGAGTAGCAATATCATCATCTGAATCTATCTGAGGAAGATGAATGATTTGAAAAAGCCATTGTAGTCAAAGAATGACGATGGACCTTTTCCAGCAGGGGGATGGTGAAACGTTGAACGTCAACATTACACCATACTTCTACCTGACCAGTAGAGTTGTTGTAAACTCGTTTGTCGGGTATGCTGTATCCCAGAAAGATCCCCTGATCTGCCTTTTCATTGAACTTACCCTCTTGAGTTTTCTTCAGAAGCGTACAAGGAGCACGAAAGGTTCCAGATACTCCAGGTTAGGCTTACGCTTCTGTAGTAACTCATAGCAAGTCTTCCCGTGCCTCTTCACTACTGACACACGATTGAGTGTGTAGCATGCATTGGCAACAGCTTCGTTCCAGAACTGCACTGGCAGTTTTGAGTCTGCCAACATGGTCCTGGCTGTCTCGATCAAGCTCCTGTTCTTTCGCTCAGCAAACCCATTCATCTGTGGTGTGTATGCAGAGGTGAATTGATGAACAATTCCCTTTTCTTTGCAGAAAGCATCCATCCACTGATTCTTAAACTCGGTTCCATTGTCTGAGCGAATTTTCCTAACCTTCAGCTTGTAAAGTGATTCAAGAGTGGTGACCAGCACTTTGAATGAGTCAAAGGTTTCTGACTTTGCTTTCAAAACATCACCCACGAGAATCGTGAGTAGTCATCAGTGACTACGAAGCAGTACCAGTCTCCAGCGATACTCTTCGTGCTGACTGGACCGAAGAGATCCATGTGTAGTAGCTCCAGGGGCATCTCGATAGAATTGACGTGCTTGGTCTTGTGAGATTTCCTGGTCTGCTTTCCCTTCTTGCACGAGACACAAAAATCAGGAAGTTGGAAGTTCTTGACAGTAACTCCTTCAACTAAGTTGTTATGAATCAGATGATTCATCTTCCGGTGATTAATGTGTCCCATTCTTCTGTGCCATGAGATGGATTCTTTCTCTGTTGCTTTGGATAAGAAACACTGAACTGTAGAATCAGAGGAAGAAGCATTAGACATATCCAATACATATAGATCATTGTACCTGGATGCTGACATTAAGACCTGCTCCTCTGGAATCTCCATCTCTTTCTTCAGTATGTAACACTTGCGGTTGTCAAACATCACTTTGAAACCCTTGTCACATATCTGAGACACTGAAAGCAAATTGTTTTCTAATTGCTGAACAAAATTGACTTTGTCGAACCTTACCTTTTCATTACCACTTCGCCTTGAGCAGTAATGTAGCCTCCTTTGTTACCAGCAAAGGAAATGTGTCCCCCTTTAATTTGTTTGACATTGAAAAGAAGAGACTTGTTTCCTGTCATGTGCCTGGAAGCTCCGCTATCTACTATCCATGTATTTGTAGACGCACTATAGCGGACAACCTGCACATAAGAGAAAATAATCAGTTAAGGAGGGGGACCCAAGCCTTGACTGGCTTGGGTTTCCCAGAGGAATCAACCATCATGAATTCGACCCACTGTCCTTTATCAGTGGGTGGAATCTCAACTTTCAGCTTGTCCTTGCTTTCAGACACATCAGTCGTTTTGGCTTTCCACAAACCATCCCTGTGAAAGGATTGTTTGTGGTAAACCTTAGACTGATTTACAGTTTGAGCATATGGTTTAGATTCAGAAACAGGTTTTGCCGCTGGCATCACAGACTTGTCAGTGACTTGTCTGTGTTGCCTTTGGTGGAGGAGACGAAAACGACCTAGAAGGTGTTTTAGACCTAATAGGTGTTTTTGATCTAACAGGAGTCTTAGATCGCTGTTTTGAATCTAGATTAACTTTGTTTTTAGCTCAACCTTAATTCTTGGAGTCTGATAGCGAGGACAATTTGTAGAAATATGACCGCACTGTCCACAAGTATAGCAGGACCTCCATTCATCAGGGCTAGGAGATCTCTTGTGGGGCGGTGAGTAAACTTCAGGTTCTTTCTTTTGTTCTCACTTTTAAGACTTTCACCTCCCTTGACAAATTTAACTTGTTTAACATTATGTGTTTTGTCTTGAAGATGATGGGTTTCTTGTTTCACTGATTTAGATTGAGTGGTTTTGGAAATCTTAGGTTGTGTGGTAGTCGATTTTTGACCCAACCCAAAGGATGCTTGAACATTCTCGTCCACCCGGTTTCCAGTGACTTGTGTGCCAGTTGTGCCTGATGATGATGCTTTCTGGTCAGAAACCGGAGGGGCAGAGTTAACTGCTATGTCCGGATCGATGACCAGAGGAGTGGTCACCACATGATCCTTTATGGGGTTATCATTAATTGGACGTTGTTTGGTGTTCAAGAGGATCTCATGTGGTGGAGGCACAACTTTGTATCCCAAACCTTCCCGTTGTTGCGCTCTTTAACCAAGTTTTTCAAAATATGCGATGAGCTCGCAAGACTATGAAGTTTTTGTTTTAAAGACTCATTTTCAACTTGTAAAATTGCTTTATCCTTTTTAGTTTCTTCCATGGTCTTTAAATAGAATTTAATATCATTCTCTTGGTTGAGTGCAACAACTTCAGTCTCTTTTAATTGTTTCTTTAATGCTTCAACCTTTTCCTTATAATTGTTCTCATTTTGTTTTAACACTTTGTTAGCCTCTGTGCACAATTTTAGGTCATTTACTAAGTTATCATTGTGATCTAATAACCTAGCAAATTTTAAGTCAATGCTTTCCCTAAATTTTTCACAATCAACACAAGCATGTCTAGCAAAGAGTTCGTCTTTCGATTCTACCTGTGCAGATGAGGACGTTCCAGCCATGAAAGCATTCTGAGACGCTGGTTGTGCTTCAGATTCAGCATTCAGCTCATTCTTCACAATTTCATCAACAGCAGCAAAAGTCTCTTCCAAATCAGCAGTATCAATCTCAGCTGAGCTCTCCCCCTCACTCGCTGAGTCTTCATTTAAGTCTTCAACAGATGCTATGTTGGCTTCACCGTCAGATAAGAATCGGAAGGACCAATCCTGTCCTTCATCGCCTTGAGCAACCATAGCCTTGGACTCACTGCCTGTTGGAGCTGTCTTCTTATCCTTATCTTGCCTGTTGAACGAGGAGAATGATTTCCGTTCCCAGTCTTCTTAGGCTTTACACATTCCCTCTTGAAGTGGCCCTTTTCTCCACAGTTGAAGCACGTGACTTTGGACTTGTCAAACCCAAAGGTAGTATCTTTTGTAGCCACGAGATTCTATCCTGTTTTCTTCACAAATTTTTTAGCTCTTCGTACAGCACTTGCAAGAGCCCACATAATATCCATACGTTCCAGCTCGTTCTCATCAACCTGCTTGTAGTCTTCATCAGCTAGGTGGTAGTTTCCAATCTTACCAGCCACTAACCCATCATAAGAGTGAACTACCGCAGCAAGTAGATCCATGTGTTCCTTTGCAACTTCCACAGTTACTTTTCCAGATTTTCAGTCATCAACTTTGTAGATTGAGTAACTGTTGAACTTTGTAGAACCCCAGATGCACCATGTGACTCACTAGCAGATGATGAGCCTTGATCAGTAGATGGTGATGCATTTGACACAAAAGCAGTCTGCAGAGGAGCGCTGGAAATTTTGGAAGTAGAAGTAGAAGAAGGAGTAACATTGTAGAGTGTAGGATCCTGAGCATAAGAACCCTTCTTTGCCTTGTACTTGTGTCTGACTTCTTCCTCTCGCAGTTTCAGGATAAAGTCATTTATATCCAATGTCTCAAGAATTGAATTGTATCTAAGGTGGAAATAAACGAATCCCACTTTTCTGGAAGTCCATCAGCCAAACTGGAGACCTTTTCTTCTTTAGACGTGGTTACCCCATGAGTGTGAAGTTCACTCATCAGATGATAGAAGCGGTCAATTATGTCGTCCAAACTCTCATTCCCAATAGCAGAAAAATTATCAAATTCTTTCTTAAGTGCTTTGGCCTTCAAAGACTTCAGAGTTGAGCTCCCTTCATATCTTTTCTGAGAGCTTTCCAGAATTTCTTACTTTGTTTATGCTCAGAATACTGATGGAAGATCTCTTTAGGAATAGACTGGGTGAGCATCACGTAAGCTTTCTTTTCAGCATTGTAGGCAATCTTTTGAGCATCAGTCAGTCCACTCAACGTTAAGGGTATACCATCAGCACCAACTGGCATGGTGTAACCAGTTTCAATAGCGTTCCAAAGATTAGTATCCACGCCATTGAGATGAATCTCAAACCTCTGCTTCCACTGCGGGAACTCATCAATTGACAGAAGCTTAGGTGGCTTATTGTGGTTACCAATCTCATTTTCCAGTAGCAGTAAGTTCTGGATCCTTGAGTCTTTCCCTGCTGAGAACGTGAAATTTTCGGAGTCCATAATGAATGTTAACTTAAACTTGAAAACAAAACTGTTAATGCGATTGGGGAGTACGACTGGGATGCGATTGACACTAGCAGTATGCGATTGAACTCAACCGTGCGATTGAACAGGCGACTGAGACACTTGGGTGACTGAACAGACCGACTGACTCAACTGGGCGACTGAACTGGGCGACTGACTCAATCGGTCGATTGGACTAGGCGACTGACTCAATCGGGAGAATGAACAGGCGACTGGAACTTCAGTCGTACGATTGAGATAATCGTGCGACTGAGACTGCTGAAATCGAGGTTTTTTGCAACTTTTGACCTAAAATGCAAGTTTTGACACCCTAGACGGCTGTAAGTCGAAAATATTGATTTTGCAGAACATGCACACGTAAAAACTTGATTTTTTAGCAGAAAGATTGGATCTTTTCACGTAAAACGTTGACTTTACCAAAAACTTGATTGAATCCACAAAGAATCAAGAGACAAGGCTCTGATACCACTTGTTAGGACCGTGTACGTACGGAGTACTAACTGATTCTTCGTTATACCGGATCAAATAGTGCGGAATCCTATTTGATTGGTGATCCAATCAGGGAGAACGTAATCAAGATCAAACCTAACGATTAGAAAACATTAAGAATGGACTAGGGATGATCTCAGACGTTCTATGAACTTGGAATGGACGAACAGGACGCTCTGGGTCGACTAGGGTTACCAGTATTCGAAGTCTCACTTTTTACCACGAATTAGGTGGTATTTATAGGTAAGGGTTTCTCATTCGTGCGACTGAACTATACGCATGGTTGTCGTGCGATTGAGCTATGCGCTTGATCCATACGCACGACTGAGCATTCAGTCGTACGACTGGTTCAATCTCATGCTCTAGTCTTACGACTGATCCAGTCTCCTGGTTCAGTCGTGCGACTGAGTCATTCGCATGAAGTTGTTCATGCGTATGTCCATTGGCATGGGCCATTCGCATGATAACTTCATAATGATAAGTTTGAACGTATTAGTTATCATTACATTACGCATATCAATTCAAACAATCACTTATCTAATTTATCAACCAAACATTACACAACCCATTAATGAAACATTACATATTATAAGCACATACAACCATTTGCATTTGATTAATCATCTTTCAATTACATATATGTAAGACATTACAAAGATATTACATTGAGATCAGAATCTAGGTACATATGTATCAACATCATGTTACTTAGCGTTTCGAACCGAAGCTGACTGTTTGTACGTCCTATATGTTTGTTGTTTATCCGTCACGACTCGCAAGACAGTGACAAATGTTAGGTCAATAATGCACCCGTTGACTTCCAATCAAGCTAGCGCGACTAGCCAGGGCGGGGTTTGTCAGACCAGTAGTACTACTCAGAATTACCTCGCTACCCATTACTAACGGTTCGAGAATGTTGGGACTGTTTGTATGTTTGCACTAACGTAATAGGCGATATCAATAATACTAAAACCATTCATAAAATATGTTTGCATGTTTTCTCCCCAAAAGGAAGGAAAGTAAAATAGGGGCCGTGAATACTCACCTTGATTGCACAGCAAGGAAATAATGTTCGTACAACGATTAGGGTTTCGGTTAACCTGGATTTCATTTAATAGGAATATAATTAATGTTAGTTATTATTTATGAGTTTATGGTTAATAATATGATAACGTTCGAATAAGAATTAAGGTTTTGATAGGGTTATGTGTTTTGTTTAAGTAATTAGATTTATAAAATAAATATCATATTTTTAATCTATTTGGTGAATTATTAAGTGTTTTAGAAACGAATTTAGATATAATGATGAAGTTCAACATGTAATTAAGTCTGTGTGATTAACGAAGAATAATTACGAAAAATATTAATTTAACCCGTTCGTTAAAGTGTATTTTATAAAACATACTATATTTGTAAATAATTGATAAATCTTTTAATATAATCCAGAAAATTATCTGGTGCCTAAAAATATAAACAAAGTTTATAAAAATTATTTTTATAATTTTTATAATTTTTCTGAAATTTTTAAAAGCTTAAAAAGCCTCTAAAAAAATAAATGAGGTTGCCCGGGTTCGAACCCGGGACCTCAAGGGTAGCATGGAAGCGGGGAACCAGTGAACCAAGGTCGCAGCCGCTGTAAGTCTTGGTTCTAATTAATGTTAAACCTTTTTAACGAACTTCCCCCAAATCGAATGAACCCTAATTAGATGTGTACCAAATTAAACCCCAATTCGTTTCAATTAGAGGCTATGTTCATGGGGCTTTTATTCCCCATGATGAAACGAGTTTGTAGATGTGTTCAATTACCCGATTGTGTTCGAATTGAAGGTGAATACCACGATGAACAGGTCGTGGCTTCTTGATGTTCGATTGATGCCCAAACGATGATTATAACCCAATTCCTTGAATAGGAAGTTTCTAATGATGCTAATGATCAAAAACCCTTTGCTAATTGCTAGTTAGAAAGGCCGGAGAGTGGTGTTCGAGTAGGTTGCTGGTCCGCGGTTATGGTGGTGTTCGAATGGGGTGTTTGTGTACGTTTTATACGAAATTGAATTCAGTGGAACATTATAATCGATTAACCTTTCGTTAGTGCACCACTAATTTGATTACTTTTAGATTTTAATGCGATTTGTGGCTGGTACTTTCGGCCGAAGTGGAAGTGGGTCGGTTTAGATCGATCGCACTCACATTTTTCTAATTTACAGTGGGTCACGAGTTCTACACGCGATGCTGTCGGGAGTGTTCGATTTGTTTAAAACCAAGTGGATTTGGGTGGTTGGCTTCGCTGGAGCGATGGCCGGAGTTGGCCGGCGGGAAAGGGGAGTCGACGGTGGGGAATGGAATTTAAAACAATTTTACACCTTTGGTCCCTGAAGTTTGTGTTGCTTATTATTTCATGTGTAAAGTTTTATAAAACAAGTTTCCAATATTACATTTTTAACCCAAAAGTTTAATAGGGTTAAGTTTTTAATAAACTTATATTTTCATTATTATTATTATTATTATTATTATTATTATTATTATTATTATTATTATTATTATTATTATTATTATTATTATTATTATTATTATTAACGTTATTATTGTAATTATTGGAATTAACATCAACGTGTTAAACTCTTTTGTTTATAAAATTAACTTTTATTTATCGAAAAATACGAGATGTTACAGTCTCCCCTACTTTAGGAAATTTCGTCCCGAAATTTGTTCATGAGGAGGCTGAAACGAAAAGATGAGGATACTTGGATTTCATTTGATCCTCACGTTCCCAGGTGAACTCTGGTCCACGCTTTGAGTTCCATCGGACTTTGACAATAGGGATACGACTGTGTTTGGGTGTCTTGACCTCTCGGTCCATAATTTCCACTGGTTCCTCGATGAAACGTAGTTGTTCGTCAACATGTACCTCGTCTAACGGAATGACGAGAGTCTCGTCAACAAGGCATTTCCTCAGGTTTGAAACATGGAACACATCATGTACTCCACTGAGTTCTTCAGGTAGGTTCAACTGATAGGCTACGGGGCCAACCTGTTTGACAATCTCAAACGGTCCCACGTACCTAGGGTTTAGTTTTCCACGTTTCCCGAAATGAATCACGCCCTTCCAAGGTGACACTTTCAACAGTACTTTGTCACCAGCCTGAAACTCCAATGGTTTACGACACTTGTCGGCGTAACTCTTTTGTCGGTCATGTGCTGTTGCCATACGGTTACGGATCTGCACGATCTTCTCAGTCATCTCGTGCACAAGTTCAGGACCGGTAAGTTGACTTTCTCCAACTTCTGCCCAGCAAATAGGTGACCGGCACTTACGCCCATACAGTGCCTCAAATAAAGCAGCTTTGATGACGTGTGATAGCTATTATTGTATGAAAACTCAACTAACGGTAAGTGAGTTTCCGAACTGCCGCCAAATTAATCACACAAGCGCGTAACATGTCTTCCAAAGTCTGTATCATACGCTCACTCTGGCCGTCAGTCTATGGATGATATGCCGTACTCATATCTAACCGCGTTCCCAATGATCGTTGTAGGGATTGCCAGAAGTGTGAAGTGAATCGAGCGTCACGATCAGAGATAATGGAAATTGGCACACCGTGCCGAGAGACTATTTCCCTTAGATAGATACGTGTCAACTTTTCCATTCGGTCAGTCTCCCGGATTGCCAGGAAATGTGCGGATTTCGTCAAACGATCTACAATTACCCAAATGATATCGCATCCGTTGGGCGTCCGAGGAAGTTTCGTGATGAAATCCATTGATATATGTTCCCACTTCCATACTGGAATTTCCGGTTATTGGAGCAAACCGGATGGCCTTTGATATTCCACCTTAACCTTAGAACAGGTTAAACATCTGCTTACATAAGTGACAATACCAGCTTTCATATTTGGCCACCAGTATAGGGTCTTCAAATCCTGATACATCTTATCCGAACCAGGATGAATAGAATATCGTGACTTGTGAGCTCCATCCATTATCAGCTCTCGTAGGTCTCCATAAAAAGGAACCCATATTCGTCCCATGAAGTAACGAATTCCGTCAGGTTTGACCTCTAATTGTTTCTCCATGCCTCGCAGTGACTCAGCTTTCAGAATCTCCGTCTTCAAAGCCTCAGATTGATCAGCTTTGATTTGCACTGGTAAGTCAGAGTGGATAGTCATTCGCAATGTGCGCACCCGACGAGGCTTTAGGGTTTCCTTACGACTAAGGGCATCGGCTACCACATTAGCCTTGCCTGGGTGATACTTGATCGCGCAATCGTAGTCGTTCAACAACTCGACCCAACGACGTTGTCTCATGTTCAGCTCCTTCTGTTCAAAGATGTGCTGGAGACTCTTGTGATCGGTGTAAATGGTGCACTTGGTACCGTACAAGTAGTGTCTCCATATCTTGAGGGCAAACACAATGGCTCCCAATTCTAAGTCACGTGTCGTGTTGTTTTTCTCATGAACTTTCAATTGATAGGGATGCGTAAGCAATCACCTTCTCGCGTTGCATTAGCACACAACCGAGACCTTGAATAGAAGCATCATAGTAAACTACAAAATCATCTGTTCCCATAGGCAAGGATAGAATCGGTGCCGTACAGAGTTTCTGCTTCAGAACCTGAAATGCAGATTCTTGTTTGTCACCCCAATTGTACGTAGTGCCTTTATGAGTTAACGCGGTGAGAGGTTGAGCAATCTTTGAAAACCCTTCGATGAATCGTCGATAATAGCCAGCCAACCCAAGAAACTGTCGTACCTCAGTCGGAGTCTTAGGTGTAGCCCAGTTCTTGATGGCTTCTATTTTTGCCGGGTCAACATGTATTCTATTCTCATTCACCACATAACCCAAAAATTGGACCTCTCGTATCCAGAAGTCACACTTTGAGAATTTAGCATACAGTTGTTCTTGTTTCAGCAGCTCCAGAATCAGTCTAAGGTGTTCCTCGTGTTCTTCCTTATTCTTTGAATAAATAAGGACGTCATCGATGAAGACAATGACGAACTTGTCCAAGTAGGGTTTGCATACTCGGTTCATGAGGTCCATGAAAACCGCTGGCGCGTTGGTCAACCCGAATGACATAACCAGAAACTAGTAGTGCCCATACCTAGTTCTGAATGCAGTTTTTGAAATGTCTTCATCTCAAACCCTTAGCAGATGATATCCTGACCTCAGATCTATCTTGGAATAGAAACTCGACCCTTGAAGCTGATCGAACAAATCATCGATGCGCGGAAGAGGATAACGATTCTTAATCGTCACTTTGTTCAGCTCACGGTAATCAATACACATGCGAAAAGTTCCATCATTTTTCTTGACAAACAGGACTGGAGCTCCCCACGGGGATGAGCTAGGTCTGATAAACCCTTTATCCAATAGCTCCTGCAATTGCGTGGACAGCTCTTGCAGTTCTTTTGGAGCTAATCTGTACGGTGCTTTCGCGATAGGTGCAGCTCCAGGTACCAAATCAATCTGGAACTTGACTTAGCGAAGCGGTGGGAGGCCAGGTAGGTCTTCAGGGAAAACCTCAGGATAATCACGTACGACAGGGATATCTTCAATCTTCTTTTCTTCGGTGGTCTTCTCTGTGATCATAGCTAAGATGGCAGTATGGCCTTTGCGTAAGCACTTCTGGGCTTTCATATATGAAAAGATGCTAGAAACGACACCACTTTTCTCACCCTGAACGGATAAGACTTCACCACTAGGGAGTGGTACACGAACGATTTTCTCGTGACAGAAAATTTCAGCTTGGTTTTTAGATAACCAATCCATGCCAACGACTACATCAAAACTACCCAGTGTAATAGGCATAAGGTCTATCCCAAATTTGTGTCCTGATAGCTCTAATTTACATCCTCTAAGAATATGAGTTAGGGTTCATTTCAGTCAAGGTTACATCTAAAAGCTTGCTAAACTTATTAGATATAAAACTCTTATCAGCATTGGTATCGAATAACACGGAAGCAAAACAATCGTTCAGAGGAAACGTACCGGTAACTACGTTTTGATTGTTTCTTGCTTCACCAGAACCAATCATAAAAGCACGACCTCTGGCGCCATTTCCATTGTTGTTGTTTCCGTTATTTCCCCTGTTGCCATTCTTCAGTTGTGGGCAATCCTTTCGGTAATGGCCCTCCTTACCACACTCAAAACAGCCTCTAGTCGCTTCACCCTGTCGTTGTTGATGAGGCTGTTGCTTGGTCATCAGTTCACCCTGGAAGTCTTTAGCAGCATGATCCATCTTCCCATACCTTTGACAGCGGAATCGATCACACTGGCCAAGGTGATGAAAATTGCACTTGTTGCATTTTGGATACTTGCCCGCGTTGCTCAATCCCTGACCATTGTTGTTGTTGATCTGATTATTGTTTGTGAAGCTTTTAGATGAATCAAAGTTTCTGAACTGCTATTGTTGGTTGTTGTTGGAGTTTGAGGACTTGTTAGTAGTACCATCCCACTTTCGCTTATTGTCAGATGAGCCAGATGCAGCGCCACGTTTAGGTAAGGTACCCTGTGCCACTGCCTGATCGGTGAGCATGAGCTAGCCGGATAGCCTGCTGAATAGTGATAGGATCAGCAGCCATAACTGTCACACCCTCAAATTCCGGGTCTGGAATCTATCACGGAGGGGTGAGCAAACAGGATCAAACACAGTAGTTACACATGAGATGCAGTTATCTATATGATAAGTTTTAGATAATCAATCCATTATTATTCAGAGCATTAGATATTATACGCAGCGGAAATAAATATATAGATTCTTTCTTAACAATACGTCTAATCATGTCTTATTAATAACCAATATGTATCTTGAGCACTTATATGATCCTACGTGCATGTCCATAAGCTTCTAGTAGATACCTGAGAATACATGTAAAATCAAGTGTCAACACAGGGTTGGTGAGTTCATAGGTAAGTAAAACACATTGATAAAACATCATTTATCATCAAGTAGGATTTACTGTAAAAGTGTGAGTTTATTTTACTCACCGGTATATGGATAGCCTGTCGGAACCCTTTTTAATAAGGTGAACCCGCTATCCCACATACCCACTATGTACAAGCCCAACAAATCCTTCACATAGGATTTACCCATGTATCATAGTTTAATATCATTTTCATGTGTATATTATGTTTTTTTTATAATAATTCAAATCAGAGGGCGCGAATCCTCTCATTACATTTATCCTTATATGGGTTGTAAGTGGAACTATAGTGGCAAAACTTATATAGCGCACAATCTGCCTTCTCACACCAGCGGGATCTTTGTGCATCTGATAAGGACCACATGTCCAAACCTTTGTGGGGTTCAGTCACTCCCCGATAGTACTATCCAAAAGATCCCTGCCTTGTTAATAGTCCAGTTTACAGAGAAGGATTTTCATTATAACCATATGTAATCATAAATGTGATTCAATTATTATTTAACATAATACACAAAAATAATTTGTAGTTTCAATTTACAACATGTATCCTTCCCCAAAATATTTAAATGATTTAAAAAGGGGAACAGTTAAGTATGAAGTCACCTCAGTCCTTGTGTGTGGTGTTGACAAGCTAGTAAATTCCTGCTAAGGAATTATAATTCACATAAGCAAATAGTTACAAATCCATAACCTAGTAAGTTAGATCTTAAACCTGGTGTTCAATTGATCTAGGGTTTGGTTTTCTGGGATTTGTTATAACATATAATTAAATCATTTTATTATCTTTGTTAATTCCTTAATAACTAAAGATATATATTTTATAAAATTTAATTAATTTAATAATGATTTTAACATATCATTATATTCTAAGTAAATTGTAGATATTATTTAAACATGTAAGTTTATATTTAATTTTGTAAGATTTTATAATTTAACTTATAAAATCTAATTTTATGTTTATCATGTTTAAAACACAAATAGAATACTTTAATATTTCATAATTTAATTTATAAAATCTAATAGCAAGATTTATAAATAGACACAAATCATCTAAATATTATATTATATGGTAATGTTATTATAATTGAACATAAATTATGTGTAAATAATAAATAATAACATATTATTAAATTATAACATATTTACACGATAAAACATAATATAAATTATCTAATTATTAATTATGTTATCCATAATTACAGATAATATAATGTTCAATAATAAATTAATAATTTGAATTATTATTTAGAATCTATTTGTATAAAAATAATTATTTATATCCTTTGTATATAGTATTTTATAAAAATTATTAAAGAGTTTTTAAATAAATAAATTTATAGAAAATTAATTTGGTACTTTTAAAATAAGGGAGTTTTTAAAACTTATTTTTATAATTTTTGGAAATTTTTGTATATTTTTTAAAAGGTCAATAAAGGCATTAAAAAAATAATGGGAGGTGCACGGTTTGAACCCGTGACCTCCTTCCCACAATCCCACTCCCGAACCAGTAAACCAAAGGCTCTAAGCCACACAAAGACTCAGCCTTTAAATCTTTTAAACACAAACTCCAATAATCCCAATTTACCAAGAACCCTAGGTTCGATTCGGATCAAATCAATCCTCAATTCGATACTGTAATCGATTGGAACCATAGGGCTTTTATTCCCTATGAAAAATCGAGCATGTAGGTAGTTTTAATTACCTGTTTTGAAGCTCAATACGTGATGCTCGACTAGTTGCAGGTCCGCGACAGAGGGTTCGATCGATTTGTGTGTGTGGGTGTTCTCAGAAGGATTTGCGATTTGTAATAGGGTGATACCACTTATATACTTGTTCAGGTAAGATTAATTCGATTAAAATAGAGTGTTAATGCGATTTGGTGTACTGTAAAGTAGCCGAAAGGGGAACGGGTCGGTTAGATTGATCGCACTCACATTATTTAAAATTGAAGTGGTGTATTGGTTCGTATCTTGTTCTAGAATCGATTGTGACCGGTTTCGTATTTATAATCGAGTTTGAATGGGTTTTGGGGTCGCCGGAGGCCGGCCGGAGATGTTGCCGGAAAACAGAGGGATCGGGGGTTGAGTTTCAGAATTTACAGAAATGGTCCCTGCGGTTTTGATTGTTATCATTTATGTTTAAAGTTTTAATTTCAAGTTTCAAACTTTACAAAATCACCCCTGGACTTATTAAACCCAAATTTTTATAAATTATTATTAATGAAAATATCTTTATTATTATTATTATTATTATTGTTGTTGTTGTTAACAATATCATTATTATTATTATCATTATTATTATTATTATTTTTATTAAATTAATAAAAAAATATAGGAATCACATAAATATTATATGAATTAAATCCCAAATTTTTCGGGTTGTCACATCATCCCCCTGTTAGAGGAATTTTTGTCCTGAAAATTTAGAAGTACTGGCAACATTCTTGAACACATTCCACGTTCAAGTGCCTTTGCCAATCATGAAGACTCTGCCCTTGGCTGTATCTTTCTTTCCCCAGTGCAATCCCTGGTAACATGGCCCTTTTCTCCACATCTGAAACACGTAACTCCTCTCTCACCATCATTCTGCTGATGTCCTTGGTCTTGAGTCTGTGTTCTACATTCAGGAGCAGTGTGCCCCATCCTGTTGCATTTGTAGTAGATGATTGCAGTACACTTGCCATGGTGACGTTTGCTACACCTCTGACATCTAGGCGGAATGCCCTGATTGTCATGTTGCTTTTCCTGGTCTTGCTTCTTGTGCGCACCTTGATTCTCACCTTCTTTAAAATCTCCAAATTTTCTCTTTCCTGAGCTTTCAGCAGCAGTACCCTTACCCTTGTTTCTTGGTGGTAACTTCCCTTGAGCCACAGCCTCATTAGTCAGCTTGTGAGCTATCCTAATGGCCTATTGGATTGAAGTTAGGTTGGAGGAAGTAACCAAAGACTGAATGACCGGAGATAGTCCTCGAATATAGCCTTCAATTCTTCTGTGAGCAGGCTCCATCATATGAGGACACAAAGTTGCGTACTCATGGTTCTCGGTGGTATAAGTTTCAATCTCAGATCCAACCATCTTGTGGTTCCAGCACTCGGTTTCAAACCTTTGTACTTCTTCCCTCGGACAGAACTCTTCCATCATCAGTTGTTTGAATTCATCCCAAGCCATAGCATTGGCTAGTGAGAGAGTAAGTCTTGAAACTTCAGTCTCCCAGAACGAGAGTGCAGCTCCACTCAATGCTCCGGAGGCATACTTCGTCCTACTCTCATCTGGACATTCAGATATAGCAAAGATGGATTCACATTTCTCAAACCACCTTATGAGCCCAATGGCCCCTTCTGCCCCAGTGAAGATATCTGGCTTGCAGTCTAGGAACTTCTTATACGAATAGTGATGACCATTCTGAGCGGCCTGAGTGGCTAGGGCTGCAGCAACACCTTGATTGACCAAGGCTTGTATCTCTTCAGGAGTCATCCCTATTGGGACAGTTCTTCTAGAGCGTCCTCTACCTCTGCCTCTGCCCGCTGGTGCGTACATCTATTATGAAATTGTTTGGTGAGAATTCACACTTTGATATATTCAATAGATGCATTCTATATCAAATATTCAAAGTATGAACAATTACTGTAGGACAGATGGGAATTTAAGAAAACTGGGTTTTTCGATTAAATTCGGCAAGGCACGAGTACTAAGGAAACAAGTCTCTCTTTAGGTTAGGACAAGCGTAGCTTAGATTACCAAATGGAACACGTCAAGGTAACTTGATTCATATGCCTTAAAGACTTGCGTATTGACCACAGTAACTTCACGTGCTATAATAGCAGCAATCTTACGGCGAGAGTTTCTAGACCGTGAATGGATTTGACGAGAAGCCATTCTGAAAGATTATTAAGAATTTTCATGGTAATTGGGTAATATGATCTATTCCAGGTGTAATCGTTTGATTCGTAAATCAAAGCGAGTACGTTGACTAATCAAAGTATTGGGTCAATCACAACTTTGTTGAAGACATGCGTACCTATAAGCAGATACTCATCCCGAAAGTTCCCAGGTAAGGTAAACAGGTCCATCGGTTGATTTGGATTTATACGAATACCTTGCCTAGACAGAACACCTCGAGATACAGGCATCACGCTCTTCCAGCATTACATGTTTCAAGTTGTAAGACACAGACTTTGACGAATTTGAAAACCATAAATAATGATTCAAAGCTCATTTTGAAAACCATTTGCTTTAGGCACGATGATAAGTGTAGATCCCACATGTCGTTGAGAATAAGTTTAAGAAGACAAGTATCTAAGTTTAAGCATATAACTTCTTAATCCTATTCGATCTCTAACTAAGGCAATTTACTTTGTGCAACTATTGTGTGTGGCTATAGGCTAGATGCAATTCCTAACTCACCATAACCAATGGCTCTGATACCAATCTGTCACACCCTCAAATTCCGGGTCTGGAATCTATCACGGAGGGGTGAGCAAACAGGATCAAACACAGTAGTTACACATGAGATGCAGTTATCTATATGATAAGTTTTAGATAATCAATCCATTATTATTCAGAGCATTAGATATTATACATAGCGGAAATAAATATATAGATTCTTTCTTAACAATACGTCTAATCATGTCTTATTAATAACCAATATGTATCTTGAGCTCTTATATGATCCTACGTGCATGTCCATAAGCTCCTAGTAGATACCTGAGAATACATGTAAAATCAAGTGTCAACACAGAGTTGGTGAGTTCATAGGTAAGTAAAACACATTGATAAAACATCATTTATCATCAAGTAGGATTTACTGTAAAAGTGTGAGTTTATTTTACTCACCGGTATATGGATAGCCAGTCGGAACCCTTTTTAATAAGGTGAACCCGCTATCCCACATACCCACTATGTACAAGCCCAACAAATCCTTCACATAGGATTTGCCCATGTATCATATTTAATATCATTTTCATGTGTATATTATGTTTTTTTATAATAATTCAAATCAGAGGGCGCGAATCCTCTCTTTACATTTATCCTCATATGGGTTGTAAGTGGAACAATAATGGCAAAACTTATATAGCGCACAATCTGCCTTCTCACACCAGAATAGTCATTCCGAATGATAGCGGGATCTTTGTGCATCTGATAAGGACCACATGTCCAAACCTTTGTGGGGGTCAGTCACTCCCCGATAGTACTATCCAAAAGATCCCTGCCTTGTTAATAGTCCAGTTTATAGAGAAGGGTTTTCATTATAACCATATGTAATCATAAATGTGATTCAATTATTATTTAACATAATACACAAAAATAATTTGTAGTTTCAATTTACAACATGTATCATTCCCTAAAATATTTAAATGATTTAAAAAGGGGAACAGTTAAGTATGAACTCACCTCAGTCCTTGTGTGTGGTGTTGACAAGCTAGTAAATTCCTGCTAAGGAATTATAATTCACATAAGCAAATAGTTACAAATCCATAACCTAATAAGTTAGATCTTGAACCTGGTGTTCAATTGATCTAGGGTTTGGTTTTCTGGGATTTGTTATAACATATAATTAAATCATTTTATTATCTTTGTTAATTCCTTAATAACTAAAGATATATATTTATAAAATTTAATTAATTTAATAATTATTTTAACATATCATTATATTCTAAGTAAATTGTAGATATTATTTAAACATGTAAGTTTATAATTAATTTTGTAAGATTTTATAATTTAACTTATAAAATCTAATTTTATGTTTATCATGTTTAAAACATAAATAGAATACTTTAATATTTCATAATTTAATTTATAAAATCTAATAGCAAGATTTATAAATAGACACAAATCATCTAAACATTATATTTATATGGTAATGTTATTATAATTGAACATAGATTATGTATAAATAATAAATAATAACATATTATTAAATTATAACATATTTACACGATAAAACATAATATAAATTATCTAATTATTAATTATGTTATCCATAATTACAGATAATATAATGTTCAATAATAAATTAATAATTTGAATTATTATTTAGAATCTATTTGTATAAAAATAATTATTCATATCCTTTGTATATAGTATTTTACAAAAATTATTAAAGAGTTTTTCAATAAATAAATTTATAGAATATTAAAATGGTACTTTTAATAAAGGGAGTTTTTAAAACTTATTTTTATAATTTTTGGAAATTTTTGTATATTTTTAAAAGGTCAACAAAGGCATTAAAAAATAATGGGAGGTGCACGGTTCGAACCCGTGACCTCCTTCCCACAATCCCACTCCCGAACCAGTAAACCAAAGGCTCTAAGCCGCACAAAGACTCAGCCTTTAAATCTTTTAAACACAAACTCCAATAATCCCAATTTACCAAGAACCCTAGGTTCGATCCGGATCAAATCGATCCTCAATTCGATACTGTAATCGATTGGAACCATAGGGCTTTTATTCCCTATGAAAAATCGAGCATGTAGGTAGTTTTAATTACCTGTTTTGAAGCTCAATACGTGATGCTCGACTAGTTGCTGGTCCGCGACAGAGGGTTCGATCGATTTGTGTGTGTGGGTGTTCTCAGAAGGATTTGCGATTTGTAATAGGGTGATACCACTTATATACTTGTTCAGGTAAGATTAATTCGATTAAAATAGAGTGTTAATGCGATTTGGTGTACTGTAAAGTAGCCAAAAGTGGAACGGGTCGGTTAGATCGATCGCACTCACATTATTTAAAATTGAAGTGGTGTATTGGTTCGTATCTTGTTCTAGAATCGATTGGGACCGGTTTGTATTTTATAATCGAGTTTTGAATGGGTTTTGGGGTCGCCTGAGGTCCGCCGGAGGTCCGCCGGAGGCCGGCCGGAGATGTTGCCGGAAAACCGAGGGATCGGGGGTTGAGTTTCAGAATTTACAGAAATGGTCCCTGCGGTTTTGATTGTTATCATTTTATGTTTAAAGTTTTAATTTCAAGTTTCAAACTTTACAAAATCACCCCTGGACTTATTAAACCCAAATTTTTATAAATTATTATTAATGAAAATATCTTTATTATTATTATTGTTATTATTATTATTATTGTTGTTGTTAACAATATCATTATTATTATTATCATTATTATTATTATTATTATTATTATTATTATTATTATTATTATTTTATTAAATTAATAAAAAAATATAGGAATCACATAAATATTATATGAATTAAATCCTAAATTTTTCGGGTTGTCACAATAACACTAGCTTGGATTTGAGGAGCTAGACCATCAATGTACTTCTCAATCCGTTTGTAAGCCGGGGTCACCATCTGAGGACCTAAAGCAGCCAACTCGTGTGAACAAGTCGTGTATTCCTCAATCTCAGAGCCAGTCATTTTGAGATTCCAAAACTCTGCTTCTAGTTTCTGGACCTCGTTTCTGGGGCAATACTCTTCTTTCATCAAAATCTTGAAGTCTTCCCACGGTAAACCATTGGCAGTCTCAAGTCCTAGGGTCTGGACTTGTGAGTTCCACCACGTCAGAGCTGGTCCTTCTAGTGTGCCGGAGGCACACATGACGTGGCTTCCCACAGGACAGTTACACATAGCGAAAACTGACTCGAGTTTCTCCAGCCAGCGAAGTAAGATGACAGCATCTCTAGAACCACTGAAGGAGTGAAGCTTACAATCCATGAACATCTTGAAGGTACAGGCTGTTGGGCCTCCTTGATTCAGATTCTGGTTGTTCTGGTTCTGGTTGCGGGTCTGTTCACAGGCTGCGAGCGCATCAGCAACACGCTCATTGATGATGGCATCCAACTCAGCTTGAGTCAGGTTGATGTTTCCTCGTCCACTCGAGCGTCCAGGTCTTCTTCCAGACATGATTCTTCAATTCACAATACACGACAGTCACTATCGAACAATAACTATTGATAACAATAAATTGTTTCATACTAGTAGGAATGGAGGATTTGTTTGCTTATCGATAGTGAGGTTTCATGAGAACCGAGACCTCATGTCTCCAAGTATAGAAATGAAAATTTGTACTGAGACCGTTATCACCCAATAGAGTTACCAAAATTTTCATGCATGACAAATTATAATTACGTGTGCACCCGTGATTCTAATTTGCTTTGCATGGTCATTCATGGTTCCTCCCATTCGTGATAACATACCTTGTCAAGTACCGAGTGCTATCTGTTATGACTAGCGAAGATGATAGGGCATGTTGGAAGTAGAAATTAGTACGATAGAGTTAGAAAAGTAATGTGTGTTGTTCTCCTTGTTTGTCATCGTTAGGTTTATCGTGTGTGTTAGAAAAGAGTTTCGTGTTCCCAAGTGGTAATGTTAGGTTCGAGTTGTCGTTGCTTCAACTCCGAGAGTGAAGAATCATATGTAGATGTTGGAAATGAGCGAGCGGGACTCCCTGCCCCTCTGTTAGTTGAGGATGATACAGGTGATATAGATATTTGTGTATATTGACCATAGTTTATCACTCATCCCAGAAATCCCCAGGTAAGCATAACTGGTCTCGCAATGAGATTTATACGATATGCTTGCCTTAGCCCGGAGGCCTTTTGCCAGGAAATCCAGAATACAGGTGTCTATGTGTCACACAAATGGGTAATGTTTGATCGTTCAGTGATGTAATGTTAGCATGCCAGGAGAATGTTCGTACTATAATTGCAATCATGTAAGAGTGTCTATGCAGTACTAGTGTTGTGTCTAAGGCTATAGTCTAGATACAAATGCAATCCTAGTTCTCTATAACTAGTGGCTCTGATACCAATTTGTCACACCCTCAATTTCCACAAACGGGATTTTACCGTTAGGCGTGTGACATACCAGGATCTCAGACACGGTCATATCAAACGACACTATATGAGTTTAAAAATAAACGTTTGACTTAAATCAGAGTAAACAATAAATAATAAGTTAAACATCAGTGCGGAAGCGAATAAACGAAATATAAACAATACTGAAAGTCTGAAAATGCTATATCAAAACAATATTTAATGCAAGATAATGAATCTGATGAATGCATGTCCTGAGTGCGTTCTTAATTGTGCATCATGAGCTTAAGCATTCCTGTGACCTGAGAAAACATGCTAAAGTGTGTCAACATAAAGTTGGTGAGTTCACAGGTTTTATCACAGATAAAAATGTTTGTAACTGTTTGACTGTTTGTAATTGTTCGACTGTTCGAATGGTATAGTAATTAAAGCATATCGATAGGTAGCTAGCCTATAATCATGTTACTTAGCGTTTCGAACCGAAGCTGACTGTTTGTACGTCCTATATGTTTGTTGTTTACTCGTCACGTCTCGCAAGACAGTGACAAATGTTAGGTCAATAATGCACCCGTTTGACCTCCAATCAAGCTAGCGCGACTAGCCCGGGCGGGGTTTGTCAGACCCAGTAGTACTACTCAGAATTACCTCGCTAATCCCATTACTAACAGTTCGAGAATGTTGGGACTGTTTGTATGTTTGCACTAACGTAATAGGCGATATCAATAATACTAAAACCATTCATAAAATATGTTTGCATGTTTTCTCCCCCAAAAGGAAAGAAAGTAAAATAGGGGCCGTGAATACTCACCTTGATTGCACAGCAAGAAAATAATGTTCGTACAACGATTAGGGTTTCGGTTAACCTGGATTTCATTTAATAGGAATATAATTAATCTTAGTTATTATTTACGAGTTTATGGTTAATAATATGATTAACGTTCGAATAAGAATTAAGGTTTTGATAGGGTTATGTGTTTTGTTTAAGTAATTAGATTTATAAAATAATATCATATTTTTATTCTATTTGGTGAATTATTAAGTGTTTTAGAAATGAATTTAGATATAATGATGAAGTTCAACATGTAATTAAGTCTGTGTGATTAACGAAGAATAATTACGAAAAATATTAATTTAACCCGTTAATTGCTACTTAGAAAGGCCGGAGAGTGGTGTTCGAGTAGGTTGCAGGTCCGCGGTTATGGTAGTGTTCGAATGGGGTGTTTGTGTACGTTTTATACGAAATTGAATTCAGTGGAACATTATAATCGATTAACCCTTCGTTTGTGCACCACTAATTTGATTACTTTTAGAGTTTAGTGCGATTTGTGGCTGGTACTTTCGGCCGAAGTGGAAGTGGGTCGGTTTAGATCGATCGCACTCACATTTTTCTAATTTAGAGTGGGTCACGAGTTCGATTATTACACGCGATGCTGTCGGGAGGGTTCGATTTGTTTAAAACCAAGTGGATTTGGGTGGTTGGCTTCGCCGGAGCGATGGCCGGAGTTGGCTGGCGGGAAAGGGGGGTCGACGGTGGGGAATGGAATTTAAAACAATTTTACACCTTTGGTCCCTGAAGTTTGTGTTGCTTATTATTTCATGTGTAAAGTTTTATAAAACAAGTTTCCAATATTACATTTTTAACCCAAAAGTTTAATAGGGTTAAGTTTTTAATAAACTTATATTTTCATTATTATTATTATTATTAACGTTATTATTGTAATTATTGGAATTAACATCAACGTGTTAAACTCTTTTGTTTATAAAATTAACTTTTATTTACCGAAAAATACGAAATGTTACAATTGAGGTACGGATATTCTTTATTATTTTTATATGCTCGATCTACTAAAATTATGCAACGTTTGAAATCATTCTGGTTGATCTATGACTTTCTCATATGATCCGCTTCCTTCTTTTGAGCTACTCTGATTGTGTTGTTGAGCTATTATTTTGACCATTGAGAAAATATTTTTTTTGATATGCTTGTGAACGTTCGTTTGTGTACCATTGCTTGAGTTCATTCAAATTAGGATCTTTACGCATGATTAATATATTTGATGAAGGCTGGATTATTATTCACTTATGCGGCCATAGAACCCTAGATTTGTAGACGCGAGATAGGGATACCGAGTCAACTACCTATGGAGGTACCATAGGCTTGTCGTTGTGGCTACCGACGACTTGACACTATCCGTGACGGTGTGATTAGTTCACGACGTCTCCAGTTTGTTTATATGATTATGCTCGTGGAAGAGCTTTTGGATTATTTTGGGAGGCGTATGGATGCATCCTAGGATTTTGATGATATGTTTAGTTCGCAGTTGAGTTGTGTAGTGCCATGCATACCTTCCGATTAGGGGTGCACTGGAGTCGCGACAAGTGTGCCATTGTGATTATGATATATGATATGAGATATGATATGTGGCACCTTGGATGTGCAATTTTTGAATAATTGTTTGTAGGCTACTCGGTATCAATAACCCTAGCCCTTCGTTGCTTTAGTCTTTATTCTTTTGTTTATTCTGGTGTAAAGGATGGTATTCGATGGAGATGTTTTAAACTAAAGATTCTGGTTTATTTTCTAATTCTCTAACATCATGCTTCGATATATATATTATTTTATTTTTTGTGATCTACATCCGCGCACTGAGCTTGTAGCTCAGCCGCTTTCTTGTTTTTCGCGGCAGGTAATCAAGGTTGATCGGGGCTGTGTGATGAGTGCTAGTAGAAGTTTGGGACACATGCTTGGAGACTTATTTCTTTTATTTCATAAGACTTGAATTTTTGAATTAGTATTTATTTTGGTGGATGTTTTAGACTTTATAAGTTGATGTTTTGATTTGACATTCGCAATTTAAGTATTTTTTTGGACTTAGAATGTTCTGTTAACATTTGAAGTGACCTTCTGTTCCACGTTGGGACGGGAGTGTTACAGTACTGATTAAAAGAAAATTTGGGTTTTTTAATTTCGTTAGATATCCCATTACCGGAATAACTTTTGTTGTCTTTGTTTTTCCTATTATGACTTTTACACAACAGTTTTGAATTTTACATTTAACATAGTTTGACACTAAATTATATTGAATTATTTTGATAATCTTTCAAACAATATAGGTATTCGTAATTTTCAACGTATTATTGGTTCGATCAATGATGCTTTACAGTTTACACGATCCAAAACAATACAAAAGTTCAACAAACATGCACACGTTTACAACACTCCATTAATTTTAGATCCTTAAAAAATGAAATTAAAAACAGAAGAGCAAAGAAACCGAAATAAGAATGATCACGATCACGAAATCAGTTTACAAATCTACAATTCAGCCGAACCTCTTGTCCACCGGTTATGGTGCTCATCTTAATCATGGATTCCACAAATGCCTTCTCAAATTCTTCTCGTGAATACGCAAACTTTATGACCAATGTTTTGGTTGTCGGGTTGGTGAGCAACGCTTGATCAGAAGTGAAGATACTCTTGCCTTCAAGAAGTAACTTATAATATCTATTGTCAAAGGTTGTAGGGGTTGAGTCCAAATTTGCACCGGCACTTCTCACCTTGTTATGCATTGGGCACACGCGACGTAAGCTTGCTGCAAAAGATTGTTGCATCGATGGATCAACGTCTTGTGTGGTTGCAAAGTTGTGGATCCTGTTTTGGAATGAGGAGCAATGAGCAAACCCAAGTGTATGTCCACCTACATAAGTTTGTGCATAAAAAGTTAGTGAATTTGACAAAGTTCTATATAGTTTAATTATTGTTTAAGATGTTTATTTAGTAAAATAAAAATGGAATTTACCTGAAAGTGCAACTAGATCATTCATAGAAAGACCTCTTTGTGAAAAACTTTGTTGGAGTTGAGATATGTTGAAGATGGGAGCCGGCAACTGTCTAGTTTCTGTTGCTTTTGAGACTCTACCATCTTTTCGCCCTTTTGGCACAATCCAAGTGGGACCTCCGGGCTGTAAAAATAAAATTAGGGTTTATTTGTTTTGTCTTTCTGAATTCATAAAATAGACAAGCAAGCATATCCAGTAAACTCTTACTAATAACAGGTTTATTGGTAGGGTATAAGGATCAGTGTTAGATGATGAGAAGTCTTTCCTCTAGCCCATGAGAGAAACTTTCATCTACGGTAGACTAGATAGGTGCGATTTACTCCTAGAGTGTACTTTCCGACTAATCATGGCATCGTTGGTCCACATTACCATCAGAAATTACATCCCCTAGCTAGTATGTGTTGTTGAAAGTTAAACTAAATTAATTAGTATAGTTATATGTTATCATAAGTTAGTGTGACAATTGTATAATTATGATTAGTATAGATAAGTTAGTTATTGCTTGGTGGTTAACTAACCCGGTTAGGACCCGTGGATAACCCGCCAAGTTTGTGTGTATAAATACCATGTAAACCTTCATTTGACAGATGATGAATCTATTGTACATAGCCAAATTCTCTGAATTCGATCATCCATTGTAAAACTTGTGTTTGATCCCACTCTACCAACATGTGTGTCTTCTTTATTGGTTTATGAAGTCAATTTTCATGATTGAAAAAAATTATGATCGATTTTCATTTTCGTAATATTAGGGGTTAACATGTCTATTTAACTCTCTTTTATGATTAATCTTGATGATTATTACTAGCTAGTGCCTCATGATAGAAAATGTGTACTATGTTTTAATATGGGAAACCGTATATTTGCAAAAGGAGTTTAGTATTTGATGCTGTGATTGAATCATAACTATATGAAGGATGGAGACATGCTTACCAGATGAACTGCATCTCTTGCTGCTAAAGCTACGATGTCAGCACACGAAACAGTACCAGGGCACACAGCCTCTAATGCTTTCTTTGCGTTATCGATGACATAAAATGCATGAAGAGATATATTTGGAGGTCCATCTTTCTCAGCTTGATTATTTGCAGTTGAGTTCAACAACACAGAACCATCACATCCCTTCAAAAACCAAGATTTCATTAAATTAACGAGAAACACCCATGATCAACATAATTAGTACGCGCTAGCGAATTAACGCCTAAAAACAAAGTTTTAATAAAACAATGTAGAATTGAAATGCATTTGATTTACCCTAATGAAGCAATCATGGAAATGCATTCTGAGAAGTGCAGCAGGAACTGTTTTATCATTCAACATGGCTTTTTTAACGGCAGCTGTAATCGTTGATTCGACCATGGGACATGTTTGGTCATAGTAGTTAGGACTTAGCGCGTTACACATTGTGAAATGTATGAATGCAAGCACAAGAAATCCTATAATAAGTGAAGAATTGTTGCAGGATGCCATTTTGCAAAATGAAAACACAACCTGAAGTTTCTTGTTGTGATGGAGATTAAGAGAAGGTTTAAGTATTTGTACGGAAGAAAAGGTGAGTATTTTTATGTATTAGTTGATTTTTAAAGTAGGTTTTTGCACTTTTGCATAGTGGTTTATGCAAATTTGGTGTGCCTAAACTCATTTAGTTTATCATAGTGGGTTGTTGAAGCATGATTCTCATAAAAAATGGAAAATGTATAAAAACATTATCTTAATTCAAGGTCTTTATGGATTATCAACATTTAAACTTTAGAATATATAATTTACCCTTTTAAGAGCAAAAAGAGTTAACTTAAAACCCTCAAGCACCGTATTTACCTAAAAGAAAATAATTCAAGAGTTAACAACCCTTATATGTACCACCTGGATAAGAGCCAAAAGACTATAACGATTTAACCTAAAATGAGCATAACTTTGTTTAAAGCCGTAGACAACTCTCAAACCCTCAAGCACTGTATTTAACTTATAAAGATGTTTCTTTAATTTTCTTGTTTTGTAATATAATCAAGCAATATAATTCGAATGCTATATGCAATAGATACGAGTTGACAACTAAATATTTTATTAAATAATTTAATTTAATTAGAAGAAAAAGCTTTTTGTTATTGGTTGTTAATATATGTAAATTAAACTAATGGATTAAGTAGGGAATATCAAAAAATAAAAAAAAAGAAAAAGTAGTATGTGTTTTTGGTGGTCGTTTTAAGTTTGAGCAACTAAAGCTCGTTTTGGTTTAATAATTTCAACAAACGCAAATACGTAATACAACTCATTTAAGTAAGCATTCAAATTTTATTATTTTTTGTATTTGTTGGATTATTATTCTTTTTCAGAAACAATTTTGAAAATTTTGGAGAAATTATTTATTTAATTCTATGAATCGTGTATAAATAAACAAGCATAGTTACATTACAGATATTTTTTTTATTTTAGCAAAATAGTAACTAAATGTGACATGTGTTAGCACCTTATTATATCTCATTAAAATTTTGTTGTTTATCTCTTTTATTATATAATTACATTAATTGCTAATAATATTTAATTAATTTTTTTGAATTAAAATAGTGATCTATTTATTAATGTAATTTCTAAAGAAATAACTCTTTTTAATAAAAAGAGATTTCTTAGACATTAATTTTTTTGAAAAATACGACATTTTTAAAATTTTTGTTCTTAAAAAACAAAACTTTTATAAACAAAAATAATTAAAACATGGAGTTATAGTAAGGAAATTTTTAAAAATCTATTTTTGATACGTTTTTTAATGTTTATTTTTTTAAAAAAAGTTATTTAAAAACAAAGTTTAAAAGATGATATCATTGTTATTACTTATAGTCCTTAACTGTACATAATCACGATCATTATAATATCATTTTCTAAATCATAATTTTTTATTTTATTCATTAATTTATTTATTCAATTCATTAAATACACAAGTTATTATTGCTAGTAATACATAAAAACCAATAGCACAAAAAACTGAAAGTAAAAATGAAGTCCACGCCACGGTTACACAGTTACGAATTTCATTACATGTTGCAATGATTGCGTTAACATGATTAAGTATATAAAAGAAACATATAAAGTTTGATGACTCGTTTCTGGAGATTCAAACATCTGATTAAAAAAAGTTATATAACGGGACCATTGTTCTTAGATCTGTAACGGTGTCATTCTTCATGGTACCAACGTGTTACCATCAATTGATATAACCTACGATGTTCAAAAATACTCTATTTTGAATATAACTCTACTTTGAGCAAAATTTATATTCGGATATTAAGTTAAAATATTGAACGCAACCACAAATTAGTTTATCTTAAATTAACAAACATAAATTTTCAGAAAACTCAAATTAGTAAAAATGTTAATAGATTAACACATATATTAAATACCATTCGTTGATCAAATTGAAATATTAGAAATTAATGGCTTTAAATTGAAAATTAAAGTGATGGTCGATGGCATATGTCCCCTAACATCACTGATCATACGTTAGTATGATGGAAGATCAACATTTGTATTCATATCAAGAAACTGTTAGTCAATGAGGTTAACGAGTAAAGGTAACCGCGTTTCGCAGCGGGCAGTACAATAACATTCAAATGATTAATAAAATGTTTGCAAACTTTGTTACGGTGGCAATATTGTACCACACCTTACGGTGTGACTGGGCGTTTACGAACTTCGTTCACGTGTTACGCCATGTGCATTAACACGATTATCCCGTGCACATCTTGGCTTAACCCGTACGATAATACTAAAATATTTAATCATGCGTAGCGAAGTGTCTGCGAATTTCGTTACATGCATGCGTTGCCTTGGTACGTGAAAATATCATGCTAGAAGGAAATTTTGTTTTTAAAGATTGAAACATAGATATAAAACAGTATTGTAATTAACTTTTACTGATATAATATTTAAAATAAAAGTAATTAAAAAAGATATTAAGAAAAGTAAAAAAAATAGTTAATAAGCAAAGAAGAAGAAAAAAAGCAAATAGGAAAGAAAATATGATTGCTGTGTGATAACAAACTAACCGCTACGCCAACCATCTATTTCGTTTTATTAACTCGGAAAAAACGTATTTAATCAAAGAAACGTAAGTAAAACCTCAAAAATAAAAAATAAAAACTAAAGTTGTGCACAGGGTGACACGTGGTAGTCGGTGGGGGTACTTCACCGACACTTCTAAGTGGGTTATATATAACTAGGAATTTATCCCGCGCTTCGCCGCGGGTTCGAAGTGCGGGTTTGGCTAGCTTACGACATTTTGTAATTTTACTTGGCATCCAGACCTATATATGTCCAGTCGGTCACGTACTCTTAATGATAACTGATGAATCATGGCTGCTAGTTAGCGACAAAATGAAACGCGCAGTTCCAACCGATACACAAGAATTCCTTACAAAATGAAGCTGCAATCTTACTTTGTAGCAAAAAAAATACAAAGCCCCAGACTGAATGTGCCTGCAAAACAGCATACTTTACATTATTGTCAAATTTCATTAATAGATTAATATAAATGTCCTAACATGAAAACTCATACCTTGGTTGATTATGTTTCGTAAGGGACGATTTACGGATCATTTGGGTATCCGTTTTATCACCAAATCTTTGAAGCTCAAGGGTGTTTAAATGTCTTTCAAGTTCTATTAGCTGGGTTGTCAAGTTCTGGTATTCAAAACTGTTATTATGGTATGTGTACGTCTCATTCGAATTGAAACAAATAATCAGTAAAAATATCTGAAAACCTGATTTAGCTCTAATATATATCTACGCTTCAAATCCTACTTTGGTTCTGACCTTTACAACTACTGCCTGAGCAGATACGCAAAATTCTATAGTCTTCACAACCAATTTTGATTGTTGCATCAGATTGCAGCCTTGTTTGAGATTCTTGTAGCTGCATTTCTTGTAGCTCCTTAAATATTTGATATCATTCTTCAACTTCCACTCAACCAGACATCTTCTCTTAGCTTTTTTTTTGCTTGAACATCAATATTGCCAATAAGTAGGACTCCTTACCACCTTTTGTTCGATTTGTTAAATTTCAACTTTCCTATCTTGATTTAAGGGCGTATCATGACAAAGATCCTTACAAACACTGATGCATTCAATAGTGATATCTTTTTCATGTGTATCATCACAAAGATCAATATAACCTAATCAATTTTATATTTTCTTCATTTTCCTTAAATCATCACATCAGCAATCCATTCTTGAATACCATTCCCAAACCTTTTAGGCATTTCATCAAACAACTTCAGGGCAATTTCAGCTTTTGTTAAATTAGGAGAATAGGAATCTAACCTTTTAATAAGTTCTTCCAATTTGCAATCTGGTCTTTCTTATGATCCAAACTAACACGAGATTTCGATTTTCCTATACAAATTATAAAATCAGACACATACGAAAACATAAACTTATCTTAAACAGCAACATCATAACAAATGTAGAACTCATCTATATTTCCAAACCAGATCTTCAAATCACATTCTTGAACCACCACATTATACCAAACAAACTCCAAATCTTGTAAATACTCAAACACCCAATTTATCAAATCAAGAATCTAAACAACTCAACAGATCAGACTACAAAATTAAAGTCCCTAACATCCCCTACGAAATCATATAAAGATCAGAACTTGATGATGGTAAAGTGTTTAATTACCTGAACTAACCCTACTGACATGATGAGGCGGGCGATTACGACGTTGATCACGAGAGAAGTACTTGATGTCGAACACCGTCTCCGGATCGGAGGTTGGGACGATGGCCTTCGCCGGTTCGGTGGTCGGACAAAAGGGCCGGTAATCAACGGCGAGAGGTTACCGGACCCATGAGCCCCGATATTCACAGACCAACTACCGTTAATGGAAGTACCTTGAACCGGATCTGGGCCGTTGATTTGAAGGTTGAGATTGTGAAAATCCCCTTCGCAACCCCCAAAAGCAGAGTAGAGTTGAAGAGGAGAGCCGGAGAAGAAGAGAAAACAGTGGCAGGTAAAATCTGCCTAGAGGAGAGCCGGAGAAGAAGAGAAAAGCAGTGGCACCTGGCGCACACGTGAAAGACACGTGAAGAAACCCTCAAAATCCACCGACATCAGTCGTTTTGGCTTTCCAGAAACCATCCCTGTGAAAGGATTGTTTGTGGTAAACCTTAGACTGATTTACAGTTTGAGCATATGGTTTAGATTTAGAAACAGGTTTTGCCGCTGGCATCACAGACTTGTCAGTGACTTGTCTGTGTTGCCTTTGGTATGGAGGAGATGAAAACGACCTAGAAGGTGTTTTAGACCTAATAGGTGTTTTTGATCTAACAGGAGTCTTAGATCGCTGTTTTGAATCTAGATTAACTTTGTTTTTTAGCTTAACCTTAATTCTTGGAGTCTGATAGCGAGGACAATTTGTAGAAATATGACCGCACTGTCCACAAGTATAGCAGGACCTCTATTCATCAGGGCTAGGAGATCTCTTGTGGGGCGGTGAGTAAACTTCAGGTTCTTTCTTTTTGTTCTCGCTTTTAATACTTTCACCTCCCTTGACAAATTTAACTTGTTTAACATTATGTGTGTTTTGTCTTGAAGGATGATGGGTTTCTTGTTTCACTGATTTAGATTGAGTGGTTTTGGAAATCTTAGGTTGTGTGGTAGTCGATTTTTGACCCAACCCAAAGGATGCTTGAACAGTCTCGTCCACCCGGTTTCCAGTGACTTGTGTGCCAGTTGTGCCTGATGATGATGCTTTCTGGTCAGAAACCGGAGGGGCAGAGTTAACTGCTATGTCCGGATCGATGACCAGAGGAGTGGTCACCACATGATCCTTTATGGGGTTATCATTAATTGGACGTTGTTTGGTGTTCAAGAGGATCTCATGTGGTGGAGGCACAACTTTGTATCCCAAACCTTCCTCGTTGTTGCGCTCTTTAACCAAGTTTTTCAAAATATGCGATGAGCTCGCAAGACTATGAAGTTTTTGTTTTAAAGACTCATTTTCAACTTGTAAAATTGCTTTATCCTTTTTAGTTTCTTCCATGGTCTTTAAATAGAATTTAATATCATTCTCTTGGTTGAGTGCAACAACTTCAGTCTCTTTTAATTGTTTCTTTAATGCTTCAACCTTTTCCTGATAATTGTTCTCATTTTGTTTTAACACTTTGTTAGCCTCTGTGCACAATTTTAGGTCATTTACTAAGTTATCATTATGATCTAATAATCTAGCTAATTTTAAGTCAATGCTTTCCCTAAATTTTTCACAATCAACACAAGCATGTCTAGCAAAGAGTTCGTCTTTCGATTCTACCTGTGCAGATAAGGACGTTCCAGCCATGAAAGCATTCTGAGACGCTGGTTGTGCTTCAGATTCAGCATTCAGCTCATTCTTCACAATTTCATCAACAGCAGCAAAAGTCTCTTCCAAATCAGCAGTATCAATCTCAGCTGAGCTCTCCCCCTCACTCGTTGAGTCTTCATTTAAGTCTTCAACAGATGCTATGTTGGCTTCACCGTCAGATAAGAATCGGAAGGACCAATCCTGTCCTTCATCGCCTTGAGCAACCATAGCCTTGGACTCACTGCCTGTTGGAGCTGTCTTCTTATCCTTATCTTGCCTGTTGAACGAGGAGAATGAATTTCCGTTCCCAGTCTTCTTAGGCTTTACACATTCCCTCTTGAAGTGGCCCTTTTCTCCACAGTTGAAGCACGTGACTTTGGACTTGTCAAACCCAAAGGTAGTATCTTTTGTAGCCACGAGATTCTATCATGTTTTCTTCACAAATTTTTTAGCTCTTCGTACAGCACTTGCAAGAGCCCACATAATGTCCATACGTTCCAGCTCGTTCTCATCAACCTGCTTGTAGTCTTCATCAGCTAGGTGGTATTTTCCAATCTTACCAGCCACTAACCCATCATAAGAGTGAACTACCGCAGCAAGTAGATCCATGTGTTCCTTTGCAACTTCTACAGTTACTTTTCCTAGATTTTCATTCATCAACTTTGTAGATTGAGTAACTGTTGAACTTTGTAGAACCCCAGATGCACAATGTGACTCACTAGCAGATGATGAGCCTTGATCAGTAGATGGTGATGCATTTGACACAAAAGCAGTCTGCAGAGGAGCACTAGAAATTTTGGAAGTAGAAGTAGAAGAAGGAGTAACATTGTAGAGTGTAGGATCCTGAGCATAAGAACCCTTCTTTGCCTTGTACTTGTGTCTGACTTCTTCCTCTCACAGTTTCAGGATAAAGTCATTTATATCCAATGTCTCAAGAATTGAATTGTATCTTAAGGTGGAAATAAACGAATCCCACTTTTCTGGAAGTCCATCAGCCAAACTGGAGACCTTTTCTTCTTTAGACGTGGTTACCCCATGAGTGTGAAGTTCACTCATCAGATGATAGAAGCGGTCAATTATGTCGTCTAAACTCTCATTCCCAATAGCAGAAAAATTATCAAATTCTTTCTTAAGTGCTTTGGCCTTCAAAGACTTCAGAGTTGAGCTCCCTTCATATCTTTTCTTGAGAGCTTTCCAGAATTTCTTACTTTGTTTATGCTCAGAATACTGATGGAAGATCTCTTTAGGAATAGACTGGGTGAGCATCACATAAGCTTTCTTTTCAGCATTGTAGGCAATCTTTTGAGCATCAGTCAGTCCACTCAACGTTAAGGGTATACCATCAGCACCAACTGGCATGGTGTAACCAGTTTCAATAGCGTTCCAAAGATTAGTATCCACGCCATTGAGATGAATCTCAAACCTCTGCTTCCACTGCGGGAACTCATCAATTGACAGAAGCTTAGGTGGCTTATTGTGGTTACCAATCTCATTTTCCAGTAGCAGTAAGTTCTGGATCCTTGAGTCTTTCCCTGCTGAGAACGTGAAATTTTCGGAGTCCATAATGAATGTTAACTTAAACTTGAAAACAAAACTGTTAATGCAATTGGGGAGTACGACTGGGATGCGATTGACACTAGCAGTATGCGATTGAACTCAACCGTGTGATTGAACAGGCGACTGAGACACTTGGGTGACTGAACAGACCAACTGACTCAACTGGGCGACTGAACTGGGTGACTGACTCAATCGGTCGATTGGACTAGGCGACTGACTCAATCGGGAGAATGAACAGGTGACTGGAACTTCAGTCGTACGATTGATATAATCGTGCGACTGAGACCGCTGAAATCGAGGTTTTTTGCAACTTTTGACCTAAAATGCAAGTTTTGACACCCTAGACGGCTGTAAGTCGAAATATATTGATTTTGGAGAACATGCACACGTAAAAACTTGATTTTTTAGCAGAAAGATTGGATCTTTTCACGTAAAACGTTGACTTTACCAAAAACTTGATTGAATCCACAAAGAATCAAGAGACAAGGCTCTGATACCACTTGTTAGGACCGCGTACATACGGAGTACTAACTGATTCTTCGTTATACCGGATCAAATAGTGCGGAATCCTATTTGATTGGTGATCCAATCAGGGAGAACGTAATCAAGATCAAACCTAACGATTAGAAAACATTAAGAATGGACTAGGGATGATCTCAGACATTCTATGAACTTGGAATGGACGAACAGGATGCTCTGGGTCGACTAGGGTTACCAGTATTAGAAGTCTCACTTTTTACCATGAATTAGGTGGTATTTATAGGTAAGGGTTTCTCATTCGTGCGACTGAACTATACGCATGGTTTTGTCGTGCGATTGAGCTATGCGCTTGATCCATACGCACGACTGAGCATTCAGTCGTACGACTGGTTCAATCTCATGCTCTAGTCTTACGACTGATCCAGTCTCCTGGTTCAGTCGTGCGACTGAGTCATTCGCATGAAGTTGTTCATGCGTATGCTCCATTGGCATGGGCCATTCGCATGATAACTTCATAATGATAAGTTTGAACGTATTAGTTATCATTACATTACGCATATCAATTCAAACAATCACTTATCTAATTTATCAACCAAACATTACACAACTCATTAATGAAACATTACATATTATAAGCACATACAACCATTTGCATTTGATTAATCATCTTTCAATTACATATATGTAAGACATTACAAAGATATTACATTGAGATCAGAATCTAGGTACATATGTATCAACATCATGTTACTTAGCGTTTCGAACCGAAGCTGACTGTTTGTACGTCCTATATGTTTGTTGTTTATCCGTCACGACTCGCAAGACAGTGACAAATGTTAGGTCAATAATGCACCCGTTGACTTCCAATCAAGCTAGCGCGACTAGCCAGGGCGGGGTTTGTCAGACCAGTAGTACTACTCAGAATTACCTCGCTACCCATTACTAACGGTTCGAGAATGTTGGGACTGTTTGTATGTTTGCACTAACGTAATAGGCGATATCAATAATACTAAAACCATTCATAAAATATGTTTGCATGTTTTCTCCCCCAAAAGGAAGGAAAGTAAAATAGGGGCCGTGAATACTCACCTTGATTGCACAGCAAGGAAATAATGTTCGTACAACGATTAGGGTTTCGGTTAACCTGGATTTCATTTAATAGGAATATAATTAATGTTAGTTATTATTTATGAGTTTATGGTTAATAATATGATTAACGTTCGAATAAGAATTAAGGTTTTGATAGGGTTATGTGTTTTGTTTAAGTAATTAGATTTATAAAATAAATATCATATTTTTAATCTATTTGGTGAATTATTAAGTGTTTTAGAAACGAATTTAGATATAATGATGAAGTTCAACATGTAATTAAGTCTGTGTGATTAACGAAGAATAATTACGAAAAATATTAATTTAACCCGTTCGTTAAAGTGTATTTTATAAAACATACTATATTTGTAAATAATTGATAAATCTTTTAATATAATCCAGAAAATTATCTGGTGCCTAAAAATATAACAAAGTTTATAAAAATATTTTTATAATTTTTATAATTTTTCTGAAATTTTTAAAAGCTTAAAAAGCCTCTAAAAAAATAAATGAGGTTGCCCGGGTTCGAACCCGGGACCTCAAGGGTAGCATGGAAGCGGGGAACCAGTGAACCAAGGTCGCAGCCGCTGTAAGTCTTGGTTCTAATTAATGTTAAACCTTTTTAACGAACTTCCCCCAAATCGAATGAACCCTAATTAGATGTGTACCAAATTAAACCCCAATTCGTTTCAATTAGAGGCTATGTTCATGGGGCTTTTATTCCCCATGATGAAACGAGTTTGTAGATGTGTTCAATTACCCGATTGTGTTCGAATTGAAGGTGAATACCACGATGAACAGGTCGTGGCTTCTTGATGTTCGATTGATGCCCAAACGATGATTATAACCCAATTCCTTGAATAGGAAGTTTCTAATGATGCTAATGATCAAAAACCCTTTGCTAATTGCTAGTTAGAAAGGCCGAGAGTGGTGTTCGAGTAGGTTGCTGGTCCGCGGTTATGGTGGTGTTCGAATGGGGTGTTTGTGTACGTTTTATACGAAATTGAATTCAGTGGAACATTATAATCGATTAACCTTTCGTTAGTGCACCACTAATTTGATTACTTTTAGATTTTAATGCGATTTGTGGCTGGTACTTTCGGCCGAAGTGGAAGTGGGTCGGTTTAGATCGATCGCACTCACATTTTTCTAATTTACAGTGGGTCACGAGTTCTACACGCGATGCTGTCGGGAGTGTTCGATTTGTTTAAAACCAAGTGGATTTGGGTGGTTGGCTTCGCTGGAGCGATGGCCGGAGTTGGCCGGCGGGAAAGGGGAGTCGACGGTGGGGAATGGAATTTAAAACAATTTTACACCTTTGGTCCCTGAAGTTTGTGTTGCTTATTATTTCATGTGTAAAGTTTTATAAAACAAGTTTCCAATATTACATTTTTAACCCAAAAGTTTAATAGGGTTAAGTTTTTAATAAACTTATATTTTCATTATTATTATTATTATTATTATTATTATTATTATTATTATTATTATTATTTATTATTATTATTATTATTATTATTATTAACGTTATTATTGTAATTATTGGAATTAACATCAACGTGTTAAACTCTTTTGTTTATAAAATTAACTTTTATTTATCGAAAAATACGAGATGTTACAGTCTCCCCTACTTTAGGAAATTTCGTCCCGAAATTTGTTCATGAGGAGGCTGAAACGAAAAGATGAGGATACTTGGATTTCATTTGATCCTCACGTTCCCAGGTGAACTCTGGTCCACGCTTTGAGTTCCATCGGACTTTGACAATAGGGATACGACTGTGTTTGGGTGTCTTGACCTCTCGGTCCATAATTTCCACTGGTTCCTCGATGAAACGTAGTTGTTCGTCAACATGTACCTCGTCTAACGGAATGACGAGAGTCTCGTCAACAAGGCATTTCCTCAGGTTTGAAACATGGAACACATCATGTACTCCACTGAGTTCTTCAGGTAGGTTCAACTGATAGGCTACGGGGCCAACCTGTTTGACAATCTCAAACGGTCCCACGTACCTAGGGTTTAGTTTTCCACGTTTCCCGAAATGAATCACGCCCTTCCAAGGTGACACTTTCAACAGTACTTTGTCACCAGCCTGAAACTCCAATGGTTTACGACACTTGTCGGCGTAACTCTTTTGTCGGTCATGTGCTGTTGCCATACGGTTACGGATCTGCACGATCTTCTCAGTCATCTCGTGCACAAGTTCAGGACCGGTAAGTTGACTTTCTCCAACTTCTGCCCAGCAAATAGGTGACCGGCACTTACGCCCATACAGTGCCTCAAATAAAGCAGCTTTGATGACGTGTGATAGCTATTATTGTATGAAAACTCAACTAACGGTAAGTGAGTTTCCGAACTGCCGCCAAAATTAATCACACAAGCGCGTAACATGTCTTCCAAAGTCTGTATCATACGCTCACTCTGGCCGTCAGTCTATGGATGATATGCCGTACTCATATCTAACCGCGTTCCCAATGATCGTTGTAGGGATTGCCAGAAGTGTGAAGTGAATCGAGCGTCACGATCAGAGATAATGGAAATTGGCACACCGTGCCGAGAGACTATTTCCCTTAGATAGATACGTGTCAACTTTTCCATTCGGTCAGTCTCCCGGATTGCCAGGAAATGTGCGGATTTCGTCAAACGATCTACAATTACCCAAATGATATCGCATCCGTTGGGCGTCCGAGGAAGTTTCGTGATGAAATCCATTGATATATGTTCCCACTTCCATACTGGAATTTCCGGTTATTGGAGCAAACCGGATGGCCTTTGATATTCCACCTTAACCTTAGAACAGGTTAAACATCTGCTTACATAAGTGACAATACCAGCTTTCATATTTGGCCACCAGTATAGGGTCTTCAAATCCTGATACATCTTATCCGAACCAGGATGAATAGAATATCGTGACTTGTGAGCTCCATCCATTATCAGCTCTCGTAGGTCTCCATAAAAAGGAACCCATATTCGTCCCATGAAGTAACGAATTCCGTCAGGTTTGACCTCTAATTGTTTCTCCATGCCTCGCAGTGACTCAGCTTTCAGAATCTCCGTCTTCAAAGCCTCAGATTGATCAGCTTTGATTTGCACTGGTAAGTCAGAGTGGATAGTCATTCGCAATGTGCGCACCCGACGAGGCTTTAGGGTTTCCTTACGACTAAGGGCATCGGCTACCACATTAGCCTTGCCTGGGTGATACTTGATCGCGCAATCGTAGTCGTTCAACAACTCGACCCAACGACGTTGTCTCATGTTCAGCTCCTTCTGTTCAAAGATGTGCTGGAGACTCTTGTGATCGGTGTAAATGGTGCACTTGGTACCGTACAAGTAGTGTCTCCATATCTTGAGGGCAAACACAATGGCTCCCAATTCTAAGTCACGTGTCGTGTTGTTTTTCTCATGAACTTTCAATTGATAGGGATGCGTAAGCAATCACCTTCTCGCGTTGCATTAGCACACAACCGAGACCTTGAATAGAAGCATCATAGTAAACTACAAAATCATCTGTTCCCATAGGCAAGGATAGAATCGGTGCCGTACAGAGTTTCTGCTTCAGAACCTGAAATGCAGATTCTTGTTTGTCACCCCAATTGTACGTAGTGCCTTTATGAGTTAACGCGGTGAGAGGTTGAGCAATCTTTGAAAACCCTTCGATGAATCGTCGATAATAGCCAGCCAACCCAAGAAACTGTCGTACCTCAGTCGGAGTCTTAGGTGTAGCCCAGTTCTTGATGGCTTCTATTTTTGCCGGGTCAACATGTATTCTATTCTCATTCACCACATAACCCAAAAATTGGACCTCTCGTATCCAGAAGTCACACTTTGAGAATTTAGCATACAGTTGTTCTTGTTTCAGCAGCTCCAGAATCAGTCTAAGGTGTTCCTCGTGTTCTTCCTTATTCTTTGAATAAATAAGGACGTCATCGATGAAGACAATGACGAACTTGTCCAAGTAGGGTTTGCATACTCGGTTCATGAGGTCCATGAAAACCGCTGGCGCGTTGGTCAACCCGAATGACATAACCAGAAACTAGTAGTGCCCATACCTAGTTCTGAATGCAGTTTTTGAAATGTCTTCATCTCAAACCCTTAGCAGATGATATCCTGACCTCAGATCTATCTTGGAATAGAAACTCGACCCTTGAAGCTGATCGAACAAATCATCGATGCGCGGAAGAGGATAACGATTCTTAATCGTCACTTTGTTCAGCTCACGGTAATCAATACACATGCGAAAAGTTCCATCATTTTTCTTGACAAACAGGACTGGAGCTCCCCACGGGGATGAGCTAGGTCTGATAAACCCTTTATCCAATAGCTCCTGCAATTGCGTGGACAGCTCTTGCAGTTCTTTTGGAGCTAATCTGTACGGTGCTTTCGCGATAGGTGCAGCTCCAGGTACCAAATCAATCTGGAACTTGACTTAGCGAAGCGGTGGGAGGCCAGGTAGGTCTTCAGGGAAAACCTCAGGATAATCACGTACGACAGGGATATCTTCAATCTTCTTTTCTTCGGTGGTCTTCTCTGTGATCATAGCTAAGATGGCAGTATGGCCTTTGCGTAAGCACTTCTGGGCTTTCATATATGAAAAGATGCTAGAAACGACACCACTTTTCTCACCCTGAACGGATAAGACTTCACCACTAGGGAGTGGTACACGAACGATTTTCTCGTGACAGAAAATTTCAGCTTGGTTTTTAGATAACCAATCCATGCCAACGACTACATCAAAACTACCCAGTGTAATAGGCATAAGGTCTATCCCAAATTTGTGTCCTGATAGCTCTAATTTACATCCTCTAAGAATATGAGTTAGGGTTCATTTCAGTCAAGGTTACATCTAAAAGCTTGCTAAACTTATTAGATATAAAACTCTTATCAGCATTGGTATCGAATAACACGGAAGCAAAACAATCGTTCAGAGGAAACGTACCGGTAACTACGTTTTGATTGTTTCTTGCTTCACCAGAACCAATCATAAAAGCACGACCTCTGGCGCCATTTCCATTGTTGTTGTTTCCGTTATTTCCCCTGTTGCCATTCTTCAGTTGTGGGCAATCCTTTCGGTAATGGCCCTCCTTACCACACTCAAAACAGCCTCTAGTCGCTTCACCCTGTCGTTGTTGATGAGGCTGTTGCTTGGTCATCAGTTCACCCTGGAAGTCTTTAGCAGCATGATCCATCTTCCCATACCTTTGACAGCGGAATCGATCACACTGGCCAAGGTGATGAAAATTGCACTTGTTGCATTTTGGATACTTGCCCGCGTTGCTCAATCCCTGACCATTGTTGTTGTTGATCTGATTATTGTTTGTGAAGCTTTTAGATGAATCAAAGTTTCTGAACTGCTATTGTTGGTTGTTGTTGGAGTTTGAGGACTTGTTAGTAGTACCATCCCACTTTCGCTTATTGTCAGATGAGCCAGATGCAGCGCCACGTTTAGGTAAGGTACCCTGTGCCACTGCCTGATCGGTGAGCATGAGCTAGCCGGATAGCCTGCTGAATAGTGATAGGATCAGCAGCCATAACTGTCACACCCTCAAATTCCGGGTCTGGAATCTATCACGGAGGGGTGAGCAAACAGGATCAAACACAGTAGTTACACATGAGATGCAGTTATCTATATGATAAGTTTTAGATAATCAATCCATTATTATTCAGAGCATTAGATATTATACGCAGCGGAAATAAATATATAGATTCTTTCTTAACAATACGTCTAATCATGTCTTATTAATAACCAATATGTATCTTGAGCACTTATATGATCCTACGTGCATGTCCATAAGCTTCTAGTAGATACCTGAGAATACATGTAAAATCAAGTGTCAACACAGGGTTGGTGAGTTCATAGGTAAGTAAAACACATTGATAAAACATCATTTATCATCAAGTAGGATTTACTGTAAAAGTGTGAGTTTATTTTACTCACCGGTATATGGATAGCCTGTCGGAACCCTTTTTAATAAGGTGAACCCGCTATCCCACATACCCACTATGTACAAGCCCAACAAATCCTTCACATAGGATTTACCCATGTATCATAGTTTAATATCATTTTCATGTGTATATTATGTTTTTTTTATAATAATTCAAATCAGAGGGCGCGAATCCTCTCATTACATTTATCCTTATATGGGTTGTAAGTGGAACTATAGTGGCAAAACTTATATAGCGCACAATCTGCCTTCTCACACCAGCGGGATCTTTGTGCATCTGATAAGGACCACATGTCCAAACCTTTGTGGGGTTCAGTCACTCCCCGATAGTACTATCCAAAAGATCCCTGCCTTGTTAATAGTCCAGTTTACAGAGAAGGATTTTCATTATAACCATATGTAATCATAAATGTGATTCAATTATTATTTAACATAATACACAAAAATAATTTGTAGTTTCAATTTACAACATGTATCCTTCCCCAAAATATTTAAATGATTTAAAAAGGGGAACAGTTAAGTATGAAGTCACCTCAGTCCTTGTGTGTGGTGTTGACAAGCTAGTAAATTCCTGCTAAGGAATTATAATTCACATAAGCAAATAGTTACAAATCCATAACCTAGTAAGTTAGATCTTAAACCTGGTGTTCAATTGATCTAGGGTTTGGTTTTCTGGGATTTGTTATAACATATAATTAAATCATTTTATTATCTTTGTTAATTCCTTAATAACTAAAGATATATATTTTATAAAATTTAATTAATTTAATAATGATTTTAACATATCATTATATTCTAAGTAAATTGTAGATATTATTTAAACATGTAAGTTTATATTTAATTTTGTAAGATTTTATAATTTAACTTATAAAATCTAATTTTATGTTTATCATGTTTAAAACACAAATAGAATACTTTAATATTTCATAATTTAATTTATAAAATCTAATAGCAAGATTTATAAATAGACACAAATCATCTAAATATTATATTTATATGGTAATGTTATTATAATTGAACATAAATTATGTGTAAATAATAAATAATAACATATTATTAAATTATAACATATTTACACGATAAAACATAATATAAATTATCTAATTATTAATTATGTTATCCATAATTACAGATAATATAATGTTCAATAATAAATTAATAATTTGAATTATTATTTAGAATCTATTTGTATAAAATAATTATTTATATCCTTTGTATATAGTATTTTATAAAAATTATTAAAGAGTTTTTAAATAAATAAATTTATAGAAAATTAATTTGGTACTTTTAAAATAAAGGGAGTTTTTAAAACTTATTTTTATAATTTTTGGAAATTTTTGTATATTTTTTAAAAGGTCAATAAAGGCATTAAAAAAAATAATGGGAGGTGCACGGTTTGAACCCGTGACCTCCTTCCCACAATCCCACTCCCGAACCAGTAAACCAAAGGCTCTAAGCCACACAAAGACTCAGCCTTTAAATCTTTTAAACACAAACTCCAATAATCCCAATTTACCAAGAACCCTAGGTTCGATTCGGATCAAATCAATCCTCAATTCGATACTGTAATCGATTGGAACCATAGGGCTTTTATTCCCTATGAAAAATCGAGCATGTAGGTAGTTTTAATTACCTGTTTTGAAGCTCAATACGTGATGCTCGACTAGTTGCAGGTCCGCGACAGAGGGTTCGATCGATTTGTGTGTGTGGGTGTTCTCAGAAGGATTTGCGATTTGTAATAGGGTGATACCACTTATATACTTGTTCAGGTAAGATTAATTCGATTAAAATAGAGTGTTAATGCGATTTGGTGTACTGTAAAGTAGCCGAAAGGGGAACGGGTCGGTTAGATTGATCGCACTCACATTATTTAAAATTGAAGTGGTGTATTGGTTCGTATCTTGTTCTAGAATCGATTGTGACCGGTTTCGTATTTTATAATCGAGTTTGAATGGGTTTTGGGGTCGCCGGAGGCCGGCCGGAGATGTTGCCGGAAAACAGAGGGATCGGGGGTTGAGTTTCAGAATTTACAGAAATGGTCCCTGCGGTTTTGATTGTTATCATTTTATGTTTAAAGTTTTAATTTCAAGTTTCAAACTTTACAAAATCACCCCTGGACTTATTAAACCCAAATTTTTATAAATTATTATTAATGAAAATATCTTTATTATTATTATTATTATTATTGTTGTTGTTGTTAACAATATCATTATTATTATTATCATTATTATTATTATTATTTTTATTAAATTAATAAAAAAATATAGGAATCACATAAATATTATATGAATTAAATCCCAAATTTTTCGGGTTGTCACATCATCCCCCTGTTAGAGGAATTTTTGTCCTGAAAATTTAGAAGTACTGGCAACATTCTTGAACACATTCCACGTTCAAGTGCCTTTGCCAATCATGAAGACTCTGCCCTTGGCTGTATCTTTCTTTCCCCAGTGCAATCCCTGGTAACATGGCCCTTTTCTCCACATCTGAAACACGTAACTCCTCTCTCACCATCATTCTGCTGATGTCCTTGGTCTTGAGTCTGTGTTCTACATTCAGGAGCAGTGTGCCCCATCCTGTTGCATTTGTAGTAGATGATTGCAGTACACTTGCCATGGTGACGTTTGCTACACCTCTGACATCTAGGCGGAATGCCCTGATTGTCATGTTGCTTTTCCTGGTCTTGCTTCTTGTGCGCACCTTGATTCTCACCTTCTTTAAAATCTCCAAATTTTCTCTTTCCTGAGCTTTCAGCAGCAGTACCCTTACCCTTGTTTCTTGGTGGTAACTTCCCTTGAGCCACAGCCTCATTAGTCAGCTTGTGAGCTATCCTAATGGCCTATTGGATTGAAGTTAGGTTGGAGGAAGTAACCAAAGACTGAATGACCGGAGATAGTCCTCGAATATAGCCTTCAATTCTTCTGTGAGCAGGCTCCATCATATGAGGACACAAAGTTGCGTACTCATGGTTCTCGGTGGTATAAGTTTCAATCTCAGATCCAACCATCTTGTGGTTCCAGCACTCGGTTTCAAACCTTTGTACTTCTTCCCTCGGACAGAACTCTTCCATCATCAGTTGTTTGAATTCATCCCAAGCCATAGCATTGGCTAGTGAGAGAGTAAGTCTTGAAACTTCAGTCTCCCAGAACGAGAGTGCAGCTCCACTCAATGCTCCGGAGGCATACTTCGTCCTACTCTCATCTGGACATTCAGATATAGCAAAGATGGATTCACATTTCTCAAACCACCTTATGAGCCCAATGGCCCCTTCTGCCCCAGTGAAGATATCTGGCTTGCAGTCTAGGAACTTCTTATACGAATAGTGATGACCATTCTGAGCGGCCTGAGTGGCTAGGGCTGCAGCAACACCTTGATTGACCAAGGCTTGTATCTCTTCAGGAGTCATCCCTATTGGGACAGTTCTTCTAGAGCGTCCTCTACCTCTGCCTCTGCCCGCTGGTGCGTACATCTATTATGAAATTGTTTGGTGAGAATTCACACTTTGATATATTCAATAGATGCATTCTATATCAAATATTCAAAGTATGAACAATTACTGTAGGACAGATGGGAATTTAAGAAAACTGGGTTTTTCGATTAAATTCGGCAAGGCACGAGTACTAAGGAAACAAGTCTCTCTTTAGGTTAGGACAAGCGTAGCTTAGATTACCAAATGGAACACGTCAAGGTAACTTGATTCATATGCCTTAAAGACTTGCGTATTGACCACAGTAACTTCACGTGCTATAATAGCAGCAATCTTACGGCGAGAGTTTCTAGACCGTGAATGGATTTGACGAGAAGCCATTCTGAAAGATTATTAAGAATTTTCATGGTAATTGGGTAATATGATCTATTCCAGGTGTAATCGTTTGATTCGTAAATCAAAGCGAGTACGTTGACTAATCAAAGTATTGGGTCAATCACAACTTTGTTGAAGACATGCGTACCTATAAGCAGATACTCATCCCGAAAGTTCCCAGGTAAGGTAAACAGGTCCATCGGTTGATTTGGATTTATACGAATACCTTGCCTAGACAGAACACCTCGAGATACAGGCATCACGCTCTTCCAGCATTACATGTTTCAAGTTGTAAGACACAGACTTTGACGAATTTGAAAACCATAAATAATGATTCAAAGCTCATTTTGAAAACCATTTGCTTTAGGCACGATGATAAGTGTAGATCCCACATGTCGTTGAGAATAAGTTTAAGAAGACAAGTATCTAAGTTTAAGCATATAACTTCTTAATCCTATTCGATCTCTAACTAAGGCAATTTACTTTGTGCAACTATTGTGTGTGGCTATAGGCTAGATGCAATTCCTAACTCACCATAACCAATGGCTCTGATACCAATCTGTCACACCCTCAAATTCCGGGTCTGGAATCTATCACGGAGGGGTGAGCAAACAGGATCAAACACAGTAGTTACACATGAGATGCAGTTATCTATATGATAAGTTTTAGATAATCAATCCATTATTATTCAGAGCATTAGATATTATACATAGCGGAAATAAATATATAGATTCTTTCTTAACAATACGTCTAATCATGTCTTATTAATAACCAATATGTATCTTGAGCTCTTATATGATCCTACGTGCATGTCCATAAGCTCCTAGTAGATACCTGAGAATACATGTAAAATCAAGTGTCAACACAGAGTTGGTGAGTTCATAGGTAAGTAAAACACATTGATAAAACATCATTTATCATCAAGTAGGATTTACTGTAAAAGTGTGAGTTTATTTTACTCACCGGTATATGGATAGCCAGTCGGAACCCTTTTTAATAAGGTGAACCCGCTATCCCACATACCCACTATGTACAAGCCCAACAAATCCTTCACATAGGATTTGCCCATGTATCATATTTAATATCATTTTCATGTGTATATTATGTTTTTTTATAATAATTCAAATCAGAGGGCGCGAATCCTCTCTTTACATTTATCCTCATATGGGTTGTAAGTGGAACAATAATGGCAAAACTTATATAGCGCACAATCTGCCTTCTCACACCAGAATAGTCATTCCGAATGATAGCGGGATCTTTGTGCATCTGATAAGGACCACATGTCCAAACCTTTGTGGGGGTCAGTCACTCCCCGATAGTACTATCCAAAAGATCCCTGCCTTGTTAATAGTCCAGTTTATAGAGAAGGGTTTTCATTATAACCATATGTAATCATAAATGTGATTCAATTATTATTTAACATAATACACAAAAATAATTTGTAGTTTCAATTTACAACATGTATCATTCCCTAAAATATTTAAATGATTTAAAAAGGGGAACAGTTAAGTATGAACTCACCTCAGTCCTTGTGTGTTGTGTTGACAAGCTAGTAAATTCCTGCTAAGGAATTATAATTCACATAAGCAAATAGTTACAAATCCATAACCTAATAAGTTAGATCTTGAACCTGGTGTTCAATTGATCTAGGGTTTGGTTTTCTGGGATTTGTTATAACATATAATTAAATCATTTTATTATCTTTGTTAATTCCTTAATAACTAAAGATATATATTTTATAAAATTTAATTAATTTAATAATTATTTTAACATATCATTATATTCTAAGTAAATTGTAGATATTATTTAAACATGTAAGTTTATAATTAATTTTGTAAGATTTTATAATTTAACTTATAAAATCTAATTTTATGTTTATCATGTTTAAAACATAAATAGAATACTTTAATATTTCATAATTTAATTTATAAAATCTAATAGCAAGATTTATAAATAGACACAAATCATCTAAACATTATATTTATATGGTAATGTTATTATAATTGAACATAGATTATGTATAAATAATAAATAATAACATATTATTAAATTATAACATATTTACACGATAAAACATAATATAAATTATCTAATTATTAATTATGTTATCCATAATTACAGATAATATAATGTTCAATAATAAATTAATAATTTGAATTATTATTTAGAATCTATTTGTATAAAAATAATTATTCATATCCTTTGTATATAGTATTTTACAAAAATTATTAAAGAGTTTTTCAATAAATAAATTTATAGAATATTAATTTGGTACTTTTAATAAAGGGAGTTTTTAAAACTTATTTTTATAATTTTTGGAAATTTTTGTATATTTTTTAAAAGGTCAACAAAGGCATTAAAAAATAATGGGAGGTGCACGGTTCGAACCCGTGACCTCCTTCCCACAATCCCACTCCCGAACCAGTAAACCAAAGGCTCTAAGCCGCACAAAGACTCAGCCTTTAAATCTTTTAAACACAAACTCCAATAATCCCAATTTACCAAGAACCCTAGGTTCGATCCGGATCAAATCGATCCTCAATTCGATACTGTAATCGATTGGAACCATAGGGCTTTTATTCCCTATGAAAAATCGAGCATGTAGGTAGTTTTAATTACCTGTTTTGAAGCTCAATACGTGATGCTCGACTAGTTGCTGGTCCGCGACAGAGGGTTCGATCGATTTGTGTGTGTGGGTGTTCTCAGAAGGATTTGCGATTTGTAATAGGGTGATACCACTTATATACTTGTTCAGGTAAGATTAATTCGATTAAAATAGAGTGTTAATGCGATTTGGTGTACTGTAAAGTAGCCAAAAGTGGAACGGGTCGGTTAGATCGATCGCACTCACATTATTTAAAATTGAAGTGGTGTATTGGTTCGTATCTTGTTCTAGAATCGATTGGGACCGGTTTCGTATTTTATAATCGAGTTTTGAATGGGTTTTGGGGTCGCCTGAGGTCCGCCGGAGGTCCGCCGGAGGCCGGCCGGAGATGTTGCCGGAAAACCGAGGGATCGGGGGTTGAGTTTCAGAATTTACAGAAATGGTCCCTGCGGTTTTGATTGTTATCATTTTATGTTTAAAGTTTTAATTTCAAGTTTCAAACTTTACAAAATCACCCCTGGACTTATTAAACCCAAATTTTTATAAATTATTATTAATGAAAATATCTTTATTATTATTATTGTTATTATTATTATTATTGTTGTTGTTAACAATATCATTATTATTATTATCATTATTATTATTATTATTATTATTATTATTATTATTATTATTATTATTATTTTATTAAATTAATAAAAAAATATAGGAATCACATAAATATTATATGAATTAAATCCTAAATTTTTCGGGTTGTCACAATAACACTAGCTTGGATTTGAGGAGCTAGACCATCAATGTACTTCTCAATCCGTTTGTAAGCCGGGGTCACCATCTGAGGACCTAAAGCAGCCAACTCGTGTGAACAAGTCGTGTATTCCTCAATCTCAGAGCCAGTCATTTTGAGATTCCAAAACTCTGCTTCTAGTTTCTGGACCTCGTTTCTGGGGCAATACTCTTCTTTCATCAAAATCTTGAAGTCTTCCCACGGTAAACCATTGGCAGTCTCAAGTCCTAGGGTCTGGACTTGTGAGTTCCACCACGTCAGAGCTGGTCCTTCTAGTGTGCCGGAGGCACACATGACGTGGCTTCCCACAGGACAGTTACACATAGCGAAAACTGACTCGAGTTTCTCCAGCCAGCGAAGTAAGATGACAGCATCTCTAGAACCACTGAAGGAGTGAAGCTTACAATCCATGAACATCTTGAAGGTACAGGCTGTTGGGCCTCCTTGATTCAGATTCTGGTTGTTCTGGTTCTGGTTGCGGGTCTGTTCACAGGCTGCGAGCGCATCAGCAACACGCTCATTGATGATGGCATCCAACTCAGCTTGAGTCAGGTTGATGTTTCCTCGTCCACTCGAGCGTCCAGGTCTTCTTCCAGACATGATTCTTCAATTCACAATACACGACAGTCACTATCGAACAATAACTATTGATAACAATAAATTGTTTCATACTAGTAGGAATGGAGGATTTGTTTGCTTATCGATAGTGAGGTTTCATGAGAACCGAGACCTCATGTCTCCAAGTATAGAAATGAAAATTTGTACTGAGACCGTTATCACCCAATAGAGTTACCAAAATTTTCATGCATGACAAATTATAATTACGTGTGCACCCGTGATTCTAATTTGCTTTGCATGGTCATTCATGGTTCCTCCCATTCGTGATAACATACCTTGTCAAGTACCGAGTGCTATCTGTTATGACTAGCGAAGATGATAGGGCATGTTGGAAGTAGAAATTAGTACGATAGAGTTAGAAAAGTAATGTGTGTTGTTCTCCTTGTTTGTCATCGTTAGGTTTATCGTGTGTGTTAGAAAAGAGTTTCGTGTTCCCAAGTGGTAATGTTAGGTTCGAGTTGTCGTTGCTTCAACTCCGAGAGTGAAGAATCATATGTAGATGTTGGAAATGAGCGAGCGGGACTCCCTGCCCCTCTGTTAGTTGAGGATGATACAGGTGATATAGATATTTGTGTATATTGACCATAGTTTATCACTCATCCCAGAAATCCCCAGGTAAGCATAACTGGTCTCGCAATGAGATTTATACGATATGCTTGCCTTAGCCCGGAGGCCTTTTGCCAGGAAATCCAGAATACAGGTGTCTATGTGTCACACAAATGGGTAATGTTTGATCGTTCAGTGATGTAATGTTAGCATCAGGAGAATGTTCGTACTATAATTGCAATCATGTAAGAGTGTCTATGCAGTACTAGTGTTGTGTCTAAGGCTATAGTCTAGATACAAATGCAATCCTAGTTCTCTATAACTAGTGGCTCTGATACCAATTTGTCACACCCTCAATTTCCACAAACGGGATTTTACCGTTAGGCGTGTGACATACCAGGATCTCAGACACGGTCATATCAAACGACACTATATGAGTTTAAAAATAAACGTTTGACTTAAATCAGAGTAAACAATAAATAATAAATTAAACATCAGTGCGGAAGCGAATAAACGAAATATAAACAATACTGAAAGTCTGAAAATGCTATATCAAAACAATATTTAATGCAAGATAATGAATCTGATGAATGCATGTCCTGAGTGCGTTCTTAATTGTGCATCATGAGCTTAAGCATTCCTGTGACCTGAGAAAACATGCTAAAGTGTGTCAACATAAAGTTGGTGAGTTCACAGGTTTTATCACAGATAAAAATGTTTGTAACTGTTTGACTGTTTGTAATTGTTCGACTGTTCGAATGGTATAGTAATTAAAGCATATCGATAGGTAGCTAGCCTATAATCATGTTACTTAGCGTTTCGAACCGAAGCTGACTGTTTGTACGTCCTATATGTTTGTTGTTTACTCGTCACGTCTCGCAAGACAGTGACAAATGTTAGGTCAATAATGCACCCGTTTGACCTCCAATCAAGCTAGCGCGACTAGCCCGGGCGGGGTTTGTCAGACCCAGTAGTACTACTCAGAATTACCTCGCTAATCCCATTACTAACAGTTCGAGAATGTTGGGACTGTTTGTATGTTTGCACTAACGTAATAGGCGATATCAATAATACTAAAACCATTCATAAAATATGTTTGCATGTTTTCTCCCCCAAAAGGAAAGAAAGTAAAATAGGGGCCGTGAATACTCACCTTGATTGCACAGCAAGAAAATAATGTTCGTACAACGATTAGGGTTTCGGTTAACCTGGATTTCATTTAATAGGAATATAATTAATCTTAGTTATTATTTACGAGTTTATGGTTAATAATATGATTAACGTTCGAATAAGAATTAAGGTTTTGATAGGGTTATGTGTTTTGTTTAAGTAATTAGATTTATAAAATAAATATCATATTTTTATTCTATTTGGTGAATTATTAAGTGTTTTAGAAATGAATTTAGATATAATGATGAAGTTCAACATGTAATTAAGTCTGTGTGATTAACGAAGAATAATTACGAAAAATATTAATTTAACCCGTTAATTGCTACTTAGAAAGGCCGGAGAGTGGTGTTCGAGTAGGTTGCAGGTCCGCGGTTATGGTAGTGTTCGAATGGGGTGTTTGTGTACGTTTTATACGAAATTGAATTCAGTGGAACATTATAATCGATTAACCCTTCGTTTGTGCACCACTAATTTGATTACTTTTAGAGTTTAGTGCGATTTGTGGCTGGTACTTTCGGCCGAAGTGGAAGTGGGTCGGTTTAGATCGATCGCACTCACATTTTTCTAATTTAGAGTGGGTCACGAGTTCGATTATTACACGCGATGCTGTCGGGAGGGTTCGATTTGTTTAAAACCAAGTGGATTTGGGTGGTTGGCTTCGCCGGAGCGATGGCCGGAGTTGGCTGGCGGGAAAGGGGGGTCGACGGTGGGGAATGGAATTTAAAACAATTTTACACCTTTGGTCCCTGAAGTTTGTGTTGCTTATTATTTCATGTGTAAAGTTTTATAAAACAAGTTTCCAATATTACATTTTTAACCCAAAAGTTTAATAGGGTTAAGTTTTTAATAAACTTATATTTTCATTATTATTATTATTATTAACGTTATTATTGTAATTATTGGAATTAACATCAACGTGTTAAACTCTTTTGTTTATAAAATTAACTTTTATTTACCGAAAAATACGAAATGTTACAATTGAGGTACGGATATTCTTTATTATTTTTATATGCTCGATCTACTAAAATTATGCAACGTTTGAAATCATTCTGGTTGATCTATGACTTTCTCATATGATCCGCTTCCTTCTTTTGAGCTACTCTGATTGTGTTGTTGAGCTATTATTTTGACCATTGAGAAAATATTTTTTTTGATATGCTTGTGAACGTTCGTTTGTGTACCATTGCTTGAGTTCATTCAAATTAGGATCTTTACGCATGATTAATATATTTGATGAAGGCTGGATTATTATTCACTTATGCGGCCATAGAACCCTAGATTTGTAGACGCGAGATAGGGATACCGAGTCAACTACCTATGGAGGTACCATAGGCTTGTCGTTGTGGCTACCGACGACTTGACACTATCCGTGACGGTGTGATTAGTTCACGACGTCTCCAGTTTGTTTATATGATTATGCTCGTGGAAGAGCTTTTGGATTATTTTGGGAGGCGTATGGATGCATCCTAGGATTTTGATGATATGTTTAGTTCGCAGTTGAGTTGTGTAGTGCCATGCATACCTTCCGATTAGGGGTGCACTGGAGTCGCGACAAGTGTGCCATTGTGATTATGATATATGATATGAGATATGATATGTGGCACCTTGGATGTGCAATTTTTGAATAATTGTTTGTAGGCTACTCGGTATCAATAACCCTAGCCCTTCGTTGCTTTAGTCTTTATTCTTTTGTTTATTCTGGTGTAAAGGATGGTATTCGATGGAGATGTTTTAAACTAAAGATTCTGGTTTATTTTCTAATTCTCTAACATCATGCTTCGATATATATATTATTTTATTTTTTGTGATCTACATCCGCGCACTGAGCTTGTAGCTCAGCCGCTTTCTTGTTTTTCGCGGCAGGTAATCAAGGTTGATCGGGGCTGTGTGATGAGTGCTAGTAGAAGTTTGGGACACATGCTTGGAGACTTATTTCTTTTATTTCATAAGACTTGAATTTTTGAATTAGTATTTATTTTGGTGGATGTTTTAGACTTTATAAGTTGATGTTTTGATTTGACATTCGCAATTTAAGTATTTTTTTGGACTTAGAATGTTCTGTTAACATTTGAAGTGACCTTCTGTTCCACGTTGGGACGGGAGTGTTACAGTACTGATTAAAAGAAAATTTGGGTTTTTTAATTTCGTTAGATATCCCATTACCGGAATAACTTTTGTTGTCTTTGTTTTTCCTATTATGACTTTTACACAACAGTTTTGAATTTTACATTTAACATAGTTTGACACTAAATTATATTGAATTATTTTGATAATCTTTCAAACAATATAGGTATTCGTAATTTTCAACGTATTATTGGTTCGATCAATGATGCTTTACAGTTTACACGATCCAAAACAATACAAAAGTTCAACAAACATGCACACGTTTACAACACTCCATTAATTTTAGATCCTTAAAAAATGAAATTAAAAACAGAAGAGCAAAGAAACCGAAATAAGAATGATCACGATCACGAAATCAGTTTACAAATCTACAATTCAGCCGAACCTCTTGTCCACCGGTTATGGTGCTCATCTTAATCATGGATTCCACAAATGCCTTCTCAAATTCTTCTCGTGAATACGCAAACTTTATGACCAATGTTTTGGTTGTCGGGTTGGTGAGCAACGCTTGATCAGAAGTGAAGATACTCTTGCCTTCAAGAAGTAACTTATAATATCTATTGTCAAAGGTTGTAGGGGTTGAGTCCAAATTTGCACCGGCACTTCTCACCTTGTTATGCATTGGGCACACGCGACGTAAGCTTGCTGCAAAAGATTGTTGCATCGATGGATCAACGTCTTGTGTGGTTGCAAAGTTGTGGATCCTGTTTTGGAATGAGGAGCAATGAGCAAACCCAAGTGTATGTCCACCTACATAAGTTTGTGCATAAAAAGTTAGTGAATTTGACAAAGTTCTATATAGTTTAATTATTGTTTAAGATGTTTATTTAGTAAAATAAAAATGGAATTTACCTGAAAGTGCAACTAGATCATTCATAGAAAGACCTCTTTGTGAAAAACTTTGTTGGAGTTGAGATATGTTGAAGATGGGAGCCGGCAACTGTCTAGTTTCTGTTGCTTTTGAGACTCTACCATCTTTTCGCCCTTTTGGCACAATCCAAGTGGGACCTCCGGACTGTAAAAATAAAATTAGGGTTTATTTGTTTTGTCTTTCTGAATTCATAAAATAGACAAGCAAGCATATCCAGTAAACTCTTACTAATAACAGGTTTATTGGTAGGGTATAAGGATCAGTGTTAGATGATGAGAAGTCTTTCCTCTAGCCCATGAGAGAAACTTTCATCTACGGTAGACTAGATAGGTGCGATTTACTCCTAGAGTGTACTTTCCGACTAATCATGGCATCGTTGGTCCACATTACCATCAGAAATTACATCCCCTAGCTAGTATGTGTTGTTGAAAGTTAAACTAAATTAATTAGTATAGTTATATGTTATCATAAGTTAGTGTGACAATTGTATAATTATGATTAGTATAGATAAGTTAGTTATTGCTTGGTGGTTAACTAACCCGGTTAGGACCCGTGGATAACCCGCCAAGTTTGTGTGTATAAATACCATGTAAACCTTCATTTGACAGATGATGAATCTATTGTACATAGCCAAATTCTCTGAATTCGATCATCCATTGTAAAACTTGTGTTTGATCCCACTCTACCAACATGTGTGTCTTCTTTATTGGTTTATGAAGTCAATTTTCATGATTGAAAAAAATTATGATCGATTTTCATTTTCGTAATATTAGGGGTTAACATGTCTATTTAACTCTCTTTTATGATTAATCTTGATGATTATTACTAGCTAGTGCCTCATGATAGAAAATGTGTACTATGTTTTAATATGGGAAACCGTATATTTGCAAAAGGAGTTTAGTATTTGATGCTGTGATTGAATCATAACTATATGAAGGATGGAGACATGCTTACCAGATGAACTGCATCTCTTGCTGCTAAAGCTACGATGTCAGCACACGAAACAGTACCAGGGCACACAGCCTCTAATGCTTTCTTTGCGTTATCGATGACATAAAATGCATGAAGAGATATATTTGGAGGTCCATCTTTCTCAGCTTGATTATTTGCAGTTGAGTTCAACAACACAGAACCATCACATCCCTTCAAAAACCAAGATTTCATTAAATTAACGAGAAACACCCATGATCAACATAATTAGTACGCGCTAGCGAATTAACGCCTAAAAACAAAGTTTTAATAAAACAATGTAGAATTGAAATGCATTTGATTTACCCTAATGAAGCAATCATGGAAATGCATTCTGAGAAGTGCAGCAGGAACTGTTTTATCATTCAACATGGCTTTTTTAACGGCAGCTGTAATCGTTGATTCGACCATGGGACATGTTTGGTCATAGTAGTTAGGACTTAGCGCGTTACACATTGTGAAATGTATGAATGCAAGCACAAGAAATCCTATAATAAGTGAAGAATTGTTGCAGGATGCCATTTTGCAAAATGAAAACACAACCTGAAGTTTCTTGTTGTGATGGAGATTAAGAGAAGGTTTAAGTATTTGTACGGAAGAAAAGGTGAGTATTTTTATGTATTAGTTGATTTTTAAAGTAGGTTTTTGCACTTTTGCATAGTGGTTTATGCAAATTTGGTGTGCCTAAACTCATTTAGTTTATCATAGTGGGTTGTTGAAGCATGATTCTCATAAAAAATGGAAAATGTATAAAAACATTATCTTAATTCAAGGTCTTTATGGATTATCAACATTTAAACTTTAGAATATATAATTTACCCTTTTAAGAGCAAAAAGAGTTAACTTAAAACCCTCAAGCACCGTATTTACCTAAAAGAAAATAATTCAAGAGTTAACAACCCTTATATGTACCACCTGGATAAGAGCCAAAAGACTATAACGATTTAACCTAAAATGAGCATAACTTTGTTTAAAGCCGTAGACAACTCTCAAACCCTCAAGCACTGTATTTAACTTATAAAGATGTTTCTTTAATTTTCTTGTTTTGTAATATAATCAAGCAATATAATTCGAATGCTATATGCAATAGATACGAGTTGACAACTAAATATTTTATTAAATAATTTAATTTAATTAGAAGAAAAAGCTTTTTGTTATTGGTTGTTAATATATGTAAATTAAACTAATGGATTAAGTAGGGAATATCAAAAAATAAAAAAAAGAAAAAGTAGTATGTGTTTTTGGTGGTCGTTTTAAGTTTGAGCAACTAAAGCTCGTTTTGGTTTAATAATTTCAACAAACGCAAATACGTAATACAACTCATTTAAGTAAGCATTCAAATTTTATTATTTTTTGTATTTGTTGGATTATTATTCTTTTTCAGAAACAATTTTGAAAATTTTGGAGAAATTATTTATTTAATTCTATGAATCGTGTATAAATAAACAAGCATAGTTACATTACAGATATTTTTTTTATTTTAGCAAAATAGTAACTAAATGTGACATGTGTTAGCACCTTATTATATCTCATTAAAATTTTGTTGTTTATCTCTTTTATTATATAATTACATTAATTGCTAATAATATTTAATTAATTTTTTTGAATTAAAATAGTGATCTATTTATTAATGTAATTTCTAAAGAAATAACTCTTTTTAATAAAAAGAGATTTCTTAGACATTAATTTTTTTGAAAAATACGACATTTTTAAAATTTTTGTTCTTAAAAAACAAAACTTTTATAAACAAAAATAATTAAAACATGGAGTTATAGTAAGGAAATTTTTAAAAATCTATTTTTGATACGTTTTTTAATGTTTATTTTTTTAAAAAAAGTTATTTAAAAACAAAGTTTAAAAGATGATATCATTGTTATTACTTATAGTCCTTAACTGTACATAATCACGATCATTATAATATCATTTTCTAAATCATAATTTTTTATTTTATTCATTAATTTATTTATTCAATTCATTAAATACACAAGTTATTATTGCTAGTAATACATAAAAACCAATAGCACAAAAAACTGAAAGTAAAAATGAAGTCCACGCCACGGTTACACAGTTACGAATTTCATTACATGTTGCAATGATTGCGTTAACATGATTAAGTATATAAAAGAAACATATAAAGTTTGATGACTCGTTTCTGGAGATTCAAACATCTGATTAAAAAAAGTTATATAACGGGACCATTGTTCTTAGATCTGTAACGGTGTCATTCTTCATGGTACCAACGTGTTACCATCAATTGATATAACCTACGATGTTCAAAAATACTCTATTTTGAATATAACTCTACTTTGAGCAAAATTTATATTCGGATATTAAGTTAAAATATTGAACGCAACCACAAATTAGTTTATCTTAAATTAACAAACATAAATTTTCAGAAAACTCAAATTAGTAAAAATGTTAATAGATTAACACATATATTAAATACCATTCGTTGATCAAATTGAAATATTAGAAATTAATGGCTTTAAATTGAAAATTAAAGTGATGGTCGATGGCATATGTCCCCTAACATCACTGATCATACGTTAGTATGATGGAAGATCAACATTTGTATTCATATCAAGAAACTGTTAGTCAATGAGGTTAACGAGTAAAGGTAACCGCGTTTCGCAGCGGGCAGTACAATAACATTCAAATGATTAATAAAATGTTTGCAAACTTTGTTACGGTGGCAATATTGTACCACACCTTACGGTGTGACTGGGCGTTTACGAACTTCGTTCACGTGTTACGCCATGTGCATTAACACGATTATCCCGTGCACATCTTGGCTTAACCCGTACGATAATACTAAAATATTTAATCATGCGTAGCGAAGTGTCTGCGAATTTCGTTACATGCATGCGTTGCCTTGGTACGTGAAAATATCATGCTAGAAGGAAATTTTGTTTTTAAAGATTGAAACATAGATATAAAACAGTATTGTAATTAACTTTTACTGATATAATATTTAAAATAAAAGTAATTAAAAAAGATATTAAGAAAAGTAAAAAAAAATAGTTAATAAGCAAAGAAGAAGAAAAAAAGCAAATAGGAAAGAAAATATGATTGCTGTGTGATAACAAACTAACCGCTACGCCAACCATCTATTTCGTTTTATTAACTCGGAAAAAACGTATTTAATCAAAGAAACGTAAGTAAAACCTCAAAAATAAAAAATAAAAACTAAAGTTGTGCACAGGGTGACACGTGGTAGTCGGTGGGGGTACTTCACCGACACTTCTAAGTGGGTTATATATAACTAGGAATTTATCCCGCGCTTCGCCGCGGGTTCGAAGTGCGGGTTTGGCTAGCTTACGACATTTTGTAATTTTACTTGGCATCCAGACCTATATATGTCCAGTCGGTCACGTACTCTTAATGATAACTGATGAATCATGGCTGCTAGTTAGCGACAAAATGAAACGCGCAGTTCCAACCGATACACAAGAATTCCTTACAAAATGAAGCTGCAATCTTACTTTGTAGCAAAAAAAATACAAAGCCCCAGACTGAATGTGCCTGCAAAACAGCATACTTTACATTATTGTCAAATTTCATTAATAGATTAATATAAATGTCCTAACATGAAAACTCATACCTTGGTTGATTATGTTTCGTAAGGGACGATTTACGGATCATTTGGGTATCCGTTTTATCACCAAATCTTTGAAGCTCAAGGGTGTTTAAATGTCTTTCAAGTTCTATTAGCTGGGTTGTCAAGTTCTGGTATTCAAAACTGTTATTATGGTATGTGTACGTCTCATTCGAATTGAAACAAATAATCAGTAAAAATATCTGAAAACCTGATTTAGCTCTAATATATATCTACGCTTCAAATCCTACTTTGGTTCTGACCTTTACAACTACTGCCTGAGCAGATACGCAAAATTCTATAGTCTTCACAACCAATTTTGATTGTTGCATCAGATTGCAGCCTTGTTTGAGATTCTTGTAGCTGCATTTCTTGTAGCTCCTTAAAATATTTGATATCATTCTTCAACTTCCACTCAACCAGACATCTTCTCTTAGCTTTTTTTTTGCTTGAACATCAATATTGCCAATAAGTAGGACTCCGTACCACCTTTTGTTCGATTTGTTAAATTTCAACTTTCCTATCTTGATTTAAGGGCGTATCATGACAAAGATCCTTACAAACACTGATGCATTCAATAGTGATATCTTTTTCATGTGTATCATCACAAAGATCAATATAACCTAATCAATTTTATATTTTCTTCATTTTCCTTAAATCATCACATCAGCAATCCATTCTTGAATACCATTCCCAAACCTTTTAGGCATTTCATCAAACAACTTCAGGGCAATTTCAGCTTTTGTTAAATTAGGAGAATAGGAATCTAACCTTTTAATAAGTTCTTCCAATTTGCAATCTGGTCTTTCTTATGATCCAAACTAACACGAGATTTCGATTTTCCTATACAAATTATAAAATCAGACACATACGAAAACATAAACTTATCTTAAACAGCAACATCATAACAAATGTAGAACTCATCTATATTTCCAAACCAGATCTTCAAATCACATTCTTGAACCACCACATTATACCAAACAAACTCCAAATCTTGTAAATACTCAAACACCCAATTTATCAAATCAAGAATCTAAACAACTCAACAGATCAGACTACAAAATTAAAGTCCCTAACATCCCCTACGAAATCATATAAAGATCAGAACTTGATGATGGTAAAGTGTTTAATTACCTGAACTAACCCTACTGACATGATGAGGCGGGCGATTACGACGTTGATCACGAGAGAAGTACTTGATGTCGAACACCGTCTCCGGATCGGAGGTTGGGACGATGGCCTTCGCCGGTTCGGTGGTCGGACAAAAGGGCCGGTAATCAACGGCGAGAGGTTACCGGACCCATGAGCCCCGATATTCACAGACCAACTACCGTTAATGGAAGTACCTTGAACCGGATCTGGGCCGTTGATTTGAAGGTTGAGATTGTGAAAATCCCCTTCGCAACCCCCAAAAGCAGAGTAGAGTTGAAGAGGAGAGCCGGAGAAGAAGAGAAAACAGTGGCAGGTAAAATCTGCCTAGAGGAGAGCCGGAGAAGAAGAGAAAAGCAGTGGCACCTGGCGCACACGTGAAAGACACGTGAAGAAACCCTCAAAATCCACCGACATTTTAGATTAATAGTAATAGAAATAGAAATGAATAATTATTGGAGGTCTTTTAATCTCATGGATGAAATTTTCATAGATTTTGAGTTTGAAGTCCTTGGCTACAAATGTAAACGGACAGCCCGACAGGATTAGGGATGGGTTAGTTTAATTCAATTTTTTTAATGTATTCATTATATTATTATTCTAATTAAAAGGTGTGGTCGGTGGTAAATTTTCCTTTTTTATTCTTTTTTTGTTTTTTTTGTGTATAAAATTTTCTTTTGTTTATTTTGTTTGTGTTTTATTTTTTATTTTTTTGTTTGTGTTTTAATATGGTTTGTTTTGTGTGTGGGTTCGACATTTTGGGATGAGTTTTTTTTATCTGGACACGTGTTTTTGATTTGTATGGTTCGTTGACGTTGTTTTTCTCCGGGTTCCTGATTTCTTTCTTTCGTTATCGCTACCCTGACAATTCTCGCTATTAAGGTTTGGGTTTTCCTTTTGTTTGCTCTTTTTGGGGCTTTGATTTTCGTCGGTTTTCTATTTTGGACTGTGTCGCTTTCTTACGGCTTTGATTTTCGTTTGTTTTGTGTATGGTGTTGGGCTTTGATTTAGTTTTTCGGTTCTGCATGTTCTGGTTTATTATAGATTTGGGGTTTTTGTGTGTTTTACTTTGTGTATTTTACTGATTTTGTGGTTTTGAACATTCATTTTGATTTTGATTTGGGGTTACATTAAAACTCGTATACGCGTGGCAACGCGCGCGCCATAATTACTAATTTTATATTAAAAAGTTTGTAGTGTAAGTACAAAAGAAATGTAATAAAATAATACACTTATATATTTGCAAAAAAAAACATATATATTTTTTAAAACTTATTTAAACTTCTAATATGGTTTGCAGAAAAGTCAACGTATTTACGTGGAGAAAGACGATCAACCAAATACCAACTAAGGATGCTTTGATCAAACAAGGTATTTATAAGGTTAGTTCGTCATGTTTCTTTTATGATCAAAGGGATGAGACTAAGATAATTTCAATTTGGTAAAGGACTTCCTCTTCACCTTAACATCTATGCCCAGATGTTAGTCCTTACAAGAAACCGGTTTATGCCATCATTTAAACTTACGTTTCGTTTTGTATCTATGGAAAGCCAAAAATGAGAAGTATTTCACAATATGCAATGGTGCTTTTGAGCGAAATTAAATCGATTTTTTTTCGCATGACTGAACATTCAGTCGTGCGTATCAGTCAACGTCTCATTTATGAATAACAAATAGGGGAATGATTGTAAACCTGGACTGGCAAAACTAGTGTGATTTTGTCTTTTAATCTCGTGTAGCTTAACTAGCCTCTCACTAGTCTTTTTAAAAAGAATTACAATGATTCACAATATATTAAACTAGATTGTATCTTGCGCTCCGCAACAGGGAAGCCAAAGAGCCTACTATTTATTTTCATACCTATAGTTTTAAATCGCAGTTGTATATTTTAAATTAAGAATTCAAACAAGCGGTATTAAAATTTGTAACATTAAAATAAGAGAGAAAAATTGTCTCCACATGTTATAAGAAAAAATTAAAAAAAAAAAACAAGAAGGGAAAGGAAAACTAAAAAGAGTAAAAAATGCCTGATTATTTTTATTTTAATATATTATTACACATTTCGGCATCTCAACCCATTTACATATGATTTTTTGTTAAACTAGGAGTATATGCCGCGCGTTGCTGCGGCTGTTCATGTTTGAGTATCAACAGCGTGACTGTGATAAAACCAACACAGTATCTTGTAAAGTATCAAAGAGGGCATTCAAACCCCCTATGTTTAAATCTATGATTCACTAACAGACCTTACGCAACCCTAATGAATCAAACATTGAAACACAAACATATATGTTAAAAGTTTAGAGCAGATATCGATGCATGACACAAAATGGGAATTATTAACCTGTGGAACAGTATGCAGCAGCGAGTGTGACTCTGCAAATTTTCAAATTGAGGAAACAAACCACCCATGTTCATGCTCCCTCCTCTCTCCTGCACATGAACCAAACAAAATCATCCCTAAAAACAACACTTTGTATAAATAAAAAACGATTGAAAAGCTTATTTAGGGTAACGGAAACAACTCACACGCTGATGCTGCTGCGACTGTTGTTGTTGGTGCCCTGCAATGGCTCTGATGGCTTCACGGCCGTTGTCTAAACTCAAACCTAAGGGAAACACAGGCTGCGGCTGCTGCTGTTGTCGATGATGATGAGCAGAGAGTGTATCAGAAGCAGTGGAATCGGGTGTATTGGTTGCAGGTAAACATCCGGTGATGTTATAGTTGGATCTGCCACCAACACCTCGTTATTAGTTACGGATTTGCCACCATCAGCCATGTCATCCACCAGTGTATATAAGTGATCATTTGAGTCAGCACCAGATGACTCAGCAACAATCCCCTACACTGCATAAAGGAGTTTACAAAGTGATTTAAGGCTTAGCGTTGAAAACAGAAAGAAATGACCAACCTTGCCTATCCAGAAGTTTATTCTCTTTTGAAGTGTGTCTACAGGGACCACAATAGCAGCTGCAAGATTCTTGGAGGTCCAACTGAAATAAAACATATAGGTAGATAAATAATTGTTTATGTTGAATGGGAACTAAAGTTTAAGACTTACCTTGTTTGCTCCTGAAATTGCATGTAAAGTCCAGAATCCTATCGAACTCACTTCGTTAGATTGTTGCACTTGATAATACGCGAAGACGGGTGCGCGATTTGAATGTATCAACCGAGAGAACAAAAACATTCAGCACAAATCATTGTATATCAAACGTATATTGTCGAATGATTACAATGAAAATCGATACTAGATCGATCTCACCCGAAGGTGGAAATCACAAATTGTGATCTGCTCAACATGAGCGAAATACAAACTAATTATTGTAACTCTCGGTGGAATTGATAATAATGAAGCACACACACACTATTGTGCACACATGCACATATATATATTAAAGAATAAATTGTCGCATGCTGCCAAAGGAAAAGTTTTCGCATGAAGTTGTCAGATCCACTAACGATTTCGCATTGCATGACATTATGCATGCACTTTTCGCATGCCACTTTCGCAGCATGTATATATTATTCAATTTCGCATGCATGTGCCTCCTGAAAATTTTGTCGCATGCAGGGAATACCATTTTTCGCATGAATTTGTTCCAGCCCAACTTTCGCATCATGCATGCGATTCTTCTACCTTTCGCATACGTACATTCATGCAACTTCGCGCGAGTTTGTTGTCCAACATGCATATTTTCGCATGCATGTTGTTGTGCGAAATGATGCCACGCGACCTGCAACGATATTGTAATCCAAACGTTTAGTCCCTTACAATCTCCCCTTGGATTATGATATCGTTTTGAATATAAACACAACTTGAATCTTCAACAAAACCTTCCGGATGGAAGGTTCTCGCAGACGCGGATTTCGAATTGGATGCAACTTGTACGCTTCAAATCTTCATAAAATCATCTTAAAATTTTATAAACACAAACCCAAAGTTAAATATTTTAAAGCCTTTGGTTGTTGTTGCACTTTGTTGCATACAACTGAATCATCTTCAAAATTTTCTGAAAAGGCGGATGAATGTTACTTTGTGGGATATGCTGCCAATAAAGTTGCATATCGTGTTTATAATAAAAGAACTAGACAAATAGTCGAGTCATATAACATTGATTGGCACGAGCTTAACATAACTGATGCAGGTTCAGCTCCTTCATGGGTTTATGATTATGAATCTTTGTTCATCAATTTTAAAATTTCTAAACCTTCATCTGCAGATTCTACTTCTCAAGCAATCTCTTTGGACAACAAAATCATTGAGGATCTTTCATCTTTGATATCTGATGATTCTGCTGTTGCTTCATCATCCAAAGATATTCCTACAAATTCTGTACCTGTATATGCATGTTCTGAGTCATTAGATGTTTCTTCAGAACAAATTTCTACTCAGGATTTGGAAGAATCTTTGAGTTCTCCATTATCTTCATCTTCATCAGAAACTATACATACACCAATAGAAATCATTCAAGTTCCATTTGAAGAATCTCCAAATGTGTCTACTGCTTCTGAAACTCATGTTTCAGATGACACACTTGAAGAAACTATTGTGTATCAATCTCAACACTCTGAAGAAGCTCATGATAATATTGAACATATTACAAATTTGGAAGATGGAATGGTTGCAGATGAGATTCCTCAATTGAGAATACATAAAACTCATCCCACTGAAGCAATCATTGGTCCGTTGCACGAAGGTGTAATTACCAGAAGTCAATCAGGGGCAATCAACACATGTCTATATGTTTGCTTTCTATCACAAATAGTGCCCAAGAATGTGGAAATGACACTCAAAGAAAACAGCTGGATAGAAGCAATGCAAGATGAGTTGATGCAATTCAAGAAACTCAATGTTTGGCATCTTGTTGAACTTCCAAAGGATAAGCTTCCGATTGGAACAAAGTGGATTTTTAGAAAGAAGACGGATGAAAAAGGTGTTATAGTTCGGAATAAAGCACGTCTTGTTGTGCAGGGATTTTATCAAGTTGAAGGATTGGACTATGAAGAAGTGTATGCTCCAGTTGCAAGACTAGAAGCAATACGCATATTCTTAGCCTTTGCTTCATACATGAACTTCAAGGTGTACCAGATGGATGTTAAAACTGCATTTTTATACGGAGCAATGAAGGAAGAAACCTATGTTTGTCAGCCTCCTGGATTTGAAGACCCAGATCATCCTGACTATGTATATAAGTTGGATAAGGCGCTATATGGATTACATCAAGCGCCTCGTGCTTGGTATGCAACTCTGACTGAACATTTGCTTGCAAATGGTTATTCAAGAGGAGCAATTGATCAAACCTTATTCATACGAAAATCAGGTGATGATATCATTTTGGTTCAATTCTACGTCGATGATATCATTTTTGGTTCCACAAATGATAGTATGTGCACGGAGTTCGAAGAGGTGATGAAGAAGAAGTTTGAGATGAGTTCCCTTGGGGAAATTTCATTTTTCTTGGGTATTCAGGTTACTCAATCTGAGACGGGTATTCTCATTCATCAAGAAAAATATGTTCAGACAATTCTTGAGAAATACAAGTTTCAAGATTCCAAAGTAGCTCCAACTCCAATGGCTTCTCGTCCTACTCTCACTCCGGATCCATTAGGAGAATCAGTTGATCAACATCTTTACAGATCGATGATTGGTTCCCTCATGTATCTCACTGCAAGCAGGCCGGATGTTATGTTTCCTGTTTGTCAGTGTGCCCGCTATCAAAGTGATCCAAAGGAATCACACATGAAAGCTGTCAAGCGGATTTTCAAGTATCTCAAGGGTCAACCTAAACTTGGTCTTTGGTATCCTCGAAATTCCGATTTCAATTTATTTGCTTATACTGACAGTGATTATGGTGGTTGTAACTTAGACAGGAAATCGACCACAGGAGGATGTCAATTCTTGGGTAACCGACTAATTTCTTGGCAGTGTAAGAAGCAGAACACTGTATCCACATCCACTGCCGAAGCTGAATATGTGGCTGCTTCGAGTTGTTGTTCCCAGCTTGTCTGGATTCAGCAACAACTTCTCGATTATGGTCTCAACATTTATGACACACCAATTTGGTGTGATAACACGGCAGTTCTAAACATCGTGAAAAATCCCATTCAACACTCAAAAACTAAACACATTGACATCCGCATCCATTTTATCCGCGATTGTTTTGATCGTAAACTTATTCATCTAAAACAAGTGCCGTCAACTGAAAATATCGCTGATTTATTTACCAAGGCGTTTGATCATTCTCGATTTGATTTCCTTGTGCAATCATTGGGAATGATTAATTTTGGATAAATTGGTTTAATGAATCGTCACAAAAGGATTTTTTTTTCATTTTTTTAATAAAGAATAAAATTGCAATTGTTTCTTTTTTTTAAAAGGACAATCACAATTTTAGGGGGAGAAAATTAGAAAAACAAGTTCTAAAAAAAATATTTTTGGTCTTAAGGGGAGTTAAGATCAAAGGATTGCCAAAATCAAAAGAAGAAATTTTCATACTTAAAATGAGAAATGATATTACAAAGTTCAAAACGAGTATAAGTACTTTCAAAGGCTTAAATACGAATACACTTGGATTATGTTTGATATGTTGATAGGCTTTGCTTTCAGAAATGAAAAGATCATAATTGAGTGATTACACTTGAATTAAAGAAATATGAATTAGTGGGGAACATATCAGGATTCTGTGCCAAAAATGTTCTAACACAGACTGAGAGATATAATCTTGTCATACTCAAGCCTGTATATGATTGATTCAGTGATTATCATAACTATATATATATATATATAAACAAAAAGAGAAAAATACAACAATAAAATAATTGAGCAAAAAGATGCCAAAAGAAAAAGGCCATATAGGATATAAGATGCCAAGAAGCACAACAAATCAAAAGATATGTCTAAACGACATACATACTATATGGTATATATTTTCTGATTTTGAGAATAGTTTTTAACTTTGGAAGGCAAAATCGAAAGATGGGGCATGTAAGTCCGAATGGCTTGTAAGTCCTAAACATCTTGAGAGGGCAGACGTAAGTCCGGATGGCTGTCAGTAAGTCCTTAAACTTGTTAATATTCCGGGTTAAGAAATATTTCTCAGGCTAGTTATGCTCAAATAGTTATATTTAGGATTACAATAAATGGTATCACTGATCATCAATGCATGGTTTAAGTCAAATTGGGGTGACTTGAAAAATCTCAATAGTGTCTTGAAGGATAATAATTACTTTACAGAAGTTCTGATTGTGGGATCCACTGACTTATATTAAATCAACACAAAACATGATATATATCACTCATTATGTTTCTGAGTAAAACATGAAGTATAAGTTTAAAGCGGACAACAGATATTGACAATCAACTTAACCAGTTATTTTAAATAAAGCCGGACAGAGTCTTAACTTGACAAAAGAACTATATGATCTCATTATGAAAATTTATACAAAACAAGCAAATCCGATCTTGATTCTTTAATTGTTTTCATTCTTTTGTTATTTTGTTTGTAAGTGTTTGTTTTTATTTCACTTTTATAGTGTTTTATTTTTATTTTTAGGACAAATAAATAACAAGAAAATTTTGAAAATTGAAAATTCATTAAATTAATTGGTCACTTGGTAAATAACATTTTATGTTAACTTAATTCATTGAAACTAAAAGGATTTAAAGTTGTGTAAAGGTTTGAAAAGATTTAAAAAGTTGAAATTTTGAGAGTCACTGTTTCGCACGCGAAATGGAATGTCACGCGAAATAGAAGGATTTGCGAAATCAGTTTTCGCGTGACTTGTCAGTGGTATAAATTTCACAGTGTTCAAGACACAATCACTTTTCGCTCAAAACCACATCCGAAAACCTTTTTCGCTTACCATCCGAAATCTCCTTTCGCTTGCACTCAAAACTTCAAATCAGAAATCATCTCAATCCTGCTTGTGATTTTGTTTCTTATTTCGTTCTTATTACACTCATAGTGTGATTTTTAAGGTATATCTGGTTTGATTTGGTTACTGTAGCAATAAAATGCTAAGGGAAACTTAACATCTTGACATTAAAATCTTGAAATGGACTTTAAAGTTGAAATTGAACGATAAATACACCTAATAGACTTAGGCGACAGCAATGATCTAGATTTCATGGATTAAAAACAAGTTTTAATCTGTTAATTAGACATGTGCGTTGTGCGAATCGCACAGAACTTGAACAGACGCGAAATGGGGTTTTCGCGTGAACCTGGTTCTCGCGTGAGATTTGGTTTCGCATGAAATACAGATTTTGCTTGAACCGAGTTTTCGCAAAGGGATTTCGCGTGAATGTTATTGTCGCACAGTGTTCATTTTCGCATGTACTAAATTTCGCTTGACAGAAAGTTTTTGAAAATATTTTGCTAAGTGTTGTTGTTGTGTATCAAATAGATTTTTACACAGTAATCTTTAATTGCTAAACTTTAAGTGTAATACACGTACTCACCTGTGACTTAGTTTTAATTGGTGATTTGTTCTTAAGTGTTCCATTTTTAAAGTGTAAAAGGACTCAAAAGATAAAATGTTCTAAGTGTAGAAATTTCATTCGGCATAATTAAGTTATATTCTGAGTATTCTAATCTTGATCTTATTTGACAATGCAGATGGCACAAATGATTTTTAATAAGAATCATAATTGTGTTGCATACTTGGATGAGGTTCCGGAAGGGAAGGAATTATTTTCTTCTATGATCGAGGGACTAAAGAATTCTAGGATTGTTTATGCCATATCTGCTGATCCAGCAATATATTCTGAGCTTATTGATTCTTTTTGGAGCACGGCTGCTCTTGAAAAAGACCAAGCTGGTAATCAGGTTATCACTGCCACAGTCAAGGAGAAAAGAGTGACTGTATCACAGGCTATTCTAAATAGAGTGTTACTGTTTGAGGATCAAGATAATGCTCCTACTAGACTTGAGGATGATGTTGTGATAGATTGCTTGACTCGTATGGGATACGAGTATAGATACCCAAGTCTGGAAAAGAAGTGGTTACCACCATACTGGAAATACTTATTTCACGTGGTAATACACTGTCTAAGCAATCTGAAGGCTGGGATGGACAGTCTTAGTGCTGTGTTTGGATCCTTATTGGTTTCTCTGGTGGATGATATTCCATTCAGTATCTCTGGCGTTATATTTCAAGAGATGGTGAAAAACGCTACGGCCAATCCAGGGAGAAAGTTTATCATGTATCCCAGATTCATTCAGCTGATCATCAACGATGCTTTTCCTGAGCTTGCCACTCAGAGATCTCCAAAATATGTTGTACAGACGATTAAGAAGGAGATTTTTACACACCTCACTGGAGCCAGAGGAAACAAATGCTCTGGTGAAAGTTTTGCGAAGATCGGAAAATTCTCTGAGATTGATGAAAATGTTGATGAGTTTGATGAAGGTGCTCAGGCTGATGAGGCACAGAATGGTGCTTCTACTTCTACTACTAGAGATAATATTGATGAAGAGATTGAGAAGCTATTTGAAGATGAGCCTGCGCGTGAAGGAGGAATGGAAGAAGTTGTTCACTCTGCTTCCAGTTCTGAGACTGCTAGTGATCAAATAGGGAATGTTCCCTATGTGATCCAAACTGATCCAACCCCTTCTACTCCAACATCTTCTCGACCAAATGAGGAAGACAGGGATACTGATTATGTCCCTGAAGAGTCGCCAAGTACCTCCTCACGAAGAAAACGTATGGCCAGAAGGAGAGATTATCCAGTTAGAAAGAGAGGTCATGGTATTATACCCAGAAGACCAAGAACACATGTTGTTGTCACCGAGACAGAGCAAGATCAGGCAGCCAATGTGACTTCTTCTGCTCCTGAAACAGAAACAGTTCCTGTTTCTGGAGCAGCTAATATTTCTGGCTCAGGTTTTTCTACACCACCTCATCAAGAAAATTTAGAGTTTGATGTCGATACTCTATTGAATACTCCTCCTGAGTTTTAGAGAAGAGAGGAATCATCAAGCACTCCTGGTTCTATCACATTGGAAGAAAGAATAAAGAACCTGGAGAAAGAAAACTTTGAGAATATGAAGTTGATTGCTGAATTAAAGTAAGGCAATGATGAAAAGACAAATCTGATCAACATGATTCATCTCGACTCAGCTATCAAAGACACAAGATTGGCATCTCTTGAACAACAAATGAAGAGCATGTTTGACTACACTTCTGGGTTGGAGAGACAACTGAACGAGCTGAGAGAATTCATTTCACAGACTTATTTTCATCAGCCCCCTATCATAAGGTCTACTACAGTAATTGGTGAATCAAGTAGACGCTCTTCAAGCCCACCTCCTACTGAGACTGTTCCTGAGAAGGAAACGGTCAACGAAGCACAAGCATCTATTGTACAGCCAAGTGTTAGCACTACTGAAGATGTTCCTATTTCATCTGACGTACCTATCACCGAAGCTTACACATCTACAGCTTTCGTTGAGCCGGAACACATGATTTCTATGCCTATTGTTCATGAAAGGGAGGATGAAGAGTTAGTTGATTATGCTGATTCTGATGATAATGAGGATGATGATGATGAGGATGACGATGAAAATGATGATGATAATGATGATGACGATGGTGGAAATGATTTTGATGATGATGATGGTGGAGATGATGGAAGTAATGATGGTAATAATGATGATGGAGATGATAATGATGGAGGTAATGCTACAGGTTCTTCTTCGAGTCCTACTGGAAATACTAACACTGACAATGTCGATAGACCAAGTGTTAGTGATCCAGAAAGATATGATCCACTGGACCCTGCCACGGAAAGTGTTTATGAAAAGGAACTGTATTCTTTTCAACAAACTTCATCTGGAGCTGTTGAATAAGAACTTGATATTTTTGATGATCTGGAATAGCAGAATGAGTATACAGACATTTTTGGGAACAACCTTCAAGAGCTATTCAAAGACATAAATCTTGAAGAAGGAGAAATCCCCAATGAGACTTTGAGTGGTGTAACTCCTACTGATGCTACAAAGACAAATACTACTGGTCAGATTGCCCTATACACTAGAGGAGGTTTACAATTCAAAGCACCACCACCACCTACTGAAGCTCATTTTCTGTTTATATCAAAGCCAAAACAGAAGTATGGTGAAATGTCTCATGTTATTAGCTGGGGTTATGATAGCGAGAAAAGGATGTATGTCATAAAGAGAAGGAATAGAGAGATTGATTATCTAAAGAGCACTCAAGACTTCCATACTTTACGTGCTGCTGATTTATACTCCATGGGCAAAGCTCCATTCTTTAATGAGAGTAATTACAGTGAAGCTGAACTCATGAGATCCATGATAAGAAGGGAGATGCGCACAAATTTCAAAGACTTTAAGACTGCAAAATCAAAGTTGATTGATGACTCAACAAGAATTGATGAAAATACTAAAGCTCCTATGAAGATACGAGTCTATCAACATCCTAAATTTATCTGAAAAGTCCCTGTGCATGCTCCAGTTCCTCCCAACACTTTGAGGCAACTTATATCTTGGAGATGTGAAAAGGATTCCGGTCACGCTGTGATCAGATGTATAGACAGGTCTTATCGAATCATTGATCCAGCAGACTTGATGAAGTTTGGAAAAGACGACTTATTCAAGCTGTTACACTGCCCTATTTCAGCTGATGAGTCTGTTTATTTTCTATCTTGCCAGTACGTATGGATGATTGACCGGATCCTGAGAAACAAATGGTATGCCTATGCTGGCTCTTACAAGAAGGCGAATGTTGACTTTGATTGATTATGTTTCACCGAGCCTAGGGGGAGATTATAGAAGACAAATCAAGGCTCGACAAAACATCATATGCGAAAGACTGAATCCACGCGAATTTAAGAAGTCACGCGAGAAGCAGATCCCACGCGAGTCGCAGACCATGCGAGACAAGCTTCCACGCGAGATGAAGACTCACGCGAAAGATTAAGCCACGCGAAAAGCATCTCGCGCGAGAACCTGATGTTTATTATAAATAGCTAGATTTCGTTTTGTAATTAAGCTTTTCGTTCATATTATCATTTTGTTCTGTGCGAAATCGCACAAGACCTGTAATAGGTTTCTGTTCATCAATTTAATATCATTTGAGTTCAATTTGATTCTTCTTCTACTCCAATCTTGTCTATATTCCGCGTTCACAAGATTGAGATCGTGTGTTATTGTTTCTGGGAGATTTTCAGAGGTTTTACATTGCATAATGATTGAAGCATGTACATGAGTGACTGTGAACTGCAAAGTTTATCTTCAAATTCCAATTCCAACTGTAACATAAGTCAGAAAATATCAGTTTAAAAAGCTTATTAAATCAATCACCATAGACATGTTAACATGTAATAACAATAGAAGAACAAAGGGACAATAAAAATGATAAATTGTGACTGACCTTCACTGTACCAAGGTTTTTCTTCCATAGAAGCTTGCGGGGAGTTTTAATTTCATGAAATCTCTTAGCATAGTCACTTAAAAGCTGGTCAACAGGCTCCGGTATTTTGACATCCTCATCCTATAATTCCATTCATAATTTAGAATAACACAAACGGTAAATACATTTACTTAAAACTCATACCTGGATAGATGGCCAGAAATTTGAAGATATGATTGTAGCATCAAGAACATCAAATGAAGTCTCATGCTCCTGAGGCTGCATGTAAACATCCGGTGATGTTGTAGTTGGATCTGCCACCAACACCTCGTTATTAGTTACGGATTTGCCACCATCAGCCATGTCATCCACCAGTGTATATAAGTGATCATTTGAGTCAGCACCAGATGACTCAGCAACAATCCCTTACACCGCATAAAGGAGTTTACAAAGTGATTTAAGGCTTAGCGTTGAAACAGAAAGAAATGACCAACCTTGCTTATCCAGAAGTTTATTCTCTTTTGAAGTGTGTCTACAGGGACCCCAATAGCAGCTGCAAGATTCTTGGAGGTCCAACTGAAATAAAACATATAGGTAGATAAATAATTGTTTATATTGAATGGGAACTAAAGTTTAAGACTTACCTTGTTTGCTCCTGAAATTGCATAATGATTGAAGCATGTACAGGAGTGACTGTGAACTGCAAAGTTTTATCTTCAAATTCCAATTCCAACTGTAACATAAGTCAGAAAATGTTAGTTTAAAAAGCTTATTAAATCAATCACCATAGACATGTTAACATGTAATAACAATAGAAGAACAAAGGGACAATAAAAATGATAAATTGTGACTGACCTTCACTGTACCAATAGAAGCTTGTGGGGAGTTTTAATTTCATGAAATCTCTTAGCATAGTCACTTAAAAGCTGGTCAACAGGCTCCGGTATTTTGACATCCTCATCCTATAATTCCATTCATAATTTAGAATAACACAAACGGTAAATACATTTACTTAAAACTCATACCTGGATAGGTGGCCAGAAATTTGAAGATATGATTGTAGCATGAAGAACATAAAATGAAGTCTCATGCTCCTGAGATTCAGCACCTGTAGATAAATTGCAAACAATCATAAAAAAAATAATAACAAACAAATTAAGGATGATGCTTGTTATAGTTTGCAATATCTACCTGTTTGAGTTAATTGATTTATGGTGGCTTTTACATATGTGTTTGTTCTTTTGAATCAATCAGATCATTGAGCATGATTTCACATTTCTGCATGCTGCTTTCACCAAATGTATCTGGATAGAATGACATGTACTATAATTATTAAATACCAATAACCAAAAGTCATAATATTTACTTGCAAACCACCTACCTTGAGAAGCTCTAATGTCCGTATTTCAGTGTCGATGTCATAATCAGTTTTGTTGAGAAGCTTTTCAGCTAACATAACACGATACTCGTTAATTAATTGATCTTTTGAACCAATTATACCAACAATCATCCCAAGTACATCTACTTTAACAAAATTAAGCCAAACAACGTAATCAATCAACAACTTACCACCGGACTGTATGCACTTGATGACAAAATCGACACGGATAGCGACAAAATCGACACCGATAGCATCAAAATCGACACCGGAAGGACCAGAAGACGATCGGATGTCTTCGGTGGCCCGCTCATCATCGGAAAGGAAACGTTCCCGGAGCTCTGCCGTGGGTCTGGCGGTGGCCGGAGAAGACGCCGTCGTAGGCGTTCTTGCCGGAGAAACTGTTGACATTCGACAGCTTCCTTCTCGAATCATCATCTTGATCGTGATTGTTTCGATCTTCTGCTTTGATTCTTCATCAACTTCCTTGTCGATCTTCTGCTTCGATCTTCTGCTTCGATTGCTTTATCAGTTCGATCTTCGATTGCTTCGTCGGTCAATTGGCGTAAAGGCGGTGCCAAAACTGAGGGTGAGAAAGATGGAGATTGTTGATGGTGAGGAAGATGAAGATATTATGTTAAGGAGGAGGGTCGATGTTAAGGAGGAGGTTCGGTGGTTGTGTGGGATCCATTTGGCAGAGGGGATTAGGGTTTTGTTAAGGAGGAGGGTCGGTGGCACTGTAGCCACCGACAAAGGTCTTTAATATATATTTATAATTATAATTATAATTGACCAAATTGCTATTACTTAAAAAAGAACTTATAAAAAAAAGAAAATACTAAAATATTTTTTAAACTGTCTGCATAACCACCCAGCCATTTACAGGAAACACTCCTCTCTCGTTTCTATTTTACTTTGGTAATAACAAGAGAAAAACACCATCGAAGTAATGACCTAGAATTTTTTTCATACTTATAACAATAGATGTGGATACAACTAGTATATTAAAATAATATTAAATAACAGGAAGAATAAAATGTCATTGACCCTAAAACCTAAACACTAAACATTTTAATAATAAATCAATAAAATTTAGCAAAAATAAAACCAGAATGGTGGCATGTGCCCTCCTTCTGTGCTAACCGCCCCTCTTGATGTTTAACGTGCTCTAGAAAAGAAAAAAAAATCCACGCTCCAATTGAAGCATGACACATGGGAAAGAATCAATAATGAATTAATACTATACATTTTGACCCATGTATTACACTAGATTATATATTAAAACTAAGAATAAAAAGTCAAGAAAAATTCAAAAGGGTGAAATGAGTTAATTAAGATGATCTTGGTGTAATTTCTATAATATAAATCTTTTTGGTCTTATAGGCAATATGGCTATAATCAAAATTATAATACCTTGATGATCATTAAGTCTCTACAACACACATCCTTCAAATCAATTTTAACCCAATGATTTTCAATCAAGTACTATCATCGTATAAAAGCTATGATATCAATAATATTGTGAAAACTGATTCAATCGTTTCGGAGCAAATAATTGGAGTGGAAATTGGTTTGCAATCACTCATGTTAGCCTTTTTGAGGATGTCGGAGATGTACTTCTGTTAGGAGAGAAGAAGACCATGGGAGTGGGGAAGGCATTCAATGCCAAGAAAGTAGGAAAGGGAACCAAGATCCTTGAGAGAGAATCGGGTAGCCAAAGTGGTGATGAATTGCGTAACGGTGGAATGTGAAGGACCGGTGACAATGATGTCATCAACATAGATGAGAATATATATGGGAGCAGGACCGAGTAGGCGGATGAAAAGAGATGGGTCTGAGATGGTGGGTTGGAAACCTTGAGAGACGAGAAAGGTTTTGAGCTCGTCATACCAAGCACGAGAGGCCTGCTTTAAGCCATAGATGGCTTTGTTTAGTTTGCAGACATGATTGGGGACGGTGGGATTGACAAAACCCGGAGGTTGGGACATATAAACATCTTCATGGAGAGTGCTTTGTAAGAAAGCATTATTGATGTCCAGTTGGTGAAGAACCCAGTTTTGTGAAACGGCAAGAGAAAGAATGAGGCGGAGGGTGGCAGATTTAAGGACGGGACTAAAGGTATCGCGGTAGTCGATGCCCGTTCTTTGGGTGAAGCCTTTCGCGACAAGACGGGCCTTAAACCGATCGACCGTGCCATCGGGGTTATATTTCGTGCGATAGACCCATTTACAACCGACAAGGTTGGAGGCGTGAGAGGATGGAACAAGAGTCCAAGTATTGTTGCGTTGTAAGGCGTTGAACTCTTGTTGCATGGCATCACGCCATTGAGGGTGTTTGAGAGCATGTGTGATAGTGGGGGGAGAGTGGGTGGAGCCGAAAAGGAGGTGAATAGCTGAAAGTCGGGATTGTGATATTCGGAGTTGGGTTTGGGATGTGGGCGAGTGGTTGGGTGTGAGGGAAGGGGAGCTGGGGGGGAAGTGTTGGGAGAAGAAGGTATTGGTGTTGTAGGGGAGGGAATAGGGGGTACAGTGGTTTGCATGGAGGAAGAATGGGGTTGTTGGGTGTTAGGTGAGGGGGTGGTGGATTAGCAGTAGGCGTAGGAGAGGTGGATGGGTGTAGAATAGGAACAGAAAAGGAGAGCCATGAGTTGAGGTTGGGTGGAGTGGATGTGACAAGAGAAGGTCGGAATTTAGGAAAGGGGAAAAGATTTTCAAGGAAAGTGACATGTCTGGAGGTGTAGATTTTGTAGGTTGTGGGATCAAGGGTATAGTATGCACTTTGGGTAGGGGAGTAGCCTACAAAGAGGCATGGGGTGGATCGGTTGTGAAGTTTGTGAGGAGAGTATGGTCTTAACCAAGGGTAACATAAACAACCAAAGGATCTGAGTTTGTGATAGTTGGGTTGAATTTTGAATAGTGCATAGAAAGGTGGTTGATTGTTTAAGGTAGGAGTGGATAAGCGATTAATTAAATACGCGGCGGTAGTAAAGGCTAGTGGCCAAAAGGTGAGTGGAAGACTAGCATGGGAGAGTAAAGAGAGGCCGGTTTCAACAATATGTCGGTGACGTCTTTCAGCATAACCGTTGTGTTGGGGAGTATGGGGGGGCTAGTGAGATGCGAGATACCATAGGCAGAAAAATGGGTAGCTAGTTTAAGATATTCACCGCCATTATCCGAGAAGAAAGATTTAATTTTTGTATTGAAATAGTTCTCAACAAGAGTTTGGAAGCGCAGAAAAATGGATAGGGAGTCCGATTTGTTTTTGAGTGGGTATAACCAAATGTACTGGTATAATGGTCAACAAAGATAATATAGTACTTGTAATTGTCAAAAGAGTAGATGGGAGAGGTCCATACATCAAAAATATCAAATCAAGGGGTGAATTAGATGTAAGAGTAGAAGTTGCAAAAGGCAATTTGTGACTTTTATTAATATTGCAAGCATTACAAGGAGAACAACTTGAATTAAAAGAAACAAGAGAAGATAATTGTTGAAAGCTTTATTATTTGGATGCCCAAGACGATGATGCCACGTGGTGGAGTCGTTTTGTGCATGGTGAAGGCAGCGGGAGTGGACGACAATGGAGGTATGCATTGTGGACGTAACTCATACATGCCCTTGGTGGTCGTGCCCGTGAGAAGGTGAAGCTTGGTTGCTCGGTCCTTGATAATAAACACAGAAGAATAGAATTTGATGAGTAAGTTGTTGTCAAGACAAAGACGAGAAAGAGAAATAACGTTTTTAGAAAGGGAAGGAACACATAAGACATGTTTGAGAAGAATAGAGTTGTGAGTAGTATGTATTAAGAGGCAGCCAATATGAGTAATTTTTAAACTGATCCGTCTCCGATTATAAGCTCTTCCGTTCCATCATACGGTGTGTGAAAGGAGAGGTTGTTGAGATATGTGGTGACATGGTGGGAAGCACCACTATCAGAAATCCATAGGGTGTGTTCAGTGGCCGAAGGCAATCTGGAGGTGTGAACTTGAGCCTGTTTAACCGGAGCATTACGCTCGTATGTGGGAGGAGTAATGGAGGGATGTTGCTTCTTGAAGGCTGGACAGTTCGTGAGAGAGTGGCCCCGTTGAAAACACCACTAGCATTTGCCGAGGAAAGGTTTCGAGCCTGCAAAAGAAGGGTTAGAGGATGGAGTAGGGAGGATACCTTTGGTGTGAGCGGGTGACGGGTGTGATGCGGGGCATAACACCCAACCCGGAGAGGCTGACGTGTCACTATTACAGATATCAAATCAAAAACCAAATCCACGATACTAAAGAGATTGTCAAAAGAAATAAATTCAAACAAACTCCATGATCCGAGAGAACCTAATTAAGTTGTTCATTACATCAATTTAAGTAAAATATAATCTTGATCTTCAACCACTCTTCACTGATTTCCCGGATTATCCTGATTACCTACAATCAAATAAGAAAAACACCACGAAAGAAAATACGGTTGAGCCAAAAGTTGCTCAGTGACGGAAATAACAATAGTAATGATAAGAAGCATAAAATACTTATATCTGAATACTGAACGGATCATATGATACTGAAACGGAAATCTGATTCTAAACATATAATACTGATACTGAACTGAACATGTAATACTGAACTGAACTGATCTACACGACACGTATATACAAACAAAATAAGTCGTGTAATATAAGGAGTACCCAGAGCCAAAACTGAACTGATAAGTACATAGCTAGCTAGACTATGCACCAATGAGATGGTGTGTGGGGCGTACACACATGATTCCATCCCCGGAATTAATTATGGCCAAAGTACTACTTGAGTACTAACGTGTTAACAGAGACGCTGTGAACTATTTATTACACACCGTCACGAAAAGTGTCACATCATTGATGCCACAATGACATGTCGGATGAGATGGGATGGGTTCGAATGGTGCTGTTTTCGACTGTTTTTGATGCAATTGAAAGTCGAGTTTGATTAGGAATTTATGATCGATCGTTTGCATTAATTTAATTGTATTCTGGAGCTGTGTAGTGCGATTTAGGATTGTAAAGTAGCCGAAAGTGTAAAGTGGTCAACTAGATCGCACTACTGATGCTAATAATCAAATTGTTGTGGGGTATTGTGTTCGAATCTTTCACATGAACGATTTGGTATATTTTGGCATTTAAAAACTGAGTTTTTGAGTGGGTTCGGGGGTCGCCGGCGCCGCGCCGGAGTATCACCGGCCAGCGACCGGAAACGCGGGGAAGAGACAGAGAGTTTTTTTTTCCAAATTTACACAAACAGTCCTGTGGTTTTAAACCCTTGTTATTTATGTACAAACTTAAGAATTTAAGTTTCCAAAATGGCACAATTGGTCCTCCTGAACTTTTATTATTATTATTATATTATTATTATTATTATTATTATTATTATTATTATTATTATTATTATTATTATTATTATTATGGGTATTATACGGGGAGACATGTTGATTCTTGGGTTGCCAAGGGCTATGGTTGGTGGGTTGTCGACCATTGTGCTGCATGTGAAATACAGCAGCAGGTTGATGCAAGGCAGCCGCAAACGTTTGTTGGGCTAAAGACAGTTCATGAGTAATGAGTTTCTCATGAAGTTCATTGAAAGAGATTGGATTATCTCTTGCATGAACGGCATCAAGAATGGCTTTGTATTGAGATTGATCAAGGCCTTCTAGAATAGTATCGATAATGTCTTCAGCATCCATCTTCTTCCCTAAGATGGCCAATTCATCGGTGATGGTTTTAATTTGTTGCATGTATTCAGAGACGGATTGTATGGGTAGTTGGTGGTTTGTTTGAGTTGGTATTTCAGCTGTTTAATGTGACCACGACTTGGAGAGGCATAGGTTTTCTCCAAAATTTCCCATGCTTTGCGAGAGGAGGGTGCACCTTGAATCATGGGAACGAGTGTTTCGGAGATGCTACCAACAAGAGCTCCATAGATCAGTTTATCTTGTCGAAACCAGATAGCATGATCAGGGCTTGGAGTCTTGCTGCCATCGGAATTAACCGTGGGTTACGGCTCAGTGTGAGAGCCATCGATGAACTTGTAGAGGTCAAGACCATATAGGAGGGCTTGAACTTGAGTTTTCCATGTCAAAAAGTTTGAAGTGTTTAGTTTGGGAACTCTAGGAAAGTTTATAACAGTAAGATCTTTCATGGAGGTGTTGATTGACAAAGAGGAGTTGTCAGACATTGTAGAGGTGGAGATTGAACGAAAAGAGGTTGATGATAGGGTGTTTAAGCCGAGCTCTGATACCATATAAAAGCTATGATATCAATAATATTGTGAAAACTGATTCAATCGTTCACTGAAGCTTGTTGCGATACATATACAAAGAAAAGGAGATAAACTTGGTTTACAAACAAACTCTATCACTATATTCAAATTTTGAATTAATATGTATAATAGAAATTAGATAATGTGCATGAGATGCACGTGTGCATAAGATGCACGTATGTATTGTGTGTATTACTTAACACATCGAACATTGCTTCAAACAAACTAAATCCAAATTCGTTATGAAGAATGCATGAACAGTATCATAGATCAAAACTTGCAAGAAACGAAATGTTAAAAATCATCTCAATCAGAACTAAATATTAAACGGTTACCTTGAATCATATGACTACTTTGAGAGCTGGTTCAAAGTGTTGTCAAATCACAAACCGAAAGTAATAAACTCTAAAAATTGATCAAATCAAACATCAAATTAGCTATAAATGAGCTTTGAATTAGGGTGTCGGAAGTGGAATATTTCAATATTGATGGCAATATCTAAATGTGTTCATCATATCTGATACTAGATTATCTGTATTATTCGAATTTAAAAATTCATAACCCTATCGGAAATCTGATCCAAACTGAATCTATCCGAACTCAATTCGGATCGGATTAGGATATCTGAATTTATCCGAATAAACCAAATAACAATTTTTCCTACTTTTTGTTTCTAATTTTTGGTTAATTTTTTATTCATAACAGTTTATAAGTTAAAAATCAAAATAAAAGATATAAAACCATAAAGTACAAATTTGACTTAAACACAAATTCAAAACTAAAACATTAAGGTAATTGTATAGAACTCGAATATTAGAATCTCTAATTTAGAACAACAATCAATTATTGTAAAATTGTTTAGTACTAAAGGATTAGAATGTGTTAAGATTCTTGAGTATGAGTTGACAACATAATAGGTAGTTTGATAATAAGTATTGGACTAGAAATATAGTTGAATTATTATTTGGATATCCAAATAATCCGAATAAAAAATTAGGATATCCGAAATCCGATCCGGAAACCGAATGAGCAATGCGGATTCGGGTGATATCCGATCCGGATATCTAATAAAGATTCGGATAGGTTTATTTGGATTCAGATACGAATTGGATTTTAAATATCGTTTTTAACACCCCTAGCAATGTCGATGCTTTAAAAATGTAACATTTGATATTATCCATAAATATAATATGTTAATTTATTTATAAAACATACATTTTCTTATTTATAATAACAAATAATAAAAGTATAACATATGAAGAACATACATGATGGGAGTTAGACCTTGATGTGTTTAGTCTCACAAAAAACACAGAGTAGCATAAGTGAGATGAGTTTTGATTTCGGAATGATATGGAATCTAAGATAGTTTAGGTTTGTTTTAAAATAATGAACTTATTTAGATTTTTAATAAATGTCATTCTTTCCAATACGATGATAATCTTGAAAATAATTTGATTAATCGAATTTGTATTCTATGTATAATCAAGTTGGTAAATTGGTCAAATAAAGAATTTAATTTGATCTAAAAATTTATGAAAACTATAATAAACAGTCGGAAAGAATAAAGGAATTATAATTTGAAAGTTTAAAAAGGTTGTTTAAACAATTATAATAATTTTGATAATTATCCATTTTTAGATAGGTAAATAAATTTATGTGGAAAACTTTGTGAGATGGAACCTAGTTAGACACGTGTCCATTAGTGTAAACGTTTATTTGGAATAGGATTGAAATGTATCTGTTTGGTACGAGGGAATGAAATAGATAACTGGATAAAATAAATCATTACATTCAGTTGTTCTATTTGGTTACCATTTAGAAATTGAATATATATTGTACTTTGTATTGTTGTTAGGTAAGAAAAGACAAAAAAAATAAAATGTGGTTTTAGTGGTTATTGCAGATGGTGGTGGTGGTGGTGGTGGTTACTGGTGGTGGTTGTTGTTGGCGGCGGCGGTGGTCGGTGGTGGGCGGCGGCGGTGGCTGGTGGTAGACAGTGATAGCTGATCGGGTGGTGAAAGTTCAACGCTTAAAGACTTTATTTCGGGTTTACATGTAAATGTATAAGAAATAGAGTTACTTTGCAATTTATCTTGTGTTTGTAGGTCAAATTTGAAGAATACGAAGAAATGGGAAGAAACAGGATGATAATTGGAGCTAGAGAAGTCAAGATATGATAAATCGAAGTTGTACAGCAATGGTATCTTAAAACGGGCATAACTTGAGCTAGGAAAAGAGTTACGGGACTCACGACCTGTCCACGGAAAGGTCTCGGAAAGTTACATATGAAAATCAAGTTTGTGCAGGGGGTGGCGCCACCATCGCCATGACCACCGCCACCGACGCCGATACCGTTAGAAACACTGTCAGATCCACCGTTGGTCGGTAACTTTCAGCCTAGATGGTGCTGGGGGCGCCACCGATGCCTCCATAGGCGCCACCGACACCGATTGCCTTGTTTTGGTGGATTTTAACCTAATTTGAAGGGATTTAAAAGGGGAAAACCCTAATACAAATTACAACTTTTCACACAGCAATCTTGGATGAAAATTGGCAATCTTGGATCACTCTCAAGCTCTTCCAACATCAAGAACATCAATTTCATCCGAATTACATGATCAAATACACTCGTGTTGAAGAATCGATGATGATGCAAGGCTAAATCCATTGTGATTCACTTCGGGGGAAGGGTTTGTGCAAGTTCTTATTTTCTTAGCTTGTAACCAAGATTTGAGATTAAATCTTGAACCTTTTAAATTCTTGAACCTTTTAAATTCTTGTTGGATTTAATTTATAATTTGATTATTTAAACGGTTTGATTATGATTTAACCTAATTTTGATCTTCTTTAACTTTGGTTGTCTATAATCATTATATGATTGATTATTAGAATTAGTGTTACATTATTCAAATTGGTAATTGTGTGTGATATGATAATAAATATACATGTTTTTAATATGTATTTCTTTGCATTTAAGTCATTTTTGTTACAAAATTCAATATTTAGACACTTATTTGTGTTTATTTGAATCTTGTAGGTTTCGGATGAAGCTCGGTGATTTTTGTGAAGAAAGTCCAAGATTTAAAGAGGTTCAAGAGGAAAAATGCTCCTGATATGACCATATTCAGCTGAATATGGCCATATAAGCTGTCAAATCTCAAATAGACCCTTTTTGATGCTGAATATGGTCATATCACTTCAGATATGGCCATATTCAGGCAGAAAACGGGTTTATAACCCTAGTACACCTCATTTCCAAAAAAAAACTTTCATCTCTTTCAAAACCCTAGCCTCTCAAAACCCTTTAGGTGTCTTTGAACATTTCTCAAGAGTTTTTGGAAGATTTGAAGGTCAAGATTGAAGATTTCACACTTTCAAGAAGAATCTAACATCATCCACCCATTTCCCCTCAAATTGGTTTGAATTTCTCTAGATCTACTATGAGTTCTTCCATGTTCTTGAGTTTGGGTGTGTCTTTTGTAAGCCTTATGGGCTAAACTCTTATTATCACTTGGATTAGACGAAACTTAGCATGATTTAACAACTTGTACATGATTCTTGGTGATGTTTATGTTTATGCTATGATGAAACTTGATTATTCTTCAATGATTGTGTGTGTTTGTTCTAATTTGATGAAATGTTCAACCTTGTGGGTGTTGTAAGCATGTTATGTTGGAAAACTTCATGTTTTTGCAAGACTTATGCATATAATTGCATATTTTGTATGTAATCTTGTGACATTTGACTAGGAATGGTGAATGAAGGTTGAAGATTTAGTAGAATTGGTTAAATGTGCATCCTTATGCTTATGTTTGAGAAAACCATAGTGTATGTCATAAATATCTCTTGTCATTGGTTATGAATTGTTTTGTAATCATGGTATGAAATTTATGAGTTGAAGAGTAATTATAGTTTTGTCTATTTTTTCCAAGTTTAGGTGGTTATCATGTGTTTATCGTGTTAACTTTCCAAAGATTTGTGGAATTAGGTAACCCTAACGGGAGTCTAATTCATCTTTAACATCGACATAATTATATCATTAATTCTTCATGGCATAACTTTAGGTGGCTATTGTGTGTTTATCGTTCTAGCTTTCCGAATGGTTATATGTTTAGATATCCTTGACGGGAGTTTAGGCTACTTCCATGTTTCATGTGTAAGAAATGGTCTCACCTCAAATTTGTGCTAGTTGTTAATTCTATGCTAAGTGGAATCAAAGTCCAAGTGGTATATTTAATTGATTGTGTATCTTCATCTTTACTTTCTTAATTTACTAGTTTAATTTGTTAATCGTTTTAGTTAACTATAATACTCACAAATCCAAATTCAATTGATCGGTTAAATAGTGATGATGATTTAGTATTGGGAGCCATTGTGTCCACGGATCGATACTCGGTTCTTACCTAAAACTATACTATTATGCGATAGGTGCACTTGCCTATTGTGTGTAGTTGGTTTATGAGTGATAATCGTTTCTTAAATTAAAACTCAAATTGTGTGAAAAATCCTTATTTAAAATATATACACTTTACACACATCAAGTTTTTGGCGCCGTTGCCGGGGATGCGGTGATTTCAAGAAAGATCGAAGTTGCTACTTTGACTATTTGTGTATATCTTATTTTCGCATTTTTACATTTTACTAGTGTTTATCTTTTGTCCCTTTTTACGGTGCTTGGTATTGTGTTGTGTTATCAGGAAGCTTGTGTCCACATCTTCACCTGTCGAGGACCTGATTGAACCATATTCAAATCCGGAGAAATTACTTAAAAGAAGAAACTTAAGGGCAAAATCTATACAAATAGCTAAGGAAATCGATAGTGAAGCTACTCTGCACAAATTACCGAGGAAACCGACACCGAAGAAAAAGACAATTCCGAAGATACAAACTCGGAAGACATGGGGAATCGAAACAATGAACAGAGAACCATCTATGATTATGCAAGACCATCGTTGGGTGGTTTGGCATCAAGTATTGTCAGACCGGCAGTTGAAGCCAATAACTTTGAAATTCGACCACAAATGATTCAAATGATTCAAAACAATGTTCAATTTTATGGTTTATCAGAGGAAGACCCGAATGCTCATATAGCAAACTTTTTGGAAATTTGTGATACGTTCAAGACGAACGGATTGTCGATGATGCAAGCAAGCTTAGGCTTTTCCCATTCTCCCTTCGTGATCGAGCAAAGGCTTGGTTAAACTCACTTCCTAGTAGTTCTATAACCACTTGGGAGGATCTTGCTCAAAAATTTTATTTAGATATTTTCCACCATCTAAAACTACAAGATTGAGGAATAATATCACTTCTTTTATGCAGGATGAAGGAGAATCACTTTATGAAGCTTGGGAACGATATAAGGAGATGATGAGGAAATGTCTACATCACGGGTTGGATGAGTGGATGCAAGTTACTACCTTTTACAACGGGTTGTATCCACAAGATCGCCAAATAGTCGATGCTACAACTGGAGGATCTTTAGCCATGAAAACCCCTACGGAGGGGTATGCCATACTTGAACAATTGGCAATGAACACTTATCAAGGGCCATCTTCACGAAGTAGACCATCAAGACAAGGGGTTCACCATGTAGACGACTACACATCTCTAGCTGCACAAATGGAAACAATGGCTAAAAGAATTAATCAAATGCAATTGAACCAAGTGCAAGCAAGTTGTCATTTGTGTGGTGGTGCGCATATGAGCTCCGATTGTCAACATGGAGTTGTCTACAATGTGAATGAACAAGTGGATTTCATGAGTAACCAATATCGATCTCAAAACAATCCTTACAGTAACACTTATAACCCAGGTTGGAAGAATCATCCCAACTTTAGTTGGAAGGCAAGTGGAAGCAACCAACCTCCGGGTTTTCAACAAAGACCACCGTTCCAATAAAACCAACAATCATTTCAACCACAACACCAAGATCACTCTCGACCTCAAAAACAAAATCAATACCAAAATCAAGGTTCAAGTAGTGGTTCGCCACCCGAGAAAAGATCAAATTTGGAAGAGATGATGGCACAATTCTTGTCCACTGCCGAATCCCGTCATCAAAAATCTGAAGCTCGTCATGATCAAGCCAAAGTTCGACAACAACAATTTTCGGATGAATTAAGAAGTCAAGGTTCGGCGATTTGGGGTATTGAGAATCAAATGGGTCAAATGGCTAGTTTGCTAGCCGAGAGGGAGAAGGGTAAACTCCCGAGTAACACCGAAGCAAATCCACGAGGAGATTGTAAAGCAATTACTTTAAGGAGTGGTAAAACCACTAAAGAGATTGAGACGACTTCCACATCTAAGCCGGTGGTTGAAGAGGTAGAAGTCAAGGTTCAAAACGAGGTGCCTGACACCAGGCGAGGCCCAGAAAGTACAGCACAAGTCAAAGAACCATTGAAAGTGTACAAGCCCACTATTCCATACCCGGGGCGTTTGAAGAAAAAAAAGATGGACCAACAATACGGTAAATTTCTTGACCTATTTAAACAATTACATATAAACTTACCGTTTGTTGAAGCTTTGTCAAAGATGCCCAAGTATGCCAAATTTCTCAAAGATCTTCTAACAAATAAACAGAAGCTTGAGGAACTTTCACATGTGGTTCTAAATGAAGAATGCTCAGCGGTGCTTCAAAATAAGCTACCACAGAAAATGAATGACCCGGGAAGTTTCACACTTCCTTGCTTGATTGGTAGTTTGACTGTAAATAATGCTCTAGCTGACCTAGGTGCTAGCATCAACTTGATGCCATATTCCATGTTTGAAAGGCTAGACCTAGGAGAACCACAACCAACACGTATGAGCATTCAACTTGCTGATCGCTCGGTGAAATACCCGAGAGGTATAGTTGAGAATATGTTGGTAAGAATTGGTAAGTTTGTGTTTCCTATGGATTTTGTAATCCTTGATATGGATGAAGACAAGAACGTACCTCTCATTCTTGGTCGCCCCTTTTTAGCTACATCTAGAGCCTTAGTAGATGTGTTTGAAGGTAAATTGACCCTTCGCGTGGATGAAGAAGAGGTGGTTTTTAAGATAAAGAATTCCATGCAACATTCTCAAATCCATGATGATACACTTTATTTTGTTGATACTATTGATTGCCATGTGGATGATTGTGTGCAGGAAATGTTTGAACTTGATGTTTTGGAAACACAGTTGTTTGATGATGAAAAGCTTGATGCCGATCAAGCTAACCAGATTTGTGGCGAGCTAACTTGTATGTCAGCGGATGAACCATCCTTTGATGTGGAAGTTCATGAAGTTCTTGAAGTGGTTGATCGAGAGAAGGAACCAAAAGCAAAGTCATCAATTGAAGAACCACCATCATTGGAACTCAAGGAGCTACCCGCTCATCTTGAGTATGCTTATCTTGATGATGACTCCAAATTACCCGTTATTATTGCTTTTGGTTTGACAGGTGATGAAAAAGTCAAACTTTTAGACGTCTTGAAGATGCACAAGAAAGCTATGGCTTGGAAGATTATGGAAATAAAAGGAATAAATCCATCTTTTTGTACCCATAAAATTTTAATGGAAGATGATTACAAGCCAGTTGTCCAACATCAACGTCGCCTCAACCCTAATATGCAAGAAGTGGTTAAAAAGGAAGTAATCAAACTACTTGATGCAGGTTTGATTTACCCAATCTCAGATTCTGCATGGGTGAGTCCGGTACAAGTGGTACCAAAGAAAGGAGGTATGACGGTGGTAATCAATGAAAAGAATGAATTAATACCCACAAGGACCATCACAGGTTGGAGGGTTTGCATTGATTACGCAAACTTAACGATGCAACGAGAAAGGACCATTTCCCTCTTCCTTTTATTGATCAAATGTTAGAAAGGTTATCTGGGAATATGTTTTATTGCTTTCTTGATGGTTTTTCAGGTTACTTCCAAATCCCGATTGCACCCGATGATCAAGAGAAGACCACATTCACATGTCCTTATGGCACATTTGCTTATCGGCGAATGCCATTTGGATTGTGTAATGCTCCGGCCACGTTTCAAAGGTGTATGGTGGCCATATTTCATGATATGATCGAAGACTCCATGGAAGTGTTCATGGATGACTTCTCAGTTTTTGGATGTTCTTTTGATAATTGTTTAAGCAATTTGAAGAAAATGCTCGCGAGATGTGAAGAGTCCAACTTGGTATTAAATTGGGAGAAATGCCATTTTATGGTGAAAGAAGGCATTGTGCTGGGACATAAAATTTCAAATGTTGGTTTAGAAGTAGATAGAGCAAAAGTTGAAACTATTTCAAAATTACCACCACCTACTTCTGTAAAAGCAATAAGAAGTTTTCTAGGTCATGCGGGATTTTATAGACGTTTTATTAAAGATTTTTCAAAAATTGCAAGGCCTATGACACAACTTCTTAGAAAAGATGTCCCATTTGTTTTCAATGAGGAATGCTTAAATGCATTCAACTTATTAAAAGAAAAACTGATAAACGCCCCTATAATGGTAGCTCCTGATTGGACTCTTCCATTTGAGTTGATGTGTGATGCAAGCGACTATGCAGTCGGTGCGGTTTTAGGGCAAAGAAAGGACAAGCATTTTCATCCCATATACTACGCAAGCAAAACATTGAATGATGCACAAGAAAATTACACTACCACTGAAAAGGAATTACTTGTTGTAGTATATGCTTTTGATAAGTTTCGTTCATATCTTGTTTTATCTAAAACCATTGTTTACACTGATCATGCAGCTCTTAGATATCTATTTGGCAAGCAAGATGCAAAACCACGATTGATCAGGTGGATTTTGCTTTTACAAGAATTTGATATAGAGATCCGAGACAAGAAAGGAGCTGAAAACGTAGCGGCAGATCACCTCTCACGCCTTGAGAACCCATCCATGGAAGAACTAAGGGAATCCAACATAAATGACAATTTCCCTCATGAGTTTCTTTTACAGGTTCAGGCGATTGAAGAAGAATTCCCTTGGTTCGCAGATCTTGCTAACTATCTTGCAGGTGGAGTTCTCGTGAAAGGTATGACTTATCAACAAAAAAGAAAATTCATGTCTGATGTTAAGTACTACTTTTGGGAAGATCCATATCTTTTTCGAGTTTGCGTGGATCAAGTGGTGAGAAAATGTGTGCACGGAATCGAGGCAATGAGCATACTTCGCCATTGTCATGAAGGACCCACCGGTGGTCATCATGGAGCAAATTACACCGCTAAGAAAGTCTTTGATTCTGGTTTTTATTGGCCTACCGTATTTAAGGATGCACACATGTTGGTTAAAGCATGTGATGCTTGCCAACGCGCAGGTAACATCTCTTCACGTGATGAGATGCCCCAAAATAGCATACAATTATGCGAGGTATTCGATGTTTGGGGCATCGACTTCATGGGACCATTCCCTTCATCACATGGTCACAAATACATTTTAGTAGCCGTTGACTACGTGTCTAAGTGGGCCGAGGCGCAAGCCTTGCCTACAAATAATGCTAGGGTAGTGGTGAAATTTCTGAAAAAGCTTTTCTCTCGGTTTGGTGCCCCTAAGGCTCTAATTAGTGATCGTGGCACTCATTTTTGTAATAATCAACTTGAAAAAGCGTTAACTCGTTATGGGGTTAAACATCGTTTTTCAACATCTTACCACCCACAAACAAGTGGTCAAGTTGAGGTCACTAATAGAGGTCTTAAACGAATCTTGGAACAAACGGTTGGGCAAAACCGAAAGGATTGGGCGGATAAGTTAGATGATGCTCTATGGGCTTTCCGAACCACTTACAAAACTCCAATTGGCACCACACCATTTAAGTTGGTTTATGGAAAGTCTTGTCACCTTCCCATTGAACTCGAACACAAAGCTTATTGGGCCTTGAAGGCCGTTAATCTTGATTTAAAAGATGCAGGTGAAAATAGGTTTTTGCAAGTCCATGAACTTGAAGAGTTGAGGAATCAAGCATACGCGAATTCTACAATTTACAAGGAACGGACGAAAAAATTACATGACAACCACTTGAAGAACAACAAACAATTCCAAGTGGGGGATCGTGTATTGCTTTACAATTCAAGACTTCGCTTGTTTCCCGGTAAATTAAAATCAAGATGGACGGGTCCTTATATCGTGAAGCAAGTATTCTCGTATGGCACCGTTGAAGTTGAACATTCGGACGGAAGGGTTTTCAAGGTTAATGGTCATCGTTTAAAGCATTACATTGAAGGCCCGAGAGATGAGAAGGAGTTTGACGTCATGGAACTCCACCCCAAGGACAAGTGAATGCGGGGTCGAGTCGAGCTAATGACTCGTAAATAAACAAAGCACTTGCGGGAGACAACCCGAGATTTTGAAAATCATTCGTATCCTTTATTTTTATATATATTTCCTTAATTAGTTTACTTTAATTAGTTCTTACTTTATTTTGTTTTGTTTTATTTTATCTTATTTTATTTTACTAAAAAAAAACGAAGTCGTCGACGTCATCGGGTGTGTATTACGTCATTTATAATGAAATTGTGTCAAACAAACTGATTTTGTGATGTAATATGACGGGATTTTAAGTCAATGTGAGTTTTTGAAAAATAATCACTAATATGATCATATTTGATGAATATGCTCATATTAACTGATTAAAATAAAATGAACATCAAGAAAACCTTACTGATATGATCATATTTAAATGAATATGATCATATTGGCTGAAAGAAAGAAATATATAAAAAAAAAATTCAAAACAAACTACAAAACAAAACCCTTGATTTTTTTCTCCATTTCATCCCCATCTCCACAGCCCCCCTCTTCCCGATCCCTCTCCCCTCTTCCCTGCGCGACTGCCATCTCCGCGACCAGCCCACCCCTGCCCCGTCGCCCTACACACCACCGCCATCCACAACCGCGTCGCCACCACCACCGCGCGACCACTACCCCGGCGGACCACCAACCCACCCACACCCTCTTCCACCGTCGCCCTCCATCCCAACACCACCTACCCGCAGTCCCTCACCCCTTCTTCCCTCTTCCCGAGCAACCACAACCGTGACACCACCACCACCCTGCCGCCGCCCCTACCCCGCCAGCGAACCATCACCCGCAACCATCAACCACATCACCCCCGTAAACCCTCACAGCCACGACCACCTGCGCACCTCACCACCACCCCTCACAGACCCGACCACCGCGACCACCAACACAACCCCCACCTTCTTCTCCACCTTCGCAACCCACCAGCCACCACTTCTCACCATCAACCCAAATCACCCATTTATTCTTTGAAAAAAAAAGTTGTAATTGTTTTTTAGTTTTCTTCTCTCCAAGGTAATTTTTCTTTACTTGCAACTAGATTTTTGTTCTTGTTAATTGCTTATCTTTGATGTTTATTTTAAGTTTAGGCTGAAAATGTTTTTGTTTGGGATAATCTTGTTGAATATGTCGCATACATACTCAAATGGATGATAGATGCAATTTTAGGTCAAAAGAAGTTGTAATTGGTATTGTTAGTAGGTGTAGAGAGTTTGTTGCACACTATTCGTTAATATACGTTTAGTTACACAAAAAAAAGAACATGGTCAATGGTTGTTGATTTATATGTTGTTCTTCATGATTTTGGTAAACTTTAGGTTGTTGGGTGTCGTTTTCTTTATGTTTTTATGTTATAATCGTCTTCATTTGACTTTTATCTAAACGGTATGATTTGGTCAAACTTGTGTTTTTCTTTTAGTAAACTTCTTTAATGAAATAAGTTGATTTGGTTTCTTGCAATGATTAGGCATTAACATGTCAAAATATGTTAACTTTGTTTTCATATTTCTATCATGTTTGTTTTAATTCTTTTACAAGAATCAAAATTGACATATTGTATTTCTTTTGCAGGTCATGGCCAATGATAATCTTCATCCGTTCCTTCGTTTTGAAAGTGGCAGTCAGGCCGCGAAGAAACTTCTCGCCATTCAAAACAAGGAACTAATACCGGGTCACACTATCGATTGGAAAGCTTTGGATGCTTTGGTGTAAGGCCCCGATCCCGGGCACCTTACGGTTGGTCATCATCACACGTAAAACATACATTTAATACATGATCATAAAATACGCAGCGGAATTAATAAAACATGCATTCTCATTTCATCATAAAAGCTTTTACATCATTGTCTTGGTTACAAAATACAAGCTTTTCCTTACATTGCCTAACTATACTATGATTGCTGCTGATGCGTAAGAAAACGAGAACAATCTCGTTTATTCGAATCCTCAGCAATCATAGGGTCATACAGCGACCTCTACCGAAAGAAAATAATAAAAAGAAAATATATTCTTCTTCCTTGATAAGATATTAAGTTCAAAAATATATTTTCTTTCATAAACAAGATTTCTTAAATAATCATGTTTATCAGGATTATCAAGAAATCTTGCACTTGCATGCAACATGATGTGTTGCGCGCATTACGGGCCCACAACACATGATGTGGCAGCATAATCAAAAAGTGAATGCCATCCCAAAAGAGCTGAGTAGTCGCCTCGTGCCATCCTCAGCAACACTACCTGCGAACTGGAAAACACATAAAAGTCAGCGTTGCTGAGTGAGTTCTAGTTTTATAATAAAACATACTTTCATTCTCATTAACTGTTCTTCCATATATGTGTTCACACATCATACGTACGCGTAGATAATATTATTATTATCTCATCATTCATTACTTACTTCATTCGTGTACACTTCATCATTCTCGTTTACTTTCATACATACATACTTTACATACTTTCGTACGTACTTTACTTTCATTCATACATTCATTACTTACGTTCGAACATGCATTACATTCATTCATACTTTCATTACTTTCGTTCGAACGTTCATTACATTCAGTGACATGTACAATACCCCTTTTCATCATACATACTACTGGTGCTGGACCAGTGGTAATCAACCACGAACGTTGTGCACATATGCTGATCCAGTCACCTGGGGTAGGTACATGCACCACTTATCTTTTCACTTTACTTCTGGATCAATGCCATATGCTATACCCCGAACGTTGTGCACAAATGCGGGTGCTGGACCTGTGATGATCAATCACGAACGTTGTGCACTAATGCTGATCCAGTCACCTGGGGTAAGCGGCAAGGATCCCATACATACTTCTGGTCAATCACAAAGACTGACCCCGATGTGCATCCTTCGGGGTAGCTAACCCGCACACCGTTGAGCTAATACCTGCCAGGGGTGTGCACCTCCTTTCATTTGCTTGCAAGCCTTTCTTACTTTCTTTCATTAATGCATGCATTCATTCATCATGTTCCTTCTTTCATTATCTTTCACTTTACGTTCTTAATACATTCGTTTCATTTGTTCATTCATTCACGTAAAGATATTAAAAGATAATGCACATATACATAAGGAACATAAATACTTACATATCATCAGTATTCACCATCTATCATGGCAACATCATACTAACATACATACATCATACATACACTTCTACATTCACTCACATCAGCCCTGTTCGGGCGACTGAACTTATACCAGTCGCATGTCCTCCGTGCGACTGGGCCATGCGATTGGGCTATCATGCGAATGGGTACTCAAACGTGCGATTGAACTTCCTTCCGTACGACTAGACACTATGCGACTGGGCTATATGCGACTAACTCTCAACCGTACGACTTAACTACTCTGCGATTGAAGTTATGCGACCGAAATCCTCAGTCGCATCACCTATCGTGCGATTGAGGCTCAATCGGGCGTCTGAGCCTCAGTCGGGCGATTGGACATCAACTAACACTCATTCGGCCGAATGGCCCTTCAGTCGCATAGCCCTAACTGGGCAGCGACTGGAGTTCTTCATACACTGCAGTCGCGAAACCCCCGCCCCCACAGTCACCATAAACCCATTTTCAGCCCAAATCGACCCTCCCAAGCCTTAGGGATTCATACTAGGACATCATACAAGCATATACAAGTCCTACTTCATACCATAAACTCATTACTCAAGATTTTACCCAAATGGGTCAAACTTTCATTATTTCAAAAATAGGGTTTATATGTGATTCCAGCCCCAAAATCGTTAGAGAACATGTAAATGAGGGGTCCTAGAACTCACATTATCAGGTAGGAGTTGGTGAGCTTCGATTTAGCTTGCTTCTCGACAATCGGTCAGCACTTTCCCCCCTTTCTTCTCTGCTCTCGGTCGCCCCCTGCTCTTCCCGACTGAAATTGGGAAGAGTATGAGAGCTGCTCCCCCTTTTATACCCACATCTCAGTCGCGTCTGGTCCAGGGGCGACTGAACCTTCAGTCGCATCAACACTATGCGATTGGACCCCAATCGCACGTGTTCCATGCGGCTCATACTTCATTCGGGCGGTTGAACTCCAATCGTGCGGTTGAGCTTCAATCGGCCGAATAGCCATGCGGTTGAACCTCAAGTCGCATAAATCACAGGCGACTGAGGCTCAGTCGCATAGCCTACCAAAAAGTCAAACTTCTGGGTGTTACAAGTCCACCCCCTTATTTTAGGTTTCGTCCCCGAAACCTGTCATTCCTCGAACAATCGTGGGTAGTGCTGCCTCATTTCTTCTTCAGTTTCCCACGTCGACTCGGATCCCTTCCTGTGCCGCCACTGTACACGCACAAGGGGAACCACTTTATTTCTCAACCTCTTCTCTTTGCGATCTATGATCGCCACTGGTTGCTCTACATAATTGAGCTTTTCGTCTACCTCGATATCATCCAGTGGAACGACCATGTCTTCGTCCGCCAAACACTTCCTCAGATGAGACACGTGGAAAGTCGGGTGGATTCCACTTAGTTCATCTGGCAGATCTAACCTATAGGCCACCTCTCCCACTCGAGAAATGATTCGGAAAGGGCCTATATATCGCGGGCTCAACTTACCCCGCTTCCGGAATCGAATGATCCCCTTCCAAGGTGAGACCTTCAACATAACCCGGTCTCCCACCTGGAACTCAATCGGCCTGCGTCGTCTATCGGCATACGACTTTTGTCGGTCGGCCGCCTTCATATAGGTTTTAATTCTTTCGAGCTTCTCAGTCATAGCCTCTACCACTTCGACGCTTCCCAATTCTTTCTGACCAATTTCACCCCAACAGACGGGTGTCCTGCATCGCCTACCGTATAGCATCTCATAGGGTGGCATGCCGATACTGGCATGATAACTGTTGTTGTATGAGAATTCGGCTAACGGCAGGTGGTCATCCCAACTTCCACCAAAGTCAATAACGCATGCTCGGAGCATGTCCTCCAAAGTCTGAATGGTCCTTTCTGACTGACCATCAGTTTGTGGATGATAAGCCGTGCTAATATGCAACCTCGTCCCCATAGCGTCGTGGAATTTCTTCCAAAATTTAGATGTAAACCGGGTGTCACGATCGGACACAATCGACACCGGTACACCGTGACGAGTCACAATCTCTTTGATGAAAAGATCGGCCAACTTCTCGGACGAATATGTCTCCCGCATTGGTAAGAAGTGAGCACTCTTCGTCAATCGATCCACAATCACCCAGATCGTATCATACCCTTTCGGGGTACGTGGCAGCTTTGTGATAAAATCCATGGTGATATGTTCCCACTTCCACTCCGGAATGTCCAAAGGTTGAATCTTTCCATACGGCTTCTGGTGCTCCGCCTTCACTTGCAAACACGTGAGGCACTTACTCACATACTCCGTCACATCACGTTTCATACCCGGCCACCAGTAATCTTTCTTCATATCTTGGTACATTTTGGTAGCACCGGGATGAATGGAGTATCGAGACTTATGAGCTTCATCCAAAATCTTCATTCGCAGATCCCCAAGACGAGGAATCCACATACGCCCAAACCGAGTTCTAACACCCGTTGCGTTCTCACCCAACTCCGCGACCAGACCTCTCATGCGTTCAGAGTTAAGATGTTCATCTTTCAAAGCCTCATCTTGGAACTCTTTGACCTGTTTCATTACGTCGGAGGTCATGATTAGCTGGTACGCCTTCACTCGAATTGGCTCGGGCCTCTCCTTTCGGCTAAGGGCATCCGCCACCACGTTGGCTTTGCCCGGATGGTAATGGATCTCACAATCATAGTCCTTTATAAGCTCCAACCATCGCCGTTGCCTCATATTCAGATCTTTCTGCTCGAAGAAGTACTTCAAGCTTTTGTGGTCCGTGAAGATGGTACACTTCGTCCCGTATAAATAGTGCCGCCAAATCTTCAACGCGAAAACCACAGCTGCTAGCTCCAGGTCATGAGTAGGGTAATTGACCTCATGAACTTTTAGCTGTCGGGATGCATAGGCTATTACTTTTCCTCTCTGCATTAATACACACCCCAACCCCGAGTAGGAGGCATCAGAATAAACCACCAAATCTTCACTCCCCTCGGGTAACGCCAATACTGGAGCTTGGGTCAATCTCGTCTTCAGTTCTTCAAACGCCTTCTCTTGAGCTTGACCCCATACAAATTTCACATCCTTCCGGGTCAACTTCGTCAGTGGAGAAGAAATTTTGGAAAAGTCTTGGATGAACCTTCGGTAGTAACCCGCCAAACCCAAGAAACTACGGATCTCGGACGGCGTCTTCGGAGACTTCCATTGCATCACTGCTTCCACTTTCGCCGGATCGACCATAATCCCGTCCGGATTTACCACGTGACCTAAGAATTGAACTTCACGCAACCAAAATGCGCACTTGGAGAATTTTGCATACAATTTCTCCCTTCTCAACGTTTCCAGAACTTCGCGAATGTGACCGGCATGCTCAGTCTCGCTCTTTGAATAAATCAAGATGTCGTCAATGAATACAATCACTGATTTATCCAACATCGGCCGGCACACCCTATTCATCAGGTCCATAAAAGCAGCTGGCGCGTTGGTCAAACCAAATGACATAACGAGGAACTCATAATGACCGTAGCACGTACGAAAAGCTGTTTTAGGGATATCCTGCTCCTTCACCTTCAGTTGATGGTAGCCTGATCGAAGATCTATACGTGAAAACCAACTAGCACCCTGAAGTTGATCAAACAAGTCGTCGATCCTCGGCAAGGGGTATCTGTTCTTTACTGTCAGCTTGTTCAACTCACGGTAGTCGATGCACATCCTCATACTACCGTCCTTCTTCTTTACAAACAGGACCAGAGCACCCCAAGGTGAGATACTCGGTCGAATAAACCCCTTATCCAACAGCTCTTGTAACTGCTCCATCAACTCTTTCATCTCTGTCGGGGCCAATCGGTATGGTGCTTTGGCAACAGGTTGGGCGCCTGGTATCAGATCAATCTGGAACTCGATCTCTCTGTCAGGTGGCAATCCCGATAAGTCTTCCGGGAACACGTCTGGGAACTCACACACAACCGGAACATCAGATAGTTGTGGTGTTGGCTTCTCTACATCCTTCACATAACATAAATAGGCGTTACATCCACGCCTCATACATTTCCCCGCCACTGCCACTGAGATCACCTTCGGAATCGTAGTAACCCGATCCCCATAAACTGTCACTGGACTACCGTCAGGCGCTGTCAAACTGATCATCTTCTTGCGACACACAATGTTCGCCTCGAAATCTGCCAACCAATCCATTCCAAGCACCAAATCGAAACCGCCTAACGTCATCACAAAGGGTTTAACTGGGAATTTGTGACCCTCCAGTTCTACATCGCAACCCTCAATTACCTCTGAAATCCTGGTGGTTTTACCTATAGCAGTCTCTACATCAAACGGCACATCCACACGCCTACTACTAACGGGCAATTTGGCACAAAAAGCAGCAGAAATAAAACTCCTACTGGCACCCGAATCAAATAATACTGAGGCTAGAGTTTGGTTCACCAGAAACGTACCGGACACTACATCGGGGTCCGTCCTTGCCTCTTCCTGCGTCATCGTAAATGCCCTGGCGCTCGCTTTCGACCCTTCACCCCTGTCTTCTTCACGCCGGAACCCTTAGATCTCGGCTTCTTGCAGTCTTTATTCATATGACCACTTTCCCCACAGTTAAAGCACCTCATCCCTTTACACTCTTTGGCCATATGACCGGGCTTTCCACACTTGAAACATACATTCAGCCCCCATCTGCACTCACCACCGTGCTCTCGCCCACACTTCCCACACTTTCTCGACCCTGCACTTGTCACGACCACACGACGATCATCAACCCGTGCCTTCTTACTACTTGTCGAAGTATCACCTCGACCAAACCTCTTTCCCTGCCACTTCCTCTCATCACTTCCCTTCTTACTGCCCTCAGATTTCACCAACGCAGCTCGTTCATCGTACAACCTCCCAGCTAAATCCACCGCCGACCTGAAAGTACTCGGTCGGGCGGAAATCAAATGGCAACGAATTTCGGCTGGCAACCCCTGAATATACCGGTTAATCTTGCGAGACACCGGCGTCACTTGCTCTGGCACCAACCGTGCCATGTCGTTGAACTTGGTGGTGTATTGTTGGTGGGTCATCGTTCCCGCCTCCAACTACAGGAACTCTCTCTCAACTCTGTCCATCTCTCGACGAGGACTAAACTCCTCGATCACCATTCTCTTCAACTCAGACCACTTCATTTTCCCAATGGCCCTGCTACCCTCGGCCTGGACAATATTGTCCCACCAGCACAATGCCGTCCCCATAAACGAGTGGGTAGCAAACTTTACTTTTTTATCCTCCTAGCAGTCACTGATATCAAGTACCGCCTCCATCTCTCTCACCCATTGGTGAGCATCAGCAGCCGTACCTGAACCGTCGAAAGTCGGAGGCTTGCATCTCATAAATTTCCCGTAATCACAACCCCGGGCTGTCCCCCTTACCTGTTCTTCCTCCTCTTCCTCTTCGTCATCGGACAGTACCGTTTCCGCCTCTGTCTGTTGATGTCTACCGGAGGACCGATTCCTCCCTCGTCTTTCATCATTACGTACTGCCTTTATCACTTCGGTCACTATAGACGGTAAGATCGTCTGCATGACTTGATGTACTTCCTCAACCACTGCCTCCTTTACCGAGGCTCTCAACTTGGCGCTTTCGTCTGTCTCCTCCTGATGAGGAATCTCGTTCTCCTCACGAACTACTTTCTCTTTCCTAGATCTTCCTCGCGTGATACGCGGCTCATCACCACGTCCACCATCACGGGAAGCATCAGATGATCTATCACCGACCATCTTCTATCACACTGAAAGATTCAAACACCAACACGGTCATTCAAGGAAATAGCTCAGTTTATGTTAAGTATAGTAAGTCCCTAATTACAGTGGCCAGTTGTGATTAGCCACTTACTCTACTCTTCACACCCCGAGCATTACCTGTCCTGACTACATTAGTATCTAAGTCTAACAGTACACATAAACACATAACATGCGCACGTAACACTGGTTAACTTTCAAGAAAATACCTGATGGCACGCAACTACTCAGATGGCATTCTCTTCCTTTCCGTCCCATTCTCAGTTTAAGTTTAGGTTTATTTGAAAATTTACAATTTTACTTAAACTTTTGCCCTGATACCAACTTGTAAGGCCCCGATCCCGGGCACCTTACGGTTGGTCATCATCACACGTAAAACATACATTTAATACATGATCATAAAATACGCAGCGGAATTAATAAAACATGCATTCTCATTTCATCATAAAAGCTTTTACATCATTGTCTTGGTTACAAAATACAAGCTTTTCCTTACATTGCCTAACTATACTATGATTGCTGCTGATGCGTAAGAAAACGAGAACAATCTCGTTTATTCGAATCCTCAGCAATCATAGGGTCATACAGCGACCTCTACCGAAAGAAAATAATAAAAAGAAAATATATTCTTCTTCCTTGAGAAGATATTAAGTTCAAAAATATATTTTCTTTCATAAACAAGATTTCTTAAATAATCATGTTTACCAGGATTATCAAGAAATCTTGCACTTGCATGCAACATGATGTGTTGCGCGCATTACGGGCCCACAACACATGATGTGGCAGCATAATCAAAAAGTGAATGCCATCCCAAAAGAGCTGAGTAGTCGCCTCGTGCCATCCTCAGCAACACTACCTGCGAACTGGAAAACACATAAAAGTCAGCGTTGCTGAGTGAGTTCTAGTTTTATAATAAAACATACTTTCATTCTCATTAACTGTTCTTCCATATATGTGTTCACACATCATACGTACGCGTAGATAATATTATTATTATCTCATCATTCATTACTTACTTTCATTCGTGTACACTTCATCATTCTCGTTTACTTTCATACATACATACTTTACATACTTTCGTACGTACTTTACATTCATTCATACATTCATTACTTACATTCGAACATGCATTACATTCACTCATACTTTCATTACTTTCGTTCGAACGTTCATTACATTCGGTGACATGTACAATACCCCTTTTCATCATACATACTATTGGTGCTGGACCTGTGGTAATCAAACACGAACGTTGTGCACATATGCTGATCCAGTCACCTGGGGTAGGTACATGCACCACTTATCTTTTCACTTTACTTCTGGATCAATGCCATATGCTATACCCCGAACGTTGTGCACAAATGCGGGTGCTGGACCTGTGATGATCAATCACGAACGTTGTGCACTAATGCTGATCCAGTCACCTGGGGTAAGCGGCAAGGATCCCATACATACTTCTGGTCAATCACAAAGACTAACCCCGATGTGCATCCTTCGGGGTAGCTAACCCGCACACCGTTGAGCTAACACCTGCCAGGGGTGTGCACCTCCTTTCATTTGCTTGCAAGCCTTTCTTACTTTCTTTCATTAATGCATGCATTCATTCATCATGTTCCTTCTTTCATTATCTTTCACTTTACGTTCTTAATACATTTGTTTCATTCGTTCATTCATTCACGTAAAGATATTAAAAGATAAGGCACATATACATAAGGAACATAAATACTTACATATCATCAGTATTCACCATCTATCATGGCAACATCATACTAACATACATACATCATACATACACTTCTACATTCACTCACATCAGCCCTGTTCGGGCGACTGAACTTATACCAGTCGCATGTCCTCCGTGCGACTGGGCCATGCGATTGGGCTATCATGCGAATGGGTACTCAAACGTGCAATTGAACTTCCTTCCGTACGACTAGACACTATGCGACTGGGCTATATGCGACTAACTCTCAACCGTACGACTGAACTACTCTGCGATTGAACTTATGCGACCGAAATCCTCAGTCGCATCACCTATCGTGCGATTGAGGCTCAATCGGGCGTCTGAGCCTCAGTCGGGCGATTGGACATCAACTAACACTCATTCGGCCGAATGGCCCTTCAGTCGCATAGCCCTAACTGGGCAGCGAATGGAGTTCTTCATACACTGCAGTCGCGAAACCCCCGCCCCCACAGTCACCATAAACCCATTTTCAGCCCAAATCGACCCTCCCAAGCCTTAGGGATTCATACTAGGACATCATACAAGCATATACAAGTCCTACTTCATACCATAAACTCATTACTCAAGATTTTACCCAAATGGGTCAAACTTTCACTATTTCAAAAATAGGGTTTATATGTGATTCCAGCCCCAAAATCGTTAGAAAACATGTAAATGAGGGGTCCTAGAACTCACATTATCAGGTAGGAGTTGGTGAGCTTCGATTTAGCTTGCTTCTCGACAATCGGTCAGCACTTTCCCCCCTTTCTTCTCTGCTCTCGGTCGCCCCCTGCTCTTCCCGACTGAAATTGGGAAGAGTATGAGAGCTGCTCCCCCTTTTATACCCACATCTCAGTCGCGTCTGGTCCAGGGGCGACTGAACCTTCAGTCGCATCAACACTATGCGATTGGACCCCAATCGCACGTGTTCCATGCGGCTCATACTTCATTCGGGCGGTTGAACTCCAATCGTGCGGTTGAGCTTCAATCGGCCGAATAGCCATGCGGTTGAACCTCCAGTCGCATAAATCACAGGCGACTGAGGCTCAGTCGCATAGCCTACCAAAAAGTCAAACTTCCTGGTGTTACATTTGGGTGAAACCAACCGCATTAATGCACTCCTCTCCCGTCCTTGGAAACGTTTGTTTGATATCAAACATCATCAATACCGCGTGCTTGTATTGGAATTTTGTTCGACCTATCAGTTTGATCGTAAGATCAAAAATCTTAAGGACGCAAATGGCATTCAATTCCAACTTGGTGGTCGAAAACATACAATGTCTGTGGAAGATCTTGGAGTGATGATGGGTCTTTACACCCGTAATGAGACTAGTAGGAATATCTTTAAACAGGGTTTGAAGTCGACATCAACTGATAACCTAGTCGCGTTATGGGCTGAGATCGGTTCGGGAGAATACAATTCTACATCAAGTAAAAGCACCCAAATACGAGACCCCCTTTATCGCTACTTTCACCGAGCACTTTCGGGCAATATTTCTGGACGAGGCTCAAGCACGGGTGTTGTCACCGAAAATGACATGTTTTTTCTATATTGCCTTATTCGGAAGCAGCCATGTAACTTGGCCTACGCACTCGCTATGTTTTTCTCAAAATGTTCCGGTAGAAAGCATAGTAGCCCAATCTGTGGAGGAGCGTTCATCACTCAACTGGCTTCATCTCTTCATCTGTTGGACGCTGATAGCCTCGTTGGAATTTCTTGTTCTCATCAAACGAAGCTCATTAGTAAATCAATGTTGATCAATATGAGACTCGTTGCATATGACTCAGCAGATGGATGGTATTGGTTAGACTCTGAAGAGAAAAGATGGTTTCCCCCGAATATGGAGATAGGCACATCGACTTGCATTGCGAATGCAGAGACTCATCCGATAGCACTTATTGATGGTGACGGAGCCACAACACCATTTCCGCCACCGCCCGTTGATAACTCTTCTGATTTAGCTCACATTCGTGCCGGGGTGCATTGGATAATGCAGGTTATAACAAAGTGGGCTGCTGAAAATGAGTTTGGTCTTCCTCCTCCTCCTTTTCCTATACCAACTTCCCAACCTCCACCGCCCGAGCAAACAGAGCAGCAGCATGGTCCATCAGATGATGCAGATGTGATGGAGGACTAGTCTGACGACCTCACATCTTCTTTTGTGGTTCCTTTTGCGTTTGAGTTGTACTTTTTGGTATTTTGGTTGTACAAACTCATAACGTATTTGTGTTGTCATTTCCTTATGTTCGTTTACTTTATGTACTGTTTATTTATGTTGTTTTTTCTTCTTTGTTTTGCTAAACTTATTGCTTTGTTCTTGAAGTGTTGTTATTGCTAGTTTTCGTGGAATCTTGAGAGTGATGATTTGCTTAGCGGACGCTTGAGATTTTGTTGGGCCTCTTTTCTTGGATTTCTTCAGGGGAGTTTTCTGTTTCACCTTCTCTCCCCCCCCCTCTCCCTATTTGTTTCTTACATTACATTACATGTATTGATACATTGAGGACAATGTATGTTTCAAGTGTGGGGATGTTTGGGTTTTTGTGAACTTTTGCAAGTCTTTTACGTATATCTCATTGCACCTTAAAACAATCCCATTTTTGACAAAAATTTTTCAAAAAGTTGAACAAATGACATCCATTTATATTTCTTTTAGATCTTAAACCATGATTGAATTGTTAACATCACAGAACTAAGAGAAACCAAGTGCATTATGATAAAATGTTCAGATGTTCAGTGAGCATTGCAAGTTGAAAATGTGATATTTATGCATGAGTTTGAACTTTACCTTTATCCCTCCATTTCCGTAAACTTATTTGTGCCTCTATCACATGAAATCATATGATTTAGTGTTTGCTTACATGTTTGTTGATTCTTGAGTGTGTCAAATGTGCATCCACGTGAGAACTTGCTTAGGATATGCATTTCAAGACCATAAACTAAGTTTTTGCATGAAAATGACAGAGGCATTAGGAATACCCACCTTATAAGCCATTTTTTTTCTTTCTCTTACATTTCACCCAATTGTTACCATTAGTCACCATGTTGAACCATTTTCCATTTTTTCTTTGTTATTACCCACATCATTAGCTACTTAGCCAAATTAGCCATTTTTATCTTTTAACCCTTGTGATAAAATTCCGGTTATTTCTAGTTGTCTAAATTTTGGCATCGAATTTGTTTAATGCTTACTAGTTTTAATTAGACGTCCATTGTTCAAAAAAAAGAAAGAAAACAAAAGAAAAAAAAAGAGAAAAAGAAAAATATGAAAAAAGAGAGAAAAAAAAACAAAAAAAATTGAAAAAAAAACTAAGAAAAAATGTTAGATTATGTTGTCTAGAATAGGAATAAATAAATGTGAGTTATTTGATGCATAAGAAAGAACAATTTTCATGCATATCTCACGTTTAGTAGATTTGTATTAGTTTAGTTATATTAAATCGTGTGTACATATTAGCGTAATATATCATACTTAGCATCTAGACTTCCGGAATGTTTATCCGTTTAACCACTTTTACCAAAAATTCCATACTTTTTTTACCCAAGCCCCGTTACAACCCGTTAAAAGTCCTCTTGCTTTATGTATTCTCTTATGTTAATTGGTGGAGATTTAACCCCTTTGCAAGCTTATTACTATGTTTGTATCATTGGTTGGCATTGAGTGATTCACTTATATACTTATACATACAAATAACCGAGTGGTGAGTGATTTTTGTGAGCGGTTTATACTCATGCATAAAAGAAACTTCGTAGGCATGTGATGCTCATTTGAACATTTCTGAAAGAGCAAGCTTAAAACACTCGGTTTCTTCTTATGAGTGTGCCATGTTTGATAGTCAATTATGAGTTTGGATCCTCATGTAACAAATGGTTTGTCTCTCACCATCTTTTATGTCAATGGGATTTCTTTTGTTAAATGGTTGCATGAGAGTTTGCTTGAGGATAAGCAAAGTTCAAGTGTGGGGATGTTTGATATGATAATAAATATACATGTTTTTAATATGTATTTCTTTGCATTTTAAGTCATTTTTGTTACAAAATTCAATATTTAGACACTTATTTGTGTTTTATTTGAATCTTGTAGGTTTCGGATGAAGCTCGGTGATTTTTGTGAAGAAAGTCCAAGATTTAAAGAGGTTCAAGAGGAAAAATGCTCCTGATATGACCATATTCAGCTGAATATGGCCATATAAGCTGTCAAATCTCAAATAGCCCCTTTTTGATGCTGAATATGGTCATATCACTTCAGATATGGCCATATTCAGGCAGAAAACGGGTTTATAACCCTAGTACACCTCATTTCCAAAAAAAACTTTCATCTCTTTCAAAACCCTAGCCTCTCAAAACCCTTTAGGTGTCTTTGAACATTTCTCAAGAGTTTTTGGAAGATTTGAAGGTCAAGATTGAAGATTTCACACTTTCAAGAAGAATCTAACATCATCCACCCATTTCCCCTCAAAATTGGTTTGAATTTCTCTAGATCTACTATGAGTTCTTCCATGTTCTTGAGTTTGGGTGTGTCTTTTGTAAGCCTTATGGGCTAAACTCTTATTATCACTTGGATTAGACGAAACTTAGCATGATTTAACAACTTGTACATGATTCTTGGTGATGTTTATGTTTATGCTATGATGAAACTTGATTATTCTTCAATGATTGTGTGTGTTTGTTCTAATTTGATAAAATGTTCAACCTTGTGGGTTTTGTAAGCATGTTATGTTGGAAAACTTCATGTTTTTGCAAGACTTATGCATATAATTGCATATTTTGTATGTAATCTTGTGACATTTGACTAGGAATGGTGAATGAAGGTTGAAGATTTAGTAGAATTGGTTAAATGTGCATCCTTATGCTTATGTTTGAGAAAACCATAGTGTATGTCATAAATATCTCTTGTCATTGGTTATGAATTGTTTTGCAATCGTGGTATGAAGTTTATGAGTTGAAGAGTAATTATAGTTTTGTCTATTTTTTCCAAGTTTAGGTAGTTATCATGTGTTTATCGTGTTAACTTTCCAAAGATTTGTGGAATTAGGTAACCCTAACGGAGTCTAATTCATCTTTAACATCGACATAATTATATCATTAATTCTTCATGGCATAACTTTAGGTGGCTATTGTGTGTTTATCGTTCTAGCTTTCCGAATGGTTATATGTTTAGATATCCTTGACGGGAGTTTAGGCTACTTCCATGTTTCATGTGTAAGAAATGGTCTCACCTCGAATTTGTGCTAGTTGTTAATATATGCTAAGTGGAATCAAAGTCCAAGTGGTATATTTAATTGATTGTGTATCTTCATCTTTACTTTCTTAATTTACTAGTTTAATTTGTTAATCGTTTTAGTTAACTATAATACTCACAAATCCAAATTCAATTGATCGGTTAAATAGTGATGATGATTTAGTATTGGGAGCCATTGTGTCCACGGATCGATACTCGGTTCTTACCTAAAACTATACTATTATGCGATAGGTGCACTTGCCTATTGTGTGTAGTTGGTTTAAGAGTGATAATCGTTTCTTAAATTAAAACTCAAATTGTGTGAAAAATCCTTATTTAAAATATATACACTTTACACACATCAGTGTGAATAAGGTCCTTTAAACTTTAATCCATAATTGTCACTTAAATCATATCATGTGTAAGTCACCATTAATGACTTCTCACTAGGTTTCATTCTAGAAAATTATAACTTTGTCAAACCTGGATCCTAAAGTGGGTTGCTTTTCTCTAAGATTGTTAAAAACTTAAGCTTTATTTTGTTAATCTAATTATTTCTTAATTAAGTCCATAAATCAATTTACTTTTAAATGTTTAGTAGCTTTAAGTTAATTGTTGCTAGTACTTTCCCGTGATTCTCTGTGGATTCGACACCCTACTTACCATTTGCTATTAAGGGTGATTAAGGACTCTTTAATTAATATTTTTGACCGACCACACGACATCGATCAAAATGGCGCCTTTGCCGGGGAATCATTGCGCTTAGTGTTAGTAATGGTTATACATTTTATTAAAAGATCCATAAAAAATCAAAAAGATTGTTGGATTTGTCGTTCGGAATTAGGCGTGGTATTTGCTTCTTGTTTGCAGGTAGTTTCTTTACAGGCTTAATAGAATCTTAAATTTTTGGATATTATCATGGATTGGGACTGGGAGAATGATCCATGTATGTGTTTGGAAGCATTTATCATTGGGATCAAGATTGTCCAATGTTTAAGACTAAATATGGAAATATAGAAAGAAGATGTTCTGGATACAGGAGACAAATGGGATATATGAGGGCAAACTATGAATATGAAGAAACCCACTCATATTATCCACATTATGAACCGCCTCCACCATCAAGTTATCAAGAAAATTATCATGCCGACATAGATTACAAATATGCCCAATAGTGGGATCTCAACCACTATGAACCCAAGATGTCACATTTATCAACTTATCGGGAGGAGTATGTTGATTACTATCCTGAATATCCTCAGCTGACATACAAGGAACCTCAAGATTCAGTAAACGATGGCTTTGATGAAATCTTAAACATGTTGGTAGAAATGAAAAAAAAAAAGACGAAGAAAGAGATAAAGTACTCGAGGTATTGGTTAAGCAGGTTGGCCAACTAGTTGAGGATATGGCTCAACTAAGACAAGAGCACTCTGTATTGGATAATGGTACCGTGATTGATTGTGGTGTAGTTAAAGAGGTTATAGGACTTCAAGATCATGAACATATATGTTTAAATTTGATAGAAGATATTACACCTTTAGAGAAGCCAAAGATTGAAATCATCCAAGTTTATCCTGGTCCTTCTCCCATGTTTATTATTCCAACCAACAAAGTTGGAGAAGGGGGTTTGAGGACAAAGAAAAAGAAGGTGGCATTACAAGACATTGGACAACTGATCATAAAGTGGCTCCGCAACAAATATCCAATTAACTTGCCGATTATTGGAAAGAAACTACGGAACTGGCACGTCAACTACCAAGCGTTTATCGGGAATTCGGTAGGTAAATGTGCACTTAAACCACCGTAACAAATATCAGGTATGGTCTGGCTGAAGACCTAAAACTTAGCGCTACTTGGGAGGCAACCCAAGGTATTTTGTGTTTTTTAGTCTTTTTTTATTTATGATTTTATTTTATCTTATTTTATTTTAAAAACTTTGTGGGTGTGTTTATTAGAAACCCTCACAAGACTACACTCGTCCACCTGGCTCTACCGGATGGTTTAAAAGGCGTGTTACACATGCTAAATGTGACTGTGATTCCTATAAAAGTGAGTTTAGGACTTTTATGTTTAAAGTGATATATTTTTCTAATTTCTGTCAAACAAGTTAACTAGTTTTAATCAATTTTTTCACTTAAAGGTTGCATTGAGGACAATGCAACGCTTTAAATATGAGGAAGAGGATGCATCATTGATTTAAAAGGAATTGTTAATCATGAAATGAGAAGTTCGCTTCTACACGAGTTTTAGTATGTCTTGTAAATTAGTGGATGGGATGTTAAATGTCACTAGTACAATTGAAGATCTTGCCACAAGCACGTAATCAGGTGCATTTGTTTCCCTTCTGAATTGTTAGAAATAGTTAATTTGCAGTTAGTTTTAATTTTTGATTATTGATGGTGGTTCCCCGACTGATTGTTAATGGTTTGTGAAAATGATAAGATTGGGTCTAATCTTAAAATTATCTTGTTTCCACACCAATAATAATATTTAGTTAGTACATTGGGGCAATATACATCTCAAGTGTAGGGATAAGAGGATTTGGTAAAAGTTTTCAGAAAAAGTTAAAACGTAAAATTTTTTTTTGCAAATGTTCAAGTGAAGTTTATTGTGTTTAAAGACCAAAATTTTCAATATAAATCACTAGCTTGTTGCTTATTAAAAGATTGATGTAGATCCTAGGTTATGGTTATATTCTTTAAGTTGCGAGATAAGTTTTTCTAGCGGGTTGTTTTTGAAAATGTGACGGATGCCTCGTTAGTGTTAACGAGATTTTGATATAATAAACTCATGTGCACATCGGTAGCCTAAATTCCTACTTGATGACATTTTGAGCCTATGACTTCAAACACATTATATATATATTCATTTGGTAAGGGTAGGCCATATACTACTTTTGTTGCAGAACTTGTATTGTTTGATACATATCAAGACTATAAGCAAGATGTTGCACATAAATGACAAAGGAAATTTAGAAACCCAGTTACTTGTTAAACGGTTGTTAGAGTCATCCATCTTACCCCTTAGTAGTCATGTTGAGCCTTAAATCATTCTCTTGTTAAACCCAATACATGAAGCCATATTGTTAGTTGATAACCGATCATTAAACCATTCGAAGTAAAAGAGCATCCGAAGTCAAGCTTGTATTATAAAAAAAGAGAGAAAAATGAAATATATATATATATATATATATATATATATTGAAAAAATAGTGTTTCAAAAGGATCAAAGTGATATAATTCCGAGAGTCATGATAATAAGGATGGTTTAACGGTTTGGTTTATATTTCTCTTTGTGTTAGCTACTTTTAAAAAGCCAAAAAGTTCCTACTCGTTCTTAAGCCCAAAACTCGTAAGTCCTTTAGATGTGTGTAAGATCTATGCAAATGATGGAGGTGTGATTGTTATACAAGCTTATATGGACAACGTGGTATATTTGGTTATTGAGTGAATACACTAGTACATCTTTTACTAGTCCATATATAAACGGAGAAGAGTGAATTATTATGAGGGGTGTGTACATGAGGCTAAAAATCAAAATCATGTTAAGATTATTTAGGTGATGTCTTATTTTGCTTATAATTGACTTGCTAAAATGTAAATCTATTAAACGATGTAAGTCGTATGAATAAGGGCATGATGGTGGATCTTAATTAATATTTAATAGGTGACTAGTGAGATATATTTGCAATGATGGTTTTATAAATTACAATTGAGCTTTGCTTGAGGACAAGCAAAAGATAAGTGTGGGGATTGTGATCGGGTGGTGAAAGTTCAATGCTTAAAGGCTTTATTTCCAGGTTTTACGTGTAAATGTATGAGAAATAGAGTTACTTTGGGATTTATCTTGTGTTTGTAGGTCAAATGTGAAGAATACGAAGAAATGGGAAGAAACAGGATGATAATTGGAGCTAGAGAAGTCAATATATGATAAATCGAATTGAAGTTATACGACAATGGTATCTTAAAACAGGCATAACTTGAGCTAGGAAAGAGTTACGGGACACACGACTGTCCACGGAAAGGTCTCGGAAAGTTACATATGAAAATGTTCTGATCTAGCAAATCTACTTTTCAGATGAGTTCCTTAGTTTTTGGGCAGGACAGGCGAGCCATCATTCTTCCCTAAGCTGCCAGAGTCCGATCGAAGCGAGCAAGAGATAGAGGAATCATCGCTCATAGATATGAATTGAGAAAGCAAGCCCTAATGATTTTTCATCTCCTCGGGCAAGACCAATTATAAGTCGACGTCTTAACCTGACTTCCTATCAAGTTTGTGCAGGGGGTGGCGCCACCGACGCCATGACCACCGCAACCGACGCCGATACCGTTAGAAACACCGTCAGAGCCACCGTTGGTCAGTAACTTTCAGCCCAGATGGCGCTGGGGGTGCCACCGATGCCTCCATAGGCGCCATCGACGCCTATCGCCGTGTTTTGGTGGATTTTAACCTAATTTGAAGGGATTTAAAAGGGGAAAACCCTAATACAAATTACAACTTTTCACACATCAATCTTGGATGAAAATTGGCAATCTTGGATCACTCTCAAGCTCTTCCAACATCAAGAACATCAATTTCATCTGAATTACATGATCAAATACACTCGTGTTGAAGAATCGATGATGATGCAAGGCTAAATCCATTGTGATTCACTTCGGGGGAAGGGTTTGTGCAAGTTCTTATTTTTCTTAGCTTGTAACCAAGATTTAAGATTAAATCTTGAACCTTTTAAATTCTTCTTGGATTTAATTTATGATTTGATTATTTAAACGGTTTGATTATGATTTAACCTAATTTTGATCTTCTTTAACTTTGGTTGTCTATAATCATTACATGATTGATTATTAGAATTAGTGTTTCACTATTCAAATTGGTAATTGTATGAATAAGGTCCTTTAAACTTTAATCCTTAATTGTCACTTAAATCATATCATGTGTAAGTCACCATTAATGACTTCTCACTAGGTTTCATTCTAGAAAAATTGTAACTTTGTCCAAGCTGGATCCTAAAGTGGGTTGCTTTTCTTCAAGATTGTTAAAAGCTTAAGCTTTATTTCATTAATTTAATTATTTCTTAATTAAGTCCATAAATCAATTTACTTTTTAATGTTTAGTAGCTTTAAGTTAATTAAGCCTATAAATCAATTTACTTTTCAATGTTTAGTAGCTTTAAGTTAATTGTTGCTAGCACTTTCCCGTGATTTCCTGTGGATTCGACACCCTACTTACCCTTTGCTATTAAGGGTGGTTAAGGATTCTTCAATTAATATTTTTGACTGACCACAAGACATCGATCAATAGCTGCAGCAACGGCGGCGAGGTGGTCGTGCCTGGTGGTGGTGGCCGGTGACGATTGATCTTGGTAGCCGGTGACGATCGATCTTGGTGGCCTGTGGTTGTAGTGTGGTAGTTTTTGTTGTGGGTGAGTGGGTGGTGTTGATTACTAGTGATGGAAGAAGGAATTAAATGAATAAAGAGGGGGGGGTTGATTGCAATGAATTTTAGGGAATTGAATAAACTATGTAATGGTTAATTACATTACCTTCACCAACCAAACATGTATTTTTCAATCACCCTTAATAGTTCATTCTATTCCACCATTCATTACTGCGTATCAAACGCTAGCTAATAGTTATAATAATCAAAATAGTTGGTAAGCATGAGAAATTCTAATAAATCACTCGAACAAGAGTCATTGTATCCAAGATTTTTTTTGTATTGAATGGTTAACACAGCGTTCTATTTTCTAGCTACCGACTATAGTCGAGGATTTAATTTCATATGTATCTTTAAATTTTGAGTAAATTACGTTGATCATCCCTGAAATTTGCTCAAATTTCACTTTCCGTTCCCAGGATTGAAAAATTATAGGTTTAGTCCTAAGGTTCGAAAAAAATGTAACACGTTTCGTCCTTAGATTAAACGGTCGTTAGTTTTGACGTTAAAATTTAGAAAATGTATATTTTACCCCTTTACAACCACAGCCCCACCTTGCCATTTTTCCGACAAACCTTCAACAACACCATCTTGCAAAACCAAAATACCTCATCTTTACATTATCAACATACCTCAACATATTACCAAAATGTGAGGAAACACAGTGGTGGTGGTGGTGGTGGTGGTGTGGAGCAATGGTAGAGATGGCGTGTGTGGTGTGGTGGTGGATATGGGGTTGTGTGGTGGTGGTGACGATGAGCGATGGTGGATTGGTGGTGAAGATGGGCATGTGGTGGTAATGGCGAGGAATAGTGGTGGATTGGTGGTGGAGATGGTGGTGGAGATGGTGGTGGAGGTGGGGGTGTGAGGTGCTGGGTGTGGTGGTGGTGGGGAGGAATGGTGGTGTGGTGGTGCAGATGGGGATGGTGGTGGTGTAGTGGTGGTCTAAAAAGAAAATGAGGAAGAAAAGAAGAAGAAATGTGGGGTGAGGGTTGGGGAAGAAAAAGATGATGAAGAAGAAGAAGAAGGGTAAAATGGTCAATTTACACCTATTTAACGTCAAAAACTAACAGTCGTTTGGTACAGGGACGAAACTTATACATTTTTCCAAACCTTAGGATTAAACCTGTAATTTTTCAATCCTTAATGACGAATGGTGAAATTTGAGCAAACTTCAGGGACGATTTGTATAATTTACTCTTAAATTTTTTTCAAATCAGTAGATATTACTATTACTCTATTTTTCATACTCCTTTCAATCTACTCACAACTAATTTCCAACAACCTATCATAGTCGAGTCTCGCACCTTGATCTAACGAAAAACTTCATTATTGTAACTATATATAACTTTATCATTTCACCTAAGCCACAATCTACAATCCTATTGACAACTCACACTAAAAAAATAAAAATAATAAAAGTTAAAAAAATAAATAGATAAACATAATAAAAAATCGCGTTTTACAAAGGAAATTAATTAAACTTTCTCATGTGAATCCAATGATGGAAGCATCGAACCACTCTTGTTCTTCGGTTTTGTAATTTATAAATTAAAGATACCCAAGTTTGTAGAATAAAGTTATAAATTGGATCAAACAATATGAAATTAAAAAGAAAAGATAAAAAAAACATAAACACCTAACAATTTTTCGTGACAAAACATTTTTTTCAATAAACAATAAATTTATTTACTTTACTAATATTAAACTCTAGTCCCCCACTCCTGCCACCGGTGTCAAATATTTTCATGGACCCTCCGTGGTTTATTGATAGGAAGACGGTTTGTCGGTGGCTTCAATTACCGGTGAAATTGGATTTTGGGATAAAAGTTTTGATTTTCTTATTATAGTTTTACATAATTCATATGAAACTATACACACAAGTATAAGGTCTATAACATTAGTATAAAGTTTTACTTGGTTAATGAGTTAGAACAAACAACTGTTGGCTTATAAGGAGGGGTGTTCAAATTCGGATATCCGAATTTCGGATATCCGAATTTTCAGATATCCGAAATTTTCGGATAGTGGATTTTACTATCCGAATCCGAATCCGAATCCGAAATTTCGGATATCCAAAATTCGAATATCCAAAACTTCGGATTCGGATTCGGATATCCGTTCGGATATCCGAATCAGAAAAATTGGTATTATTTAATGAATTTTATAAAAATATAATAATTTTTATTGAAGTTTTTATTGGATATCCGAAGTTTTTTATTAAAATGTCTGAAATATCTAAAAATATCCGGAATATTTAATTAATATTTAATATTTTTAATTTTTTATAAAAATATTTTGGATATTTCGGATATTTCGGATATTTCGGATATCTGAAATATCCGAAAATTCTGAAAATCACTATCCGAATCCGAATCTGAAATTTCGGATATCCGAAGTTCGGATATCCATCGGATATCCGAACTTCCGGATATCCGAAATTTCGGATATGCGAATTTTGGATTTTTGGATGTTTCGGATTCGGATAATTTTGAACACCCCTACTTATAAGTAGATGAAGGTTGCAGAATTAGAAAAATGCTAGCGAGTAATGAATTCAAGCCCTCACCAGATGATCGGAGGTGGATCTGGGATAAGATAACAAACGTCTGAATTATATTATTTATGAGATCTCACTGCGAGGAATTGGTATAAAATTTTGATGAGAAACTTTAGGTGGGCTAGAGGGGTGCCTCAAAACTAAGATCATATGTTTCGTGTGGAGACTTGTTTAAAACTGAATCCTTTTATATTTAAACCTTTAAACCAGAAGGTATAATTTATCGGTTATTAATTTGTAGGTATTTCAATGCGAAGTTGGAATGTATTGATTGATCATATGTTCTATTTTTCTTGTTCATAATAAGATTGGGTGCGGTATTGAGGCCCTTGGTTTTTGTTGTCATACTGAGGTCTGGTATGATCACATGTTCGTATTATGCTCAGTTTTTTATCATTTTAATTTGATTTTATAGTTTTGTCTATATAACATGTATGTTAAATCAAATATCTATCAAAATCACCATAAATTGCTTAAAGTATTTAAAATATGTAAATGAAATAATAACTAGTTATTCACCAGTCGCGCTTCACCGTGACGGTGTAAGCCTGTTCACCAAACAACCCCGACCTCACCACCAACACATCGACCGACATCACCATTGTCAAACCAAAGTGTCGCAAACAAAAGGATCCAAAAAAAAAAATACTAAGCAACTCAAATCTGCGTTCATTACCATCGATATAAAAAAATCAAATTCTAGGATGGGATGAGAATTAAATAATCGACTCAGATCTACAATCATCATCGTCATTGTAAAACAAAACATTGACAAACAGAATCGTTAACACCATGAGCACAAACTCAGTAGACAAAAGAAAGAAAGCACAACTCAGACCCACATTCATCATCATCGTTGGAAAAGAAAGAGGCTCAGAGATAGCCACGACTGCAACCGGAGTTACCACGCCAAATAGCGTCGTACCATCATCGCCAGAACACACCTCAAAGGGAAAACCCTAACCAGCCATCATCTTTACCTTATAGAAAGTTGTTAGTTTTAAAAACCCCAAAAACAACTGTGCTCATAAAAACCCAGGTCATCGGAGACATGCAAGGGTCGAGGACTCCTCGACATGTCCGTTTCCATCTCCAATCGACCCAGATCTACAATCATCATCGTCGTTGCAAAATAAAGACACATCTGATGCCTCCACAGCTGCAACTTGGAGAATCCCTCGATAAATCTCCTATAATAGCCCACTAGGCCAAGAAATTGCCTAATTTCCGTTGGATTAGAAGGTGTAGGCCAACTTTTGATGGATTCAATTTTAGCTGGGTCTACATGAATTCCTTTAGCATCAATCACATGACCAAGGAATTGAACTTCTTTAAGCCAGAAATCACATTTCGAGAACTTAGCATAGAGCCCCTCTCTCTTTAGTAGTTCAAGAACCAATCTCAGATGTTCTTCATGCTCATGCTCATTTTTGGAATAGATCAAGATGTCATCAATGAAGACAATGACAAACTTGTCTAGATAAGGCTTGCATACACGATTCATGAGATCCATGAATACGGCAGGTGCATTTGTTAGCCCAATGGCATGATTGTGAACTCAAAGTGACCGTATCGAGTTCTGAAAGCCGTCTTCATAATATCTTCATCTCTGACTCTCAGCTGATGATAACCGCTTCTAAGATCTATCTTGGAGTAAATGCTTGAACCTTGCAGTTGGTCGAACAAGTCGTCAATACGTGGCAAGGGATAACGGTTCTTGATCGTCACTTTGTTCAGTTCTCGATAGTCAATGCACATCCGGAAGGTTCCGTCTTTCTTCTTCACAAACAACACCGGTGCTCCCCATGGTGACGAGCTAGGTCGGATGAATCCTTTATCAAGGAGTTCCCTAAGCTGGTCAGATAGTTCTTTTAATTCAGAAGGTGCGAGACAGTATGGTGCCCGAGCTATAGGTGTAGCTCCAGGTACTAACTCGATTGAAAACTCGACCTCTCTTCTAGGGGGCAACCTAGGCAGTTCGTCAGGAACACTTCAGGAAATTCCCTGACGACGGGTACTCTTCAATCTTCCTTTCCTTCTTATCTTTGTCAGTGACTAAGGCTAGGATAGCAGTATGTCCTTTCGAAGACACTTTTGAGCCTTCAAGTAAGAAATAACTCCCATCACGACAGCAGTCTTATCTCCCTCCACACACAGGACTTCATCATTTGACAGGGGAATGCGAATCATTTTGTCTTTACAGATAATTTCTGCGGAGTTTTTGGATAGCCAATCCATACCAACTACCACATCGAAGCTTCCTAAAGTAATGGGCATGAGGTCTATTGGTAGGATATGACCTGATAAATCTAATATACAATTTTTCAGGATTGTGATGCGGTCAAGGATTTACCATTTGCTACTTCTAATACATATGGCTCATCTAGGGTACAGGGTTTACATTCAAGTGCTTATAGAAAGTATTAGATACGAAGCTTCTATCAGCTCCCGTGTCAAATAATACTATAGCATAAACATCATTCACCAAAAATTTTCCCATAATAACGTTAGGGTCTTTTAGAGCCTCACCTTTGCCAATCACGAAGGCTCTGCCCTTGGCTGTATCTTTCTTTTCCCAGTGCAGTCTTTAGCAATATGGCCCTTTTCACCACATCTGTAACAAATAACTTCCTTCTTTCCACCATTCTGCTGATTACCATCCTTCTTTCCTTGATCTTACGTCTTGATCCTACATTCAGGAGCAGTGTGCCCCAACCTGTTGCATTTGTAGCAAATGATTGTAGTACACCTGCCATAGTGACGCTTGCCACACCTCTGACATCTAGGCGGAATGCCCTGATTGTCATGGTGCTTTTTCTGATCTGGCTTCTTGGTTGTACCTTGACTCTCACTTTCTTTAGCATCTTCAAACTTTCTCTTACCTGAGCTCTCAGCAGCAACACCCTTACCCTTGTTTCTTGGTGGTAACTTCCCATGAGCCACAGCCTCATTAGTCAGCTTGTGAGCTATTCTAATGGCCTGTTGGATTGAAGTTGGGTTAGAGGAAGTGACCATAGACTGAATGACTGAAGACAGTCCACAGATATAGCCTTCAATTCTTCTGTGAGCAGGCTCCATCATATGAGGACACAAGGTTGCGTACTCATGATTTCGATGGTACACTTTTCAATTTCAGATCCCACCATTTTGTGGTTCCAGCACTCGGTTTCAAACCTTTGTACTTCTTCCCTGGGACAGAATTCTTCCATCATCAGTTGTTTGAATTCCTCCCAAGCCATAGCATTGGCTAGAGAGAGAGTAAGTCTTGAAACTTCAGCCTTCCAGAATGAGAGTGCAGCTCCACTCAATGCTCCTGAGGCGTACTTGGTCCTACTCTTATCTGGACATTCAGATATAGCGAAGATGGATTCACATTTCTCAAACCACCTTATGAGCCCAATGGCCCCTTCTGCCCCAGTGAAGATATCTGGTTTGCAGTCTAGGAACTTTTTATATGAATAGTGATGACCATTCTGAGCAGCCTGAGTGGCTAGGGCTGCAGCAACACCTTGATTGACCAAGGCTTGTATTTCTTCAGGAGTCATTCCTGTTGGGACAGTTCTTCTAGCGCGTCCTCTACCTCTGCCTCTGCCCGCTGGTGCGTCCATCTATCATGAAATTGTTTGGTGAGAATTCACACTTTGACATATTCAATAGATGCATTTATATCAAATATTCAAAGTATGGACAATTACTGTAGGACAGATGGGAATTTAAGAAAACTAGGTTTTTCGATTAAATTCGGCAAGGCACGAGTATTAAGGAAACAAGTCTCGCTTTAGGTTAGGACAAATGTAGCTTAGATTACCATATGGAACATATCAAGGTAATTTGACCTATTTGCCTTAAAGACTTGTGTATGACCGCAATAACTTCACGTGCTATAATAGCAGCAATCTTACGGCCAGAGTTTCTAGACCGTGAACGGATTTGACGAGAAGCCATTCTGAAATATCATTAAGAATTTTCATGGAAATTGGTAATATGAGCTATTCAACATGAAAACGACAGTTGAGAATTTAGCATAATAGCAATGAGATGTTCCAGGTGCAATCGTTTGATTCATAAATCAAAGCGAGTACGTTGACTAATCAAAGTATTGAGTCAATCACAACTTTGTTGAAAACATGCGTACCTATAAGCAGATACTCATCCCAAGGGTTCCCAGGTAAGGTAAACAGGTCCATCGATTGATTTGGATTATACGAATACCTTGCCTAGACAGAACACCTCGAGATACAGGCATCACGCTCTTCCAGCATTACATGTTTCAAGTTGTAAGACACAGACTTTGACGAATTTGAAAGCCACGAATAACGATTCAAAGCTCATTTTGAAAACCATTTGATTTAGGCACGATGATAAGTGTAGATCCCACATGTCGTTGAGAATAAGTTTAAGAATTATCAGAAAGAGTCAAAGAGTTAAAGTTATGTTTAGGAAAACAACTATCTAAGTTTAAGCATATAACTTCTTAATCTTAGTCAATCTCTAACTAAGGCAATTTACTTTGTGCAACTATTGTGTGTGGCTATAGGCTAGATGCAATTCCTAACTCACTATAACCAATGGCTCTGATACCAATCTGTCGCACCCTCAAATTCCGGGTCTGGAATCTATCACGGAGGGGTGAACAAACAGGATCGTACACAGTAGTTACACATGAGATGCAAATATCTATATGATGGTTTTTAGATAATCATTACAATAATGTTCAGAGTAATATTATACGTAGCGGAAGTAAATATAGATTGTTTCATGACAACATGTCTTAATCATATTTCAGATAATAATCAATAGGTATCTTGAGCTCTTATATGATCCTACGTGCATGTCCATAAGCTCCTAGTAGATACCTGAGAATACATGTAAATCAAGTGTCAACACAGGGTTGGTGAGTTCATAGGTAAGTAAAACATAATGATAAATCATCAATTATCCTCAATTAGGATTTACTGTAAAGTGTAAGTTTAATTTACTCACCGGTATATGAATAGCCTGTCGGAACCCTTTTTGATAAGGTGAACCCGCTATCCCACATACCCACTACGTACAAGCCCAACAAATCCTTCACATAGGGGTAAGTATCACATGTCCAAACCTTTGTAGGGGTAAGTCACTCCCCGATAGTACTATCCAAAGGATCCCTGCTAGTTTATAGTCCAGTTTACAGAGAAGGATTTTCGTAGTAACCATATGTAATCATAAATGTGATCAAATTATTATTTAACATAATACACAAAAATAATTTGTAATTTCAATTACAACATGTATTCCAACCCCAAAATATTTAAATGATTAAAAGGGGAACAGTTAAGTATGAACTCACCTCCGTACTTGTGTGGTGCTGACAAGCTAGTAAATTCCTCGTAAGGAATTATAATTCACATAAGTAAACAAATACAAATCCATAACCTAAATAAGTTAGATCTTGAACCTGGCGTTCAATTGTTCTAAGGTTTGGTTTTCGGGGATTTGTTATAAACGTATAGCTAATCATTTATGTATCCTTGTTAATTCTTTAATATCTAAAGAATTATATTTCATAAAATTTGATAAATTTTAATAATGATTTTTAACATATCATTATGTTCCAAATAAATCTTAGACGTTATTTAAATATGTAAATTTATATTTAATTTTGTAAGATTTTATAATTTAGTTTATAAAATCTAATTTGTGTTTATCATGTTTAAAACACAAATATGATACTTTAATATTTCAAAATTTAATTTATAAAATCTAATTGTAAGATTTATAAATTGACACAAATCGTCTAAACATTAGATTTATATGATAATATTATTTTTAATTGGACATATAAATAATAACATATTTACATGATAAACATAATATAATTTATCGAATTATTAATTATGTTCAATAATTAATAATTATAACATAATAGATTATGTTCAACAAATAATATAAATTATCTAATTATTAATTATGTTATCCATATGTACAAATAATAAATTAATAATTTAAATTATTATTTAGGATCTTATTTTTATAGAAATGACTATATATAAGATTTATAAATAATATTTTATAAAAACTACTAAAGAGTTTTTATTAATTAAATTTTTCAGGAAATTACTTGGATGCCTTTAAAATAAGAAAGTTTATAAAATTTATTTTTATAATTTTTAGGAATTTTTGTATATTTTTAAATAGTCAAAAAGGCATTAAAAAAATTAAGTGAGGGTCCCCGGGGTTGAACCCGGGACCTCACAGTTTGCAGGTAATCAGGGAACCAGTGAACCAAGGCCGCGGCATAATCTGGTTCCAATTGCTTTTAAACACAACCCGCATTTAATCCCCAAAACCTTTAGAACCCTAGTTCGAATTGAATCAAAGTGATCATCGATTCGAATCTGTTAACAACTATAATCATGGGGCTTTTGATCCCCATGAAGAATCGAACATTTACATGTATTTAATTACCCGATTAGTAGATGTATAGGTGGTGAACAGTCGAAGAACAAGTCGCGACTGATGTGGAATTCAAACGATGATCAAACACGGATGATAATCGAATTGGTTGCACAGAAAGCTTCTATTAGTGTTAAGGATGGATAGCCCTCTGCCAATTTGGGTTTATAACGGTTCTAAGTGGGATTTCGAATGGGTTGCAGGTCCGAATTAAAGTGGTGATCGAATTGGTCGTTTGTGTGTGTTTCAAAGGCAATTCAAAGTATAGATTGGTTAGGAACATTTATAGGATGGTTTTGGTAAAGTTAATTTGATTATAATTGAATTTTAGTGTGATGTTTGGCCTGTAAAGTGGCCGAAAGTTTCACGTGGGTGTAGATCGATCGCACTCAGCTTGTTCTCTGATTAATGTGGGGCATTGTGTTCGAATCACTCACGCCGTTGTGTCGGGAACAATTAATTGAGTCAAAACCGAGTAATTTGATGTTTAGGAGTCGCCGGAACGTCGCCGGTGGCCGGCCGGAGGAAACGGGGTCGACGGCGGGGGGGGGGGTTGGGTTTTGAAATTTCAATTTTACACATATAGTCCCTGCGGTTTCCTATTTTGTTATTTTATGCACTTAAACTTCTTTAAAGTTTCATAATTACATATTTACCCCCTAGACTTTATTATTATTATTATTTATTATGGTTAACAATATTATTATTATCATTATTATTAGTATCATTATTTTTATTAAATTATCAAATAAAAAAATATAGAATTCACATAAATATTATATGAATTTAAATCACAAATTTTTTTTTTCGGGTTGTCACATCATCCCCTGTTACAGGAATTTTCGTCCCGAAAATTAAGAAGTACTGGCAACATTCTTGAACAGGTTAGGATACTTGCGCTCATTTCGTCCTCTCGTTCCCAAGTGAACTCAGGACCACGCCGGGAGTTCCACCGAACTCTGACAATCGGAATCTTGCTATGCTTAAGTTGTTTAACTTCTTTATCCATGATTTCAATTGGTTCCTCGATAAACCTGAGTTTCTCATCTACTTGCAGTTCCTCTAAAGGCACAACAAGTGATTCATCGGATAAACACTTCCTTAGATTGGATACGTGAAAAACATTGTGCACACCACCAAGTTCAGCAGGTAGATTTAATTCATAGGCTACTGGGCCAATCCTTCTGACAATTTCAAAAGGTCCCACGTAGCGAGGGTTCAACTTCCCTCGTTTCCCAAAGCGTATAACTCCCCTCCAGGGAGATACCTTTAGCAAAACTTTATCTCCTTCCTGAAATTCTAGTGGCTTGCGGCGTTTATCAGCATAGCTTTTCTGGCGATCCCTGGCAGCAGCCATGCGTTCTCTTATCTGGATAATTTTCTCATGAGTTTCAAAGATTAATTCTGGACCAGTAAGTTGACTATCTCCAACTTCTGTCCAGCAAAGCGGTGATCTACATTTACATCCATATAAGGCCTCGAATGGTGCCGCCTTGATGCTCGAATGATAGCTATTGTTATATGAGAACTCTACCAAAGGTAAATGACCTTCCCAATTCTTTCCAAAGTCAATAACACAAGCCCTAAGCATATCCTCAAGAGTCTATATTGTTCTTTCACTTTGACCATCAGTCTGAGGGTGATAGGCTGTGCTCATATCTAGGCGAGTGCCTAGAGCTTTCTGAAGTTTACCCCAGAAGATAGATGTAAACCGTGCGTCACGATCAGAGATGATAGACACTGGCACTCCATGTCTAGAGATAATTTCTTTGATGTACACCCTTGCAAGCTTCTCCATCTTGTCTTTCTCACGGATGGGTATGAAATGAGCTGATCTGGTGAGGCGGTCAACGATAACCCAAATGGTGTCATTGCCCGTTTGAGATTTGGGCAAACCAGTGACGAAATCCATGGTTATCATTTCCCACTTCCACACGGGAATTTCTGATTGGGTCAACATTCCTGAAGGCTTTTGGTATTCGACCTTGACTTTAGAACAGGTCAAACACTTTGAGACATAGGTTGCAATATCTGCCTTCATTCTTGGCCACCAGTAAACAAGCTTTAAGTCGTAATACATCTTATCTGCACCTGGGTGGATAGAGTATCTAGACTTGTGGGCTTCATCCATGATCAAGCTTCTCAGATTCCCATATAGGGGTACCCAAATTCTTCCGCTATAAAGCGTATCCCATCTGAATGAACTTCAAACTGTTGGTCTAGCCCTCGGAGGTTTTCATCTTTAATGTTCTCTTCTTTCAGGGCTTCAGTCTGAGCATTCAAGATTTGTGCCGGCAGGTTGCTTTGAATGATAAGTTGTAGAGCTCGTACTCTACGAGGCTTCATATGTTCTTTCCTACTCAAAGCATCAGGCACAACATTTGCCTTACCGGGATGGTACTTGATGGCACAATCGTAATCATTTAGTAGTTCAAGCCATCTCCTCTGCCTCATGTTCAGCTCCTTTTGATTATACAGGTGTTGAAGACTATTGTGGTCGGTATAAATAGTGCACTTAGTACAGTACAAGTAATGTCTCCATAATTTAAGAGCAAACACAACAGCTCCCAGTTCTAGGTCATGAGTTGCATAGTTCTTCTCATGAGCCTTTAACTGTCTTGAGGCATAAGCTATGACTTTGTCTCGTTGCATCAAGACACATCCCAGTCCCTGAACAGAAGCATCACAGTAGACTACAAAGTCTTCAATACTGTCGGGTAGGGACAATATAGGTGCGCTGCACAACTTCTGTTTCAGTGTTTGAAAAGCAGCCTCTTGCTTGAATCCCCAATGATATGCTACTCCCTTTTGGGTAAGCATGGTCAATGGTTGAGCTATCTTGGAGAATCCCTCGATAAATCTCCTATAATAGCCCACTAGGCCAAGAAATTGCCTAATTTCCGTTGGATTAGAAGGTGTAGGCCAACTTTTGATGGATTAAATTTTAGCTGGGTCTACATGAATTCCTTTAGCATCAATCACATGACCAAGGAATTGAACTTCTTTAAGCCAGAAATCACATTTCGAGAACTTAGCATAGAGCCCCTCTCTCTTTAGTAGTTCAAGGACCAATCTCAGATGTTCTTCATGCTCATGCTCATTTTTGGAATAGATCAAGATGTCATCAATGAAGACAATGACAAACTTGTCTAGATAAGGATTGCATACACGATTCATGAGATCCATGAATACGGCAGGTGCATTTGTTAGCCCAAATGGCATGACTGTGAACTCAAAGTGACCGTATCGAGTTCTGAAAGCCGTCTTCATAATATCTTCATCTCTGACTCTCAGCTGATGATAACCGCTTCTAAGATCTATCTTGGAGTAAATGCTTGAACCTTGCAGTTGGTCGAATAAGTCGTCAATACGTGGCAAGGGATAACGGTTCTTGATCGTCACTTTGTTCAGTTCTCGATAGTCAATGCACATCCGGAAGGTTCCGCCTTTCTTCTTCACAAACAACACCGGTGCTCCCCATGGTGACGAGCTAGGTCGGATGAATCCTTTATCAAGGAGTTCCCTAAGCTAGTCAGATAGTTCTTTTAATTCAGAAGGTGCAAGACGGTATGGTGCCCGAGCTATAGGTGTAGCTCCAGGTACTAACTCGATTGAAAACTCGACCTCTCTTCTAGGGGGCAACCCAGGCAGTTCGTCAGGAAACACTTCAGGAAATTCCCTGACGACGGGTACTCTTCAATCTTCCTTTCCTTCTTATCTTTATCAGTGACTAAGGCTAGGATAGCAGTATGTCCTTTTCGAAGACACTTTTGAGCCTTCAAGTAAGAAATAACTCCCATCACGACACCAGTCTTATCTCCCTCCACACACAGGACTTCATCATTTGACAGGGGAATGCGAATCATTTTGTCTTTACAGATAATTTCTGCGGAGTTTTTGGATAGCCAATCCATACCAACTACCACATCGAAGCTTCCTAAAGTAATAGGCATGAGGTCTATTGGTAGGATATGACCTAACAAATATAATGTACAATTTTTCAGGATTTGTGATGCGGTCAAGGATTTACCATTTGCTACTTCTACAACATATGGCTCATCTAGGGGTACAGGGTTTACATTCAAGTGCTTATAGAAAGTATTAGATACGAAGCTTCTATTAGCTCCCGTGTCAAATAATACTATAGCATAAACATCATTCACCAAAAATTTTCCCATAATAACGTTAGGGTCTTTTAGAGCCTCACCTTTACCAATCACGAAGGCTCTGCCCTTGGCTGTATCTTTCTTTTCCCCAGTGCAGTCTTTAGCAATATGGCCCTTTTCACCACATCTGTAACAAATAACTTCCTTCTTTCCACCATTCTGCTGATTACCATCCTTCTTTCCTTGATCTTGCGTCTTGATCCTACATTCAGGAGCAGTGTGCCCCAACCTGTTGCATTTGTAGCAAATGATTGTAGTACACCTGCCATAGTGACGCTTGCCACACCTCTGACATCTAGGCAGAATGCCCTGATTGTCATGGTGCTTTTTCTGATCTGGCTTCTTGGTTGTACCTTGACTCTCACTTTCTTTAGCATCTTCAAACTTTCTCTTACCTGAGCTCTCAGCAGCAACACCCTTACCCTTGTTTCTTGGTGGTAACTTCCCTGAGCCACAGCCTCATTAGTCAGCTTGTGAGCTATTCTAATGGCCTGTTGGATTGAAGTTGGGTTAGAGGAAGTGACCATATACTGAATGACTGAAGACAGTCCACGGATATAGCCTTCAATTCTTCTATGAGCAGGCTCCATCATATGAGGACACAAGGTTGCGTACTCATGATTTTCGATGGTACACTTTTCAATTTCAGATCCCACCATTTTGTGGTTCCAACACTCGGTTTCAAACCTTTGTATCTTCCCTGGGACAGAATTCTTCCATCATCAGTTGTTTGAATTCCTCCCAAGCCATAGCATTGGCTAGGGAGAGAGTAAGTCTTGAAACTTCAGCCTTCCAGAATGAGAGTGCAGCTCCACTCAATGCTCCTGAGGCGTACTTGGTCCTACTCTCATCTGGACATTCAGATATAGCGAAGATGGATTCACATTTCTCAAACCACCTTATGAGCCCAATGGCCCCTTCTGCCCCAGTGAAGATATCTGGTTTGCAGTCTAGGAACTTTTTATATGAATAGTGATGACCATTCTGAGCAGCCTGAGTGGCTAGGGCTGCAGCAACACCTTGATTGACCAAGGCTTGTATTTCTTCAGGAGTCATTCCTGTTGGGACAGTTCTTCTAGTGCGTCCTCTACCTCTGCCTCTGCCCGCTGGTGCGTCCATCTATCATGAAATTGTTTGGTGAGAATTCACACTTTGACATATTCAATAGATGCATTTTATATCAAATATTCAAAGTATGGACAATTACTGTAGGACAGATGGGAATTTAAGAAAACTAGGTTTTTCGATTAAATTCGGCAAGGCACGAGTATTAAGGAAACAAGTCTCGCTTTAGGTTAGGACAAACGTAGCTTAGATTACCAGATGGAACATATCAAGGTAATTTGACCTATTTGCCTTAAAGACTTGTGTATGACCGCAGTAACTTCACGTGCTATAATAGCAGCAATCTTACGGCCAGAGTTTCTAGACCGTGAACGGATTTGACGAGAAGCCATTCTGAAATATCATTAAGAATTTTCATGGAAATTGGGTAATATGAGCTATTCAACATGAAAACGACAGTTGAGAATTTAGCATAATAGCAATGAGATGTTCCAGGTGCAATCGTTTGATTCATAAATCAAAGCGAGTACGTTGACTAATCAAAGTATTGAGTCAATCACAACTTTGTTGAAAACATGCGTACCTATAAGCAGATACTCATCCCAAGGGTTCCCAGGTAAGGTAAACAGGTCCATCGGTTGATTTGGATTTATACGAATACCTTGCCTAGACAGAACACCTCGAGATACAGGCATCACGCTCTTCCAGCATTACATGTTTCAAGTTGTAAGACACAGACTTTGACGAATTTGAAAGCCACGAATAACGATTCAAAGCTCATTTTGAAAACCATTTGATTTAGGCACGATGATAAGTGTAGATCCCACATGTCGTTGAGAATAAGTTTAAGAATTATCAGAAAGAGTCAAAGAGTCAAAGTTATGTTTAGAAAAACAACTATCTAAGTTTAAGCATATAACTTCTTAATCTTAGTCAATCTCTAACTAAGGCAATTTACTTTGTGCAACTATTGTGTGTGGCTATAGGCTAGATGCAATTCCTAACTCACTATAACCAATGGCTCTGATACCAATCTATCGCACCCTCAAATTCCGTGTCTGGAATCTATCACGGAGGGGTGAACAAACAGGATCGTACACAGTAGTTACACATGAGATGCAAATATCTATATGATGGTTTTTAGATAATCATTACAATAATGTTCAGAGTAATATTATACGTAGCGGAAGTAATATAGATTGTTTCATGACAACATGTCTTAATCATATTTCAGATAATAATCAATAGGTATCTTGAGCTCTTATATGATCCTACGTGCATGTCCATAAGCTCCTAGTAGATACCTGAGAATACATGTAAATCAAGTGTCAACACAGGGTTGGTGAGTTCATAGGTAAGTAAAACATAATGATAAATCATCAATTATCCTCAATTAGGATTTACTGTAAAAGTGTGAGTTTAATTTACTCACAGGTATATGAATAGCCTGTCAGAACCCTTTTGATAAGGTGAACCCGCTATCCCACATACCCACTACGTACAAGCCCAACAAATCCTTCACATAGGATTTGTCCATGTATCATAGTTTAACATCCTTTTCATGTGTATATTATGTTATTTTTAATAATTCCAAATCAGAGGGAGCAAATCCTCCTTTACATTTATCCTCATATGGGTTGTAAGTGGAACTATAATGGCAAACTTAATATAGTGCACATCTGCCTTCTCACACCAGAACAAGTCATCCCGAATGACAATAAGATCTTTATGCATCTTGGTAAGGACCACATGTCCAAACCTTTGTGGGGGTAAGTCACTCCCCGATAGTACTATCCAAAAGATCCCTGCTAGTTTATAGTCCAGTTTACAGAGAAGGATTTTCGTAGTAACCATATGTAATCATAAATATGATCAAATTATTATTTAACATAATACACAAAAATAATTTGTAATTTCAATTACAACATGTATTCCAGCCCTAAAATATTTAAATGATTAAAAAGGGGAACTGTTAAGTATGAACTCACCTCCGTCCTTGTGTGGTGCTGACAAGCTAGTAAATTCCTCCTAAGAAATTATAATTCACATAAGTAAACAAATACAAATCCATAACCTAAATAAATTAGATCTTGAACCTGGCGTTCAATTGATCTAAGGTTTGGTTTTTGGGGATTTGTTATAAACGTATAGCTAATCATTTATTTATCCTTGTTAATTCTTTAATATCTAAAGAATTATATTCATAAAATTTGATAAATTTTAATAATGATTTTTAACATATCATTATGTTCCAAATAAATCTTAGATGTTATTAAATATGTAAATTTATATTTAATTTTGTAAGATTTTATAATTTAGTTTATAAAATCTAATTTGTGTTTATCATGTTTAAAACACAAATAGGATACTTTAATATTTCATAATTTAATTTATAAAATCTAATTGTAAGATTTATAAATTGACACAAATTGTCTAAACATTAGATTTATATGATAATATTATTTTTAATTGGACATATAAATAATAACATATTTACATGATAAACATAATATAATTTATCGAATTATTAATTATGTTCAATAATTAATAATTATAACATAATAGATTATGTTCAACAAATAATATAAATTATCTAATTATTAATTATGTTATCCATATGTACAAATAATAAATTAATAATTTAAATTATTATTTAGGATCTTATTTTTATAGAAATGACTATATATAAGATTTATAAATAATATTTTATAAAAACTACTAAAGAGTTTTTATTAATTAAATTTTTCAGGAAATTACTTGGATGCCTTTAAAATAAGAAAGTTGATAAAATTTATTTTTATAATTTTTAGGAATTTTTGTATATTTTTAAATAGTCAAAAAGGCATTAAAAAATTAAGTGAGGGTCCCCGGGGTCGAACCCGGGACCTCACAGTTTACAGGTAACCAGGGAACCAGTGAACCAAGGCCGCGCCGCGGTATAAACTGGTTCCAATTGCTTTTAAACACAACCCGCATTCAATCCCCAAAACCTTTAGAACCCTAATTCGAATTGAATCAAATTGATCATCGATTCGAATCTGTTAACAACTATAATCATGGGGCTTTTGATCCCCATGAAGAATCGAACATTTACATGTATTTAATTACCCGATTAGTAGATGTATAGGTGGTGAACAGTCGAAGAACAAGTCACGACTGATGTGGAATTCAAACGATGATCAAACACGGATGATAATCGAATTGGTTGCATAGAAAGCTTCTATTAGTGTTAAGGATGGATAGCCCTCTGTCAATTTGGGTTTATAACGGTTCTAAGTGGGATTTCGAATGGGTTGCAGGTCCGAATTAAAGTGGTGATCGAATTGGTCGTTTGTGTGTGTTTCAAAGGCAATTCAAAGTATAGATTGGTTAGGAACATTTATAGGATGGTTTTGGTAAAGTTAATTTGATTATAATGAATTTTAGTGCGATGTTTGGCCTGTAAAGTGGCCGAAAGTTTCACGTGGGTGTAGATCGATCGCACTCAGCTTGTTCTCTGATTAATGTGGGGCATTGTGTTCGAATCACTCACGCGGTTGTGTCGGGAACAATTAATTGAGTCAAAACCGAGTAAATTTGATGTTTAGGAGTCGCCGGAACGTCGCCGGTGGCCGGCCGGAGGAAACGGGGTCGACGGCGGGGGGGGTTGGGTTTTGAAATTTCAATTTTACACATATAGTCCCTGCGGTTTCCTATTTTGTTATTTTATGCACTTAAACTTCTTTAAAGTTTCATAAATTACATATTTACCCCCTAGACTTTATTATTATTATTATTTATTATTGTTAACATATTATTATTATTATCATTATTATTAGTATCATTATTTTTATTAAATTATTAAATAAAAAAAATATAGAATTCACATAAATATTATATGAATTTAAATCACAAATTTTTTTTTTTCAGGTTGTCACATTTACCTGTCTTGATATCTGAATACCAGTTCCAATAACTTCCTAAATGTTTTAGGTTTTTGGATATTATCGTTGGGTTCTAGCTTTTTTTCATCTCATTTTCCATGCTATCCTATATCCAACATTCTGGTTCATCTAGAAGGTGTGAAATGTTGTGGTCTTTGTTAAGCCCTCGCCGCTAAGATAATTGAGGAGATCAAGTCCAACTTGTATTTGTTGATTACTCATAGATCTAAGAAGCTATTAGGTTGCTGAGAAATGTTGTCCATTTTAAAATACTTAAAACTATTTTATCACATGTTTAGATTTGAAACCAAAACCATCCATCTAATAAACAACAGTCTATATCAAGTAGGTTAGTATCACATTAAACGTTTCAGAGTTACTAGGTGTCACTAAAAAAATAGTTTTATACCAACGACATATTTACCACTTATACAGACGACTTGTAGTCGTAATAGACTAATTGGTATGAAAAGCATATGCTGACAATGTCGCTTTAAACTGTCATCCTAGTAGATTTATTAAATAAAAAAGTTTTCATTGAATTAAATAAAAATTTAATAGAAGTATTTAAATTATTTTGTGTATATAATGACCACATATTGTCCTTACAAAGTAAATAAAAATAAATACTAATTCATGTACTGCAACCTTATAACGATGAATATCTTGTTGTAGGTGTTATAGAATTTTACGTTTTGTATTTGTTTTTTTATATTTTCCTAGAATTGATATATAATAAAAATAAATCTGATTGTTTCAAATTAACATAAGCATCAACCCAATGTTCAAATTTTCATATACATCAAACCAAATCATCTAAAACACCATTTCATCAAAACATTTTTTTTAAAATACCAATTCAAATCAAAATGTGTAAAATACCACACACGTCATAAGAAAATGTTTAAAATGTCACACACATCATATTAAATGAAGCTAATCAACTTTCATCATCACTTTGATCACGTCTTTGTTCTCGTGTCCATTCTCGTTTCGCAAGAGTTACATTACTATCAAAGATTTCTTGTATTATTGAAATAGCTCTTTCATTTGTTGTTGATGTTGAACATGATTTTCTTGGAGTTCGGCTTTCAATTGGTCATGCAATTATTGTTGATGTGAGAGGGTAGTGTATGTACTCGATACACTTGAGGTTTTCTTCCTTATTACACGACCAACGCCCTGCCTTTCGCCTCAAGCACGTTGGAAAACTTCAATCTCTTTCCGTTCTCCTCGCTTCATTTTGAAGCTTTTGCTACATTAATAAACGGTAACAATTTTCAAAATTCACAAAACATACATTCAACAAACAACAATACTTTACTAACTCAAGATATGCTTAGTGGATGCTACGTCTTTGCAAGCGGAACTCTTCGGTAAACATGTCAAATGCTCCGAATCAACTTTTAAGTATATGTGTTTTATAAGCAAAATTAGAAAATGAGAAAAATATATATTTAATCCATACTGACGATATGTCGTCAGTGTAGGAAAAATATATTTTCATTGTATTTTTTTAAAAATATTTGACTCTAATAAAAGATGGAAAAACCTCTAGAATATTTAACAGCGATAACATATCATTGCTATAACTTTCATAAAAGATATCAAATTTTCCCTCCAAATATTTTTGGTCAAAACCCTTAAAACTCAATGGCGACCACATTTTATTGATGTACCCATGTTTATAGGGAAGACAAATGTCATCGGTATATTTGTGTCGTGAAAGTCTGATTTGTTGTTGTGTGGTAGTGAGTTTGTTAGTATGACTTTCTTTTCTTTCTATTTAATGCATTTTGGTCTATTAATTCAAACTTTATATTATGTTGTTCATCAGAAAACTTCTTTATACATGTAACATCTTGTAATTTTGAATTAATTTAAAGTTAGTTTTGTTAATAATAAATAATAAAATAATAATAATAACAATAACAATAATAATAATAATAGTTTAATTATAAAAATAATAATAATGAATAATAATAATAATAATAATAATAATAATAATAATAATAATGTTGTTATTAATAATGATAATTTATAAAAATTTATTAAACTTTGAAATATTTAAACCTTAAATTTAATAGGTCAAGGGCCTTAATGTCATTTTAGAAACTTAAATAGAAGTTATTTCACCAAATAACAACCACCCGAAACTACAGGACCATTTGTGTAAAATTGAAACCCAACCCCACCCCCTGTTTTCTTCCCCGATCATATATCCATTCCTAATCGAATGCAACTCTCAATTTCACCTGGAAAACACACAAACACCACGTTCGACTACCTCCTTCGTCGCGGACCTGCAACCAAGTCGAAACCTATCCCCGGCCAATTTGATTCGAAATTGATATAGGGCTTTTCATCAAAATCATTGTTCAAAGCTACCCTCGAGTTTAATTCGATCATCGTTTGCCTTTGCTCGTCGACTTGACCCAAGGCAGTCGCGACCTGTTCATCGTCTTGTTCATCTCCAATTCATCATCATTTGGGTAATTACAACATGCGTTGTACTCGTTTAAACATGGGGAACAAAAGCCCCATGTTTACAATCACTAACCGAATTGATTTGGTGTTCAATTGAATCATGTTTGATTCTAGGGTTTCAAGAAATTGGGGATAATTAGTTGTTTGTGCTTAAAAGATTTATAGACCAAGAGAAAACCGCGGTTGTATGCCTTGGTTCACGGTTTCCCCCGCGTTTGTCCACCTTGATGTCCCGGGTTCGAACCCGGGCACCCTCAAACCTATTTTTTTGGGTTTTTCAGCCTATAAAAAAATACAGAAAAATTTCTAAAAATTATAAAAAAATTAATTTTGTAAGCTTTAATTTTTTTAAGACACCTAATTATTTCTAGTAAATTAATTCTTTAAACACTTTAGTATATTTATTTTAATAAGTATTACACTTAGTTTAATTTTATAAATATAAACTTTAAATAATAGTTTAAACCACTAAATTATTATTTGTTCAAATATTAACTATATATATTATGGTTTAAATGATGGTTATTTAAACTAAACTTAGACTTTATTGCAACGGTTCCTTTTATATTAAAACGATTAAATAGTATATTTCATTTCACTAACTCAAAAAAAAATCAAATATTTTAGTTGGATGTAATTATAAAAACCCCACAATTCCATTGAAACCCTAGTTCTCGTTAAAACTTTAACATTATTATTAACATAAAACTTGTAAATAATAAAAATATATATGTATCTCGTGAAAGGACTACGTTGAAGAGTTGCTTGTTAATCTTTTAAACTTCATTTATACAATTAAATATCAGGTGAGTATTTCCATACCCATTTTTCTTATTTTCACACTTTGGGGTGAAACATGTTAACTTATATCAGTGCACTTATAAATTTATTCGAGACTTGTAAACTTTATGGCAATTTACTTGTGAGTTGTGGTTAGTTGAACTTTTTGGTTACCATATTATGGCGTTATATGTACATCATTAACTATTGCTAGCCCAACGAAGTCATAGATCTATGGGTAAGACAAGCCTACTTGGTTGATCCAAGTACACTTAGCTGATCGTATATATTTTTAACGTTGAGACTTGTAAACTTTGTCGAGGTTTGATTGTTGCATTGTTCATAACATCCCTAATCACTTTATTCACTAACTTATGACTTGAATTGTCATCTTTTATATATTCTATGTATTGAAAACTATAGAATGCTCACCAACATTTTTATGTTGACCTTTTATTTTTAACATGTTTCAGAAAACACCCAAGTTTAAAGTGGACTTTTGAAGCATACAATAAAACTAGGACGTGGACCTAGTTAAATAATTAAAATGTTATGTTATGTTTTGATTTATGGTTGAACTTATTTCATGGTTGAGACTTATGTTTGTATTTCGTGTTGAAACTTATAATATTAATATTTACATTTAAACATAGCGTTATGTGGTTGTGAACAATCTTAACCCTCACATCTCGACGTTTCCGCCGTCAAGGTTGGGGTGTGACAGATTGGTATCAGAGCCAGGTTACTATAAGGATTTAGGTTATTAGAAATGGTGACCTAGACTATAGCATATGCATGAACCTTATAGAATATTATTTCTATCTTTTAAATTATATGGTTTGCATGCTACATGATGCTATGTCTCCTTATGTGCAATTTGATGCCTTAGCATAGGATTGCCTAAACATTGCTACATGTCTCCCAAAACTTATATTTAACTCTTTGACCCTCCCAAACATGAAACCTCTTAATTTTATCCTCGACGACACGTGGAATCGTATACTTATGCTTATGACTTGGATCTTTAGACGTTATGTCTAATCTATATAAATCTCATCAAGGTTTTGATTTCATGAACCTAAGAAATATTGTGTGACACATAGACACCTGTATTCTGGATTTCCTGGCAAAAAGCCTTCGGGCTAAGGTAAGCGTTTCGTATAAATCCTACGGGACTAGTTACGCTTACCTGGGGATTTCTGGGATGAGTGATAAACTATGGTCAATACACAAGCCTCTAAGGCAAATGGGTCAATTTACCTTGACGTGTCAACGTTTCCAAATGGTGATGCGTTACCGACTGGAAACTTTCCGTATAATTCACAATTCTTACTTTAACTGTCTATCCTTATTGTCCTTTTACCCGTTCCTAATCCAATTCGTATTTTCCAGCATGTCTCGCTGTCACGGAAACCAAGGAAGATCCGACCATAAGCTTGCCGCCATGATTGCCCGGCAAATGGCTGCGGTCATCCCGACTATGATGGCTGAACTCAGCAGCACTATGATCGCCAACGTCACGAACAACAGCAATGGCCAAGGGGAAAATAACGCAAACCAAGGCCGTAACAACCAGTCTTGCACCTTCAAGCACTTTAGTTCATGCAAGCCTCCCAGTTTCAGTGGCAAGGAAGGTGCCACCGGTCTCTTAGAATGGTTGAAGGGATGGAGAAACACATTCGTCAACTGTGAGTGCCTCGAAGCACTCAAGGTGAGGTATGCCACCAGTATGCTGCAGCAAAGGGCCTTAACGTGGTGGAACAGCAAAAAGAGAAACCGAGGCCCCGACGCAACCTTGGCCTTAAGTTGGGAGGAATTCAAAAACATAGCCATCACCAAGTTTTGCCCAAGAAGTGAAATCCAGAAGCTAGAGGAGGAATTCTGGAACCTAAAACAGGATGGCGGGAATCATCTGGCATATTCTACCAGCCATCACGAGTTGAGTATACTGTTGCCACACATGGTGGATACTGTTTCACGTAATGTGGAGAAATTCGTAAAGGTGTGCCGCCTCAGATTCAGGATGCCGTTGTGGGTAGTCGACCCGCAAACTTTGGAAGAAGCCATCACCATCACTGCCCAATTGACGGAGAACCACATCCGAGCGGGCACTATATCTGCAAAGGGTGCCAAGAAAACTGAGAAGACGACCCCCGAGGAGGTCAAGAAGTACGGGCCGACTCATCTTCCAAACAAGAAGCGAAAAGTTCACCCCGACACACAACTATGTTGTGACCGACCCAAATGCACCTCAAAAACAAATGGTGGTTGCAAAACAAGCTCCTATGGCTAGAGCTTATGTTGGTCCATACCCCATGTCTAACACGTGCAAGTACCATCATGCGAGCAACATTCCGTGCCGAGTCTGCTCGTTGTGTGGAAAGTATGGGCACTTGGTGACTACTTGTCTTCACGCGCCAAACAACACTGCAATGCTTACCACCGAACCTGCTATAACTGTGGCGAACCTGGTCACATCCGTCCGCAATGTCCTCGCAATGCGGGAAATGTGCCACCGGCTCGTGAAAGGGCCTTCAACATCAACGCCAACCAAGCACAAGCCAACAATGACGTGGTGAATGGTACGACGTTGAACTCTTTTTAAATCATTTCTTGTCTTATAAATATACCTATCATTGTGTTCATCATACCAATAATAAGTTATTACCAAACAGGTATGTATCTTGTAAATAGTCATTATGCATCTGTATTGTTTGATTCGGGTGCGGATAAGAGTTTCGTGTCGTTGGAATTCGAGCCTATACTTTCTAAACCACGTGTTAATCTGTAAAGATCTTTCACGGTCGAAGTCGCCGATGGAAAATCTATTGTCATTGACGTCGTAATACGTGATTGCACCTTAAGCCTTAACGAACACGAGTTCTCCATCGACCTCATTCCTATGCAACTGGAAGCTTCGATGTTATTATCGGCATGGATTGGTTAGCCAAACATCGTGCGAAATTTTATGCTTCGAGAAATGCATCCGAATTCCTTACCGACTGGTGATACCTTAAAAGTCTTTGGGGAGGAATCGTCCCAAGGACTCAAACTTATGTTTTGCATCAAGGCCCGTAAATGCTTAAGTAAAAACTACATGGCTTTCATGGCATATGTAGTTAATACGAAAGCCAAGGGTAAGGAATTGAAAGACATTCCTGTCGTGTGGGACTTTCCTGTGGTTTTTCCCGAGGATCTTAAGGGACTACCTCCCGTGCGAGAAGTCGAGTTCAAGATTGACTTACTCCCTGGTGCAAACCCCGTGGCTAAATCGCCTTATCGTCTTGCACCGTCTGAAATGCAAGAACTAGCTAGTCAACTGCAAGAGTTGATCGATAGGGTTTCTTTCGCCCTAGTTCATCACCTTAGGGTGCACCTGTACTGTTTATGAAGAAGAAGGATGGTTCATTTCGTATGTGCATCGATTACCGGGAACTCAACAAGCTTACTATCAAAAACCGATACCCTCTTCCCCGAATCGATGATCTCTTCGATCAACTTCAAGGGGCTACTCAATTCTCAAAGATCGACCTACGTTCTGGATATCATCAACTACGCGTTCACGATGATGACATTCCAAAGACCGCTTTTCATACTCGATATGGACACTACGAGTTCATGGTTATGCCTTTTGGCTTGACCAATGCACCTACCGTATTCATGGATCTAATGAATCGAGTATGTAAACCATATTTGGATACGTTTGTGATCGTGTTCATTGATGGCATTCCTATTTATTCCAAGACGAAAATCGATCACGAGACGCACTTGCGACAAGTTCTTGGACTCTTGAAGAAGGAACAATTATACGCCAAGTTTTCTAAGTGTGAATTCTGGTTAGAAGAGGTTCAATTCTTAGGGCATGTGGTGATAGTCAAGGAATCCATGTCGATCCTGCAAAAATTGAAGCTGTAAAGAATTGGTGTGTTCCCACAACCCCAACCGAAGTTCATTCTTTTCTGGGTTTAGCGGGATACTACCGAAGGTTTATAGCAAATTTTTCGAAGATTGCGAAACCATTAACGGCGTTAACCCAAAAGAATCGACTCTTTAAATGAGGACCGAGCAAGAATGTAACACCCGGACCTCCAAAGAGTCCGTTTAAGTTAAATAAACATGCGGAATTTGGTCCCAGAAAATTTCATTAACATTTAACTCCCAAAATATGTGTTTCGTGTCAACCGACACTCAAAATGAAGTTTAACAATCCATTTACATACACACGTGATAGGAAATTTCAAAATAATGTTAACGCGTTAGTTTCTACAAAAGAAACGTGTATGCAAGTCCCGTTCGATCCTTGTATGCCCTATCGATCACTTTAGCCTTCCGGTCCCGTAACACCTGAAAACACACGTTTAGACATCCATTAGTTCATAGGAACTAAGTAAGTACATTCTGACATTCATTTCGGGTCTTTACGGGGGTTTAAACGGACTCGAAACGCATTTGAACGATAATCGACAAAAGCTGGGAACTGGGCCCTACCGTAACTTACGGTGCCACCGTAAGTTACGGTAGCCTCAGGATTGATACGGTGGTAATACACTGGCTTACGATGGCCTCAGTTCACCCAGGGACCTACCGTAACTTACGGTACCACCGTAAGCTACGGTGGACCCTGCAGCATAGTCATTATTTTTGACCCGTTAAGGGTCGTTTCGCGTTCCCGAGCCACCCCCTTCGATCCCGATTGTTCCAAACACCTGGAAATAACATATTTTATCATATACGTGATTCCCACGGATTTTCAACGAGTCTAACCCGACTCTTGGCATTATACCAAAATTTTTCTATTTGTTTGGTATTTAATTCCTTAATTAACCATTTATGGTTCGTTTGTTCTTTAGAGTTCCCGACCGTTCCGACAACCATGGAACCGGTCTATTATAACATATTACATATGTTTGGTGAGTTCTTAGACCCAACCCATCCCATTTGCTTATCATAACGCAAATTTTCCTTTTCATACCGAATTTGCCCCTTATAGGGTCAAATCCCATTTTAATGAGCGGTTTGCCATTCTTTCGCGAACGACCGCTTTCCTTGGCGTTACCCAACGTCCACACACATTGCAAATCGTAGGGATAACCCTTTACCCTAGTGTTCACACACGATATGAATCACTTTAATCCGGGTTTGTCCTTTCTTCCCATTTCCATGGGACGGTCACGCACGTCATGACTCGTTCTGTTCCACAACCATGTGGTATAACACTAAAGTGTCATTTTCTGTTATGTTCACGCACGTCGTGAATCATTTGTCATAGAAGCTCACATACGGTGCAAGTCAACTATTTATCCTTTTTAAACGTGGTTTCATTTTGTTTGAGCTTATGAGCACATGGTCACACACATTGTGACTCATGCCTTTACTTTGTTATGCTCAATTTAAAGAATGTCTTACCTTGAGTCCGGAAGGTTTAAGTGGTCAATCAAACGTGTTCCTTGCCGGTTCCCTTGGATCCGCTTGCCACACCACTTCCTATTACCATTTTAAGGACCCATTTAACACATAACATTCATTTAATCACACATATGGTCTATTTGACCATTTATCACATTTAACCTACAATCTAGGCTTTCACATTGCACATTTCTTTCAATTAAGTAGTTCATTCATGTTTTTCATCTAATTTAGGCATTTCATCAAACACCTTATGTGCATAACTTAACATATTGGTTATTTACTAGCTTTTAAACATCATCAAGCTAGTTTTACACCTAAATCACATATCACACATGTGATTCATCAATTTCCACCAAATGTTAGGCACATAATCACATTTCTACAAGAATGAACATGGATTCTACAACTAGCAACTAGTTTACATGAAGAATCCTTAGTTTAACCTTCTAGTAACTAAACCCATTTCCATGGTTCATGTAAATCTTCAATTAAGGAGCAATTACACATCTAGTTACCATAATACACACATACACATGATCATCTAGCACTATAACACTAGGGTTTCACGTTTAAACCACCAATTTCTACACCCATCATGTGGGTGACGATTTTACCACCTCAAGAACATCAAATAACACTTACTTGTAGCTCTTGATAAGATGAAGAATGATTTCTAGGGCTCAATTTCGATTTTGCACTTGAATCACCAACAATTTGAGAAATGAGATGACAAAAACCCTTCTTCTCCTCTTCTCTTGTGTGAAACGTGAGTGAGTAAGACAATGCTCACCAAATGTATGGCAAGCCATACATATCCATGTTTAGGTTTCATCAATTGGCAAGATCCACCCCTCTAGTATCATTTTCATGTTTCCACCACTATTAACTAACTAGTAACTCTTCTAGTTAAGTCTTAAATATTTACAATATTTAACACATGATACATTAATTGTATTTTAATTGCATAATACGAAATTCGGGTCGTTACAAGTCTCTCCCTCTAAAGAGAGTTTCGTCCCCGAAACTTTACATACTAATCAAATAGATGAGGATAAGACTTCCTCATTTCATCTTCCGTTTCCCAAGTGGCATCGGATCCCTTACGATTCTTCCATTGCACCTTCACCTGATTGAGTGTCTTGTTTCTCAGTTGCTTGACCTTTCTATCCAAGATAGCCACCGGCTTCTCGATATAGTTCAATCTGTCATCAACTTCCAAATCCTCGTACGGGACATAGGCCGACTCGTCAGCCAAACACTTCCTCAAGTAAGATACATGGAACGTGTTGTGAATTCCTTGAAGCTCTTCCGGCAATTCCAGCCGATAAGCAACTTTACCTACACGTGCGATGATTTTAAATGGCCCGATAAACCTCGGACTCAACTTTCCCCGCTTCCGGAATCGTATAATACCCTTCCATGGGGAAACCTTTAACAAAACCAAATCGCCCACCTCAAACTCGATGGGTCGTCTACGCTTATCCGCGTAAGCTTTCTGACGGTCTTGCGCCGCCTTCATGCGAGCACGGATTTGCTTAATCTTTTCATCCGTATTCATTATCGTATCGTGGCCCGCGAGTTCCCGCGGACCAATTTCTCCCCAACAAATGGGAGTTCGGCATTTTCTGCCATATAAAGCTTCATACGGAGGCATCTCGATGGTGGAGTGGTAGCTATTATTGTAAGAAAATTCCGCCAAAGGCAAATACTCATCCCAACTACCCCCAAAGTCAAGAACACACGCTCGTAGCATATCTTCTAATGTTTGAATGGTTCTTTCACTTTGTCCGTCGGTTTGGGGATGGTATGACGTGCTTAGCAATAGCTTTGTCCCCATCTCCGCTTGAAATTTCCTCCAAAACTTGGAAGTAAACCGTGTGTCTCTATCGGACACAATCGACACGGGCACCCCGTGTCGTGACACTATTTCGTTCACGTAAACCTCCGCCATTTTCTCCGAATTGTAAGTCTCACGAATAGGAAGGAAATGAGCGCTCTTGGTCAATCGATCGACAACAACCCATATCGCATCGTACCCTTTCTTCGTTCTTGGAAGTTTAGTAATCAAATCCATTGTTAACTTTTCCCATTTCCATTCCGGAATATCCAACGGTTGCAATTCACCATGAGGTTTTGATGTTCCGCCTTCACTTGCAAACAAGTTAAGCATTTCTCCACGTATTTGACAATATCGCGTTTCATGCCCGACCACCAATAGTTAACCCGAAGGTCTCTATACATCTTAGTCGCTCCCGGGTGAATTGAATACTTGGATTTATGGGCTTCATCCAATAGATCATTTTCAAGGTACAAGTAGGTGGTATCCAAACCCGACCCCATCTTGTTTTCAATCCCTGACTATCCTCTTCCAAGTTTTGAGTTTGACCTTTGATTCGATTTTTCTTCAAATTTTCTTCCTTTAGCGCTTCAGTTTGTGCTTCCTTGATTCGTTCAACCACTTCGGATATAACGGTTATCTTCATTGCGGTTATTTTGATAGGAGTATGATCCTCCTTTCGACTCAAGGCGTCAGCCACGACATTGGCCTTTCCCGGATGATATAGGATTTCACAATCATAATCCTTTAGCAATTCCATCCACCGCCTTTGTCTCATGTTTAACTCCTTTTGCGTAAAGAAGTACTTTAAACTCTTATGGTCCGTGTAAATCGTACACTTTACACCATATAGATAATGCCTCCAAATCTTTAACGCGAACACCACCGCGGCTAGTTCAAGATCATGGGTTGGGTAGTTCCTTTCATGCACTTTCAGTTGTCTCGAGGCATAAGCAATCACCTTGCCCCTTTGCATTAGAACACAACCCAAACCGGAGTAGGAAGCATCCGAGTATACCACAAAATCGTCGGTTCCCTCGGGTAAAGACAAAACCGGAGCTTGAGTCAATTTCGACTTTAACTCTTGAAAGGCTTTCTCTTGCTCTTCACCCCATAGGAACTTCACCTCTTTCTTGGTAAGCTTGGTTAAAGGAGAAGCAATCTTAGCAAAGTCTTGAATGAATCTCCGGTAGTATCCGGCTAACCCAAGAAAGCTTCTAATCTCTGTGGGAGTCTTGGGTGGACTCCATCTGGTCACCGCGTGAATCTTTGTGGGGTCTACGTGTATACCCTCCGAGTTTATCACATGACCCAAGAATTGTACCTCTCGCAACCAAAAGGCACATTTGGAGAATTTTGCGAACAATTTCTCCCGACGAAGCGTTTCGAGAACTTCACGCAAGTGAGAAGCATGATCACCTTCATTTTTAGAATAAATAAGGATATCATCTATGAATACAATGACAGATCGGTCTAACATGGGTCGGCACACCCTATTCATCAAATCCATGAATGCTGCCGGGGCGTTTGTCAACCCGAAAGACATCACAAGGAACTCATAATGCCCGTATCTAGTACGAAATGCCGTCTTGGGGATGTCTTCTTCCCTTACCTTCAACTGATGATAACCCGACCGTAAGTCGATTTTCGAAAACCACGATGCACCTTGCAACTGATCGAATAGGTCATCAATCCTAGGCAATGGGTAACGGTTCTTAACCGTCACCTGGTTCAACTCTCTATAGTCGATACACATCCGAAGACTTCCATCCTTCTTTTTCACGAAAAGAACCGGTGCTCCCCATGGCGAAGTACTCGGACGTATGAACCCCTTGTCTAAAAGATCTTGCAATTGTGTCATTAACTCTTGGAGCTCCGATGGCGCCAAGCGATAGGGAGCCTTTGCAATGGGTTTAGCTCCCGGGTTAGGTCGATTCGAAACTCGACCTCCCGTTCCGGTGGGACTCCCGGCAAATCCTCCGGAAAGACATCTGGAAAATCCCGAACGACCGGAATATCTTCCAACACTTGAACTTTCGTTTCCGTGTCTATTACATAGGCTAAGAACGATTGTCCTCCATGGCTCATGTATTTCATTGCTTTAACCAAAGAACATAAAGCTACGCCACCGCGTTTTGCACCTTGGATTATTACCTCATAACCACTCGGAGATATCAATTGGATGCACTTGCGATTGCAAACTATATTGGCGTGGTACATGGAAAGCCAATCCATACCAATTACTACATCAAACTCCCCGAGTGTCATGGGTATTAAGTCGACCGAATAATCCTCACCTTCGATGGTAAGTATGCAATTTCGATAAACGTTGAACGCTAAGAACGTTTTTGAATCCGCTACCTCAATCTCTAAAGGACTAGGTAAGTTGTCTAACACCATGGAAAAATGACTCGCAAATTTAACCGAAACAAACGATCTATTAGCACCCGATTCAAATAGCACATAAGCAGGTAGTGAGTTGATGAGAAAGGTACCCGTCACAACGTCGGCTATAGATTTGGCTTCTTCCGCCGTAATCAAGAAGGTTCTCGCCTTAGCTTTTCCTCCATCACCCTTTTTCCCCGAACCTTGAGCAACCGAGGATTGACTTGTACCATCCTTCTTTAGTTCCGGACATTCGCTCTTTTTGTGGCCCGGTTTGTAGCAGTTGTAGCACACACTTAGCGGGCTTGTGCATTGAGATGTCGAATGACCTGACTTCCCACACTTGAAGCAATTTTTAGATTCGTATCTACAAACTCCCACATGCTTCTTTTTACAAATCTTGCAATGTTTGGAGTCTTTGTCATTCCCAGACTTGTTTGATGAAGATGAAATCTTGGCTTTCTTAGACGAACCCGTCTCCGTTTCAGCCGCACGCTTCTCCCCACGATCAACTTGCCTTTTCAATTCCGCTTCTCGATCCCTAGCACAATCGATAAGCTCTGCTAGAGTTTCACATTTGGACGGTGTAAGAAACTCTCGATACTTGGCACTCAACATGCCATAGTAGTGGTTAATCCACATCCTTTCATCCTGGAGCAACTGTGGGCAGAACTTGGCTTTGTCGTAGAAGATGGCCGTGATGGTATCAATACTTTCATCTTTTTGTCGTAACTGTAGGAATTCTTCTGCTATTCTGTTGATAGCGGCTTGTGGGCAAAACCGCTTTGTGAACAACTTCTTAAATTCTTCCCAAGTCATACTTTTGATACCTTCCCGCCCCTTCTCATCCCGTTGCAATTCCCACCAGTCTTTAGCTCGTTCCCGGAGTTGGCTTGCAGCAAACCTCACTTCATCAGATTCTTCACAGTGTGAGGTTTCAAAGGCACTTTCCATATCTTTGATCCACCTTTGACTAAGTAGTGGATCTACCTCACCCTTGAACGTTGTAGGGTTGCATGCAACGAACTCCTTATAGGTCACTTTCTTTGTTGGCCTTTCGGTTTCTTTGTCAGCCTTCAGAGCCACAAACTCTTGTTGAATGAGATCCCGTAGATCCTTGCGTACATCCTCGATGTAGCCCGGCAATAAAGCCTCAAAAGCCTTGCCAACTTCCTCCTTGACCATTTCCCGTGTTGCATCATCGGGATGGGTCTCGTGATTCTCTATATTGATCACGTGATCGTTACCAGCCATGACCTAAGACTGTGACAATTAACCTTTACGTTAGTACCATGTACGTAATCTATAGCATATACACTGATGCTTATGATTCTACTATCACTAGGGCCTAACCCTATTCACACAATACCCATTTCCATCCTTAAGTTTAAAACAACATCCCTAAGAACCCATTCGCGTGCCTTTGATTGTTGTTAGACTGGCCAGGCCTAGCAACAAGCTCACCACACGGATGCCTTCTTAGTTCCTTTATTCCAAACTTAAGTCAAGAAGCTAGGTTCAATCAATTCATATGGTACATATCATACATATATCATACATGTGTCAAGCTTGTTACGTTTATAAACGGCACACTTAACCTTGTACCTTTAGGCTCAGTGATCGGCTTCTTGGATCGAACGTTTGCATTTCTCATATCTAGAGCTCAAAAGTTTGAGTCCAAGTGTTCGCGACGCACTTGAATCTCTCAAACCGTTGGCTCTGATACCAACTTGTAACACCCGGTCCTCCAAAGAGTCCGTTTAAGTTAAATAAACATGCGGAATTTGGTCCCAGAAAATTTCATTAACATTTAACTCCCAAAATATGTGTTTCGTGTCAACCGACACTCAAAATGAAGTTTAACAATCCATTTACATACACACGTGATAGGAAATTTCAAAATAATGTTAACGCGTTAGTTTCTACAAAAGAAACGTGTATGCAAGTCCCGTTCGATCCTTGTATGCCCTATCGATCACTTTAGCCTTCCGGTCCCGTAACACCTGAAAACACACGTTTAGACATCCATTAGTTCATAGGAACTAAGTAAGTACATTCTGACATTCATTTCGGGTCTTTACGGGGTTTAAACGGACTCGAAACGCATTTGAACGATAATCGACAAAAGCTGGGAACTGGGCCCTACCGTAACTTACGGTGCCACCGTAAGTTACGGTAGCCTCAGGATTGATACGGTGGTAATACACTGGCTTACGATGGCCTCAGTTCACCCAGGGACCTACCGTAACTTACGGTACCACCGTAAGCTACGGTGGACCCTGCAGCATAGTCATTATTTTTGACCCGTTAAGGGTCGTTTCGCGTTCCCGAGCCACCCCCTTCGATCCCGATTGTTCCAAACACCTGGAAATAACATATTTTATCATATACGTGATTCCCACGGATTTTCAACGAGTCTAACCCGACTCTTGGCATTATACCAAAATTTTTCTATTTGTTTGGTATTTAATTCCTTAATTAACCCATTTATGGTTCGTTTGTTCTTTAGAGTTCCCGACCGTTCCGACAACCATGGAACCGGTCTATTATAACATATTACATATGTTTGGTGAGTTCTTAGACCCAACCCATCCCATTTGCTTATCATAACGCAAATTTTCCTTTTCATACCGAATTTGCCCCTTATAGGGTCAAATCCCATTTTAATGAGCGGTTTGCCATTCTTTCGCGAACGACCGCTTTCCTTGGCGTTACCCAACGTCCACACACATTGCAAATCGTAGGGATAACCCTTTACCCTAGTGTTCACACACGATGTGAATCACTTTAATCCGGGTTTGTCCTTTCTTCCCATTTCCATGGGACGGTCACGCACGTCATGACTCGTTCTGTTCCACAACCATGTGGTATAACACTAAAGTGTCATTTTCCGTTATGTTCACGCACGTCGTGAATCATTTGTCATAGAAGCTCACATACGGTGCAAGTCAACTATTTATCCTTTTTAAACGTGGTTTTCATTTTGTTTGAGCTTATGAGCACATGGTCACACACATTGTGACTCATGCCTTTACTTTGTTATGCTCAATTTAAAGAATGTCTTACCTTGAGTCCGGAAGGTTTAAGTGGTCAATCAAACGTGTTCCTTGCCGGTTCCCTTGGATCCGCTTGCCACACCACTTCCTATTACCATTTTAAGGACCCATTTAACACATAACATTCATTTAATCACACATATGGTCTATTTGACCATTTATCACATTTAACCTACAATCTAGGCTTTCACATTGCACATTTCTTGCAATTAAGTAGTTCATTCATGTTTTTCATCTAATTTAGGCATTTCATCAAACACCTTATGTGCATAACTTAACATATTGGTTATTTACTAGCTTTTAAACATCATCAAGCTAGTTTTACACCTAAATCACATATCACACATGTGTTTCATCAATTTCCACCAAATGTTAGGCACATAATCACATTTCTACAAGAATGAACATGGATTCTACAACTAGCAACTAGTTTACATGAAGAATCCTTAGTTTAACCTTCTAGTAACTAAACCCATTTCCATGGTTCATGTAAATCTTCAATTAAGGAGCAATTACACATCTAGTTACCATAATACACACATACACATGATCATCTAGCACTATAACACTAGGGTTTCACGTTTAAACCACCAATTTCTACACCCATCATGTGGGTGACGATTTTACCACCTCAAGAACATCAAATAACACTTACTTGTAGCTCTTGATAAGATGAAGAATGATTTCTAGGGCTCAATTTCGGATCTTGCACTTGAATCACCAACAATTTGAGAAATGAGATGACAAAAACCCTTCTTCTCCTCTTCTCTTGTGTGAAACGTGAGTGAGTAAGACAATGCTCACCAATGTATGGCAAGCCATACATATCCATGTTTAGGTTTCATCAATTGGCAAGATCCACCCCTCTAGTATCATTTTTCATGTTTCCACCACTATTAACTAACTAGTAACTCTTCTAGTTAAGTCTTAAATATTTACAATATTTAACACATGATACATTAATTGTATTTTAATTGCATAATACGAAATTCGGGTCGTTACAAAGAAGAGGCTTTCAAGACATTAAAACGCAAGTTGTGTAACGCTCCTATTCTCACACTTCCCGATGGAAACGATGACTTTACCGTGTATTGCGATGCTTCAAATCAAGGTCTTGGTTGTGTTCTCATGCAACGAGGCAAAGTCATAGCTTACGTATCGAGGCAATTGAAGGTTCATGAAGTGAACTACACAACTCATGATCTTGAACTTGGTGCTGTGGTTTTCGCTTTGAAAATCTGGCGACACTATCTATATGGGACGCAATGCATAGTCTACACCGATCATAAGAGTCTCCAACACGTGTTCAACCAAAAGGACCTCACATGAGACAAAGACGTTGGATCGAGTTGATCAGCGACTACGACTGTGACATTCGCTACCATCCTGGGAACGCGAATGTTATAGCCGACGCGCTAAGTCGCAAGGTCCATAACAAGGTTGTATCACTTCAAGAAATTCGAGATCGAAGGCAATGGTTTGACACGTTAAGGGAATTTGATACCGAGATTCATGTGGATGTTAACGAGGCTACTATCATGCTTCAGAATATAAGGATTGATAGTGAACTCGAGTTACGCATTCGCAAGGCTCAGCAAGCAGCATTAACCGGCAAAGGAAAAGATAAAGATTTGGTGTCTAACGTATGGTCACAACTAGAGACAAAACCAAATGGCTTGTGGTACTTATTGAATCAACTTTGGATCCCTAATCGTGATAATCTTCGTCACTTTATCATGAACGAATCTCATCAAACCCGATATTCTATTCATCATGGCTCCGATAAGATGTACATGGACTTGCGTAGTCAATATTGGTGGCCTGGAATGAAGAAAGATATCGCCTTATGTTTCCAAATGTCTCACGTGTGCAAGAGTCAAAGCCGAGCATCAACGACCAAATGGTTTACTTGAACAACCCGAAATCCCTATGTGGAAATGGGAACATATATCCATGGATTTCATAACCAAGTTACCTCGTACTCCTCGTGGTCATGATAGTATTTGGGTGATTGTTGACCGTTTGACCAAGACGGCACATTTCATACCAATACGAGTCACTTATAAAGTTTCAAGACTGGCCCGCATCTTCATTGACGAAATTGTGAGTCGTCATGGCGTGCCGTTGCACATCATATCCGACCGAGACGCTCATTTCACTTCGCACTTCTGGTCGTCTATGCAGGAACTCCTGGGAACTCAATTGGATTTAAGTACGGGTTACCATCCTCAAACAGATGGTCAAACCGAACGAACAATCCAAACCCTCGAGGATTTGCTACCACTATGTGTTCTTGACTTTGGTGGTAATTGGGATACGCATTTACCGCTTGCGGAGTTTCGTATAACAATAGTTATCACTCGAGTATCAAGATGGCACCGTTCGAAGCGCTTTATGGTCGTAAATGTCGTTCACCGATCTGCTGGACCGACATTGGTGAAAACTTCATCACTGGTCCTAAACTTATACTAGAGACGACTAAAGTTTCAATCATCCGAAAGAACCTTGAAGTGGCAAGAGTCGACAAAAGAGCTATGCCAATAAGCGACGTAAGTCGTTGGAATTCCAAGTTGGGGAGATGGTTCTTCTTAAGGTTTTACCGTGGAAGGGTGTTGTTCACTTTGGAAAGAAGGGTAAACTGGCTCCAAGATTTGTAGGACCTTTCAAGATTCTGAAAAGGATTGGGAAAGTGGCTTACAAACTGGAATTACCTTCCGACCTTAGTGGAGTTCATCCTGTGTTTCATGTCTCGAATTTAAGGAAGTGTCTGGCTGATGAAAGTCTGCATGTCCCGTTGGATGACATCCAGATCGACGAGTCATTACACTTTGTCGAGAAACCCGTTGAAATCATGGATCGCATTATGAAGAAGACTCGAACCACCACTACCCCAATCATCAAAGTACGTTGGGAGAATAAGCGTGGCGCTGAATTTACTTGGGAACGTGAGGAGCACATGAAGAAGAAATACCCGTTTTTATTTATATAGTTTATTTTTAATTTCGGGATGAAATTCTTTTAAGTTTGGGAGACCGTAATATCTTGTAATTTTGAATTAATTTAAAGTTAGTTTTGTTAATAATAAATAATTAAATAATAATAATAATAATAATAATAATAACAATAATAATAATAATAATAACAATAATAATAATAATAGTTTAATTATAAAAATAATAATAATGACTAATAATAATAATAATAATAATAATAATGTTGTTATTAATAATGATAATTTGTAAAAGTTTATTAAACTTTAAAATATTTAAAAACTTAAATTTAATAGGTCAAGGGGCCTTAATGTCATTTTAGAAACTTAAATAGAAGTTATTTCACCAAATAACAACCACCCGAAACTACAGGGACCATTTGTGTAAAATTGAAACCCAGCCCCACCCCCTGTTTTCTACCCCAATCTCGGCCACAATTCCAGGCACGATCGGGCACTAATCAGTGATATTAATCAATTTAAAGCCACCTACACGATCATATATCTATTCCTAATCGCATGCAACTCTCAATTTCACCTGGAAAACACACAAACACCACGTTCGACTACCTCCTTCGTCGCGGACCTGCAACCAAGTCGAAACCTATCCCCCGGCCAATTTGATTCGAAATTGATATAAGACTTTTCATCAAAATCATTGTTCAAAGCTACCCTCGAGTTTAATTCGATCATCGTTTGCTTTTGCTAGTCGACTGGACCCAAGGCAGTCGCGACCTGTTCATCGTCTTGTTCATCTCCAATTCATCATCATTTGGGTAATTATAACATGCGTTGTACTTGTTTAAACATGGGGAACAAAAGCCCCATGTTTATAATCACTAACCGAATTGATTTGGTGTTCAATTGAATCATGTTTGATTCTAGGGTTTCAAGAAATTAGGGATAATTAGTTGTTTATGCTTAAAAGGTTTAAAGACCAAGAGAAACCGTGGCTATATGCCTTGGTTCACTGGTTTCCCCCGTGTTTGTCCACCTTGAGTGTGACAACCCGGAAAATTTCGGTAAGTTTAGGATTTAAATTTTAAAATTCTAAAACTTGTTTATAATTATTTTATGAATAAGTAAAAGAATATTAATAATAATAATGTAAATAATAATAATAATAATAATAATAATAATAATAATAATAATAATAATAATACTAGAAATAAAATTTATTATTATTAATTAAACCCTAAGAGTTTGGGTTCAAAATGTAATTTTTGAAACTTATAATTAAAGTTTCAGCATGAAATGATAACCTAAAAACCACAGGGACCATTTGTGTAATTTTTAAAAACCCAAACCTTTTCCCCCCGTTTTCCCGACCACCGTCGACCAAACTCCCGGTGACAATTCCGGCGACACCCAAACGCCAAATTGAATCGGATTTCAACTAAATTAAACATCCCGACACTTTCGAGTGGATGATTCGAACCTGTTCCCCACTGAAATTTGAATAATAGTGTCGATAATGCGATCTATCCACCTAACACACTTCGGCCGAAAGCTCCAGCCACAAATCGCACTAAAAACACTAAAATAATCTAACTAAATCGATCTAATGGAACTTTATCGGCCTATAAATCGAATACAAACTCCAATTGCAAATAAACCACACACAAACACACAGTTCGATCACCATCTTCATCATCGACCTGCAACATAGTCGACAGTAGTCTTAGTGGCATCATAAACCAAAATTGAATGGGGGCTTTTGATCTCGGAGTTTACTAGAAGCTTTCTGCCCAATTAATTGGATTATTATCTGCTTTTGCACATCGAACGAAATTGGGTTTGCCGCGACTTGTTCCCTTACCTGTTCATCATCAATCGAACTTCAAAACAGGTAATTGGTTACACCCATACATTCGGTTTTACATAAGGAATCATAGCCCTAAACTTAATTCGATTAACAACAACAATTTGGTGTTCAATTTGGCTGAAAATCGTTCTAGGGTTCTTAGAAATTGGGGGAAACTCAAGGCTTGTGCTTTTATGATTTAGAAGCAGAGATCCATCGCGGTTGTATGCCATGGTCTGCTAGCTCCCCGTCTCATTGCAATCCTTGAGGTCCCGGGTTCGACCCGGGCAACCTCACTTATTTTTTTAATGCTTTTTAAGCTTTTTAAAAATATACAAAAATTCCCAAAAATTATAAAAATAACTTTTAAAAACTTCCTTTATTTTAAAAGTTACCTAAGTAATTTTCTATAAAATTTATTTATTAAAAACACCTTAATAAATTTTATAAAATATTATTTATAAATGTTATAAATAGCTATTTTATAAAAATGGACTCTAAATAATAATTTAAATTATTAATTTATTATTGGACATTGTATTATCTTTAATTATGGATGAACCATGATAATTGTGGAAATTATAAAGATTTTATAATTTCATAAATTATTTACAAACGATATTTTAAGTCGTTTCTTATATAATATACAAATTAAAGGTGCAGTTTAATAATAAATTAAAACTTGTAAACATTACTTATTTGATAAATACAAATTAGATTTTATAAATTTAATTATAAAATCTTACTAAATTAAATACAAACTTACATATTTAAATAATGTCCAAAATTTATTTAAAACATAATGATATGTTAAAATCATTATTAAATTTATCAAATATTATGAAATGTAAATCTTTAGTTATTAAAGAATTAACAAAAATAATTAAATGATTTAATTATATGTTTATAACAAATCCCAGAAAACTAAACCGTAGATCAATTGAACACCAGGTTCAAGATCTAACTTATCTAGGTTATGGATTTGTATCTATTTGCTTATGTGAATTCTAATTCCTTAGAATGAATTTACTAGCTTGTCAACACCACACAAGAACTGAGGTGAGTTCATACTTAACTATTCCCATTTTAATCATTTAAATATTTTGGGAGAGGATACATGTTGTAGTTGAAATTTCAAATTATTTTTGTGTATTATGTTAAATAATAATCGATCACATTTATGATTACATATGGTTATAATGAAAATCCTTCTCTGTATACTGGACTATAAACAAGCAGGGATCTTTTGGATAGTACTATCGGGGAGTGACTTACCCCCACAAAGGTTTGGACATGTGGTCCTTACCAGGATGCACAAAGATCTTATTGTCATTCGGGATGACTGTTCAGTGTTGAGAAGGCAGATGTGCACTATTTAAAGTTTGTCATTATAGTTCCACTTACAACCCATATGAGGATAAATTTAAAGAGAGGATTCGCGCCCTCTGATTTGAATTATTATAACTAATATAATATACACATAAAAAGGAAAAGGGAAAAATTAACTATGTTACATGGGCAATTCCTATGGGAAGGTTTTGTTGGCTTGTACTTAGTTAGTATATGGGATAGCGAGTTCATCTTATAAAAGGGTTCCGACAGGCTATTCATATACAAATAAACTACGATACATGGGCAAATCCTATGTGAAGGATTTGTTGGCTTGTACTTAGTAAGTATGTGGGATAGCGGGTTCACCTTATAAAAGGGTTTCGACAGTCTATTCATATTCAAAGTGATACCAGTGAGTAGTTTATACTCACACTTTTACAGTAAATCCTACTTTGATGATAATTAATGGTTTATCATTTATGTTTTACTTACCTATGAACTCACCAACCCTGTGTTGACACTTGATTTTACATGTATTCTCAGGTATCTACTAGGAGTTTATGGACATGCGCGTAGGATCATATAAGAGCTCAAGATACATATTGCTTATTATCTGAGATATGATTAGACGTGTTGTTAAGAAATAATCTATCTTTTATTTCCGCTACGCATAATATTTATTACTCTGAATATCAATGGAATGGTTATCTAAAATTCATCATATAGATAACTGCATCTCATGTGTGACTAATGTGTTCGATCCTGTTTGCTCACCCCTCCGTGATAAATTCCAGACCCGGAATTTGAGGGTGTGATAGATTGGTATCAAAGCCATTGGTTATAATGAGTTAGGAATTGCATCTAGCCTATAGCCACACACAATAGTTGCACAAAGTAAATTTTCTAAGTTAGAGATCGACTAGGATTAAGAAGTTATATGCTTAAACTTAGATACTTGTCTCCCTAAATTTAACTTTGACTCTTTGACTCTCCCCGATAAATGAACTTCCTAAACTTATTCTCAACGACATGTGGGATCTACACTTATCGTCATGAATTCAATTCCTTAGACTTTATGTCTAATCTATGAAATCCTATCGAGGTTTTGATTCTATGAACCAAATAAACTTGTGTGACACATGGACACCTGTATTCTGGATTTCCTGGAAAAAGGCCTTCGGGCTAAGGCAAGCATATCGTATAAATCTCATTACGAGACCAGTTATGTTTACCTGGGGATTTCTGGAATGAGTGATAAACTATGATCAATACACAAGTCTCTAAGGCAAATGGATCAAATTACCTTGACGTGTTCCATTTGGTAATCCAAGCTATGCTTGTCCTAACCTAAAGAGAGACTTGTTTCCATAGTACTCGTGCTTTGCTGAATTTCATCGAAAAAACCCAGTTTTCTTAAATTCCCATCTATCTTACAGTAATTGTCCATACTTTGAATATTTGATATAGAATGCATCTATTGAATATATCAAAGTGTGAATTGTCACCAAATCCGCTCATTTCATACCCATTCGTGAGAAAGACAAGATGGAGAAGCTTGCAAGGATTTACATCAAAGAAATTATCTCTAGACACGGAGTGCCAGTGTCTAGCATCTCTGATCGTGACGCACGATTTACATCTATCTTTTGGGATAAACTTCAGAAAGCTCTAGGCACTCGCCTAGATATGAGCACAGCCTATCGCCCTCAGACTGATGGCCAAAATGAAAGAACCATACAGACTCTTGAGGATATGCTTAGGGCTTGTGTTATTGAAGGTCATCTACCTTTGGTAGAGTCCTCATATAATAATAGCTATCATTCGAGCATCAAGGCGGCACCATTCGAGGCCTTATATGGATGTAAATGTAGATCACCGCTTTGCTGGGCAGAAGTTGGAGATAGTCAACTTACTGGCCCAGAATTGGTCTTTGAAACTCATGAGAAAATTGTCTAGATAAGAGAACGCATGGCTGCTGCCAGGGATCGCCAGAAAAGCTACGCTGATAAACACCGCAAGCCACTTGAATTACAGGAAAGAGATAAAGTTTTGCTAAAGGTACTTCCCTGGAAGGGAGTTATACGCTCTGGGAAACGAAGAAAATTGAACCCTCGCTACGTGGAGCCTTTTGAAATTGTCAGAAGGATCGGCCCAGTAGCCTATGAATTAAATCTACCTGCTGAACTTGGTGGTGTGCATAATGTTTTTCACGTATCCAATCTAAGGAAGTGTTTATCCAATGAATCACTGGTTGTGCCTTTAGAGAAACTACAAGTAGATGAGAAACTCAGATTTATTAAGGAACCAGTTGAAATCTTGGATAGGGAAGTTAAACAACTAAGGCATAGCAAGATTTCGATTGTTAGAGTTCGGTGGAACTCCCGGCGTGGTCCTGAGTTCACTTGGGAACGAGAGGACGAAATGATGCGCAAGTATCCTAACCTGTTCAAGAATGTTGCTAGTACATATTAATTTTCGGGATGAAAATTCCTTTAACAGGGGGATGATGTGACAACACGGAAAATTCGGTAAGTTTAGGATTTAAATTTTAAAATTCTAAAATTTGTTTATAATTATTTTATGAATAAGTAAAATAATATTAATAATAATAATGTAAATAATAATAATAATAATAATAATACTAGAAATAAAATTTATTATTATTAATTAAACCCTAAGAGTTTGGGTTCAAAATGTAATTTTTGAAACTTATAATTAAAGTTTCAGCATGAAATGATAACCTTAAAAACCACAGGGACCATTTGTGTAATTTTTAAAAACCCAAACCTTTTCCCCCCTTTTTCCCGACCACCGCCGGCCAAACTCCGGTGACAATTCCGGCGACCCCCAAATGCCAAATTGAATCGGATTTCAACTAAATTAAACATCCCGACACTTTCGAGTGGATGATTCGAACCTGTTCCCCACTGAAATTTGAATAATAGTGTCGATAATGCGATCTATCCACCTAACACAATAGGGCCGAAAGCTCCAGCCACAAATCGCACTAAAAACACTAAAATAATCTAACTAAATCGATCTAATGGAACTTTATCGGCCTATAATTCGAATACAAACTCCAATTGCAAATAAACCACACACAAACACACTGTTCGATCACCATCTTCAACATCGACCTGCAACATAGTCGATAGTAGTCTTAGTGGCATCATAAACCAAAATTGAATGGGGGCTTTTGATCTCGGAGTTTACTAGAAGCTTTCTGCCAAATTAATTGGATTATTATCTGCTTTTGCACATCGAACGAAATTGGGTTGGCCGCGACTTGTTCCCTTACCTGTTCATCGTCAATCGAACTTCAAAACAGGTAATTGGTTACACCCATACATTCGGTTTTACATAAGGAATCATAGCCCTAAACTTAATTCGATTAACAACAACAATTTGGTGTTCAATTTGGCTGAAAATCGTTCTAGGGTTCTTAGAAATTGGGGGAAACTCAAGGCTTGTGCTTTTATGATTTAGAAGCAGAGATCCATCGCGGTTGTATGCCATGGTCTGGTGGCTCCCCGTCTCACTGCAATCCTTGAGGTCCCGGGTTCGATCCCGGGGCAACCTCACTTATTTTTTTAATGCTTTTTAAGCTTTTTAAAAACATATAAAAATTTTCAAAAATTATAAAAATAACTTTTAAAAACTTCCTTTATTTTAAAAGTTACCTAAGTAATTTTCTATAAAATTATTTATTAAAAACACCTTAATAAATTTTATAAAATATTATTTATAAATGTTATAAATAGCTATTTTTATAAAAATGGACTCTAAATAATAATTTGAATTATTAATTTATTATTAGACACTGTATTATCTTTAATTATGGATGAACCATGATAATTGTGGAAATTATAAACATTTTATAATTTCACAAATTATTTACAAACGATATTTTAAGTCGTTTCTTATATAATATACAAATTAAAGGTGCAGTTTAATAATAAATTAAAACTTGTAAACATTACTTATTTGATAAATACAAATTAGATTTTATAAATTTAATTATAAAATCTTACTAAATTAAATACAAACTTACATATTTAAATAATGTCTAAAATTTATTTAAAACATAATGATATGTAAAAATCATTATTAAATTTATCAAATATTATGAAATGCAAATCTTTAGTTATTAAAGAATTAACAAAATAATTAAATGATTTAATTATATGTTTATAACAAATCCCAGAAAACCAAACCGTAGATCAATTGAACACCAGGTTCAAGATCTAACTTATCTAGGTTATGGATTTGCATTTATTTGCTTATGTGAATTATAATTCCTTAGAAGGAATTTACTAGCTTGTCAACACCACATAAGAACTGAGGTGAGTTCATACTTAACTATTCCTCTTTTTAATCATTTAAATATTTTTGGGGAGGATACATGTTGTAATTGAAATTTCAAATTATTTTTGTGTATTATGTTAAATAATAATCGATCACATTTATGATTACATATGGTTATAATGAAAATCCTTCTCTGTATACTGGACTATAAACAGCAGGGATCTTTTGGATAGTACTATCGAGGAGTGACTTACCCCCACAAAGGTTTGGACATGTGGTCCTTACCAAGATGCACAAAGATCTTATTGTCATTCGGGATGACTGTTCTGTGTTGAGAAGACAGATGTGCACTATTTAAAGTTTGCCATTATAGTTCCACTTACAACCCATATGAAGATAAATGTAAAGGGAGGATTTGCGTCCTCTGATTTGAAATATTATAACTAATATAATATACATATAAAAAGGAAAAGGGAAAAATTAACTATGTTACATGGGCAATTCCTATATGAAGGTTTTGTTGGATTGTACTTAGTTAGTATATGGGATAGCGAGTTCATCTTATAAAAGGGTTCCGACAGGCTATTCATATACAAATAAACTATGATACATGGGCAAATCCTATGTGAAGGAATTGTTGGCTTGTACTTAGTTGTCACACCCTCGCTTAGAGCGGAAAACGAGGATGCGACGGACGGGATCGTCATAACACTTGGTATAATAACAGAGATATAATACATGCAAAATCCTCGTGTCATGACGTCGCCCGACACAATGGTGACTTGTGTCGTGGTTAGTAAGTTCCACGACTATCATAGTTTTATTGATTCTAATCCAAAATACACAATGTTCAAATATGAAAACAAATGACAAATATTACATATGCAAATCTATTGAAATCCTGAGGGTCTCTGCTAAGGCATCTGCTCTAGCTATCCTCTTTGATTATGTTCACCTGAAAAGATATGCTCAAAAATGTCAACACATAATGTGGGTGAGTTCCGCAGGTTTAAATTGAAAACATGTAATTGATGCTGTATAAAATTTGATATGGAATCATACTGTAAGCACAAACCACATAACATGTGTTTAAAGACAACCAAACCTAATGACGTTATGCATATAAATCTGCCGGAATATATTCACCCTTGGTCGGATTGCTGGCAGCTGTGTTGGTAACTCGCAAGTTAACCAATCGTCGAAGGATGGGGGTGTCAACCTAGTAGTACTACCAATACCTAACCGTTGGTTCCTAAACCCAGGAATTAAGGTTGTATGAGTATTACATAGAATAACACCATGTATGCATGCAAAATAGTATTACATTGATTTCAAGTATAGAATATAGAATGTACAGCATTGAAAACGGGTGAGCATACTTTTCCCCCATTGATTGAAAACATTGAAAATTTGTATAAGCATAAAAAGGGGTCACGAAACTCACCTTGAATGTAATGCACAAAGACTTCACAGAATAAAGCAATGCTCGATCAAACACGATCAATACCTATTATTGATTATAACTAAGCCTTTAAAACATATCAGCGCGAATAGATATGTTTGACTGAATTCGTGTTGGTTCGGTTTGACTCGCACACGATTACATATATGTATTCAAGGTTGATTTTACACCTAATGATATTAGGATTTAAATTGAATCATGGGGTTTTGATTAACACTATATTTTCTTGTATTTTGATTTATTTGAAGAATTATATCATTTAGATATGTTATGTATGTATTCCTTGTAATTGTTTAATAACAATTTATTAGTTAACGTATAAAATATCATATCATTACATTTGTAAATAATTATGGAATTATATTATGTGTAAAATTTCTATAATTTTTGTGATTATTTCGTAATTAAACACAATTTAGAGTTTATTTTTATAAAAATAATTATTTAAAATATTTATAAATGATATTTTAGAGTTTATTTTTAAACACAATTTAGAGTTTATTTTTTGGAAGCGGTCTCTCTACCTAATAAAATAGAGGAAAGACTCGCCTACACCTACCCTCCCCAGACCCTGCTCTGAGTGGGATATACTGGGTTTGTTTGTTTGTTTGTTTGTTTGTATGTATTTATAAATGATATTTTATAAATATTTTTAAGGTTTTTAAACAAAATAAATTTACAGAAAATAATTTTATAAGTTTTAAAATAAGTACAGCTTATAAAATTTTTTTTGATTTTTAGAAATTTTTGTATATTTTATTGAAGCTAAATAGGCTGTAAAAAAATAAGTGAGGGTGCCCGGGGTCGAACCCGGGACCTCACTGTCAAGATGTGAGTGGGGAACCAGTGAACCAAGGCCGCAGCCGCGGTTTTACTTGGTTCCATGTTCTTTAAACATGGTTTCTCAGTTCCCCCAATTTTGTGATGAACCCTAATCCGATTTCAGCCAAATTGGACACGAATTTGATTATGTAAACGATTACATTCATGGGGCTTTTGATCCCCATGTATTAACGAGTATATGGGTAGGATTAATTACCTGATTCAATTCGAATAGATGATAGAATCAGTTAAGAACATGTTCGCGGTTTAGCTTGAATCAAAGGATGATCAAACTCTGATAAAAATCGAATTGATTGCACAGAGAGCTTCGAATTAGGCTTATAATCAAAAGCCCTATGCTAATTGTGAGTTATAATGCTCGGAGGGTGGTGGTTGATTGAGTTGCAGGTTCGAAAAACAGAGGTGAATCGAATTCAGTATGTGTGTTTCGATTGAATTTGCAGCTTGTATTTCGTTTGAGGTTGTTAAAGTTCGAGTTGATTGATTAATTCGATTGTATTAGTGATTGAGTGGATAATCTAGCCGTTTGAAACGGTCAGGAATAAAGTGAAATTTCTAGCCGTTGGTTTGACCGATTATACGCGTTTTAGGACTGCATAGGGTTTGAATCTTTCCCACAAAACGGTTCGGTGTATTTCGGCTATTAAAATCGGGTTTTTAATGGGTTTTATCGGTCGCCGGCGTTTGGCCGGAGTTCGGCCGGATTTTTGGCCGGAAAATCGAGAGGGCGGGGGTGGATTTGAAATTTGGGATTTTACATGAATGGTCCCTCGGGTTTAGGTTATTATTTTTTATGTTATTAAACTTCTTTTGAAGTTTTAAAAATGACAAATACCCCCCTGAACTTATTTATTTTTATTATTTGTTATTTTATGACTATTATTATTATTGTTACTACTATTATTATTATATTATCCTTTATTATTATTATTATTATTATTTTATCATAATTTTTTTTGTAATATTGGAATTAACATCGTATTAACTCGATTGTTTCTAAATTTAACTTTTCATTACTACGGGATGTTACAGTCTCCACTGCTTAGGAAATTTCGTCCCGAAATTAAGAATGAACTTAAACGAACAAGAGAGTTTAAATGGTAATGTACGAACGGCGAGTGATACATGTTTGATTATAGATGAGGTGTTCCACTTTAGGGAATCCTTCAAGTTCTCTTGACATAATATATACCAACTTGAACTCTTCCAGTATAATACGAGACGTTTTAAGAGGAAACATTGGAAATGATGATGAGTTACCATGGTATGTTAGACGTATAATCACAACTTCCAGAATGTAATTTCGTGGTAAGGTGATGTCCAGAAATCAAGATAAGATCAACGATGATAAGAAGGTTATCCGTCGGAATTAAGAATCCCAAACGTCCCCATATACTACCCTTAACGCATATCTTGTGAATATGTATTTCTCCTTTGACCAACCATCGGTCTAAGAATAATACGCTATGCGAAAACCTTGAAATGGGTTCACAGTGATGGTTAAGAATATTATTAAAGAAAAAAATGAATCAATCATTCAGAATAACGATCGATGTTTTTAAACGTCATACCACGGTATACGAATATTTGAAACAGATACAGGTTAATTTCTCGACGTTGTGAGATAATGGGTCGATTTGAATTTTTAGTCAATCGATCTATACGCACCAATGTCATTATGACCTCTAAGAGGCACTTAGTGAATGAAAGTAACAGGAGATTTACGGGAACACGGAGGTTTAGTTTTGTTATATGTGAAGGTAAAACACTTGACATATACCAAGTTACGTCGTCTTTTCCTTTATACCAAACCCATGTCTATAAGTTACGAAGGTGTATGAACCTTTATATCTTCATCGCAATGAGGATAATACGAGCCTTGTTGTTCAAATCCAAGATAGAATTCTAATGATTCTCAAGATAAAATTCAAAAGCGGTTCCAGAAGTGACGCGAATAATAGGAAGGTATTTTGTAAACATGTTTTGCAAGGTAGCAATATCTAAATAAGTTACATACGCAGTTCAACAATCATAAGCACCGCTGAGACCATTTATATGACTAGAAGTCATGTTCATAAGTTGATAATATCTTCAGCAGGGGATTGTTTAGGAAGGCTACCATCGCACAATCACGTTTTGATGATACTCAAAATGAAAGTCGATAGATAAGGATAAATGTTTCCATATAGCCAGGTCAAAATATGGGATAAAAGGAAGGGGAATTGATTTAGATTTTAAGTGCTCCAAGCTTGGAATCAAAATCAACTTAATACGATCGGGTCCTCCGTTCAGGTTCAGAGATCATGCTTTGCTTGATAGGTCGAATCACCAACATTGGTTCACCCTTCAAGTTACTTCATGCTTCTCGTTACTTATTACAACCATGGTAAGTTGAAGATCACGAATTAAGATTGTCATCAGGTATGGAATTCATGCCTATCTTGATAATAACAAAAAACAATCGAAGGTTGACATTTGTCCCAAAATACGGGTTTCAATCCTATTTGCTGAGATCATGTCATTTGTGAAATGTAAGTTCCAATGAGAATAATTGAGTCAATCCTCAAGATAAGGAAGTCACCCTAATCCAAGGATGAAAATTTCACAAAACAAACAATGGGAAACCATTTATCGATAGAGATTCATCAAAAGTAAGGGCTCCCCTGCTTTGATGAGTTAGAATCATTTAGAGATACGAGTGTTATAGTCATAGGTTGACTTGCAAACTCTTGTATTTCCTACGGTGCAAGCAGTATGAAGTTTGGCTTAACGACGAAAGGAAAATTAATGTCATTAGGAATTCGAAAACTTTCTAGTTTTATCAGTGTAACAAAGGAAAGATCATGCTAACTAGCTTAAGATCAAAGTTTGAGATGGTGTTCAAATCTTGAATAATTTAAATCAGAAAGACGAAGTCAAGGGCAAGAAATGATTCGACATCATAATGAGGTGTGATCATTCGATTCACATCGAAGGGAATGTACGGACTTCTCATGATAGTACCTTAATGATAAGGCAAAAATAATGATATACATTTCATCATTATAAATCCTAAGGTTTCAAGCACGTTCAAATACCCAAGTAACACCCCAAAATAAGCAAATACTCATAGTCTAGATGGGTCTATACATAAAGCACGAAGTAACTAGAGATGCTTTTTCCAGTCGTTATTTCTTCATCATGCCCGTGTAACGTCAGTCCTGGTCGTCATCACTGCTGGAGAAACTAGAGAGCCTCGGGGGTAGGTCGGATAGTTGCCCCCTAAGTTGGCCTCGTCGGCGGGCGGCCAGATCCTAATCCGGTTTTGCCGGGAACCCCCTAATCAAGTCGTCCGTCTCACGGCTCCTCCGTTGTTCACTTGTCGAGGTCTTGCCTCGGGGCATACCTTGCAACTGTATGTGCTATGGGAAACTACAGGTGCAGCAGGGTTAGGTTCCACAGGATTAATCGGTGCAGTGGCGACAGCAGGTAGAGTGTCACCACAGGTTTATGGGTTCTGCCTCTTCAAATGAGTCTGGTGCATGAAGCATCACCTCCTCAGGGTTATATTTTGTATTAGAATAGTTTGCACTAAATATGCTAAGAGAACCTTTTCAGGCTTCGATTCGTTTTCGGAGAAAGTAATAGAAGGGATGATAGAAGGCATCCTGAATATCATTAAGATATTTTATGTGATTTGAGGTACTATGAGCTATACAGCATGAAAATGACAATCAGAGATTTGGCATAATAACAATGAGATGTTTCGAGTGTAATCGTTGTTTCGTAAATCAAAGCGAGTACGTCGACTAATCACAGCATTAAGTCAACCACAACTTTGTTGAAGACATGCGTTCCGATAAGCAGATACTCATCCCACTCTTCCAACCTTGCATGTATTGGGTGGTGAGCACAAATTTGACGAGGTTTTGAATAACCACGAATAACGATTCAAACTCATTTTGAGAATTATTCGATTTAGACACATAATGCCTTGACTATGATTTAGATTTGTGTGTGCTTTGATAGGAATCAAAGTATAAAAAGAATCACATACGTTCTACTCATCAAGTTCTAATAACCCATGCTTCGGTCCATCAAGATTATTACGTAGCCTAGTTTAAGCATATTCTAGTATACCGGTGATGTTTATATATAGGGTTCCCCGCAACGTTCCCACCACATCCACGATATACCTTGAATATTACTTAAACTAGTTACATAACATCTTACTTTTCCTTAGCATCATTCCAAAGAATAACATAATATAATTTGATGTGAGCTACCGCACTTATGTATAGGCGGTTTTACCAGTATATAAATGGCTAAAGACAAACCTATACATCGGTTCCACACGGGAATTGATGGCTGTAAAGAATACATTCCCAAAGTGTAATAGTTTAATGTGACGTAGCAAGATCCACAAACGTATACGTATAGTTTTACAACCAAACCATCCATGCCTCAGTCAATCGGGATCATCACGTAGCCCAGTTTAAACACATCTTGGTATACCAAGGGTGCTTATATATATGGTTCCCCGTAGCTTTCCCACCACATCCTTGGTATACCTTGAACGATGCCTAAACCAGTTACGTGACATCCGATTATCCTTAGCATAATCCTAAAGAATAACGTATTGTATGTGTAAGAGTATCATTACTCCTCTACATTCATGTAATCCACTTTCATTCTAAGCATTAATCAGTAGTTACTGAAATGCTAAGTGGAGGAATGTCTCATAAGGTCATATGATTGGAAATACCATGAAGGCTCTAGTAGGACAGGACTTGAGTAAATGATAAAATGTTTGATTGCCTACAACCAGGACTTATAATGTTTGATTGCCTTCAACAAGGACTTATAATGTTTGATTGCCTCTAACAAGGACTTATAATGTTTGATTGCCTCTAACAAGACTTACAATGTTTGATTGCCTTCAACAAGGATTACAATGTTTGATTGCCTTCAACAAGGACTTACTAGAATTATGACCCTAGCACCCTAGGATAGAATAGAAACTTGTGATACTCATGATCGTTACCTCATGGTAATATTAACCAGACTTCTCATGCATGGTGAATTGCAATTACGTGTGCACCCGTAATGGTAATTTACCTTGCATGATCACCCTTAGCTTCACTTACCCTAAGTTAACATCATAGTATTATTTAGATTCATCAAGCACAAATAATGTAATGTCCTTATGTCCATGAGCCAGTATTCCAATAATAGCATGTAATAACAAATAAGCACATAGCAATTATGTCTAATAATAACTGCATCCCGTCATACTTTCAGAATTTCAGTCATAACCATGATAGGGTCGGATTCAATATCCGAGATCGACGCTACGCGTGATCACCGAAGTTCCCTAATGATGTTGTACGCGTACAAGCATAAAGTTCTTAGTATAAAAGTATCCCGTGGAGAAAGACTAAGAGTAATAATGTCTTTCTCAGATGTTCAGATAATACGTGTATATGTATAAAGTCAAGTATGTAGAACATACTTGTATATTATTAGGTATATAGGAATATACCTGTACATTAAGTTCATAGACTTAATATACTTGACCCTTTTGCCTTGTAGATTTGTGTATTGACCATAGTTTATCACTCATCCCAGAAATCCCCAGGTAGCGTAACGGGTCTCGCAATGAGATTTATACGAATACGCTGCCTTAGCCCGAAGGCCTTTTGCCAGGAGATCCAGAATACAGTTGTCTATGTGTCACACAAATCATGAGAACATTTAGGTAAATCAAATGCACCCAGACCCAGCATGCATTCTATATGAAGGTTCTTAGGTTTATAGTCTAGGTCGAATTCTCCACCTAAATCTCTATAACCAAGGCTCTGATACCAATCTGTCACACCCTCGCTTAGAACGGAAACACGAGGATGCGATGGACGGGATCGTCATAACACTGGTATAATAACAGAGATATAATACATGCAAATCCTCGTGTCATGACGTCGTCCGACACAATGGTGACTTGTGTCGTGGTTAGTCATTCCACGACTATCATAGTCTTATTGATTCTAATCCAAAATACACAATTTCAAATATGAAAACAAATGACAAATATTACGTATGCAAATCTATTGAAATCCTAAGGGTCTCTGCTAAGGCATCTGCTCTAGCTATCCTCTTTGATTATGTTCACCTGAAAAGATTGCTCAAAAATGTCAACACATAATGTTGTGAGTTCCGCAGGTTTAAATTGAAAACATGTAATTGATGCTGTATAAAATTTGATATGGAATTATACTGCAAGCACAAACCACATAACATGTGTTTAAAGACAACCAAACCTAATGACGTTATGCATATAAATCTGCCGAATATATTCACTCTTGGCCGATTGCTGGCAGCTGTGTTGGTAACTCGCAAGTTAACCAATCGTTGAAGGGTGGGGGTCAACCCAGTAGTACTACCAATACCTAAACGTTGGTTCCCAAACCCGGGAATTAATGGTTGTATTAGTGTTCTATAGAATAACACCATGTATACATGCAAAACATATCACATTGATTCCAAGTATAGAATATAGAATGTACACATTGAAAACGGGTGAGCATACTTTTTCCCCATTGATTGAAAACATTGAAAATTGTATAAACATAAAAAGGGGCCACGAAACTCACCTGATGTAATGCACAAAGACTTCACAGAATAAAGCAATGCTCGATCAAACACGATCATACCTATTATTGATTTACTAAGCCTTTAATACATATCAGCGCGAATAGATATGTTTGACTGATTCGTGTTGGTTCGGTTTGACTCGCACACGATTAGATATATGTATTCAAGGTTGATTTTATACCTAATGATATTAGGATTTAAATTGAATCGTGGGTTTTGATTAACACTATATTTTCTTGTATTTTGATTTTATTTGAAGAATTATATCATTTAGATATGTTATGTATGTATTCCTGTATTGTTTAATAAAATTTATTAGTTAACATATAAAAATATCATATCATTACATTTGTAAATAATTATGAAATTATATTATGTGTAAAATTTCTATAATTTTTGTGATTATTTCGTATTAAACACAATTTAGAGTTTATTTTTATAAAAATAATTATTTATATATTTATAAATGATATTTTATAAATATTTTTAAGGTTTTTAAACAAATAAATTTACACAAAAATAATTTTATAAGTTTTAAAATAAGTACAACTTATAAAATTTATTATTATGATTTTTAGAAATTTTTGTATATTTTATTGAAGCTAAATAGGCTGTAAAAAAATACGTGAGGGTGCCCGGGTCGAACCCGGGACCTCACTGTCAAGATGTGAGTGAGGAACCATGAACCAAGGCCGCAGCCGCGGTTTTACTTGGTTCCATGTTCTTTTAAACATGGTTTCTCATTCCCCCAATTTTGTGATGAACCTAATCCAATTTCATCAGCCAATTGGACACGAATTCGATTATGTAAACGATTACATTCATGGGCTTTTGATCCCCATGTATTAAGGAGTATATGGGTAGGATTAATTACCTGATTCAATTCGAATAGATGATAGGATCAGTTAAGAACACGCTGCGGGTTTAGCTTGAATCAAAGGATGATCAAACTCGATAAAAATCGAATTGATTGCACAAGAACTTCAAATTAGGCTTATAATCAAAAGCCCTATGCTATTGTGAGTTATAATGCTCGGAGGGTGGTGGTTGATTGAGTTGCAGGTTCGAAAAACAGAGGTGAATCGAATTCAGTGTGTGTGTGTGTTTCGATTGAATTTGCAGCTTGTATTTCATTTGTAGGTTGTTAAAGTTCGAGTTGATTGATTTAATTCGATTGTATTAGTGATTGAGTGGATATCTAGCCGTTTGAAACGGTCGGGAATAAGTGAAATTTCTAGCCGTTGGTTTGACCGATTATACGCGTTTTAGGACTGCATAGGGTTTGAATCTTTCCCACAAAACGGTTCGGTGTAATTCGGGCTATTAAAATCGTGTTTTAATGGGTTTATCGGTCGCCGCGTTTGGCCGGAGTTCGGCCGGATTTTGGGCCGGAAAATCGAGAGGGCGGGGGGTGGGATTTGAAATTTGGGATTTTACATGAATGGTCCCTCGGGTTTAGGTTATTATTTTTTATGTTATTAAACTTCTTTTGAAGTTTTAAAAATGATAAATACCCCCCTGAACTTATTTATTTTTATTATTTGTTATTTTTATGACTATTATTATTATTATTATTATTTTATATTTTATTATATCCTTCTTCTTCTTCTTCTTCTTCTTATTATTATTATTATTATTATTATTATTATTAATTATTATTATTATTAACATAATTTTTTTGGAATTATTGGAATTAATCGTATAAACTCGATGTTTATAAAATTTAACTTTTCATTACTACGGGATGTTACATTAGTAGTATGTGGGATAGCGGTTCACTTATAAAAGGGTTTCCGACAGGCTATTCATATACAAAGTGATACCAGTGATAGTTTATACTCACACTTTTACAGTAAATCCTACTTTGATGATAATTAATGGTTTTATCATTTATGTTTTACTTACTATAACTCACCAACCCTGTGTTGACACTGACTTGATTTTACATGTATTCTCAGGTATCTACTAGGAGTTTATAGACATACACGTAGGATCATATAAGAGTTCAAGATACATATTGCTTATTATATGAGATACGATTAGACGTGTTGTTAAGAAATAATCTATCTTTTATTTCCGCTACGCATAATAGTTATTACTCTGAATATCAATGGAATGGTTATCTAAAATTTATCATATAGATAACTGCAGCTCTCATGTGTGACTAAGTGTTCGATCCTGTTTGCTCACCCCTCCGTGATAATTCCAGACCCGGATTTTGAGGGTGTTGACATTGAGGCCCCGGTACGACCCGGGCACCCTCAAACCTATTTTTTGGGTTTTTCAGCCTATAAAAAAATATAGAAAAATTTCTAAAAATATAAAAAAAAATTAATTTTGTAAGCTTTAATTTTTTTAAGACACCTAATTATTTCTAGTAAATTAATTCTTTAAACACTTTAATATATTTATTTTAATAAGTATTACACTTAGTTTAATTTTATAAATATACCTTAAATAATAGTTTAAAACCACTAAATTATTATGTTTCAAATATTAACTATATATTATGGTTTAAATGATGGTTATTTAAACTAAACTTAGACTTTATTGCAAACGGTTCCTTTTATATTAAAATGATTAAATAGTATATTTCATTTCCATTAACTCAAAACAAAATCAAATATATTTTTAGTTGGATGTAATTATAAAACCCCACAATTCCATTGAAACCCTAGTTCTCGTTAAAACTTTAACATTATTATTAACGTAAAACTTGTAAATAATAAAAATATATATAGGTATCTCGTGAAAGGCCTACGTTGAAGAGTTGCTTGTTAATCTTTTAACCTTCATTTATACAATTAAATATCAGGTGAGTATTTTCATACCCCTTTTTCTTATTTTCACACTTTGGGGTGAAACATGTTAACTTATATCATTACACTTATAAACTTATTCGAGACTTGTAAACTTTATGGCAATTTACTTGTGAGTTGTGGTTAGTTGAACTTTTGTGGTTACCATGTTATGGCGTTATATGTACAATCATTAACTATTGCTAGCCAGTGAAGTCATAGATCTATGGTAAGACAAGCCTGTTGGTTGATCCAAGTACACTTAGCTGATCGTATATATTTTTAACGTTTGAAACTTGTAAAAACTTTTCGAGGTTTGATTGTTGCATTGTTCATAACATCCCTAATCACTTTATTCACTAACTTATGACTTGAATTGCCATCTTTTATATATTCTATATATTGAAAACTATGGAATGCTCACCAACATTTTTATGTTGACCTTTTATTTTTAACATGTTTCAGGAAACACCCAAGTTTAAAGTGGACTTTTGAAGCTTACATAAACTAGGACGTGGACCTAGTTAAATAATTAAAATGTTAGTTATGTTTTGATTTATGTTTGAACTTATTTCATGGTTGAGACTTATGTTTGTATTTCGTGTTGAAACTTATAATATTAATATTTACATTTAAACATAGCGTTATGTGGTTGTGAACAATCTTAACCCTCATATCTCGACGTTTCTGCCGTCAAGGTTGGGGTGTGACAATACATGCATCTCTAAACATTAAAAGGTCATGAGTTTAAGTTGTAGTCTGAGTAAAATACTCAAATTTGAGCCAGTGGTTTTCTCAGCAACGAGTTTTTTCTTGAATGAATTGGAGTTACTCTCTCAGTCAGAAAACGGATAGATGAACCCGATTAGATAACGCATATACTTCAAAGAAGGTCGCACATTTGTCATTCAAAGAAAACATCCATCTCTAACTTTAACCAATTATTGAGCTTTAATTGACATGAAAAATACAAAATAAAATAAAACACAAAAGAATGCAAAAAAAATTATAATTAAATAATAAATGTTCTAGTGATCGGATCGGGTCAGTCACTCGGATTAGGAACGGGGTGTTAATCAGTCCGGTCGTACCCATTTAAACTGTTTTCATGAAACTATCAATCATCCGGTTGACCTAAATTTCCACTTTTTATTACTTCTTATATAAATCTACGACTTATATACAAACACCTTAAATAGAGAATAACAAAATACAAAAAAGCACTAAGATTATAATACTTGAAATAACATTATGACAAGTTGTGTTGTAATAAGAACAAAGTTATTTTGTTACAAATTATATTATAAAACTTGCATCATAACAAAAAAATAACAACAATAGATCAAAAAAGAGCCACCATATCCCCAACCGGCGGGCTGCTTCCACCAAAACGAGTAACCACGCCACTGCCACAATCATCCGATCAATCTCAAAACTGCACCCGGCTGGAGAAGGTTTGACCAAATGCCCAATTCGCGGGTACGATGTCGGGAAAAGTTTTTGTGACACCGTCGGTGGTTGTGACCCTGAACGACATCGACTGACCGTTAAGGTATGAGTTTGATTGCCAATTAGCTCCCCAATTTCTTGACATTGCCATCCATCCGGTTTTAGACCCCTTTACTTGCACTGATTGGATTGATCCAGCACCTGCGACGTTACTGATCAGAACAAGCTCAAAGTAGTCTCTACCGTTGATTGTGAACCTGACTCCGCCATGTTTCTTACAAGGGACCCTAGAAAATACCAAAACTCTTAATATTTAGAAACCCTAATGGAAATTTTTGAGGGCTGAAAGTATTCAAAGTAGATTTTCTATCTTTTACGGCTTAAGTAAAAGTCATTTTATCTTTGAATTTTCTTTATCTTTAAAAAAATCTCGTAAATCTTATTTCTTATGATTATTTCTATTCAATTAAATAATTCTATTTAAATCAATTCTTATTAACTTTTCTTTTTCTTCAATAATAAAAAAAATTTAAAAGACGTTAGTTGTTAAATACAAGAACTTACTTTTCAACTCAACTCATATTATATAATTCTTATTACTTTTCAACTCAACTCATATATATAATTCTTATAATAGATAAAATAAGAGTGGAAAGACTAAGATGGTTCGGGCACGTGAAGAGGAGACCGATGACAGCACCTGTTAGAGTAATAGAGAATATCAACGTAGAGGGTAGGAGGTGTAGAGGAAGAACTAGGTTGACTTGGGACGAGATAATTAGGCGAGATATGGTAGACTTGCACCTCTCTGAGCACATGATCGAGGATAAAAATGCGAGGAGGCGCAAATTAAAAAATTAAGGAGTTTTAGCGGGTTTTGTGGTAGGAAGGGTAAATTAAGTCGTGATGCGGGACCCATAGCGCGTTGTGTAGGTTTCCCACATCTGCCTTTTATAGGTGAATCATGCCGCCTTTTTGATGTATGTTTTTTATACCTATGTGTTGTTTGCTATATAATATGCATGTTTTTGTTTGTTGTTGCTATTGCTTTTGTTTTTCGAGTCGGGTGTCTCTTTGGAAACAGTCTCTCTACCTCTTAAGGTAAAGGAAAGGCTCGCCACCACATACCTCTCCCAGACCCTACTTCAAAGTGGGATATACTGAGTATGTTTGTTTGTTGTTTATATGTAATTCTTATAATATGAGAATAAAGAAAACTATTAAGAATGAGATGATGTTTGTTTAATTTAAGTATTATCTATATTTTAGAAATAAGGATGATTATTAGAGACTCTAACATGAGTACTCTTAAAGTTTGTGTTGAGGTTTTAGTTTGAAAATAGTTTTGTGGTTTATGAATAGTGTATTTTCTCAATGAGTTCACTCTGACTTTTTATGACAGTGACGCCACTATTTGTAATGGACTATTGACTCTGCAACTACCACAATTAACAAAGTAAGAGTTTGCTGGTTAAGATAAGAGACTCTTCATACACCATTATAAAATCATTTTCAAACTAAAAAAAAACTACAAAAACTGTCGATTTGAATTGATACCTTTGATAAATGATGGGGACGATTCCACCTCTATAGATTCCAATCTTCTCCCAAGCCGGTTGCGCCATGTCAAAATGCTGACGTGGCGGATTGCACCACCCGCCGTCATCGCTCTGAGCGAAGTTCGGCGGGCAGAAGTTGGTGGCGGTGATCGTCACCGACGTTCCTTTTTTGCACCACCGTGGGTCAGCCTTGTAGTCGCAGATGAGTTTGTAGCATTGGCCACAAGCAGCACCATCGTTGAAGAGAGCAGTACTCAGTGCAGCAGTTCTTGTACCGTAGCCTGTTGAGTATAGGTTACCGTACCCACAGGCACCCCTGAAAACCAAACATGTGTCATTATAATCCCAATAAATTATAAACTATAAATAAATTCTGTAATAGTAAAATCTTAAAATATGTAAACTAATATTTATTTTTTAAAACGAATGTTGAAGTTAAATGAAAACATATCTCTAAACCACACGTTGAAGTTAACTAGGTTTGGAATATTCTTAAACTGATATACTATTTTTGTTAACATCACAAAATGTAGTAATATAACTATAATTAAAGATAAATTATAATAATGTTGTATACACAATTATAGTTATAAATGTTTTAATTATATATATCTAGTATGTAAATTATATACCAATTGAAAATAAAATCGAGTTCAAATATCAGCTCATCTCATTTACTCATTACACACCAATCATACGTTACTCATTATACCCCAATTATACGAGAAGTATGATAAACAACACTTGTGCATTAATGACTTTCTCACCCTTATCATAATGTTTAACTTTACTATTTAATCGTCATCTTACGCCTACGTATATCTATACATGTACATGTATAGACACCCATACAATTATTTATACATACACACACATATATAAGCGAAATTGCATGCAATTAGTTATACCAAAGTAGTAATGTCGATCATATCTGACCCAAAATACATACCCATTGTTCCAGAAGCGTCGCTACCGCCATAGAAGGTGGCATGGGCACGGGTCCATCCTGAAGCTGCAAAAGCATGAACAGTAGGAGAGAAAAGCAGAAAAATCGAGCAAATTAGGGTTAGCAAAAGAAAGCGAATTTCCGCCATTTTTGCCAACACCAGAAGAATTGAAGAATTAAGATGATACGAAAGGGGGGAAGAAGATGATGTGATTAAATAGTAACCAATCCAACAATATCACATGTGAGTCTGCAAGTAGGGAATAGAATAAATACTTATTGAATTATATAATATTATATATACGTATGTATGCATGTATATGTATTTGATCATGTAATAAAATAGAATTATCTATGCACAGGAGCCAAGAAATTGTTGAATTCTGATGCAATCATTCGCACGTTCTATCTGTACATGAAACGTACCCACATGGCTTCACCCCGCAGAAGATCCTTCAATCTCAATGGACCAAACCTTTATCAAATTGGGCAATTAGCTCACTCCAATTTTTACTATTTTTATCTTGAGTGAATCTACTTAGTATTTACTACATAAAAGTTACTAAATCCGTTAGAAAATATTGGAAAAGGGCCTACTACAGATACGCCATCTTAGACATCTGGACATCCTTCATGGGCCGTATAGGTATGCACCCAATCGAAGCAGTTATTTAAACATTTAATGGGCCGTGAAACCTTTCACTGGGCGGTTTTGGCTTGTAAACAAACTTACAACCCGTTACCATTTGTATATGTGGCCCGTTACGTATCTCACGGGCCATTAGCTTAGTCGAATACTTTTTTTGACACGATGTAATATTCATCGATTATAGTGTAATTCTGTATTTATTACATTATTTCATACGATGTAATATTCCTCGAAATTCGTGATAATTATTTGACTCGACGTAATATTTTTTATAAAATACTATATAAATCATTACTTATTAAAACATTTCATATCGATAAATTTAATATTTGTATCATTTTTAAGAGATATAGTTTATTAACGATGTCATCTGGGATAGCAATAATTTATTCGGTTTCGATTCTAACTATTACCCCGCCGAGGGTTATAGTTATTACAGTGACGCGGGTGGTAACTACGTTGAACAGTACACATCTAACTACGGCGATAATGTTGGAAATTTCGACGGTGATTACGGCGGTAATGACGGCAGGGACGGCGGCATCGATGACTGAGGTGATAGTAGCGAAGATAACAATGGTGGTGTTATGAAAGATGATGGTTATACGACACGATTTAGATTATTACTTAAGTGTTACAAACTTTTATCATTTGATAATAACTAATTTTATTATTTAAAATTATTAGGTTTTTTCATCTCGTGAAAAATTGGTTGATTGGCCAAGTAGTATAGGTCGTGAAAATGGATATGTTTTTGTCACGAAACGATCGAAGAAAAACATAAGTGGGTTAATAGTTAAATTATGGTAAAAATGTATAGCAATGGAGTATATAAAGTAGCACCCACTCTTAGAAAAACCGGCATAAAAAATTTGACAGTTCGAAATACAGGAAAAGTACCAAATGAAAAAGGTAGGTGGATAATATTTGTTGTAGATGATACTCATAATCATGTAAGGCTCGATCCCGGGCACCTCACAGTTGGTCATTCATTGCACATAAAACATGCTAATATACATTTCTTGAAATAAACAGCGGAATCACGTTAGCAAAAGTCATTCATATTATTAAAAGATACTATTGTTAAGTAATACAATAATGTTCAAGTTACCAAAATATTATTTATTTGCATTACAAAACAACAATATCATATCATAGGAATGGATATCAGTCTTTTCCTACCGAGTAGCTTCACCCTCGTGCCATCCTCAGCATCAATTACCTGCCAATTTAAAATGTACAAAAGTCGACGTTGTTGAGTGATTTCTAGTTTTAAAAGTATTAAAATACCTTGTGTAATGTATATATATGAAAATACTCTTTTTGTAAAAATAGATCTCTTAATCTTGTACGTGAGCACGCATTAACTATATAACAAGGTAATGCTTTCTTTATTTACTATATGCCTTGTTCATTTCATACTCTTTTAATTTTATCTTTCACAGTTTATGTGGACCAATGAGCAATACCCTAAACTATATGCGCGGGGAAACTGGTGCTGGGTCTCTGGTCTCTCAATGGGCTCTGATTACTATACACAAGGCTGGCCCAGTCCCCTAGGGTATGCTGCAAAGGTCCACCAATCTCAATTGACTGGCCTAGTGTACATCCTTTGGGGTAGCTAACCCGCATCACAATTGAGCTAACGACAACATGGTCGTGCACCTCCTATATGCTTGCAAGACTTGTTAAAATTTTAATTAAGTTTCACTTCTCTTTATCATTACTCTTTCACTTTGTTAAAGATAATACTTGCATTTATGATCATAGGCACACCACGTAAGTCACACAATAATAATCACTATGACCATAGGAACAACTTATAATAATGCAAATATAATAGCAATTAAAAAACCCAAGTCAAACTTGGGTCAAACTCTAATGATTCTGTTTTACTCAAAATTTCAGAAAATATTCTAAGTGTCCTAGGCGCATGAGCACTATGCAGGCGCATGAGGCCTGTTTAGGCGCATGAGCACTATTTGGGTGGTTTAACACTTAGGCGTTTGGACCATCTCAGACGCATGGACACTATTTGGAAGTTTGGTCCACACTTAGGCGTCTGAGTCAAAAATCTTAGACGCATGGGCTACTGTTCAGACGCATGGGCTTACACTTTTCTAAGGCATATTCTAGACGGTTGGGGCACTGTTCGGGCGGTTGGGCCCTGTTTAGACGTATGGGCTTACTTAGAACTTTTCTAAGGCAAATTTTAGACGGTTAGGGGTCCTGATTAGGCGGTTGGGTAACCTGTTGAGTGTTTTTATATTATTTCCAATCCCAAACATCATATTAGCCTAGTCTAAGTTAAATCCTACTGTTCTAAGCATACACTAACACATAAAAATCATAAAATCTCAAATACATGCATGGTCACATACGGGTGTTCATATAACTTTTATAAAAATGATTTTACATATATTTCTAGCCCCAAAGAATGTTTAAACATGTAAAATTACAGGGTTTAGAACTCACCTTTGTTGTTCTTCAAGTTTAAACTCTTCACTTGAGCTTCTCAGATGATTCTAACACCTAGAAACCCACCAAACACACATTCAAACACACATAGACACACATAAACACACATAAGCATATAACCGACGCTAAGTCTAGCCAAGAACAACTTAATTACATGAATTCTTACCTTAACTTCGACTTCTTCTTCTTGTTCTTCAAAAATACGAGAGATTCTGCTTTTTCTCTCTCTAAAACCCGATTGCAAAAAGGTGATGTGAAGTTGTGTATGGGCGGCCATGCTCTTTTATACAAAATATAATATATTACTTTGTACTTTGACACATTTAACCCCTCAACTTGGGTTAATTTGCATTTCCTTCTTTTTATTCTTCTTTTACATCTTTTAAAATATCAGGGTGTTACAAGTCCACCCCCCTTATATAGGTTTCATCACCGAAACCTGTTATCTTCGAATAGTTGTGGGTAATGGTGCCTCATTTCCTCTTCAGTCTCCCACGTAGACTCGGATCCCTTCCTGTGCCTCCACTGTACACGCACCAGGGGAACCACTTTATTCCTCAACCTCTTCTCCTTACGATCAATGATCGCCACTGGTTGCTCTACACAGTTGAGCCGTTCATCTACCTCGATATCCTCCAGTGGTACAACCATGTCTTCATCAGCTAAGCAATTTCTTAGATGGGATACGTGGAATATGGGATGAATTTCACTTACCTCATCTGACAATTCAAGTCGATATGACACATCTTCTACTCGTGCGACGATTCGTAAAGGTCCTATATATCTCGGGCTTAGCTTACCTCGCTTCCTGAATCGGATGATCCCCTTCCAAGGTTAGACCTTCAATATAACTCAGTCGGCAACCTTGAATTCTATCGGTCTACGTCTTTTGTCAGCATACGACTTTTGTCTATCTTTTGCCGCATTCATGAAGGCTTTGATCTTTTCTAACTTCTCAGTCGTAGCCTCGATCACCTCAACACCTCCCAGCTCTTTCTGCCCAATGTCTCCCCAACATACGGGCGTCCTACACCTTCTACCGTATAACATCTCATATGGTGGCATGCCAATACTAGCATGATAACTATTATTATACGAGAATTCTGCTAATGGTAAGTGATCATCCCAACTTCCTCCAAAGTCGATCACGCATGCTCGAAGCATGTCCTCGAGCGTCTGAATCGTCCTCTTAGACTAACCATCTGTCTGAGGATGATAAGCAGTACTAATGTGTAGCCTCGTCCCCATCGCGTCATGGAATCTCTTCCAGAACTTCGATATGAATAGAGTGTCACGATCCGATACGATGGACACTGACACACCATGACAAGCAACAATCTCTTTAATGAACAGATCTATCAGTCTCTCGGATGAATACATCTCGTGGATCGGCAAAAAGTGAGCACTCTTGGTTAGATGATCAACAATCATCCAGATGGCATCGTACCCCCTCGCCATGCGGGGTAACTTTGTAATGAAGTTGATGGTGATATGCTCCCACTTCTACTCGGGTATATCCAATGGTTAGATCTTCCTGTAGGGCATCTGATACTCTGTCTTCACTTGCAAGCAAGTAAGGCACTTACTCACATACTCCACCACGTCACGTTTCATACCCGACCACCAGTAGTCCTTCTTCATGTCCTGATACATCTTGGTGGCACCAGGATGAATGGAGTATCGAGTCTTATAAGCTTCATCCATGATTCGTCCTCGCAGATCTCCATAATGAGGGATCCACATTCGTCCAAAGCGGGTTCTAACGCCATGGCTGTTTTCTCCCAGTTCCACAATTAGACCTTTCTTTCGTTCAGAGTTGAGGCGATCTTCTTTCAACGCCTCATCTTGAAATTCTTTCACTTGAGTCATCACGTACGAGGTCATCACTAACTGATACACCTTCACCCAAATCGGCTCGAGTCTCTTTTTTCACTAACTGATACGCCTTCACCCAAATCTGCTAGAGTCTCTCTTTTCGGCTAAGGGCATCGGCCACCACATTGGCTTTGCCCGGATGGTAGTGGATCTCACAATCATAATCTTTGAGGAGCTTTAACCATCTCCTTTTCTCATGTTGAGATCCTTTTTCTCGAAAACGTAGTTCAAGCTCTTGTGGTCGGTGAAGATGGTGCACTTCGTCCCGTATAGGTAGTGCCTCCAAATCTTCAATGCAAAAACCACAACTGCTAACTCTAAATCATGTGTAAGGTCATTGACTTCGGGTCTTTAACAGCCAGGATGCGTAGGCTATCACCCTTCCACGTTGCATCAACACGCAACCTAACCCAGAATAAGATGCATCCGAATACACTAATAAGTCTTCACTTCCCTCGGGTAGTGTCAAGACAGGAGCTTGAGTTAATCCCGTCTTCAAGTCTTCAAAAGCATGCTCCTGCTCTTGACCCCACATAAACTTCACATCCTTACGAGTCAACCTAGTCAAAGGTGAGGCTATCTTGGAGAAGTCTTGAATGAACCTTCTATAATAGCCCACCAAGCCCAAGAAACTACGGATCTCGGATGGTGTCTTTGGGGTCTTCCATTGCATCACCGCCTCAACCTTTGCCGGGTCCACCATGATTCCTTCAGCGTTAACAACATGACCCAAAAATTGAATCTCGCGCAACCAAAAGGCACACTTGGAGAATTTAGCATACAACTTCTCTCTCCTAAGTGTCTCCAATACCTCGCGTATGTGGCCGGCATGTTCTTCCTCACTTTTAGAATAAATCAGGATATCATCAATAAACACAATCACGGATTTATCCAACATCGGTCCACACACTCGGTTTATCAAGTCCATAAAAGCAGCTAACGCGTTAGTTAATCCGAAAGACATAACGAGAAACTCGTAGTGTCCATAACGCGTGCGAAAAGCTGTTTTAGGAATGTCTTGCTCCCTCACCTTCAGTTGATGGTAGCCAGATCGAAGATCTATCCTCGAGAACCAACTGGCACCTTGGAGCTGATTGACCAAGTCATCAATCCTCGGTAACAGATATTGATTCTTCACCGTCAACTTGTTCAGCTCTCAGTAGTCGATACACATCCGCATGCTACCATCCTTTTTCTTCACAAACAATACCGGAGCACCCCATTGAGAGATACTCGGTCGAATGAATCCCTTATCCATTAACTCCTGCAATTGTTCCATGAGTTCCTTCCTCTCAGTTGGAGCTAATCGATACGGTGCTTTGGCAACGGGTTGAGCACCGGGTATCAAATCGATTTGAAACTCAATCTCTCGATCCGATGGCACGCCGGGTAAATCTTCCGGGAATACATCCGTAAAGTCACTCACCACTAGTACATCGGATAGTTGTGGTGTTGGCGTGTCCACATCCTTCACGTAGGCCAGATAGGCACTACATCCACGTCTCATGCATTTTCCTGCCACCGCCATTGAAATCAACTTCAGGATCGTAGTAATGCGGTTTCCATAAACCGTCACCAAACTTCCATCGGGCGCAACTAGTCGAATCATCTTTTTACGACAGACGATGTTTGCTTCATAGGTTGCTAACCAGTCCATTCCTAGTACTACATCAAATCCACCCAGGGGCAGCACATGTAGCTTAGCAGCAAACCTATGACCTTCTAGTTCTATGACACAGTCCTCTATCACGTCAGTAATTCTAGTGGACTTAGCAATAGCAGTTTCTACATCAAATGGCTCACTAATACTTCTACTACTAGCAGACAACTTAGCACGAAAAGTAGTAGAAATGAAACTCCTACTAGCACCAGAATCAAATAATACAGAGGCACAAGTTTGATTTACTAGAAACATACCTGACACGACATCAGGATCCATTCTGGCCTCCTCCCGGGTCATGGTGTAAGCTCTAGCACTCGCCCTCTGTCCTCCTTCCTCCGGCTTCTTCTTCTCCCCAGAGCTCTTCGCCCTCGGCTTCTTGCAGTCTTTGGTCGCATGGCCCTCCTCACCACAGTTATAGCACTTCAGCACCCTACAGTCTCTAGCGATGTGGCAAGGCTTGCCACACCTGAAGCATACGTTCATTCCTAACCTACACTCGCCAATATGCTCCCTTCCATATTTACCACACTTCTTCGGCCCTGAGCTTGACGACACCCTACGGTCTAACACCTTCATCCACTTATTGTTTGGAGTGAAACCACCACGTCCAAACCTCTTTCCATTCCAGCTTTTATCACCGCCACCCGTCATCTTCACCTCTACCACTGCCTAACTCCCGTTCATCATACAGTCTTCCCACCAAGTCCACCACCAATCGAAAGGTATCAGGATGAGCAGCGATCAAATGCCTGCGAATATCAGCCAGCAGTCCCTGGATGTACCTCTTGATCTTCCTTGACACTGGCGTTACCTGATCCTGTACCAGCCTCACATACTCCACCACGTCACGTTTCATACCCGACCACCAGTAGTCCTTCTTCATGTCCTGATACATCTTGGTGGCACCAGGATCCCGACCACCAGTAGTCCTTCTTCATGTCCTGATACATCTTGGTGGCACCAGGATGAATGGAGTATCGAGTCTTATAAGCTTCATCCATGATTCGTCCTCGCAGATCTCCATAATGAGGGATCCACATTCGTCCAAAGCGGGTTCTAACCCCGTGGGTGTTTTCTCACAGTTCCGCGATTAGACCTTTCTTTTGTTCAGAGTTGAGGCGATCTTCTTTCAACGCCTCATCTTGAAATTCTTTCACTTGAGTCATCACATCCGAGGTCATCACTAACTGATACGCCTTCACCCAAATCGGCTCGAGTCTCTCTTTTCGCTAACTGATACGCCTTCACCCAAATCTGCTCGAGTCTCTCTTTTCGGCTAAGGGCATCAGCCACCACGTTGGCTTTGCCCGGATGGTAGTGGATCTCACAATCATAATCTTTAAGGAGCTTTAACCATCTCCTTTTTCTCATGTTGAGATCCTTTTTCTCAAAAACGTAGTTCAAGCTCTTGTGGTCGGTGAAGATGGTGCACTTCGTCCCGTATAGGTAGTGCCTCCAAATCTTCAATGCAAAAACCACAACTGCTAACTCTAACTCATGTGTAAGGTCATTGACTTCGTGGGTCTTTAACTGCCGGGATGCGTAGGCTATCACCCTTCCACGTTGCATCAACACGCAACCTAACCCAGAATAAGATGCATCCGAATACACTACTAAGTCTTCACTTCCCTCGGGCAGTGTCAAGACAGGAGCTTGAGTTAATCCCGTCTTCAACTCTTCAAAAGCATGCTCCAGCTCTCGACCCCACACAAACTTCACATCCTTTAGAGTCAACCTAGTCAAAGGTGAGGCTATCTTGGAGAAGTCTTGAATGAACCTTCTATAGTAGCCCACCAAGCCCAAGAAACTACGGATCTCGGATGGTGTCTTTGGAGTCTTCCATTGCATCACCGCCTCAACCTTTGCTGGGTCCACCATGATTCCTTCAGCGTTAACAACATGACCCAAAAATTGAATCCCGCGCAACCAAAAGGCACACTTGGAGAATTTAGCATACAACTTATCTCTCCTAAGTGTCTCCAATACCTCGCGTATGTGGCCGGCATGTTCTTCCTCACTTTAGAATAAATCAGGATATCATCAATAAACACAATCACTGATTTATCTAACATCGGTCCACATACTCGATTTATCAAGTCCATAAAAGCAGCTAACGCGTTAGTTAATCCGAAAGACATAACAAGAAACTCTTAGTGTCCATAACGCGTGCGAAAAGCTGTTTTAGGAATGTCTTGCTCCCTCACCTTCAGTTGATGGTAGCCAGATCGAAGATCTATCCTCGAGAACCAACTGGCACCTTGGAGCTGATCGACCAAGCCATCAATCCTCGGTAACAGATACCGATTCTTCACTGTCAACTTGTTCAGCTCTTGGTAGTCGATGCACATCCGCATGCTACCATTCTTTTTCTTCACAAACATTACCGGAGCACCCCATTGAGAGATACTCGGTCGAATGAATCCCTTATCCATTAACTCCTGCAATTGTTCCATGAGTTCCTTCCTCTCAGTTGGAGCTAATCGATACGGTGCTTTGGCAACGGGTTGAGCACCGGGTATCAAATCGATTTGAAACTCAATCTCTCGATCCGATGTCACGCCGGGTAAATCTTAAGGGAATACATCCGTAAAGTCACTCACCACTAGTACATCGGATAGTTGTGGTGTTGGCGTGTCCACATCCTTCACGTAGGCCAGATAGGCACTACATCCACGTCTCATGCACTTTCCTGCCACCGCCATTGAAATCAACTTCAGGATCGTAGTAATGCGGTCTCCATAAACCGTCACCAAACTTCCATCAGGCGCAACTAGTCGAATCATCTTTTTGCGACAGTCGATGTTTGCTTCATAGGTTGCTAACCAATCCATTCCTAGTACTACATCAAATCCACCCATGGGCATCACATGTAGCTTAGCAGCAAACCTATGACCTTCTAGTTCTATGACACAGTCCTCTATCACGTCAGTAATTCTAGTGGACTTACCAATAGCAGTTTCTACATCGAATGGCTCACTAATACTTCTACTACTAGCAGACAACTTAGCACGAAAAGTAGTAGAAATGAAACTCCTACTAGCACCAGAATCAAATAATACAGAGGCACAAGTTTGATTTACTAGAAACATACCTGACACGACATCAGGATCCACTCTGGCCTCCTCCCGGGTCATGGTGTAAGCTCTAGCACTCGCCCTATGTCCTCCTTCCTCCGGCTTCTTCTTCTCCCTAGAGCTCTCCGCCCTCGGCTTCTTGCAGTCTTTGGTCGCGTGGCCCTCCTCACCATAGTTATAGCACTTCAGCACCCTACAGTCTCTAGCGATGTGGCAAGGCTTGCCACACCTGAAGCATACATTCATTCCTAACCTACACTCGCCAGTATGCTCCCTTCCACATTTACCACACTTCTTTGGCCCTGAGCTTGACGACACCTTACGGTCATCCACCTTCATCCACTTATTGTTTAGAGTGAAACCACCACGTTCAAACCTCTTTCCATTCCAGCTTTTATCACCGCCACCCGTCATCTTCACCTCTACCACTGCCTAACTCCCGTTCATCGTACAGTCTTCCCACCAAGTCCACCACCAATCGAAAGGTATCTGGCTGAGCAGCGATCAAATGCCTGCGAATATCAGCCGACAGTCCCTGGATGTACCTCTTGATCTTCCTTGACACTTGCGTTACCTGATCCGGTACCAGCCTTGCCATTTTGTTAAATTTAGTGGTGTACTGCTGGTGGGTCATGGTTCCCGCCTCAAGTTGCAGGAGCTCCCTCTCGATCCTGTCGAGTTCCCGGTGAGGACAGAATTCCTCAATCACTAGCTGAGTCATGGTTCCTGTCGAGTTCCCGATGGCTCTGGCACCCTTAGCTTGGACAATGTTGTCCCACCAACACAACGTTGAGTCAACAAAAGAGTGAGTCGCGAACTTCACCTTTTGGTCTTCGCGACACTCACTGGTTTCCAACACCGCCTCCATCTCCCTTACTCAGCGGTGAGCAGCAGCAGCATTGTCATTGCCATCAAAGGTCGGGGGCTTGCATCTTTGGAATGCCCTATAACTGCATCCCTTGGTCGTCACCCCCACTACATCATCCTCCTCTTCGTTAGACAATACAGTCTCAGGCTCCGGTCGTTCCTCCTCCCCTTTGCTTCCCTTGCCCGCTGATCCCTTCCTATTCTCCTTCTCCTTTTTCTCCTCGCTTCTCACAGCCCTGATGACTTTAGTCACCACAGACGGTAAGACTGTCCGCATGACCTGGTGCATTTCATCAGCCATCGTCTCCCTAGCTGAGACATTCAGACTAGCATTCTCATTCTCCTCACTTCGCCCATGAACTTCAGGGTTCTCGTGAGTCATCTCAGGAGCCTTAGCACTACTCCTAGTCACATGTGGCCGATCTCTGCCTCTAGAAGCCTTGAAAGATTTTGTCCAGCCATTTCCTAAACGCTATAAGATTCAAACACTAACACAATTATTCAAGGGAACAGCTCAGTTTATATCAAGTATAGTAAGTCCCTAATGACAGTGGCCAGTTGTGATTAGCCACTTACTTTACTCTTCACACCCCAAGCATTTCCTATCCTGACTACATCAGTATCTAAATCTACTAAGAACACATAAGTCAAATAGCACACGCATATAATATCGGTTAACATTTATAAAAGACATACCTGATGGCACGTAGCTACTCGGGCTAACATCCCTCTATTCGTCTCATTTTCAGTTTAAGTTTAGGTTTTGGAAAATATTTAACCTAATTCACTTAAACTATGGCTTTAATACCAACTTGTAAGGCCCCGATCCCGGACGCCTCACAGTTGGTCATTCATTGCACATAAAATATGCTAATATACATTTCTTAAATAAACAACGTAATCACGTTAGCAAAAGCCATGCTCTATTATTATAAGATATTGTTGTTAAGCAATACAATAATGTTCAAGTTATAAAAGATTGTTTAATTGCATTACAAAACAACAATATCATATTATAGGAATGGATGTCAGTCTTTCCCTGCCGAGTAGCTTCTCCCTCGTGCCATCCTCAGCATCAATTACCTGCCAACTGAAAATGTATAAAAGTCAGCATTGCCGAGTGAGTTTTAGTTTTAAAATTATTAAAATACCTTAAGTAATGTATATATATGAAAATACACTTTTTGTAAAAATATATCTCTTACTCTTATACGTGAGCGTGCATTAACTATACAACAAGGTAATGCTATCTTTATTTACTGTATGCCTTGTTCATCTCGTACTCTTTTAATTTTATCTTTCACTGTCTACGTGGATAAATGAGCAATACCCTAAACTATATGCGCGGGGAAACTGGTGCTGGGCCTCTGGTCTCTCAATGGGCTCTGATTACTGTACACAAGGCTAGCCCAGTCACCTAGGGTATGCTGCAAAGGTCAGCCAATCTCAATTGACTGGCCCTGTGTGCATCCTTTGGGGTAGCTAACCCGCATCACAATTGAGCTAATGACAACATGGTCGTGCACCTCCTATATGCTTGCAAGACTTGTTAACATTTTAATTAAATTCCACTTCTCTTTATCATTACTCTTTCACTTTGTTAAAGATAATACTTGTATTTATGATCATAGGCACACCACGTAAGTCACACAATAATAATCATTATGACCATAGAACAACTTATAATAATGCAAATATAATAGCAATTAAAAACCCTAAGACAAACTTAGGTCAAACTCTAATGATTCTGTTTTACTTAAAATTTTCAGAAAATATTCTAAGTGTCCAAGGCGCATGAGCACTATGCAGACGCATGAGCACTATGCAGGCGCATGAGGCCTGTTTAGATGCATGAGCACTATTTGGGCGGTTTAACACTTAGGCGTTTGGACCATCTCAGACGCATGGGCACTATTTGGACGTTTGGTCCACACTTAGGTGTCTGAGTCAAAAATCTTAGACGCATGGGCTACTGTTTAGATGTATGGGCTTACATTTGGATTTTTTAAGGCATATTCTAGACGGTTGGGGCACCTTTCGGGGTGTTGGGCCCTGTTTAGACGTATAGGCTTACTTAGAACTTTTCTAAGGCAAATTTTAGACGGTTAGGGGTACTGTTTAGTCGGTTGGGCAACCTGTTGAGTGTTTCTATATTATTTCTAATCCCAAACATCATATTAGCCTAGTTTAAGTTAAATACTACTGTTCTATGCATACACTAACACATAAAAATCATAAAATCTCAACATACATGCATGGTCACATACGAGTGTTCGTATAACTTTTATAAAAATGATTTTACAAACATTTCCAGCCCCAAAGAATGTTAAACCATGTAAAACTACGGGGTCTAGAACTCATCTTTGTTGTTCTTTAAGTTTAAACTCTTCACTTGAGCATCTCAAATGATTCTAACACCTAGAAACTGACCAAACACGCATTCGAACACACATAAACACACATAAACACACATAAGCCTATAACCACACATAAACATATACCGAGGCTAAGTCTAGCCAAGAAGAACTTACTTACACGAATTCTTACCTTAAGTTCGACTTCTTCTTCTTGTTCTTCAAAAATCCGAGAGCTTCTGCTCTTTCTCTCTCTAAAACTCGATTGCAAAAAGGTGATGTGAAGTTGTGTATGGGCGACCATGCTCTTTTGTATAAAATATAATATATTACTTTGTAGTTTGACACATTTAACCCCTCAATTTGGGTTAATTTGTATTTTTTTCTTTTTATTCTTCTTTTACATCTTTTAAAATATCAGGGTGTTACAAATCATGAAGTCGAAGAAGACCTCGAGGGGCATACATACGCAATGAGACTCATCGAAAAAGATATGTGTACGATAAAGCAACTGGAAGAGCAAAATATTGAGATTCAAAATATTTTAGGCACGCTAAGGGAGCAGAATCCTAAAAACATGTCAATGTTAAGAACTGTATACAATGTCCGCATGAAAATAAAAAGTTCAAGCAGAATCTGCAAAAATCCAATGCAGGTATATTTAACTATACTAGAACAATATAAATAATTTACACCCCTCAAATAGATGATCCCATAAATACCATAGATAAAAATTTTTTATACATCCCACATCTCACTCTTTATGGTGCGCCTACTCTCTTATAACCAAGGTTTAACATCTGCACGTTCCAAATCACCCACATAGTCTATCACATACTAGTCGATCGAACGGGTCCTCTTTAGGGCCCGTCCTAACAACCTCCAAAGCCGTCTACGCGGAATAGTCTCTCGTGAAAACTAAAGGTGCGAGTGAGGATCTAAAAAATCAACCTGGCCCTTGGGCTCGGTCTAAAGACGCGTTCGCTTACACGACGACATCATCTGTAAAAATAAAATTAGTTTAAAAAATTAAACTAAGATCCTGATAAAAAAAAGGTTACGGGCCATGAAGAACGCACACAACCCGTAAGCCTATTAAACCATTCAAGGGTTTCGAGCTATGAGGCATCTTTGTGACTCGTTACCCTTTACCTATTCAAAGGCCCACGACCCGTGAGAAGCATTCACGGTCCACGAGCCGTGAGAAGCTTTCACAGCCCATAACCATTGAAAATTTAATCAAATTTTTAATTTGAAATTTAAATTTACACATTATTAAAGCGTAATTAGATAAATTTTAGTACCAAATTAGGTAGGTACCAGTAATAGAAGTCGAAGAATAAAAAACGAGATAAAATGACAAGTGTTGTTTCAGAGAATTGTAACAGTGAAAATGAGCGTCAATAAATTTACTTACGTGAAGCATATAAATAAGAGCTTCACGGTCCGTGAAGAAACTCACTGTCCGTTATTTCCATCACTAACGGCACGTGAAGCCTCTTACGGTGCGTTAGCTTTTTTTAATTATTATTATAACCATTAAATATTCACGACTCGTAAAGCATCTCACGTTCGTTATGTAACGCCCGGGAAAAAGTCGGAACGAGCCAATTAATAATAATGGGTTTAATTAGGGGTTATTTAATATAAATAAGAGGAAAATGGATTATGGACCAAATTAACTGTACGGGTTACGCGTTAGACGAGTTTAAGGTCCCGTGAACACCCGGTGTACACCAATCAGCCATTTATCCTCATTTGCAACCAAATCCCCAACTTTCTAGAGAGAGAGTAGAGAGAGAAAGTAGAGAGAGAAAGTAGAGAAAGGTGAATATTTGAGGCTTTATAAATCAAATGATTGAAGATCTGCGTTTTTAGACATCAAACAACAATAAAAGAGCAAGAATCCAGGTAAGAATCATCATCCAAACACCTCCTCATACTAGATTTGGATTCTAGGGTTTTGGGGTTTTGAAAAATGGCAAAGAATCCTACAAAGTCATGTTTTTATGCATAAAATCATATAAAAAGCTTAGATATAGTTTTTTGGATGAAAAATGAAGGATTTGAATGTAAAAAGTTGAATTTTTTGGTTAAAAATGGGCTGGAACGTGATTTTTATGTGTCGTGTGAAACTGTGAGTTCGTCATGCAAAACTAACAGTTCTTTGCAGCCATGGAATTCCAACAAAAGTTGGGTGAAACTGCCATGCGAAACTATCAGCGAAACTGCATGCAAAACTACATGCAAAACTGTGTAGAAAATTACTTATTTATGTGTTAACTTATACTCAGACTATGTACCGTGATCATAGCTTAGATAACCTAAGCGTGAAGTTACTTGTTGAGACTATGTGATTTCTAGATTCCCTTATTTACAAGTTTTTATGTGTTTTAGGTTGTTATGCATACTAAATATACGTTTTTTAGGCAAAGATCTCAAGAGCTTTTAACAGTAAGATAAATTTTTTATAACAAATTGTGCTATATAAATGCTTCAAAATAACTACACCCCAAATATAGAGTTTAGTGAAAGCTAATGTGATGTGCTAATTTGACAATATGAAGTGTGAAACCTCGCTTTATAGTTTAAGACCATTTACATTAGGATGTTTATTTTTATATTTTATCTTTAAATTTTAAGATATATGTATGATATGTTCTTATTTCGTTTTTGCATTAGTTTTTTATCCTTAAATTAAAAAAAAGTGATCCACTAATTATAAGGATTCACTATTCACTCATTATTTATTTTTCTTATGTCATTTGTTTGGTGTGTGTGAAAAATGAGAAGAAATTAATTTAATAATAAAAAATATTTTTAATTGAATTAGAGATAGATATGGGGAATTTAATATGGTTTATAATTAAGTTATAAGAATAAGGATGAGGAAGCAATTATAAATGCTCTTACATATAATATATTATCGTTCTTCACAATAAAATGTATGATTTATCAAATATTCAGTACAAACGTAAATTCTATATATAACTCTTCGTTGTTGGTCTGAACAGTAGTTCACACCTTGGAACCCATCACCAGACAAGTAGTTCACACCATCACCAACAGTCAGCTGCGCCACCACCTACCGCAGCCACCGTCACCATCACCAACGACTTCCGTCTCCGTCCACCGCAGTCACCATCACCATCACCAAAGCCAACGACTTCAGTCTCCGTCCACCGCAGTCACCGTCACCATCACCAAAGCTGGCTGAGATATCAAATTCTGTGTGGATCTGCCCATGCAAAAAGATCGACGACCAACAACCATAGCGGTGGTTACGGTTTTCTGGCGGTGCGTAGTGTGGTGGCCGTGGCGGTACGGCAGTGGCAACCGTAGGGTGGTAGCCGCTGGTTGTGAGGGTTTGAGATTTGGGGTTTTTACGGTTAGTCTCGGCGGCGGTGTAGATGTAGAGAGAGAAGAGAGAGAGAGAGAGAGAGAGAGAGAGGAAGACGGTGGCGGTTTACCATCATCGCGTCAGAAGTGTTGACCGGCGGATGTTTGTTAAACGCCGTCGATGGTGGTGAGCTACGGCTGTTATGGTGAGCTCCAGAGTTTCAGCCTCTTTACAGTGGCGGTGGCGGTGGCGGTGAGGCTGGCGGTGGCTGTACCGGTGGCATGGAGTGTGTTTTAGTATGTGTTTTGTTGGTTGTTGTGGCGGTGACGCTGACGCTGGCAGTGGTGCCGGCGGTGGCATAGAGAAAGAAAGAGAGGAAGATAGACATTAAGAGATTGTTGGTGGTGGTTGTGTTTGTTATTATTTTATTGACCGGATTTCAAAACATTTATTAAATTTGATTAATTACAAAATTCAATTCCACCATCTGTTTAGATTTTTATGTATTAGAAAAGAAGAAAAAAAAAGTGGTATTAAAATGTATCTTCATGTGTCAATTATCTGCTTTTTGTAGAAAATTAAAAGCAAGACTTATAAAGATTATTAAATTTAATATATATACATGAAACAATTAACTTATTAACTTTTTTGTGCTTTATGGTTTTTAATCATAATACTTTTACATATTTTCAACATATTTATTTCGTTTAACTGTCGTGTTACAACTCATTTGTTTGGTGTGTGTGAAAAAAGGGAAGTTATTAATTTAATAATAAAAAATATTTTTAATTGATCAATTAGAGATAGATATAGGGAATTTAATATGGTAGTTTTCCAGTTAAAAAATTATAGAGACGAATGTAATATTTATAACTAAGTTATAAGAATCTGGATGAGGAAGCAATTATAAATGCTCTTACATATAATATATTATTGTTCTTCACAATAAAATGTATGATTTATCAAATATTTCAGTACAAACGTACACTTCATTAAATCAACTACTTACATGATTTAAATATGTATATCTTATTCATAGATCTCCTTTGCGTGTGTATATATATTCTCATATATGTTTTGGAGTTGATATGGTTGTAAGTGACTCATATGCGGCTTAGTTTGACATATTGTGGATGCAATCCTCCCAATTATGTAAATACACTTGCATGTGCATGTTGACATTGTATGTCAGGTGCTATCATTTCTCAAGCCAACTTGTTTATTGCTTTTAAAATAAAAAATCACACACACACAATATTAATTGCTTCCTTTTAATACGATACACGTTAAATGTAAAAAAAACCATAAAAAATCACACACACACAATATTGCTTTTGAATTGTTTACAAAATATATAGTGTTTAATTTGCTCGCTCATTATGCCTCATTATGCCGGCATAGATAGAATCTATATCAAAACATAAATGGAATAATAATATTGTACCGGTATATTCAAAATATAAAAAACAATTGCAAAGTTTTGAAAATAAATAAAAAGAATTTACTTGTACGCAGGTATTGGCCCCATGTTGCGGGTCTTGGCTTTAAATAATTTTTATATCGAAGTGTACGTAGATATGAGCACGTCGTAACAGTATATATCAGAAATTTTGAAATATTATGTTGCGAAAAATAAATAATAGAGTAAATTACACTTTTTGTTCTTTAAGTTTGTTGTAAATTTCAGGTTTCATCCTTAAATTAAGGAAATTACAGTAAAAGTCCTTTATGTTTAAAAACACTTGCATATTTCGTCATTTCCTCTAACGAACGTTAAATTTGTCTGTTAAGTCAAATCATATGACTTGCACACGAGGATAATATTGTAATTTACCTATTTTGATTAAAAAAATTAGAAAAAAAAACATAAATTCATTTCCTCTTTCTCTTCTCCAACCTAAACCCACCATTTCTTCCTTCACAATCCACCACCAAGCACCAGATCGGTGCCGCCACCGTCGACCGCCGCCACCTCCGGCCACAACCGCACCTTATCAACGCCAGATTCGCCACTACTACACCCTATGCCAATCAGCCACAATCTAAGGTCGTCTAGGGTTCCGACATTCTCCACCGAGAGGGTCGTGGTGTAGGTATGTTTTTCATCCGGAAGAGTATTTAAAAAATTAAAAATTATATGCCTTTAACCATGATTTCTTTTGATAGGGCCCATGAAGAACCACATTTACCTTCACTTGAATCGTACCTTGACTCATGGCTGCTGGAGAGGCAGCGTGTGCCTTTGTTCAAGGTGCTAAGCCTTTTGATTGTGGATGATGGTTATGAGAGAGATGTGGAGACCACTGGAGCAGGGGAAGGGAAAGAAGAAGCCGACAAGGTGAGGTGGATGCCGGAGGTGGGTGGCGGTGGTGGTGGAGGAGATGATTTTTTTTAACGACTGGTTAGTTGTTAGTTGTTAGTATCACCAAGTTAGTAATATTCATCCCATGCCAAGGTTTGAACCTTGGACCTCCAAGAGAGGCATGGATAAGCAGGTGGTTGGTTGGGTTGACTTTATATTTTATCATTAATTATTAGTTCAACATTTTATTTAAAAATGAAACAATAGTTAACCTAAATTACATAAATAAACCTTTATGTAAAAAAAGACCATTATACCCTCATATGAGGGGCACTTGTGTACATTTAACGTTGAAAATAGACGGCCATTAGTGGAAATGATGAAAACTGTAACAAGATACGAACATAAATGATGTTTACTGTATTTTCCTTAATTTAAGGACGAAACCTGAAATTTGCAACAAAGCTAAATGACGAAAAGTGTAATTTACTCTAAATAATATATTATATTTGGCCCTAGATAAATTCAGCACTTCATGTGTATTCGTAATTTAAAAAAACAATATATTTTTAAAATTACAAAAGAAAACAAAATAACATAATAATTAATCTTAATAATTATGTAATAACTAGAATTAAGCCCATGCGTTATGTCGGGGTGTAAGACCGTGCCAAATAGTAGCAATGTCACATTACCGCCAGCGACAACCAACGTTGAACTTGCGGTGTGTTACTGAAACTTAAAACATAAAAAAGTTTAACTAAGTCGATCCAGGACCCATGTGTTGCGATGAATCTGTCAAACGGGTAAAAATCAACATAAAAACGTTAAACCACATATGCACGTTGCGTCATGTTAGGTCACAAATTTAGAGCGCAACGTAAAAATGTTGAACAACATATGTATGTTGCGTCATGTTAACTTGTAAAACTTAGAACGAAACGTAAAACAAAAATTTACAAAAGATAAAAGTTTTGGGTTAAAGTTATAAAGTAAAAAATTATAAGGTCAAATAGAAAAGATAAAAAATTTAGGTTAAAAGTAAAAACTCATTTCTTATAAGGTCACATTGCAAAGATGAAAGTTTAAGGTTAAAAGTAAAAAATCATTTTCTTATGAAACACTCTCTAAACATAAGATACAACACCTTATGCATATAAAAGTTAAAAGTTAGTATATTATAAATTTTAAAACTTTGAAATTGAAAGCAAAGCAGACTCATGGAAGCCGGCAATGTGATGTTGCACTCTACGTCTCTACGCGCGCACTAAAGGTGTTTTATTTGGCTTTTAAGATGTGGTTATCGAATTTTAATTTCTATATATCTTTTAATATATTAGAAAACGTAATCACCAATATTTAGGGTTGTCCAGTCGCGCTTTGCGCGGCCTTAGTTATCGTATTTTAGAAACATCAATACAACACAATCAATGTAATTTTTTGAAAAGTTTAACAATTTATTTGTAATTATGGCATTAAGCAACCACCACGGATCGTCTCCATTGGAAAACATCGGATACACATACATGGTAACAAAGACAAAAACAGTGGTCGTAGCAACATGGGCAGACAAAAGTCCAGTGGGATAACACAACTCATCGCCTTCTCACTTCGTATCTTCTCTCTCTCTCTCTCTTTCTTTCTCTCTCTCTCTCTCTCTCTCCCGCTCCCCCAAATGACATATATACACACATAAGAGGAACCAAGAAAGTGTGTACATAATCAACTATACTCGAAACATGTCAATGTTAAGAACGGTATACAATGTCTACACGAAAATAAAAAATTCAAGCAGCTGCAAAACTCCAATGCAGGTATATTTTACTATACTACAACAAAATAAATATATTTACACCCCTTAAATAGATGAACACATAAATATCATAGACATATTTTTTTATACATCTCACATCTCACCCTTTATGGTGCGCCTACCCTCGTATAACCAAGGTTTAACATCTGCACGCTCCAAATTACCCACAGACTCTATCACATACTAGTCGATCGAACGGGTCCCCTTTAGGGCCCGTCCTAACAACCTTCAAAGCCGTCTACGCGGAATAGTCTCTCGTGAAAACTAAAGGTGCGAGTGAGGGTCTAAAAAAACAACCTGACCCTCGAGCTCGGTCTCAAGATGCGTACGCATACGCGACGACATCATCTGTAAGAATAAAATTAATTTAAAAAATTAAACTAAGATCGTAATAAAAAAAAGGTTACGGGCCATGAAGAACACACACAATCAGTATGCCTATTAAACCCTTCAAGGGTTACGAGCTGTGAGGCATCTTCATGACTCGTTAGCCTTTACCTATTCAAAGGCCCACGACCCGTGAGAAGCATTAACGGTCCACGAGCTGTGAGAAGCTTTCACAGCCAATAACCATTGAAAAATTAATCAAATTTTTGAATTTCATAATTAAATTATACAATATTAAAGTGTAATTAGATAAATTTAATGCCAGATTAGGTACGTACCAGTAATAGAAGTCGAAGAATGAAAAACGAGATAAAATGACAAGTGTTGTATCAGAGAATTGTAAGACTGAAAATGAGCGTGAATGAATTTAATGACGTGAAGCATATACAATAAGAGCTTCATGGCCCGTGAAGACACTCACTGTCCATTATTTCCTTCACTAACGGCACGTGAAGCCTCTCTATGGTGCATTAGCTTTTTTATAATTATTATTATAACCATTAAACATTCACGACCCGTAAAACATCTCAAGTTCGTTATGTAACGCCTGGAAAAAAGTCGAAACAAGCCAATTAATAATAATGGGTTTAGTTAGGGGTTAGTTAATATAAATAAGAGGAAAATGGATTATGGACCAAATTAACCGTATGGGTTACGTGTTAGAAGAGTTTAAGGTCCCGTGAACACCCGGTGTACACCAACTTTCTAGAGAGAGAGTAGAGAGAGAAAGTAGAGAAAAGTGAATATTTGATGCTTTATACATCAAAGGACTGAAGATCTGCATTTTTAGGCATCAAACAACAATAAAAGAGCAAGAATCCAGGTAAGAATAATCTTTCAAACACCCCCTCATAGCATATTTGGATTCTAGGATTTTGGGGTTTTGAAAAGTGGCAAAGAATCCCACAAAAGTTATGTTTTTATGCATAAAATCATGTAAAAAAGCTTAGATATAGTTTTCTGGATGAAAAATGAAGGATTTGGATGTAAAATGTTGAATTTTTAGGTTAAAAATGGGTTGGAACGTCATTTTTATGTGTCGTGTGAAACTGTGAGTTAGTCATACAAAACTAACAGTTCTTCGCAACCATGAATTTTCAACGAAAGTTGGGTGAAACTGCCATGCGAAACTGACAGCGAAACCGTCAACGAAACTGCATGCGAAACTTCGTGCGAAACTATGTAGAAAATGACATATTTGTGTGTTAACTTATATTCAGACTGTGTACCGTGATCATAGCTTAGATAACCTAAGCATGAAGTTACTTGTTGAGACTAGGTGAGTTCTAGATCCCCTTATTTACAAGTTTTTATGTGTTTGGGGCTGTTATGCATACTAAATATACGTTTTTTATGACAAATATCTCACGAGGCTTTAAAAGTAAAGATAAATTTTTTATAACAAATTATGCTATATAAATGCTTCAAAATAACTACATCCCCAATTATAGAGTTTAGTGAAAGCTAATGTGACGTGCTAATATGACAATATAAAGTGTGAAACCTCGCTTTATAGTTTGAGATCATTTACATTAGGATGTTTATCTTTATATTTTATCTTTAAATTTTAAGATATATGTATGATATGTTCTTATTTCTTTTTTACATTTGTTTTTTTATCCTCAAATTTTATCCTTAAATCTTTAAAAAAAAGTGATCCATTAATTATAAGGATTCACTATTCATTCACTATTTATTTTTCTTATGTCATTTGTTTGGTGTGTGTGAAAAAAGGGAAGTTATTAATTTAATAATAAAAAATATTTTTAATTGATCAATTAGAGATAGATATAGGGAATTTAATATGCTAGTTTTCCAGTTAAAAAATTATAGAGACGAATGTAATATTTATAACTAAGTTATAAGAATCTGGATGAGAAGCAATTATAAATGCTCTTACATATAATATATTATTATTCTTCACAATAAAATGTATGATTTATCAAATATTTCAATACAAACGTACACTTCATTAAATCAACTACTTACATGATTTAAATATGTATATCTTATTCATAGATCTCCTTTGCGTGTGTATATATATTCTCATATATGTTTTGGAGTTGATATGGTTGTAAGTGACTCATATGCGGCTTAGTTTGACATATTGTGGATGCAATCCTCCCAATTATGTAAATACACTTGCATGTGCATGTTGACATTGTATGTCAGGTGCTATCATTTCTCAAGCCAACTTGTTTATTGCTTTTAAAATTAAATAATCACACACACACAATATTAATTGCTTCCTTATAACAATACATTTGAATTGTTTACAAGATATATAGTTTAATTTGCTCGCTCATTATGGCTCATTATGCCTCATTATGTCGGCTTAGATAGAATTTATATTAAAACATAAATGGAAATAATAATATTGTACCGGTATATTCAAAATATAGAAAAAAATTACGAAGTATTAAAAAGAAACAAAAAAGAATTTACTTGTACGCAGGTATTGGCCCCCATGTTGCGGGTCTTGGCTTTAAATAATTTTTATATCGAAGCGTACGTAGATACGAACACGTCGTAACATTATATATCAGAAATTATAAAATATTATGTGGCGGAAAATAAATAATATATTATATTTGGCCCTAGATAAATTCAGCACTTCACAAAGGTGTATTCGTAATTTAAAAAAACAATATATTTTTAAAATTATAAAAGAAAACAAAAAACATAATAATTAATCTTAATAATTATGTAATAACTAGAATTAAGCCCCTGCGTTCGCGGGGGTGTAAAACCGTACCAAATAGCACCAATGTCACATTACCGCCAACGACAACCAACATTGAACTTGGGGTGTGTTACTGAAACGTAAAAATCATGTTAGGTCACAAAATTTAGAGCGAAATGAAAAAATATTGAACCGCACATGCACGTTGCATCATGTTAACTTGTAAAACTTAGAACGAAATATAAAACAAAAATTAACAAAAGATAAAAGTTTTGGGTTAAAGTTGTAAAGTAAAAAAATTATAAGGTCAAATAGAAAAGATAAAAAGTTTTGGGTTAAAATTAAAAACTCAATTCTTATAAGGTCACATTGCAAAGATGAAAGTTTAAGGTTAAAAATAAAAACTTATTTTCTTATGAAACACTCTCTAAGCATAAGATACAACACCTTATGCATATAAAAGTTAAAACTTAATATATTATAAATTTTAAAACATTGAAATTGAAAGCAAAGCAGACTCATGGAAGCCGGCAATGTGATGTTGCACTCTACGGGGCTGTTTGTTTTTTACAAAAGATCTTCTCAGCCTCTTTTGTCTTCATCAAGAAGAGAACGCGCAGACATTTGAACTTTCAGACTATTTATTTTTCGGAAGACATTTCATTAAAAAATGTCTTCCCGTCCTCTTTTTGGAGAAGACCCAAACACCCATCTTCTCTAGTCTTCCAACCTCTTCTAACCTCAAAAAAAACCCTTTTCTCCTCTCCACAACCCCCACAACTCTCTCCTCCCAAATTCTCCACATCCCGCCTGCGACCTCCTCCCCCACCACTCAGCTCGTCGACCACCATCTCGCCGGGTTACGGTCGTCACCCCCGTTCCTTCCTTCGTCGGTGCTTCGATCTGCTAAGTACACACCACCGTCGTACACCGCCGAGTAAACGCCGTCGTACACTGAGAAGTACACACCGTCGGTGCTCCAATCTGCCTCCGTCGGTGCTTCAATCTGCCTCCGCCGGTGCTCGATCTGTTCAAATCGGCTCTTCTGTTCTTCAATTAAAGGTACCTTCACTTGTATAAATGCATAAGTTTATTGTATTTGGTTGTTATTTTGATATAATCTTCAATGTGCTTGAGATTATTGTTTGTGTGTCTACGAAAGCGAAGACTGTTCTTTGATTTTGTTTGAATGTTGGTCATGAGTTTGTTTTGTTTGTTGTTCTTCTTTAGTTTGAATGTTGTGTGGTCATGAAGTTGTTTGCTGATGTTTTTTGATTTGAATATTGTGGTGTTGTTCATGAATATTGTTTGGTTGTTAGAATTTCGATGGCCTTATTGATTATTTATGGTGCTGGTTTTGCTTATGTTGTACTTTTGTGGCATCCTGTTTGGGAAGAGTTTCATTAATAAGTAACGAATTTTGTGTTAAACATTTGTTTGATAATGTTTAGGTTTGTTTGATAATATTTAGTTTTTGATTTGTTTGATAATGTTGTTGTTTGGTAATGTTTGATTGTGTTTTTTGTTGTTTGTTTGTTGGTTAATAGAAATGGGTGAAAAACATCAATGGTCAAATGAGCATATACAATGCTTATTAGAGACTTGTATTGAAGAAATAAATAAGGTTGGTAGGAAAGGTTTGAGTATGTAATAAGACTCTTGGAATAGGTTAGGTAAAGTTCTTAAAGAAAAGTTTGGCCTTGAGTTGAATCAAAAACAAATGAAGAACGCCTATGATAATCTGAAAGCAAAATACATCGGATGGGTGTATTTGAAAAACAAAACGGGCAATATATATAATGCTCAAACAAATACTTTTACCCTAACAAACGAGGAGTGGGAAGAATTTAAGAAGGTATGTTCACGTATATATATACTATTTTTTAATGGCTACCTATAAACATAAACTTATAATATTTTATATTTTGGGTTTAGGGACATCCGAAGGCTGGATCTTTGAAAACGACTCCATTGCCATTTCCTGAACTTTGTGCACAATTGTTTGATGGTAATACTGCCACTGGAAATTGCAAGTGGACCTCAACCCAAACAACTTCAGTTGTTGGGTCATCTTCTGCTCAACGTGTCAAACCACTTATGATTACAAATACAATTGTTCAAGACACAGAAGATGATGCTGGCTCTTATGATTTGAACACCACACTTCCGAGCCTACTCCTGAGGATACCCCCGAGCCTAACTTGGAACCCACCACTGACCCTATTCCAAAAAAAGGGCAAAAACCTCAAAATCATCTATCACTGATGATGATTTAGCATCTGATATGAAAAAGGCTCTTCAATATCTGATTAAAGGAAAAGAAGGACCAAAAGTTCTTGAATGTTCTGAGAGGTTAAAGTTGGTTGGGTTAGACCCAGTAGATCCTTTATTCTTAGCTGCTTTTCATATCTTTGGAGTGTCGGATTCCATGAGAGAGGCATGGATGACACTGCCAGAAATTCTAGAAGTTTTAAAAGGGTGGATCAAGATGACGGCTAAAAGTTTAGACCTAATATAGCACATGATTATGACATTGAAAACATTGGATCTTTAATGGTTGTGTTTATGTTTATGACATTGTTTATGACATTGGATCTTTAATGATTATGTTTTAAGTTTATGACATTGTTCATGTTTATCTTGTTGTTTGTTTATGTTGTTGTTTGTTTATGTTGTTGTTTGTTTATGTTATTGTTTGTTTATGTTGTTGTTTGTTTATTATTAACACAGGATCATATGGATTATAATAAGAAATTACTTCTAGTAATTCTTATGTACTTGTATGTTCGTTTTGTTTGGAAGAGAGGTTTGAAACGAATGCGAGACAATGATTCGGAAATGACGGGACATAAGTACACGTTAGAGTTATTGCAAGGAAATCCCAAACAATGCATTGAATTGCTACGCATGTCTCGTGTATCCTTTGTCCGACTATGTGCACATTTTAGAATAAATTATTCATTAAAGGATAGTAAACATGTATCGGTTGAGGAGAAGATGGCTATGTTTTTTATGATAGTCGGTCATAATCAACGTTACGTGGTTATCAAGCGTAGATTTCAACACTCAGAGCAAACAATTCATAAATTTTTTATGAAGTGTTGGATAAAATGATGCTTTTTGCCAAAGATATGATAATACCAACTTCTTTCAATCGGAATCGTGCATTGACCAATAAAGAAAAATTTAAGCATTCACATGCAAAACTACAAAACGTTATTGAGCATTCGTTTGGTGTCTTGAAAGCACGATTCCCTATATTGAAGAGGATGGCACCATTTCCGTTGGTAACACAAAGGAACATTACCATTGCGTGTTTCGCGCTACGTAATTTTATAAGGAAAGAGGGTCTTAGCGATGACTTTTTTACACAATACGATCAACCCAATGTGTCATTTGAAAATCGTCATGTTGATGCTGATGAAAATGATGTTCAAGAACATGGTACCGCATCAGACCGGGAATATATGATTCACTTACGAGATGAAATTGCAGAGCAGTTAATGCAGAATATCGAATAATGTAAAAGTACATTTATTTTGTATGACTTTTATTTATATTTTAATGTATTTGTATTACTTTTATTTATATTTTAATGTATTTGTATGACTTTTATTTATATATTAATGTTAAAGTTCTTTTTAAAGTTTAAAAAATAGGTTTAGTTTAATTACAGAATATTTCAGCATTCTGCAGATGTTAAAAAAACAAACAGTCTTTTTTTTTGCAGACTGCAGACGTTTGGTCCACCTCTTCTGCTGCAGATGTCTGCAGATGTGATCCGCAAACTGCAGACGTTTTCCTGCAGAAAAAACAAACAGCACCTACATCTCTACGCGCGCACTAAAGGTGTTTTATTTAGATTTTAAGATGTATTGATCGAATTTCAATTTCTATATATCTTTTAATATATTAGAAAAAGTAATCATCAAAATTTAGGGTTATCCAGTCTGTTAGGATCTCAGCCTCTAGTTTGATCAATTAGATTATATTCGCAGTGGATTTAGCATGAATATTAGCAATTAAAGCAAGAACATAAAGAATATTGCATGCAAACCAAATGTAGAGAGAGAATAAATCTGCCTTGAAAGGAATAATATTCTGTTATTTCACATGTTTCGGCGTGGAATACATTTAGGTCACTGCCCTTTTATAGGCAAATGACCCATACTGTTGTCAGATTCCACTGACATTAAACAATTATTTAACTAACTACTGATAGAACACAACTACTGAAGATGCCACAACAGCTGACATCTTCTTACAAAATTTCCTAAGTGTTCTACCTATTACAAGTACTGAAAAGAAAACTACTGAAAAGCTACAACGACTGAAGAACAAACTCTTCAGTCGTTTACAACTACTGAACTATAACAGCTGAAGAACAAATTCTTCAGCTGTTGTACAAACTACTAAAATACATAAAACTACTGAAAAGAAAAATAAACCATCACAACAACTGAAGAAGACTTCTTCAGCTGTTGTGACAAACTCTAAAACTTCAGCACTTTGGTCTTCAGACTTTGGTCTTCAGATGATTCATCAGCTGATGACTTCAGTAGTTGTCATCAGCTGATGTCTTTAGTCGTTGTCTTCAGACTTTGTGCATCAGCAGTTGTTCATCAGTTCTTTAGTTCTTCAGACTTTGATCTTCAGCACTTGTCTTCAGTACTTGAAGTCTTCAGTACTTGTGTTTATCAGTACTTTAGACTTCAGTACTTATCTTCAGTACTTTAGGATCTTCAGCTGTTGTACTTCAGTTCTTTAAACTTCAGCTGTTGATTCTTCAGACTTTGTCAGAACAGCTGATGGGAGTCTTCAGCAGTTGTTGTGATGTCATGTGGGACTTAGAGGTTTTCCTGATCTTGGCTCATTCATTCTTTTGGTCCAACAAACTCCCCCTGAACCAATGCAGCCAAAACCTCTAATTATTTGTTGTCCCACTTATTGTTGGCATAAAGATTGGTCTATTTCCTTCTGGATCAGATCAGAAGTTGACCCTGATAAGCACTGGCCTGGGAGAAGGTTTCATGTATTTGTTTGGCTAAGTATGGATGGGAGCTCTATTTTGGGGAATTGGACGCAGAGCTGTTATCCCATCCATGAAACCTACCTCCCATGTACTAGCCTGTAGGATTCTCTGGTGTAGGCTCGGACAAAGATCATTTGTTCTTCTTTGGTCATGCCTTCAGCCCCACCATCGAACAATCCTTCACGGCCGTACATCTCTGAGACAAACTTGACCTGTTTGCCATTCTTGAGCTCAACTGTTGTGATTTGCTTATATGCAAATTCATCTGGATGTCTGCCTTCTAGCAACAAGTTGAGCTCATCTTTGCGGAAGTTCTCAAGCTTCTTATAGACTAAGCCTTTTCTAACCATCCTGTTCTCCAACATCATTTCAGGTGGTTGCTTAGACTTATAAGCTTTCTCGAACTCATCCACAATTTCCCAGGGTGTTACTACAAGAGCCACTGTGATTACTTCATCTACAATCCTCTTCATCTGGCTCTTGTATCTCACAGGAATATCTTTCTTTGTGATCCTGTGAGCCACCCTAAGATCAGGCCAAGTCCTCACTCTCTCTTTGTTATATTGGAAGGTTTGTTTAAGAGTGAAGAGTCTCAGAGCTTCTTTCTTCATATTCATGATAGAGGTAGAGGCAGCATATGCTTGGTCAATTGACTTAAGCATTTCAGCATCATGAAGCTGCTGCTGTGCCTCTTCCTCTATCTTCACCCTCACAGTGTCCATCTGTGAGGTGGGAGTGATGGTTTGGGATTTGGCTTTTGGTAGAGGAATGACTGCTGAAAGGGGCAGTCTGTCCTCCTCATCCTCCTCTTCTTCTTCTTCTTGCAGCCTCAACACCCTTCTCTTCTTCTTCAAGGGTGGATCATTGGCTGCGGGTTTTGATGGTGAAGGGGTTGGTTTAGTGGGTTGTGGTTGGGTTGTTGGTGTGGGAATATTGGCAGGCACTGCTAGTAACCTAGAGATAAGGGCTGGTTTGGTCTGTTTTACTAGCAGTGTCCTGTTCCCAGCACCGGCTTCAGATAGGGCCTCAGCGACCAGTCCCTTAGTGAAATCACCAGCCGAACAGATCTTGGTGGTTATTGCCAAGAGTCTGTCCCTGGTCCATGCCTTGACATCAAGGACTGGCCTGCCCAGGTACTTCGAAGTGAACCTACTCATAGCCTCAAGTTTCTTTCTTTCCTCTTGGCTATAAGTAGTCCATCGGTACTCAATCTCTCTTCTCTCCATGTTCCTGATCTCTTGATCTAGCAAGGCAGTGTCCTTGTCAAAGCCTTGCCTGAACAGCTGTTCAATGACAGAGTCCATTGAACGGCTATGCTCAGCATCAGCCTCCTTGACAAGGGCTGCTAGATCAGGATCAGCACTCTCCCTCACCTCTCCTCTCTCCCTCACCTCTCCTCTCTTTTGATAAGTGACACTGAAATCCTTTTGGATTCCAGTCACTTCTTTTTCAGCTCTCTCCTCCTTCTCCCTCCCCTTCCCCTTGGTCTCCTGAACCTTCTCCCTCTCAACCACCTCCTTTCTACCTACCTCTAGCTCCTCTTCTCCCCTCTTCCTCTTACCTTGCACTGAGCACTGAGGTCTCCCCCTTTTTTGGTGCATTGGTTGGGGTTTGACTCTCAGCAAGTGCTTTAGCAACAGCAACCTCCACCAGAGGTTGGATATGTGTGGGAAGCCTCTCATCAATGGTTTTCGTCACAATTTCTGTGATTATGGGTGTGATGAGAGGCAGGGATTTCTAGAGGATAGCATCTAGCTGCTCAGGGGGGTTCTGACCCTGAGAGCTAGTGCCAGAAGCAGGGGCTGGTGGCTGAGTTTGTGGGAGTGGCTCAGTGTATGTGAGACCTTCGGGTGAAGGTGCCATCTATGGGTTGGTGGTGGCAGATGGACTTCTATCTTGAGTCATTTGAGCAAGCAGCTCTTTGAGTCTGCTTATCTCATCCTCTAAGATAGTGTTGTGAGCAACTACATCATAGAAGAAACTCAGGTCATCATCAGTGGGAGCTGAATCACCTGACCTCCTGACTGTGTCAGGATATACATGCTCTGAGTGTGGCTCAGTAGTAGCATGTGCCCCTTTGTATTGGTACTGGGGACTAACAGCCTCCGGATTGGATCCATCATCGGCAGTTGCCTCTGGTGAGGTCTTATTGCTTGTACCAGCTTCACCCTGCTCATGTGCTGATGCAGGGGAAGTGGCAGCCTCACCAGATTGTCCTATCTCCCTAGCCACACTAGGAGATTGGACATGTGATTCTCTGTGTTGGGGGCTCCCACCAGCACTTGTATCCACCCTCTCTTCGGTTGGAGTCTCCCCAGTTGTAATAGGTTTCTGGGGAGAGGGTGGAGTGCTCAGGTGGGTCAACACTTTGGCAATCATTAGGGTTGGACTTTGTGGGGCGGCTTCTGTGGGAGTTGGGATAGAAGTAGAGTGCACATGGGGAGGAGTGTGCATTTCAATGGCAGTCTCCTCAAGTGAGAAAGACCCCAGATGTGTAGGTGCCCCAGTAGTGGTTGCATCAGGCTCCTATTGAGAGGAAACCTGTGCGGTTGTGGTGGGTGGAGTCATGGTGGCTGCTGGGAGAATCGAGCCAGTAGCCACATCCTGCCTTTGTGTCACAGGGGCATCCTCAGGGGACTCATTTCCCTGAGTACCCTTTTTGGGCTTCTTGGTTTTTGGCTTGGTGGGGACTTTGGATTTGGAGGTGGAGGCTGTGGGTTCCTGCTGCGTGGGTTTTCGCAGCCGGCCAGCCTGTTTGAGTGTGTGGTCGGTGTTGTGCCTGGAGTATACCTCGGCTAGAACAGCCATGGTAGGGACTCCAGTGCCAACAAGTCCCTCAGCTTGAAGCTGGATTTGGATGATGGCCATTATGAACCGAGGATACACGATCCAACGGTTAGAAATGGGTTTTGTGGCCATATCCCTGAGTTCCAAAATATAATATCAGTAAAGTTTAGGGGTTGTTTCTCAAGGATAGAATACAATACCTGTTGCCACCTTGTTGACATCTGGTCCCATGAAGAAGTTTTGGGAGCCAGACACACATTCACCATGTGGAAGATCAGTCGTTGGGGATCTGGGAAGTGTTTCTTCAACAAGGTGGTGGCTGAAAGGTCGCCCTAATAGTCATTGGCAGTGAAGCATAGATCGAGGGCGCCTTTGGGGTAGGAGGTTGGGTAGGTGGCATCCTCCAGCTTTAGGGTTTCTCGAAGAGTAGCTGGAGTAATAACCACTGGGTGGTTGTTGACGGAGGACCGGAGAGAGACCTCGCCGTTATTCTCTCCGGTTTGGACGGTGATATTCATCCAGAACTCCGCCAAGGAGTCGGTGTATATGGTGGGGTTAAGGAGGAATGCCGTCTGGTATTGTGAGTCGGTCATCAGATCGACGGCATTGTGGAACTTGGCCCAGAATGGCGGTTTGGTGTGATGAGCGACACAGTTGTGTCGAGGTTTGAGTTGCATGGCCGCCATTAATGGTGTATGGGAATTTCAGAGGTTTTTTTGAAAAGTTAGGTTAAGTGAGAATGAAAAGCTCTGAAGATTGGGTATTTATAGGGTATGACAAAGGCTGAAAGAAAACTACTGAAGGTTTGGTGTTAGTTATCAGTTGTTGAAACTACTGATGACGTGGTTTTAACCTTCAGTGGTTGTAACATCTGAGGACTTGGTGTTAGTCTTCAGTAGTTAAAACTACTGAAGCCTTGGTTTTGTCCTTCAGATGTTGTAAATGGCTGAAGACTTATTGTCAGTCTTCAGTAGTTATAAACTACTGAAGACCTAGTTTTCATCTTCAGACGTTGTAACAACTGAAGACATTGTGTTAGCCTTCAGTAGTTGTGAACTACTGATATCAGTAGTTGTGAACTACTGAAGACATGGTATTGCTTCAGTTGTTGTAAACAACTGAGGACGTGGTGTTAGTCATCAGTAGTTGTAAAACTACCGAAGACATGGTTTTGTCCTTCAGTTGTTTGGGTATGAAACAGCAGCTGCTGGCATCAGCTGAAGAGTAAAATTACTCATCAGCTGTTTCCGTCAAATCAGTTGTTTCATGCTGACCTCCACATTTACTCATCAGCTCTTTGGCTGACTTTCAGATGTTTCATTGACCCTTCAGCTCTTGTGAGTATTTATGCCTTCAGCTCTTGTGATCAGATGTTCAAAAGTGCTGATGAAATACTCCAGAGCTGGTGAACAAATTTTATCTTCAGTACTTGTGTAAATTACACATCAGTACTTGTGAACAAAATTTGTTCTTCAGTACTTATTTGTTTGAAAATGCTACATCAGTAGTTGTAATCCACCTCACTACATCAGTTGTTCTCAACAAACAATGTACATCAGTACTTTGAAGCCTTTTAGTCTTCAATAGTTGTGAAAATGCTGAGGACTAAATTGTTCATCAGTACTTATATTTGACCTTTGCATACCACTGCTCATCAGTACTTGTGAACTGAGAGCATCAGTATTGGTCAAATTATTCAAGCTGCAGCATACCAAGCCTTAGTACCAAGTTTTGAAATGTGGCACTATCTAAAGGCTTAGTAAATATATCTGCAAGCTCATCAGCACTAGGCACAAACTTTGGATCAATCAGACCTTTTTCATAGCAATCCCTAATAAAGTGATGTCTGATCTCTATATGTTTGGTCCTAGAGTGCTGGACTGGATTTTTGACAATGCAAAGAGCTGAAGCACTATCCATTAATAATGGAGTCTTAGTCTCTGTAATGCCATAATCCAAGAGTTGGTTCTGAAGCCAGAGTATCTGAGATGTACAACTTGCAGCAGCAATGTACTCCGCTTCAGCAGTGGATGTAGCAATTGATGTTTGTTTCTTACTCTGCCAAGAAACTAAACAATTGCCTAGGAATTGGCAACCACCAGAAGTGGATTTTCTGGTGACTTTGCATCCTGCATAGTCAATATCAGAGAAAGCAACTAATTTGCAAGAATGCCCAGTTGAATACCAAAGACCTAGTGATTGGGTACCTTGCAGATATCTAAAGATCCTTTTGACTGCAATCAAATGGGATTCTTTAGGTGCAGCCTGAAATCTAGCACAAACACATATTGCAAACATGATGTCTGGTCTAGAAGCTGTAAGGTACATCAAGGACCCAATCATACATCTGTAAAGGGTTTCATCAACCGCTTTACCTTTCTGATCTACATCTAGTTGTGTGATGCTGCTCATGGGAGTAGAACAGGGCTTACAGGTTTGTAAATCAAACTTATTCAACAACTCTTTGGTGTATTTGGACTGATGGATGAAAATTCCATCATCCCTTTGTTTGATTTGCAAACCTAGAAAGAACTGTAATTCCCCCATAGCACTCATTTCAAACTTTTGCTTCATGAGCATTGTAAATTCATCACACAACTTTAGATTAGAGGATGCAAAGATGATGTCATCTACATAAATTTGAACAAGGAGCTTATGTTTTCCCACAGTCTTGATGAATAAGGTTTTATTAATGGTGCCTCTAGTGAACTTATTCTCTAAAAGAAAAGTTGAGAGTGTCTCATACCAGGCTCTAGGAGCTTGCTTCAGCCCATAAAGAGCCTTATCAAGCTTGTACACCCAATCAGGATGTTTGTTGTCCTCAAAGCCTGGTGGTTGACACACATAAACTTCTTCTTTTATTTTTCCATATAAGAAGGCACTTTTGACATCCATTTGATAAACCTTAAGACTGTGAAAGGCAGCATAAGCTAAGAACAGTCTGATTGCTTCCAGTCTTGCCACAGGAGCAAAGGTCTCATCATAATCGATGCCTTCCTCTTGTGCAAATCCTTGGACAACCAGCCTGGCCTTGTTCTTGACAATTTGGCCCTTATCATCTGTTTTGTTCCTGAATTCCCATTTGGTGCCTATTGCACACTTCCCTTGGGGTAAAGGAACAAGCTCCCACACTTGTTGTTTCTTGAACTGAAGAAGCTCAAGCTGCATTGCTTCAACCTATCCATTGTCTCTTAAAGCAACATGATAGTTCTTTGGCTCTTGCTGACTGATGAAGAGAGCATAGAAGCAGAAATTGGACAATTGACTCCTGGTTGAAACTCCAGCATTGATATCACCAATGATTTGAGACGTGGGGTGATTCTTCAGCTCTTGATAGACTATAATGCCAGTGTAAGTGTTTGTAGGACTTTCAGCAGCAACGAATGGTGATGGAGATTCCTGAAACCATGTAGGAGATGGCAACTCAAATGAAGTAAAGCTTGCAGAAATCTCATCAGCATTTGTTGTGGATGGGGCTGCTGAAGCTACAGGAGCATCAGGTTTAGTGAACTCAGGCAGGTTGTCACTAAACCTGAAGAGGTGAGTACTGACTACATCATCATCAGTACCACCAGGTGGAGAACTGTTGACAGGCTCAACAGCTGGAGGTTGATAAGGAACATATTGCATTATGTCCAGATCAAACAACTCCACAGGGTTTTGTGGAATCTTGTCCTTTGGAGATTCATTGAACTTAACATGCAGAGTTTCTTCAACCATCTTTGTCCTACAGTTGAAGACTCTGTATGCCTTGCAAGTTGATGAATAACCAGCAAAATACCCTGCATCCACCTTACTAGCAAATTTCTGGATTGGGTTGCTAGTGTTGAGAATAAAACATGGACACCCAAAGGCTCTAAAGAATGAAATTAGAGGAGCCAAATGATGAAGAATTTCATAAGGAGTCTTCATCAACCTCTTATTCACTAAAGTTCTATTTTGTACATAGCAAGCTGTATTGACAGCTTCAGCCCAAAAGGTCAGTGGCAATCCTGAGTCAGCCAGCATTGACCTTGCAGCTTCAATGAGAGTCCTGTTCTTTCTCTCCACCACTCCATTCTGCTCAGGAGTTCTAGGAATACTAAACTGCCTCTTAATTCCCTTGGACAGGTAGAAGTCATCAAGTGTGTGGTTTCTAAATTCTGTTCCATTGTCACTCCTCACACATTTGACCTGTAGGGAATACTGCTTTTCTACAAATAACACAAAGTTCATGATAGTCTTGGCTGCTTCATCCTTAGAGTGCAAGAAGAAAGTCCATACATACCTGGAATAATCATCCACAATTACCAGGCAGTATTTCTTCTTTGCCATGCACATCACTCTGACAGGACCAAAGATCCATGTGCAGGAGCTGTAAGCAGGCAGTGGACTTTGGTTCTTCTATTGAAGGGAATGAAACTTTGTGTTGTTTTCCTTTTAAGCAAGCAGTGCAGTTGTCTTCACACTTGAACTCCTTCAAAGGCAATCCTCTTACTAAACCATGGCTTATCAACTGATTCATGTTCTTGAAATTAACATGCCCCAGCCTTCTATGCCATAGAATAGATTCTTGAGAAGATGCCCTGGAGAATAGGCAAGGATGGCCTTTTAGATCTATCTTTTTGGAAAGATCTAAGGCATACACTCTTCCTGTCCTGTTGGCCTTCAGGAGAGTGTATTCATCCAACACCTTGTCAATCAAATTTAGAACTTTGGATGACAGAATCCGATAGTTCTGGCTTGTGAAAAGGGCAACATGGCCTTTATCACACATTTGACTGACACTCAAGAGGTTGTACTTGAGATTCTCCACATGGTTAACATCATCAAACCTTATTTCCCCGTTGGAAACAAAGCCCTTTCCGATGATGTAACCCTTTGCATCATTGCCAAAGGAGACAAATCCCTTCTTTCCTTGAGAGTAGTCATTAAGAAGGGAGCTGCTTCCTGTCATGTGCATAGATCCTCCACTGTCTACATACCAGATGCTCTTTTGGCATGTTGAAGAACCCTGCAATCATAACCACATGTTAGTTAGTTTTAGAGACCCAAACCTGTTTGGTTTTGGGTCTGTTCTCAACTATAGGTGCAGCACTAACAGGTGTGTTATGTGTAACAGCCTGAGGTGAAGAAGATGGTATAGAAGAGGAACTCTTTGGCTTGGACTTCCTTTTCTGTGGTTTCAACACAGGAGCATCTAAATGGTTGACTCTTCCCATTAGATGCTGAACCATCATCACCAGTTGTGTCTGACTTTGTGATAAAGCTTTCAGCTCTTCAGACACACTGGAGTTTGCTGATGATGGATTCCTATGTTGTACCATCTTTTTCTGAGCAACCTCAGCTGTTGCCTGAGTATTCCCTACTTTCCTTTTAGATTTAGCTTTGGGCTTAGGGATTTCAGGCTTTGATGTTGCTAGTACAAACTTGGTTTCAAACTCATTTTTCATTTTCTTTATTTGCTCTTTAATTTCCTCCTGTTGTTTGAGTTTGGAACCCCTTTTGTACCAGCAATCATCAGTAAGATGATTGAACAAGCCACATATCTCACATGGCTTCTTCTTCATCTTGTGTTGATCATCAACCAAAGAAGATGAAACTGCTGAAGACTTGTTCTTCAGCTGTTTGTTATCAGTACTAGCAGTTTTCTTCCCTTTAGTACCTGCTTTCCTGACCTCTTCTTTAGTTGTCTTCAAACCTTTTCTACTGTCAGTTTTCTTCTCTTCAGTGCTGGCAGTAGTTGAGGTTTGAACTTCAAGTATTATCACTTGCTCTCTAGTACTTTCAGTACTTCTAGAGACAACACCTGAGTTGATCAACTTTTTGATCATGTGACAGTCAGCATTTGAGCCATCAGCTCTTGTAGCATCTGCTGATTGGTTGCTGACTTCTATCTCTGATGATGCTGAATCAGAAGATAGTAGGTCACATGATGAAAAGGATTGGTCATTACTCTCTCCATCAGATTCAACTTCTGCTCTTGAAGAGGAATTTGTAGGAGGAGTAGTGTGATTATAACCAATCCCAAATTTCATATTGGAAGCTGGTTGCTTCTTAAGAAGCATTTCAAAACCCTTGCATGATTGCACCCATCGATCACACTCTACTTGGGTGTTTGCAAGAGTTTCCTTGAGGTCTCTGTACTTCTCTAGAAGTACATCTTCCCTAGCTTTACCATCTTTGATTTGGCATTTAAGCTTGTAAATCTCATCATTTTTCTCTTTTAGTACAACCTCAAAATCAGCTTTTCTTTTGGAATAAGTGTGCTCTAGCTCAAGATTTTTATCTATTAAAGCTACATTTGCTACTCTAATAGAAGCAAATGCTGCTATGCATGATTCAGAACAAAGCTTGGCTTTGGCCTCAGATGATACCTGTGATGAGGCATTGGATGATGACCCCTCAGCAGACTCAAGGGCCATCAGAGCAAGATTTCCAAAAGGACTATCACCACCATGTTGACCAGCACCTTGGAGTAGTTGTTCATGACCAGATAGATCATCTGGTAGACTACTCCAGTCAACAACTCCTGGGGTGAAGAAGCTGTGTTGTTGAGGTTGAGTTTGATGATGAGACGGGGAAGATTGAGGCTCAGGAAGAGCCTGTGGTGGTTGAGCTGAAGGTGCTTGAGTTTGACTGGGCTGAGGCACATAGTAGCAGGGGTATGAGTATGGCATATACCCCTGAGGCACAAAATAAGCAGGTGATGCCTGTGCTTGTGATGGATGACCAGAACTGGAGGAAGGTTGCCCTCTGTGCTGTGAGCTATTGCTTGGAAAAGTCACAAAGGGTGCAGAGGAGTTAGATCCAGATGATCTACATTCTCTAGCAAAGTGTCCAAGCCTTTGGCACTTGTGACACCTCAACTTGCTCTTGTCAAAACCAACTTTGGTTTTGCCAAAGAGACCAGGGAATTTCCTGCCAGTTCTTTTGTAGAACTTTTGAGATCTGATATTGATCATTACCATTTGGCTCAAAATATCCATCTCTTCCAGATCATCATCTGGAATGCCCTTCAAATCCTCCATCAAGAAGCACCAGTTATCACTGCAGCCTCCTGAACTACTACCTACACCAACAAAAGCTTGTTCTGAGTTGGTAGAGAAATCAATATGCTCATCATAAGAGCTTTCTGATGAAGCATATTCTGACTCCTGACTTATCAAGGCAGCATTTCCTTGAACAAAGTCATCAGCGAGCTTTCCAGAGGTGGACAACTTCCTCTTTTGCTCTATCTCTCTCTCAAAGGTGAGCAGTTTCCCATGAAGTTGGGTGAGAGATAGAGTTTCCAGATTTGCACTGGAGCGTAGGACAATGGTATAAGTGTCCCATCTCTCAGGCAGTGATCTGAGGAACCTGTTGTTCATCTGGCTGTTGGAGTACTCTTGTTTGACCATCTTCAGCTCAGAAATCAAACAAGAGAACCGCTCAAACTGCTGGGTCAGAGTCTCACCCTTTCTATATGAGAATGTCTCATATTGTTGGGCGAGGATTTCCCTATTGTTTGCTAAGACCGAATCAGTTCCTCCAAATTGTTCCTTTAGAGCAACCCATAGGTCATGAGCAGTTTCATGATGCAAGAGCCCTGAGTAAATCTCATTTGGAATAGCCATGGCTAAAATTCCATGGGCTCTAGCATCAATCTCGAACAGCTTTAGATCTTTGTCCGAATATTGTTCAGGTTTCTTTGGAACCTGTTCATTAGATTCAGGGACGCTCACCATAGGCTTGTATGGTCCATGCACCACTGACTTCCAACAACCAGTACTGTTGACAGACAAGTGGTGAAGCATACGTCTTTGCCATATGTTGTACTCATTCCTCACAAGCATCGGTGGCTTGGTTGAGGAACCAGTATTGTGAGGATCGTTTGTTGGTGTAGTCATCTTCAGTTATTAGTCAAACTCAAGTTTAAACAAAACAAATATAGCTCAAAACCACCAAGAGAACCTCAAGTTTTTGGCCAGAAACAGCAGAATCTCTCTCTCTACAGCTGATTCTTGCAAATTGCTAATTCGATCAAACTTAGAGATCAAAAGAGCAGTTTCAAATGATCAATAGTGAAATCGATCAATGATTAACCTGCTCTGATACCATTTGTTAGGATCTCAGCCTCTAGTTTGATCAATTAGATTATATTCGCAGCGGATTTAGCATGAATATTAGCAATTAAAGCAAGAACATAAAGAATATTGCATGCAAACCAAATGTAGAGAGAGAATAAATCTGCCTTGAAAGGAATAATATTCTGTTATTTCACATGTTTCGGCGTGGAATACATTTAGGTCACTGCCCTTTTATAGGCAAATGACCCATACTGTTGTCAGATTCCACTGACATTAAACAATTATTTAACTAACTACTGATAGAACACAACTACTGAAGATGTCACAACAGCTGACATCTTCTTACAAAATTTCCTAAGTGTTCTACCTATTACAAGTACTGAAAAGGAAACTACTGAAAAGCTACAACGACTGAAGAACAAACTCTTCAGTCGTTTACAACTACTGAACTATAACAGCTGAAGAACAAATTCTTCAGCTGTTGTACAAACTACTGAAATACATAAAACTACTGAAAAGAAAAATAAACCATCACAACAACTGAAGAAGACTTCTTCAGCTGTTGTGACAAACTCTAAAACTTCAGCACTTTGGTCTTCAGACTTTGGTCTTCAGATGATTCATCAGCTGATGACTATCATCTGATGACTTCAGTAGTTGTCATCAGCTGATGTCTTCAGTCGTTGTCTTCAGACTTTATGCATCAGCAGTTGTTCATCAGTTCTTTAGTTCTTCAGACTTTGATCTTCAGCACTTGTCTTCAGTACTTGAAGTCTTCAGTACTTGTGTTTATCAGTACTTTAGACTTCAGTACTTATCTTCAGTACTTTGGGATCTTCAGCTGTTGTACTTCAGTTCTTTGAACTTCAGCTGTTGATTCTTCAGACTTTGTCAGAACAGCTGATGGGAGTCTTCAGCAGTTGTTGTGATGTCATGTGGGACTTAGAGGTTTTCCTGATCTTGGCTCATTGGTTCTTTTGGTCCAACACAGTCACGCTTTGCGCAACCTTAGTTATCGTATTTTAGAAACATCAATACAGCACAATCAATGTAAACATCAATACAACACAATCAATGTAATTTTTTGAAAAGTTTAACAACTTATTTGTAATTATGGCATTAAGCAACCATCACGGACCGTTCCAATGGAAAAACATCGAATACACATACATGGTAGCAAAGACAAAAACAGTGGTCGTAGCAACATGGGCAGACCAGAGTCCAGTGGGAGAACACAACTCATCGCCTTCTCACTTCGTCTCTTCGCGCGCTCTCTCTCTCTCTCTCCCCCTCTTTTTCTCTCCCCCCCCCAAATGACATATATACACACACAGAGGAACCAAGAAAGTGTGTAATCAACTATACTCAAACAGGCATGCATCCTACCATTGGCGAAGCATACGGGAGACCCGGGGGGTGGAGCCGTCCCCTCCCCCTTCTTTTTTCGTCGTTAGTGTTAAATTTTAGTCCGGTAGTTTAATTTTTGACCCAGTAGTGTATAAATATCAAGTTCGTCCCCCCTAAACAATATTAATTTCGCCCCCCGTACGATAATGTTCAAGCTCCGCCCCTGCATCCTGCTACATGCACAACCACCACTTTCTTGAAGCAACATCTCTATTTGTATTCCTCTCTCTCTCTAAAAAAATATGTATATATATATAAAGTAATGATCAGGGACTAAACATAAAAAATCAAAACTTTGATAGCCAAAATATAAACAACAATACCATATGAAATAATAATAGAGTAATAATACAATTACATTAGCTTTTTTTTAATTCTTCATTTCTTTTTCTCATACGCCTGAAATTTCTTTTATATAGTTTCTTGATTTACTCTCTAACATTTTATGCATGTAACTGTTACTCTAAGGATATATGAACGGGGTGGGCTTCGGGTTGCGGATGTTCAACATCTACACGGTCACAACCCTTCCGGTTGGTGCAATCAGCTACAACATTGGCTTCCAAAACCCAATCAACTTGCACATGAATATGTTAATGCTTGTTTCTTTTTTGGGTTCTTTGGATTCCACCATCTCTACCCTAATACCTCATTCAAACAACTTACCTTTTTTATATGTAATGTATGGGTTTGCAGTTTAGTACATCCACCAAAGTTTTATTTGTCCGTCTAGTGGTGTTGGTGCCCCCTCAATCCTAAGGGACATAGGTTTAATCCTTACATCGATATACATCGAGTGATTTAATAGGTGTAGTTTTCCACACACACTTTAGTTTCCTTGAAAGTTTGAAAAAATATAGACCAATTGTGTATAAATAAATATAAACGGGGCGATACCCATTCTTAAAGGTAATTTTAACGATACGGAAAAATATAATGAATTCATGAAAACCCTTTTATAATTTTATAATTATTATAAACGTAAAAATATTATTAGATGCTAACTTATAATATACTAATAAGCACATTATAATACTCCTTCATCTAAAAGGTATTTTTTAAAGTCATACAATCACGATTCCATTAGTTTATCACATCTCCTTGTCACTCGCCTACATTTGACAACTTATTAAACATTCCTAGGGGCCATGTGATTATGTTTATTATATAGAAAGTCAATCAATACAACTACCCAAAACTTGAAGAAAACGCCATAGTCATTTTAATCATTATGCCAATCAAGGTTGATCATTTAAACTTATGTTTGTTGCTTAAACAAATAAAACGTATTTGCATTCGTGACGTTTGTTCATTTTAATCACTTGCATCTTAATATTCTCAAAGCCTTGTTTTACAAACCTGATATTTTTATTTTTAACCATTTGTATTCTTAATATTTTTACAATGTAATTATTCGAATATAACTGACTAATGTTGTTAATCAAGTCTTTTAAGAGCCCCATCACTATTTGTCTCTTCTAAGGATATTTTTGCCTTTTTAGATCGATTTTATTTTATTTTTATTTTTTATTTTATTTTTATTTTATTTTTAGTTTTATTTTTATTTTTATTTTTATTTTTATTTTTTTTATTTTTATTTTTATATTTATTTTTTTTTTTTTTATTTTTATTTTTATTTTTATTTTTATTTTTATTTTTATTTTTATTTTATTTTTATTTTTATTTTTATTTTTATTTTTATTTTATTTTTATTTTATTTTATTTTTATTTTATTTTTTTTTTATTTTTTATTTTTATTTTTATTTTCATTTTTATTTTTATTTTTTACTTTTTTAATCTTATTTTTATTTTTATTTTTTTTATTTTTATTTTTGTTTTTATTTTTATTTTATTTTGATTTGTTATTTAATTTTTAGTATTATTTCTATTTTTATTTTTATTTTTATTTTTATTTTTATTTATATTTTTATTTATATTTTTATTTATATTTATATTTATATTTATATTTTTATTTTTATTTTTATTTTTGTTTTTATTTTTGTTTTTATGTTTATTTTTATTTTTATTTTTATTTTTATTTTTATTTTTATTTTTATTTTTATTTTTATTTTTATTTTTATTTTATTTTTAATTTATTTTTTTTTTATTTTTAATTTTATTTTTATTTTTATTTTTATTTTTATTTTCATTTTTATTATTATTTTTATTTTATTTTATTTTTAATTTTATTTTTAATTTTATTTTTATTTTTATTTTTATTTTTATTTTATTTTTATTTTTATTTTTATTTTCAATTTTATTTTTATTTTATTTTTATTTTTATTTTTTTATTTTTATTTTTATTTTTATTTTTGTTTTTGTTTTTATTTTTATTTTTATTTTTATTTATTTTTTTTTATTTTTATTTTTATTTTTATTTTTATTTTTATTTTTATTTTTTTTATTTTTATTTTTATTTTTATTTTTATTTTATTTTTATTTTTATTTTTATTTTTATTTTTATTTTTATTTTTATTTTTTTTTATTTTTATTTTATTTTTATTTTTATTTTTATTTTTATTTTTATTTTTAAGAGTAAATAACACTTTTCGTCCTTTACGTTTGTTCTAAATTTCAGGTATCGTCCTTAAACTAAGGAAATTACAGTAAATATCCTTTATGTTTTAAAAAGTTTGCACATTTCATCCTATTATCTAACGGACGTTAAATTTGGTCGTTAAGTCAGGTCACGTGCCTTGCATATGAGGGTAGTTTGGTCTTTTTACCCTTAATAATAGCATAATATTAAAATCCACCCCACCCTACCCCACCCCCACACCTCTCTCTCTCTACCCCCTCTCTTTCTCTATTTCTCTCTCTATAACACACCACCACCCCTCCATCGCCACCACCTGGCCACCGCCACCGCCACCCCCGCCCACCGCCACCGCCACCACCCGCCCACTGCCACCTCCATCGCGTCCACATCATCATCGATCACAAAAAGAAAACCCTAGATCCCCTTTTTTCTTCCACCATGCCACCTCCACCGCCTGCTAGAGCATCGCCCAGACCAACATTCCTCATTATCTTGAGACATACGGTGTACAAGTCACTAGCAGTAGTGATTCGTACCTTTCTGCTTTCTTGGTGGCTGATGTTTCAAATGTGAATAACTTGTTTAAGGGTGTTTCGGTTTCTGGGAATGATTCTTCGGTCCCTTTGATGCTTCGGTGGATGCTGTTGGATACTGATTTTAGTCAAGCATGTTATGGTTATAATTTCAGTAGGCATGAGGTGAAGAAGGAGAATGGTATTTTAGTCAACACTCGGAAGTGTAAGCGCTAGTCTGAATATGAATAAGGGAACCCTTATCTATCTGTAGGTGCCACCTCCTCGGTCGTCGCCTCCGGTGCTCGTGCTTTCATCCCTATCTCTTCCACTTGTTTATTCACCCCTACCCCACCACCAGTTTACTCTTGTTCACCACCACCCCCACCTTCGGGCTTTCATCCCTACCTCTTCCACTTGTTAATTTACTAGAATCAATTTGGGATAAATGTTGCTGATAGCCAATATATATGTTGCATTATCTGTATATGGTGGGCCTGGTGGCGATATGGTGGTGACGGTGGACGGTAATATGGAGGCGATATGGTGGTGGCGGTGGGAGGGTGGTGGCGGTTAGTGGGCGGGTGGTGGCGGTCGATGGGCAAGTGGTGGCGGTAGAGAGAGAGAGAGGTGTGGGGTGTAACATCCGCAAATTTTTTCGAGTTAAAACTCAAACCCGAACTCAATTTGAATTTCCATTATTAAATTATTTTGGTTTTAATGGATTAAATACAATCTTTATTGTGAATTATTTTTTTTAATTATTTAAAACAAGTTGTAATAATTTACTTAGAAATGAATTTTTATAAAGTAATAAAGATTTACCCATTCATTTTACAAATAAATGGAAAAGTCTTACTAAAAATTATCAAGTTATAAAATGAAATTTTAATAAAATTATAAAGTTTCTTTAACAGTTATAGATTCTTATTAAATAATTAAACTATAAAGTTTATAAGTTTATAAAATTTAACATATAACTAATTTGGTTTATTATTCAAATGAGTTTTATAAAGTCTAGGGTTGGATGGGTAATTTTTAAAACTTGATTTAAAAGCTTGTACATAAAATAATAACAATATGAAACTTGAGGGGTTGAAAGTGTAAATTGCTAAACCAACCCCCCTCCCTCTTTTGACCCCGTGTTTCCGGCCGATTCCCGGCCATCCTTCGGCCGGATTCCGGCAACTCCTAAATTCGTCGAAAACCGTTGAATCTTGATCCGTAACCGCTCTCTAACCCTTCTAGAATGAGATTCGAACATGTGTGCATCAATTAACCACATTTAAACACCCGTTTCTTGTCTAATCGAACACTTAACCGAAACATCTTCAACTTCTTAGCCGTTCGAGCATTAAAACCCATTAATAATCCAATTAATCAAACCAAAACGATCGTTTATCTATCTCTAAATGATTATCACATTCAACTTCGCCTGATAAGCACAAATTCATCTCAAATGATCATCACCTTCATCGCGACCTACAACTTGGTCGAGCTCCATCTTCTGAGCATTCTAAATCCAAATTGAGTGAGGGCTATTACTCAAATTACCATCCGAAGCTTCATACATGTTTAATTTGGTTATCAACCTCGTTTGAACCTTGAAGCACATCCACGCAGTCGCGAATCGTTCTTAAACCTGAGATCATCAATTCGAACTTAATAACGTAAGTACCACACATCTTTGTGCTCGGTTTCACATGGTCAATCAAAGCCCTATGATTGATTTCATTAACAATATCAATTCGATGTTCAATTGGAATCAAATCGATACTAGGGTTCTTATGAAATTGGGGGTTTTTGTGTTTAATGTTTTTAAACTTTAAAATTGAGCTTTTTACAGACATGGGGCTTATAGCCCAGCGGTAACTCACAGGAACTCCACACATAGGGTCCCGGGTTCGAACCCGGGCACTCGCAGGTTATTTTAAAATTAGTTTTTTTTAATCATTTTAAATTATTTAAATTCTTAATATATTACTTAATCAAATTGTTAATTAAATTTATTCCAGAAGTTATTAATTTAATTTCTGAAATTTTTAAACAAATTAATATTCTAATGTTATAGTTTAAAATTATAAAAACTATGGCAATAGTTATTTAAAAGTTTGTCTCTTACTACCTTAAAATGGTCTTCTTTAACTCAAATAAGTTATATTATAACCTATTTAAATAATTGACTATTTACTTAATTATTAACTTAATTTTAAGGTTTAAAAGCAAACTTATGATGTTAAATTTAATTATTTTTAGAATAACAAAGGTTATAAAATATTATTACTTCTTTTATGTGATTTAAATGCTAAAAATCTTTTATGGTTCAAATTTTGGTTATTTCAAAATATTATAAATTTACATGTTAAATAACTAATTATTCAAATAGTTATTTAAATATTAATTCTTTTAACCATGTTGTATATAAATAATTAATAAAGTTATTCCTTAAAATTTATAACATAATATAATGTGCTATTATATTTATTTTTATTTTTAAGGTTTTTGTATTATAAAACCTTTATAATAAATCATTTTAAAGCTCAAAACTTTATAAAATGATTTTAAAATAATTTCAACGTCATTTAAATATGTAATATCTTTATTAAGTTTTAAATAGTTAACTATTAAATTAATTATTTCTTTACACATATTATACTTAATTTCTATTAAATCAATAACTTAAATTGTTGAGACATTTTTATTCGTAAACTTAATTGATTTATATTATCTTTATTAAACTAAAACGTAAACGATTTATTATTTTATTTAATTATTTAAACCCCCAAATTCCAATGGAAACCCTGGTTCACGTCTCATAATAAATCTTATTATCGAACTTAATCTTGGAACATATACATTTAGGCATCTTGTAAGAGAAATCGTTGGAGCCTCGTTTGTTTTCTTATCTTCATCTTATATATATAATGTGAGTTTCCTTGCCCCTTTTTACTTTATTTCACACCTTTTGGGGTGAAACATGTTAACTTTATAAACTTACACTTGTAAACATCTTGATACTTGTAAATGCACATGCAATTTATCTTTACATTTTTGTCATGGTTATTTGTGTTATTGTAAGTCTTATATGAGATACATATTTTGTTTACAATCATTAACTATTGCTAGCCTGGCGACGTCTTAGATCTTTGGGCCTGACAAGCCTATTTGGTGCTAAAGTCGATGTATTGCCGACTCCTAGGAGCCGTATGCTTGTGCACTAGGGAACCAAATACACTTAGCCAATCTTATATACTTGTAATCAAGTCGAGGTTTGGTTGTAACGATATGTGTTCTATAACCTTACTAGCTTATAACCTATGACATGAATTGCTACTTGTAATCTTTTCATATTATGTATGAAAACCTTGGAAACTCACCAACTATTTTTAGTTGACCTTTATTTTTATCATGTTTCAGGAAAACCCCCAAGTTTGAAGTGCACTTATGTTGCTGGAATAATCTAGGACTTGGACCTAGTTAATAAAATCAATTGATTGTACTTTGTTATGTCTTGTCAAATATTAGTTCATTGTTGAAACTTATGAATGTAACGTTACCTTTGAAGCTTATGAATAATATATTTGGATTTAATAATAGCGTTATGTGGCTGTGAACGATCGTAATCCTCACATCTCGACGTTTCCGCCGTCAAGGTTGGGGTGTGACAGATTGGTATCAGAGCCCGTAACTATAGGGATTTAGGTTATTAGAAATGATGACCTAGACTATAGTTGCATGAACCTCATAGAAAGATCCTTATACTTTTATGCTTACATATTATTTGTGTCACACCCTCAAATTCCGGGTCTGGAATCTATCACGGAGGGGTGAGCAAACAGGATCGAACACAGTAGTTACACATGAGATGCAGTTATCTATATGATAAGTTTTAGATAACCAGTTCATTAATAATCAGAGCATTAAATATTATACGCAGCGGAAATAAATACATATATTGTTTCTTAACAATACGTCTAATCATGTCTTATTAATAACCAATATGTATCTGGAGCTCTTATATGATCCTATGTGCATATCCATAAGCTCCTAGTAGATACCTGGAATACATGTAAAATCAAGTGTCAACTCAGGGTTGGTGAGTTCATAAATAAACACAATGATAAATCGTCAATTATCATCCAAAGAAAGATTTACTTTGTGAAGATACGGAACCCTTTTATAAGGTGAACCCGCTATCCCACATACTTACTAAGTACAAGCCCAACAAATCCTTCACATTGAATTTGTCCATGTATCATAGTTTATTTGCATATGGATAGCCTGTCGGAACCCTTTTATAAGGTGAACTCATTATCCCACACACAAGCACCAAGCAAAGCACCACCATGGTTCATAAAACAAAAGGGCATGTTTCATCCCAAGAACAGTAAGTAATATCACAAATAAAAGTTTCATCTCAAAAGAACATGCCTCATCCCAAAACCAAAGTAAAGGGAAACACGAGAACTCACGAAATAATAAGAAATCACGACATGTATTCCAGCCCCAAAATATTTAAATCATTAAAAAGGGGGACAATTACGAACTCACCTCAGTCCTTTGTGTTGTTGACAAGCTAGTAAATTCCTGCTAAGGAATTATAATTCACATAAGTAAACAGATACAAATTCAAAACCAAAATAGGTTAGATCTTGAACCTGGTGTTCAATTGATCTAGGGTTTGGTTTTCTGGGATTTGTTATAAACATTAAATCATTTAATTATTTTTGTTAATAATTAATGATTTATATAAAATTTAATTAGTTTAATAATGATTTTGACATATCATTATATTCTAATTAAATTATAGACGTTATATAAACATATAAGTTTATATTTAATTTTTGTAAGATTTTATAAATATTTAAATTTATAAAATTTACTTTGTATTTATATTATCAAAATAAGTTCACAAAATATTATAACATCCATTAATAATTTGATGATCTAATTTATTATTTGGAAATCCATTTTTATATGGACAATAATTTATAACACATGTAATATTTATTTTCATAAATAATTTAGGCTTTTAAATAATTATTTTTCTATAATTATTATGATTTATCATTAAATAAAAATGATATGGTGTCCAATTAATGGATTAATACTTTAAATCATAATTTAAAGTCTATTTTTATAAAAATAGTTATTTATAATATTTTTAAATAATATTTTATAAATTTTATTTAAAGTATTTTTAATTAAATAGTTTACAGAAAATTATTTAATGGTATTAAAAATAACAGAAGCTTTTAAAAATTATTTTTATAATTTTTGGTAATTTTTGTATATTTTTAAAATGCTTGAAAAGGTATTTAAAAAATAATGTTGGGGGCAGGGTTCGAACCCCTGACCTCCTGTTCATAATCTCGCACACAAACCAGTAAACCAAGGCACAAGGCCGCACAAGGAATGGGTTTTTAATTCTTTTAAACCCAAATTCCAGAAACCCAATTTTCACCAAGAACCCTAATTCGATCCGAATCAAATTGATCCTCGATTCGATGTTTATACCCAAATCGATGTTGGGGCTTTTGTTCCCCAATAAAAATCGAGTTTATAGATGTGTTTTGTTACCTGATTCGAGCTCGTTAAGATAAGACACAGTGAGCTGCAGGTCCGCGATAATGGGGGAATCAAATTGGTTGTTTTCTGAGTGTTTCAGATCAAATGAAACCCGAAGGAAGTTTTTAAATGATAAAAAGGTTGATAGTGCGCAATCAATTCGATTAATAATATTGTTCAGTGCCCGGTTTGTTGGTTTGGTCGGCCGAAGTGGGTTAGGTAGATCGATCGCACCATTTCGTTGGTAATATTCAAATTAATGTGGGTCATGTGTTCGAATCACCCACGAAAATGTGTCGGGCATTTAATTTGGTTGAACATTCGCGTGGTTTTGGCTTGTAATGGCGAGCCGGCGGCGAGAGTCCGGTGACCGGAATCGGGGAGAGAGAAAGAGAGGTTTTTAAAAATATTTACACAAATAGCCCCTGAGGTTTGTTGTGTTTAGTATTTTATGTTCAAACTATTTGTTTGAAGTTTCAAACTTGGCAAAACTGCCCCCCGGACTTATAAATCCAATTTTTAATAAATTATTAACATTATTTTCAATAAAATATTGTTATTATTATTATCATTGTTAACATTATTTTTAATAATAATATTATTATTATTATTATCATTGTTTTTATTATTATTAATATTATTCAATAAAAATAAAAAAAATACCAATCACCTAATTATTATATTTAATAAAAAAAAATTTTCCGGGTTGTCACATCATCCCCCTGTTAGAGGAATTTTCGTCCCGAAAATTAAGATGTACTCGTAACATTTTTGAACAAGTTAGAATATTTGTATATCATTTTGTCCTCTCATTCCCAAATGAACTCATATCGAACTTTGACAATCAGAATCTTGCTCTGAATTTAAGAAAACTGGTTTTTCGATTAAATTTTAGCAAGACACGAGTACTAAGGAGACAAGTATCTAAGTTTAAGCATATAACTTCTTAATCTTAGTCAATCTCTAACTAAGGCAATTTACTTCGTGCAACTATTGTGTGTGGCTATAGGCTAGATGCAATTCCTAACTCACTATAACCAATGGCTCTGATACCAATCTGTCACACCCTCAAATTCCGGGTCTGGAATCTATCACGGAGGGGTGAGCAAACAGGATCGAACACAGTAGTTACACATGAGATGCAGTTATCTATATGATAAGTTTTAGATAACCAGTTCATTAATAATCAGAGCATTAAATATTATACGCAGCGGAAATAAATACATATATTGTTTCTTAACAATACGTCTAATCATGTCTTATTAATAACCAATATGTATCTGGAGCTCTTATATGATCCTATGTGCATATCCATAAGCTCCTAGTAGATACCTGGAATACATGTAAAATCAAGTGTCAACTCAGGGTTGGTGAGTTCATAAATAAACACAATGATAAATCGTCAATTATCATCCAAAGAAAGATTTACTTTGTGAAGATACGGAACCCTTTTATAAGGTGAACCCGCTATCCCACATACTTACTAAGTACAAGCCCAACAAATCCTTCACATTGAATTTGTCCATGTATCATAGTTTATTTGCATATGGATAGCCTGTCGGAACCCTTTTATAAGGTGAACTCATTATCCCACACACAAGCACCAAGCAAAGCACCACCATGGTTCATAAAACAAAAGGGCATGTTTCATCCCAAGAACAGTAAGTAATATCACAAATAAAAGTTTCATCTCAAAAGAACATGCCTCATCCCAAAACCAAAGTAAAGGGAAACACGAGAACTCACGAAATAATCAGAAATCACGACATGTATTCCAGCCCCAAAATATTTAAATCATTAAAAAGGGGGACAATTACGAACTCACCTCAGTCCTTTGTGTTGTTGACAAGCTAGTAAATTCCTGCTAAGGAATTATAATTCACATAAGTAAACAGATACAAATCCAAAACCAAAATAGGTTAGATCTTGAACCTGGTGTTCAATTGATCTAGGGTTTGGTTTTCTGGGATTTGTTATAAACATTAAATCATTTAATTATTTTTGTTAATAATTAATGATTTATATAAAATTTAATTAGTTTAATAATGATTTTGACATATCATTATATTCTAATTAAATTATAGACGTTATATAAACATATAAGTTTATATTTAATTTTTGTAAGATTTTATAAATATTTAAATTTATAAAATTTACTTTGTATTTATATTATCAAAATAAGTTCACAAAATATTATAACATCCATTAATAATTTGATGATCTAATTTATTATTTGGAAATCCATTTTTATATGGACAATAATTTATAACACATGTAATATTTATTTTCATAAATAATTTAGGCTTTTAAATAATTATTTTTCTATAATTATTATGATTTATCATTAAATAAAAATGATATGGTGTCCAATTAATGGATTAATACTTTAAATCATAATTTAAAGTCTATTTTTATAAAAATAGTTATTTATAATATTTTTAAATAATATTTTATAAATTTTATTTAAAGTATTTTTAATTAAATAGTTTACAGAAAATTATTTAATGGTATTAAAAATAACAGAAGCTTTTAAAAATTATTTTTATAATTTTTGGTAATTTTTGTATATTTTTAAAATGCTTGAAAAGGTATTTAAAAAATAATGTTGGGGGCAGGGTTCGAACCCCTGACCTCCTGTTCATAATCTCGCACACAAACCAGTAAACCAAGGCACAAGGCCGCACAAGGAATGGGTTTTTAATTCTTTTAAACCCAAATTCCAGAAACCCAATTTTCACCAAGAACCCTAATTCGATCCGAATCAAATTGATCCTCGATTCGATGTTTATACCCAAATCGATGTTGGGGCTTTTGTTCCCCAATAAAAATCGAGTTTATAGATGTGTTTTGTTACCTGATTCGAGCTCGTTAAGATAAGACACAGTGAGCTGCAGGTCCGCGATAATGGGGGAATCAAATTGGTTGTTTTCTGAGTGTTTCAGATCAAATGAAACCCGAAGGAAGTTTTTAAATGATAAAAAGGTTGATAGTGCGCAATCAATTCGATTAATAATATTGTTCAGTGCCCGGTTTGTTGGTTTGGTCGGCCGAAGTGGGTTAGGTAGATCGATCGCACCATTTCGTTGGTAATATTCAAATTAATGTGGGTCATGTGTTCGAATCACCCACGAAAATGTGTCGGGCATTTAATTTGGTTGAACATTCGCGTGGTTTTGGCTTGTAATGGCTCGCCGGAGCCGCGCCGGCGGCGAGAGTCCGGTGACCGGAATCGGGGAGAGAGAAAGAGAGGTTTTTAAAAATATTTACACAAATAGCCCCTGAGGTTTGTTGTGTTTAGTATTTTATGTTCAAACTATTTGTTTGAAGTTTCAAACTTGGCAAAACTGCCCCCCGGACTTATAAATCCAATTTTTAATAAATTATTAACATTATTTTCAATAAAATATTGTTATTATTATTATCATTGTTAACATTATTTTTAATAATAATATTATTATTATTATTATCATTGTTTTTATTATTATTAATATTATTCAATAAAAATAAAAAAATACCAATCACCTAATTATTATATTTAATAAAAAAAAAATTTCCGGGTTGTCACAATTTGAATGCTACATAATGCTATGCCTTTTGTGCAACTTGATGCCTTAGCATAGGATTGCCTTATGCATGCTTAAAACTTAGTTACTTGTCTCCCTAAACTTAACTTTGACTCTTTGACTTTCCCCGACAAATGAACTTCCTAAACCTATTCTCAACGACATGTGGAATCTACACTTATCATCGCGGGATTAATTCCTTAGACTCTATGTCTAATCTATGAAAATCTCATCAAGGTTTTGATTTCATGAACCTAAGAAATTTGTGTGACACATAGACACCTGTATTCTGGATTTCCTGGCAAAAGGCCTTCGGGCTAAGGCAAGCATATCGTATAAATCTCATTGCGAGACCAGTTATGCTTACCTGGGGATTTCTGGGATGAGTGATAAACTATGGTCAACATACACAAGTCTCTAAGGCAAGTGGGTCAATTTACCTTGACGTGTCAACGATTCCAAATGGTAATGTGTTACTAAATGGAACCATCCTCTTTGTATCTTAAAAATCTTTGATTTCTTGAACTGGTTTCTTCTCACTCTTATCATACATAATGTTCCTGTGATATTGAAATCGTCTTACCTTTCAACACCTACGTTAAACATCGTTACACGTTAGGCGTTTCATGTAGCTATTGCTATACCTTGATCAACGTGTACACGACTCTTGTTATACCCAAAGATATTGGGAATCTAAACCGAATGATCTTTAAAACTTTAAATCGTTACTTATGGTTTTCAAATCTTCCAAAGGGTGTGTTCCATAACTAAGGACATTCAATGTTGTAGGTGGAATTCCTACATCTCGGGATACTTTGCTAATTGAATGTTAATTTTGTAACTCAAATATTATAAGTGGTCACTCACCTCAATGATCGAATAAACTAATTATAACTTTGTTACCACTTATAAGTACACATGTCTTCAACAAGGTTATGGCTGAACTCATATCTTGAGAAGTCCATGTATTCCCTTCGATTGTGAATCGAATGTTCACATCTCATTATGATGTCGAATCATTCTTGTCCTTGATCTTGTCTTCCTGATTTAAATTATTCAAGATTTGAACACCATCATAACAAATTCTGCTATCTTGAACCTTGATCTTAAGCTTGTAAGCATGATTTTCACTTTTGTTACATTGATGTAACTTGAAATTTCCTGAATTTCTAACTGATATTCTTTTTCTTTTCGTTGTTATGTCAAACTTCGTACCGTTTGCACCATGGGAGATGCAAGAGTTTGTAAGTCAAGCTATGACTAAGAACATTCGTATCTCCTAAATGATTCTAACTCATCAAAACAGGGGTGATTCCCTTACTTTGATGATTCCCTGTTTGTTTTGATAAATGGTCTCCAACCGTGTGTTTTATGAAATTTATCCTCTGGATTGGGGTGATTACCTTATCTTGAGGATTGACTTTAATTATTTTCTTTGGAACTTACATTTCACAAATGACATGATCTCACCAAAATAGGGTTGAAACCCGTACTTTGGTGACAAATGTCAATTCTCGATTGTTTTCTTGTTATTATAAAGTTCAATCATCAAGATAGGCGTGAATTCCATACCTTGATGATAATTTCATTGATTGTATTTTCTCAAAGGAAACGACCTCATCAAAGTAGAAGTGAATTCTGGATTTTGATGAAGAAGTTTATCTTGTTATATTTTATTTTTGTAAAACTTCACCGTTAAGATAGGAGTGATGTCCTTTACCTTAATGGTGAGTTACCTCATCTTATTTCTGTGGATCCTCAACAATGAGTTGGGATCGAGCTTTTTGATTGGTAACTTAGAGGTCATACCTTGGGAATACACCATCAAGTTAGGAGTGAAAACCACACCTTGATGACTATTCTCATTTCTTGATCTCCTACTTACCAAGGTTGTAATCAAGTGACGAGAAACATGTAGTAACTCGAAGGGTGAAACAATGTTAGTGTTTCGACCTATCAAGCCAAAGCATGATCTCTGAACTTGAAAGGAGACCTGATCGCTCTAGACTAATTTGTTTTCGAGCTTGAAGCATTTAAAATCCTTAAATCGATTTCTTTTCCTTTTATACTCATGTTTTGATTTGATCTAGTTATATGGAACCATTTATTCCTTACTTATCAACTTTCATTTTGAGATATCATCAACACATGATTGAGTGATGGTATCTTTCTTAAGCAATCTTTTTGCTAAATAAAGACATTATCAACTTGTGATTATGTCCTTCTAGACATACGAATATTCTCGATTGTACTTATGGGTTTGATGAATTACGTATGCAAAATATATTTGGAAATTTTTTACCTTGCAAAACATGGTTATAAATACCATTCTTATTGTTTGTGTCACTTCTTGAATCGCTTCGGAACCCGTAACCTTGGAAATCCTTAAAACTCTATCTCGATTTCGATCAACGAGACTCGTTATTATTTACATTGTGACGTCGACATTCATAAACTTTCGTAACTTGTAGTCATGGGTTTGGCATAAAGGAAAAGACGTAACTTGGTATGTGTCAAAGTGTCTTACCTTTCATATGACAAGACCTAGCATTCGTGATCCTATGAATCTCCCGTTTAACTTTTCACAACTAAAATGCTTCTTATCTTAGATGTCATGATTATAATTGATACATTATAGACCGATTGACTAATCTCATATTGACTCATGTGAAATAATGAGTCGAGAAAATTACTTGTATATGTTTCAAATATTCGTATACTATGGTATGATGTTAAAACATCGATAGTTATTTTGGATAACCGATTCATTTTCTGCTTTTTATAATGTTTCTAATCATCGTCGTGAACTCATTCCAAAATCTTCGCATATCGTATTATTCTTTTACCGATGGTTGGTCAAAGGAGAAATACATATTTACAAGATAGGCGTTAAGATCGTTTATATAGTGACGTTTGGGATTCTTAAATCCTGACGGTTAACCTTTTTTTATCATTGTTGGTCTTTTAATGATTTCTAGGCATCATTTCACTACGAAATTATATTCTAGAAATTGTGGCTTATAAGTCTAACATATCACGGTAACTCATCATCGTTTTTCCAACATCACCTTTCAAAACGTCTCGTATTTCACTTTAAGAGTTCAAGTTGGCATATATTATGCCAAGAGACTTGAAAGACTCCATAAAGTGAAGCGTTGCATCAGTAATCAAACGACAAACGTTGTTAGTTGAACACTTACCTTTTCATTATAATTCCTTTGTTCATTTAAGTTCATTCTTAATTTCGGGACGAAATTTCTTAAAGTAGGGGAGACTGTAACATCCGCAAATTTTTTCGAGTTAAAACTCAAACCCGAACTCAATTTGAATTTCCATTATTAAATTATTTTGGTTTTAATGGATTAAATACAATCTTTATTGTGAATTATTTTTTTTAATTATTTAAAACAAGTTGTAATAATTTACTTAGAAATGAATTTTTATAAAGTAATAAAGATTTACCATTCATTTTACAAATAAATGGAAAAGTCTTACTAAAAATTATCAAGTTATAAAATGAAATTTTAATAAAATTATAAAGTTTCTTTAACAGTTATAGATTCTTATTAAATAATTAAACTATAAAGTTTATAAGTTTATAAAATTTAACATATAACTAATTTGGTTTATTATTCAAATGAGTTTTATAAAGTCTAGGGTTGGATGGGTAATTTTTAAAACTTGATTTAAAAGCTTGTACATAAAATAATAACAATATGAAACTTGAGGGGTTGAAAGTGTAAATTGCTAAACCAACCCCCTCCCTCTTTTGACCCCGTGTTTCCGGCCGATTCCCGGCCATCCTTCGGCCGGATTCCGGCAACTCCTAAATTCGTCGAAAACCGTTGAATCTTGATCCGTAACCGCTCTCTAACCCTTCTAGAATGAGATTCGAACATGTGTGCATCAATTAACCACATTTAAACACCCGTTTCTTGTCTAATCGAACACTTAACCGAAACATCTTCAACTTCTTAGCCGTTCGAGCATTAAAACCCATTAATAATCCAATTAATTAAACCAAAACGATCGTTTATCTATCTCTAAATGATTATCACATTCAACTTCGCCTGATAAGCACAATTTCATCTCAAATGATCATCACCTTCATCGCGACCTACAACTTGGTCGAGCTCCATCTTCTGAGCATTCTAAATCCAAATTGAGTGAGGGCTATTACTCAGAATTACCATCCGAAGCTTCATACATGTTTAATTTGGTTATCAACCTCGTTTGCACCTTGAAGCACATCCACGCAGTCGCGAATCGTTCTTAAACCTGAGATCATCAATTCGAACTTAATAACGTAAGTACCACACATCTTTGTGCTCGGTTTCACATGGTCAATCAAAGCCCTATGATTGATTTCATTAACAATATCAATTCGATGTTCAATTGGAATCAAATCGATACTAGGGTTCTTATGAAATTGGGGGTTTTTGTGTTTAATGTTTTTAAACTTTAAAATTGAGCTTTTTACAGACATGGGGCTTATAGCCCAGCGGTAACTCACAGGAACTCCACACATAGGGTCCCGGGTTCGAACCCGGGCACTCGCAGGTTATTTTAAAATTAGTTTTTTTAATCATTTTAAATTATTTAAATTCTTAATATATTACTTAATCAAATTGTTAATTAAATTTATTCCAGAAGTTATTAATTTAATTTCTGAAATTTTTAAACAAATTAATATTCTAATGTTATAGTTTAAAATTATAAAAACTATGGCAATAGTTATTTAAAAGTTTGTCTCTTACTACCTTAAAATGGTCTTCTTTAACTCAAATAAGTTATATTATAACCTATTTAAATAATTGACTATTTACTTAATTATTAACTTAATTTTAAGGTTTAAAAGCAAACTTATGATGTTAAATTTAATTATTTTAGAATAACAAAGGTTATAAAATATTATTACTTCTTTTATGTGATTTAAATGCTAAAAATCTTTTATGGTTCAAATTTTGGTTATTTCAAAATATTATAAATTTACATGTTAAATAACTAATTATTCAAATAGTTATTTAAATATTAATTCTTTAACCATGTTGTATATAAATAATTAATAAAGTTATTCCTTAAAATTTATAACATAATATAATGTGCTATTATATTTATTTTTATTTTAAGGTTTTTGTATTATAAAACCTTTATAATAAATCATTTTAAAGCTCAAAACTTTATAAAATGATTTTAAAATAATTTCAACGTCATTTAAATATGTAATATCTTTATTAAGTTTTAAATAGTTAACTATTAAATTAATTATTTCTTTACACATATTATACTTAATTTCTATTAAATCAATAACTTAAATTGTTGAGACATTTTTATTCGTAAACTTAATTGATTTATATTATCTTTATTAAACTAAAACGTAAACGATTTATTATTTTATTTAATTATTTAAACCCCCAAATTCCAATGGAAACCCTGGTTCACGTCTCATAATAAATCTTATTATCGAACTTAATCTTGGAACATATACATTTAGGCATCTTGTAAGAGAAATCGTTGGAGCCTCGTTTGTTTTCTTATCTTCATCTTATATATATAATGTGAGTTTCCTTGCCCCTTTTTACTTTATTTACACCTTTTGGGGTGAAACATGTTAACTTTATAAACTTACACTTGTAAACATCTTGATACTTGTAAATGCACATGCAATTTATCTTTACCTTTTTGTCATGGTTATTTGTGTTATTGTAAGTCTTATATGAGATACATATTTTGTTTACAATCATTAACTATTGCTAGCCTGGCGACGTCTTAGATCTTTGGGCCTGACAAGCCTATTTGGTGCTAAAGTCGATGTATTGCCGACTCCTAGGAGCCGTATGCTTGTGTACTAGGGAACCAAATACACTTAGCCAATCTTATATACTTGTAATCAAGTCGAGGTTTGGTTGTAACGATATGTGTTCTATAACCTTACTAGCTTATAACCTATGACATGAATTGCTACTTGTAATCTTTTCATATTATGTATGAAAACCTTGGAAACTCACCAACTTTTTAGTTGACCTTTATTTTTATCATGTTTCAGGAAAACCCCAAGTTTGAAGTGCACTTATGTTGCTGGCATAATCTAGAACTTGGACCTAGTTAATAAAATCAATTGATTGTACTTTGTTATGTCTTGTCAAATATTAGTTCATTGTTGAAACTTATGAATGTAACGTTACCTTTGAAGGTTATGAATAATATATTTGGATTTAATAATAGCGTTATGTGGCTGTGAACGATCGTAATCCTCACATCTCGACGTTTCCGCCGTCAAGGTTGGGGTGTGACATGGGGTGGGGTAGGGTGGGCTGGGTTTTAATATTATGTTTTTTATTATTAAGGGTAAAAAGACCAAACTACCCTCATGTGCAAGGCACGTGACCTGACTTAACGACCAAATTTAACGCCCGTTAGAGGATAGGACGAAACGTGCAAACTGTTTAAAACATAAAGGATGCTTACTGTAATTTCCTTAGTTTAAGGACGATACCTGAAATTTACAACAAACCTAAAGGATGAAAAGTGTAATTTACTCTAATTTTAATTTTAATAATAATTTATTTTTAATTATAATTTATTTTTAATTTTTATTTTAATTTAATTTTTATTTTAATTTTAATTTTATTTTAATTTTAATTTTAATTTTAATTTTAATTTTTATTTTATTTTTTTAATTTTTACTTTCAATTTTATTTTTAATTTTAATTTTAATTTTAATTTTAATTTTAATTTTAATTTAATTTTAATTTTAGTTTTAATTTTAATTTTAATTTTAATTTTAATTTTAATTTAAATTTAATTTTAATTTTAGTTTTAATTTTATTTTATTTTTTTCTTTTATTTTTAGTTTAATTTTTAATTTTGCTTTTATTTTATTTTTATTTTAATTTTTAATTTACTTTTATTTTAATTTTTATTTTTAGTTTTATTTTTACTTTTACTTTTACTTTTACTTTTATTTTAATTTTAATTTTATTTTTATTTTTATTTTTATTTTTTTATTTTATTTTATTTTTATTTTTATTTTTATTTTTATTTTTATTTTATTTTTATTTTATTTTTATTTTTTTATTTTTATTTTTTTATTTTTATTTTATTTTTTACTTTTATTTTTACTTTTATTTTTACTTTTATTTTTACTTATTTTTACTTTTATTTTTACTTTTATTTTTACTTTTATTTTTACTTTTATTTTACTTTTATTTTACTTTTATTTTTACTTTTATTTTTACTTTTATTTTTACTTTTTATTTTACTTTTATTTTTACTTTATTTTTTTACTTTTATTTTTACTTTTATTTTTACTTTTATTTTTACTTTTATTTTACTTTTATTTTTACTTTTATTTTTACTTTTATTTACTTTTATTTTTACTTTTATTTTTACTTATTTTTACTTTTATTTTTACTTTTATTTTACTTTTATTTTTACTTTATTTTACTTTTATTTTTACTTTTATTTTTACTTTTATTTACTTTATTTTACTTTTATTTTACTTTATTTTTACTTTTATTTTTACTTTTAGTTTTACTTTTGTTTTACTTTTAGTTTACTTTTAGTTTTACTTTTAGTTTACTTTTAGTTTTACTTTTAGTTTTACTTTTTTGTTTTACTTTTTGGTTTACTTTTGTTTTTACTTTTGGTTTACTTTTTGGTTTACTTTTGGTTTACTTTTTGGTTTACTTTTTGGTTTACTTTTTGGTTTACTTTTGGTTTACTTTTTGGTTACTTTTTGGTTTACTTTTTGGTTTACTTTGGGTTTACTTTTTGGTTTACTTTTTGGTTTACTTTTTGGTTTACTTTTTGGTTACTTTTTGGTTTACTTTTTGGTTACTTTTTGGTTTACTTTTTGGTTTACTTTTTGGTTTACTTTTGGTTTACTTTTGGTTTACTTTTGGTTTACTTTTTGGTTTACTTTTTGGTTTACTTTTTGGTTTACTTTTGGTTACTTTTTGGTTTACTTTTTGGTTTACTTTTTGGTTTACTTTTTGGTTTACTTTTTGGTTTACTTTTTGGTTTACTTTTTGGTTTACTTTTTGGTTTACTTTTTGGTTTACTTTTTGGTTTACTTTTTGGTTTACTTTTTGGTTTACTTTTTGGTTACTTTTTGGTTTACTTTTGGTTTACTTTTGGGGTTACTTTTTGGTTTACTTTTGGTTTACTTTTTGGTTTACTTTTTGGTTTACTTTTTGGTTTACTTTTTGGTTTACTTTTTGGTTTACTTTTTGGTTTACTTTTTGGTTTACTTTTTGGTTTACTTTTTGGTTTACTTTTTGGTTTACTTTTTGGTTTACTTTTGGTTTACTTTTTGGTTACTTTTTGGTTTACTTTTTGGTTTACTTTTGGTTTACTTTTTGGTTACTTTTTGGTTTACTTTTTGTTTACTTTTGGTTACTTTTTGGTTTACTTTTTGGTTTACGTTTTGGTTTACTTTTTGTTTACTTTTGGTTTACTTTTTTTTTGGTTTACTTTTTGGTTTACTTTTGGTTTACTTTTTGGTTTACTTTTTGGTTTACTTTTTGGTTTACTTTTGGTTTACTTTGGTTTTACTTTTTGTTTACTTTTGGTTTACTTTTGGTTTACTTTTGGTTTACTTTGGTTTTACTTTTGGTTTACTTTTGTTTTAGTTTTTTGTTTTAGTTTTGTTTTAGTTTATTTTTATTTTTATTTTATTTTTATTTTTATTTTTATTTTTTTTTTATTTTTATTTTATTTTTATATTATATTATTTATATTTATTTTTATATTTATTTTTATATTTATTTTTATTTATTTTTATTTTATTTTATTTTTATTTTATTTTTTTTCTTTTTTTTTCTTTTTATTTTTCTTTATTTTTCTTTATTTTCTTTTTATTTTCTTTTTATTTTTCTTTTTATTTTTCTTTTATTTTCTTTTTATTTTTCTTTTTATTTTTCTTTTATTTTTCTTTTTATTTTTCTTTTATTTTTCTTTTATTTTTCTTTTATTTTTCTTTTATTTTCTTTTAATTTTCCTTTTATTTTTCCTTTTATTTTTCCTTTTATTTTTCCTTTTATTTTACTTGGCTTTTACTTTGGCTTTTACTTTGCTTTATTTTCCTTTTACTTTACTTTTATTTTACTTTACTTTTATTTTTACTTTTATTTTTACTTTATTTATATTTTATTTATATTTTTATTATATTTTTATTTATATTTTATTTATATTATATTTATATTTATATTTATATTTATATTTATATTATATTTATATTTATATTTATATTTATTTATATTTATATTTATATTATATTTATATTTATTATATTTATATTATATTTATATTTATATTTATATTATATTATATTTATATTTATATTTATATTTATATTTATATTTATATTTATATAATTTTTAATTTTAATTTTAATTTTATTTTTAATTTTATTTTTAATTTTATTTTAATTTTATTTTTATTTTATTTTTATTCTTTTATATTTTCTTATTCTTATTCTTATTCTTTTTATTTTCTTTTATTTTTATTTTTATTTTTTTTTTATTTTTATTTTTATTTTATTTTTTATTTTTATTTTTTTATTTTATTTTTATTTTATTTTTATTTTTATTTTTATTTTTATTTTTATTTTATTTTTATTTTTATTTTTATAATTCTATCCATTATCTTTTACCATCATTTTACAATCACGCCCCATCATCATCCTATCATCATCTGAATCATCAACCACCGCCGCCAACTAAACCCATCAGCCCGATCATCACCACCAACCATCACCACCAACCACCAAATCCTACCATGCCACTATTAATCGGAACCCACACCACCATCACCGTACCACCACAATCATAACCACCCACTCTTTGTCGCTATCCACCTTCTCGCCTACCAAAATCTCATACAAAACGGCATTATATTTACCGATCACCCAAAAACTTTCACAGTTTGGAACATCTCCACCGCCTCCTCCGACCCCACCTCGTGGCTCTTCCGAACAAATCTTGCCGCCAGCATCCTCCACCATTCCCTCATACTCGTGGCCCCGCAAGTAGGTACTACAAATCTTGATCACTCGGTTACTGAACCATAAGGATGATGATGATATTAGAAATTTGAAATTAAGGTGATTGAGCATTTCTATCATGCGATGTTCTTTGTTGTTGGTGGCAATATGCTTTGGTAAGAAGCTTGAAGAATATCATATTAATGAAATTGCAAATGTTCAACTCAATTGTTGTTGTTGGTTGGTTCATGGAGGTTTAATATCCTCAAATTCTTTCCTATAATAATAGATTTATGGCTTATGTTATGGATTTCAAGGAAATTGAAGATGGGTCAATTAGGGCTTGGAATTAAGGTTGCTGAGAGATGGTGATGGTTGGTGGTTACATGGCAAGCGACGGTAGTCATGGTTATGATCTGGCTGATGGTGATGGTGGCAGAGTATTAGGAAAGAGAAAGATAGAGAGAGATGAGAGAAAGAGAGAATGGTAGGTGAAGGTGAGAGGTTTTTTATTTAACTAAGGGTGGCAGGTGGTGAAACTATGGTGGTTTGATATTCACTAAGGGTATTTTTGTCATTTTACAAATGGTCACTGGAAAATGTAACATCGCTAGGGTTTTAGACTTAAATGAAGACAAAAGTAAAACATTAGGGTCAAATGGTGGTTTTAAGACTATAGGGATGCAAGTGATTAAAACGGACAAACATCAAGCATGCAAATGTTAATTTACACCAAATAAAATTTATGATCAAACAAATAGGATATAAGATTTGGTATGAAATATTCAAGTTACTAGTTTAGTTTTAAAAATCACGCCTCAAGCACATTTACCCTTGAGACAACTAAGGTGGTGGTTAAAACAAATTACGAGTCAAGGGAGATGATGTGTGGTGTTTTCGCAGCACGGTGTTGATCAATGTATGTTGTCAGTAAAAAATATTAATAAAAGAGTGTCTAATCACTTAATAGTAAAAAGTAACAAGGGTGTCGAATGAAATCATTGGATAGTGGTAGTAACAACTAAAGTAGAAATATTAAACATTTAAAAGAAACTTGCTTGATTGAGTGATTTAAAAAATTGCAAAATTACAAAGATAAAGTTTGAAATTTTAACAATCATGGAGGAAAAGCAACCGAATTCGGGATTCTGGTTTGGCAAAGTAATATTATTTTAGTTTAACCTATTGATAAGTTATTAATGGTGACCATATGCGTGATAAGATATAAGTGATAATTATATATTAAAGCTTAATGAATTTTGTTTATACAAACACCAATTCAATATGTAATCCTAATTCTAATAATCAAGCATACAATATTAAAATAAATCAAGGTTTATGAAATTAAAATTAGGCTTAAATATAATCAAATTATTTGAATAATTAAATTACAAATTCAATCCAAGAAAACCTAAATGGTTCAAGATCTAATCCCAAAATTAGGTTACAACCTAAGAAAAACGATTATTTGCACACACCCGTCCCTCGAAGTGAATTACAAATGAATTAGCCTAGCAAGTGAAGATGTTTGCTAAGTAGCAGTGGGAACCAACCCAATAATAACACTACTAGATGTCTGATGCACCATGGTTGCTCATCTGTAGCAAGTGAAGATGAGCACAACGAAAAAATGACCGGTCATCGATGTTAATTCATGATGAAGTCAGCAGCCATAGCACCTCGGTAGTACCTTGCTACCTATTCACTTAGGTGACAACAAACCACACATCACAAGCAAGCATTGTTGTTGATGTTGGGCCGATATAAAAAAATACAATGATGGCTCACTTTGATGTGAACGCATGAAGTGCAAAGTACGCCATAAAAGCATCGCATTACGCTCATTGCCATGTGCATTACGTCTCCATTAAGTAGGGAATTGCTAATGGGTGATCGTCATTATATACCACTCTAAGTTTGGTCATCGCACCTATAGGAACAAGTTCCACCACTTTACTTCTTTATTATCACAGGTTTGGAAAGTTTAAATACTTATATATATATATATATATATATATATATATATATATATATATATATATATATATATATATATATATATATATATATATATATATATATATATCATTTATCCTAGCTTCAGTCTGAATGCAATATGGTTCAGTATGAAGCTCTCACAATAGAACACAAACCTAGAAAGTAATAACTAATAAGTATATTAATCATAGTTATATGTATTTGTTTATGTCCAGGGTTAATGAAAAATCACTTTTTCAACTTAGTGAAATACCCAAATTTCACCTATTTTTCCAATAGTGCTTAGAGTTAAACTTCTATAAGTTTAATATAAAATTTCTTTGGTTATACATACAGTTTCTTAACTATATCACCACTACCACCATTACCATCACCAACACAACCACCCATCACCTTAGCCTCCACAACCTCCCAACTCCGCTACCACAAACTATCCCGATCACAACAGGCTCCTAATAGCCGCCATCGCAGCCCTCATCGCCACCATCACAACCACCACAGCCTCCCGTCACCGCCACCACAACCGCAAGCTCCCATCACCATCACTGCAACCTCCCCCCTCAACGCCACGGTAGCCCCATCGCCATACCACCTTCACAACCTCTCGTTACTATCATCTCATCCACCCCCATCACTGCCACCACAACCCCTATCGCCACCACCATAGCCACCACAACCTCTCGTCACCATAGCCGTAGCCTCCCCTATTGTCGTCACCGCAGCCCCCATCACCTAGAACCACCCCCACCGCCAAATCTTTGTCGCACCATCACCTGAAAACATGACCTCTTCCAGACTCTTTGAAGGAAAGAAGGTCTGTGACTCTATAAGGGAAAGAAGAGTGTGCGTGAGAGAGAGAGAGGGGGAGAGATAATGGAACAGTGTAGAGAAGATTTTATGTGAAGAAGAAGAAGAGGTGGGTGGGTAGGTGAATGAGTAAGTTTTTTATTTCATAGAGGTATTTTAGTTTTTTCATAAAATAAATTAAGGGAAAAAATAATGGTGTTAGTGTAAACAAATCAACCAGAAGAATCAAGAAGATGAGAGCGGCTGGTTGTAAACGTTCGATCCTGCAGAACCCTAAAATGGAGCTTCTAATTTAAAGACAAAAACTTTGTTGAAATGACATAGCAGCCCTCCATAATCTTCAGAAGACAGCAAAGACCCACGAACTTATAAACCTGCACAAACTTAACCCAGAAATAAGAAACCTTTGATTTGAAAAAAGGAAATACCTTTTTAACACCCCCCCTCAAATCAAATGGTAAACATGTCAATCATACCAAGTTCTTTACAAAAAACTTGTGTTGACTAATATCCAAACCTTTTGTAAAACCATCAGCCTTTTGAAAGGCAGATTTTATGCTTAAAACTTTAATAATTCCTTTAGCAACCTTTTCTCTAAGAAAGTGTAAATCTAACTCAAAGTGTTTTGTTCTTTCATGAAAAACAGGGTTGGCTGCTATAGCAATAGCAGCCTCATTGTCACAAAAAACTTTTACAGGTAATGTGATTTGAAGTTGTAACTCAGATAAAAGATTTTGTAACCACATAACTTCACAAACCACAGAGCATAAAGCTCTGTATTCAGATTCAGCCGAGGAGCGAGAAACAATAGCTTGTTTCTTGCTTTTCCAAGAAATAAGAGAGTCTCCCAAATAAACACAAAAACCCGTCACAGATCTACGGGAGATAGGACACTTGCCCCAGTCAGAATCAACATATGCGACCAATGATAACTCATCATTTTTCTTAATCAAAATACCACTACCAGGGGATAGTTTTAAGTATCGCAATAATCTTAAAGCAATCTGAAGGTGAGCATTGGTTGGGGCATGCATAAATTGACTTAGATATTGAACAGCATAACTAATATCGGGACGAGTCAAGGAAAGGTAAATTAACTTTCCAACAAGTTTTTGATACCCAGAAATATTTCTAGAACAAGATCTGTAGACTTGGTTTTTGAGGATATAACAAAACTTTGTTCAATAGGAGTATTAACTGGTTTACACCCAGAATATCCAAACTCATTTAACAATTCAAGACAATATTTTCTTTGATTTAAATTAATTCCATGTTCAGAATACAAAACTTCTATGCCCAGAAAGTACTTAAGGACACCTAAGTCTTTTATTTTGAAGTCCTGATTCAGAAAAGCTTTTATTTTGTCAATTTCATTTAAATCATTTCCAGTTATAATCATGTCATCAACATAAACAAGAATAACAACAAAAGTGGATGCATTAGATTTAATAAACAAAGAATGATCACATTGACTTTGCACATATCCATGATTGCATAAAACACCAGTCAACTTTTCATACCATTTGCGAGGGGCTTGTTTGAGCCCATATAGAGACTTTATTAACTTACACACACGGGTTTCAGATTTAGAATAATAACCTTCGGGAGGTGTCATATAGACATCCTCGGTTATACTACCATATAAGAAGGCATTGTTTATATCAAGTTGAAATAGAGACCAGCCATGGTTAACAGCCAAAGTGATAACAGTTCTTATGGTTACCATTTTGATAACCGGAGAAAATGTTTCATCAAAGTCTAAGCCTTCTCTTTGACTGTAGCCTTTGGCTACTAACCTGGCTTTATATCTCTCTATTTCACCATTAGATTTATATTTAATTTTATAAATCCATTTGCATCCTATAGGTTTTCTACCAGCAGGTAAGTCAACAAGTTCCCAAGTTTTATTTTTGTGAAGAGCTTCCATTTCAAGATTCATTGCATGCACCCAATTTATATCTTTAACAGCTTCATTAAAACAGGAAGGTTCAACAGACTTATTCAGGTTGGAAATAAAGCATAAATTTTCCTTAGATAAATGAGAGTAATTAACTACTTTTTCTAACCCATATTTAACTTTCCCTTCAATTATGTAGTCTTGCATCTTTTTAGGAAGAGTAGATTGCCTAGAGGATCTCCTTGGCTCAACAGGGACAGAATTGGGACCCTCAGAAGAGTCAATCTCTTCATTAGTAATACCAAAATCACCAGCCAAGCCACTATCTGAATTGGATGAGGTGGAGGGTTGCTGGTTTGATAACTCAGCTTCGCCATTCACACCTTCCGTTTCAGCAGGCTGCTGAGAGTTAGCAAAACTTTGAGACATCACCCTCTCCTCATCATCGGGAACATTTGTACTTGAGATGTTTTGGATGTCGATATTGTCAAAAAAATTAAGGTTATTTAAGTTTTCATTAATAGTTCTAAAGTAAGATTTATCATTTGGATTTTGTTTAAAAGGAAAAACTTCTTCATAGAATTTAACATCTCGAGAAAATAAGTTGATTTTATTATCTAGACTCCAAAGTTTATACCCTTTTTTTACATTAGAATATCCAATTAAAACACATTTTTCAGAACGACTTGAAAATTTGTCATGGTTATGAAGTACAGTACAAAAACAAAGACAACCAAAACTTCTCAAGTGATTTAGAGAGGGACTAAAGCCAAACATAACCTCATAGGGACTCTTACCTAATAAGACAGATGAAGGGGTCCTGTTTATTAAATATGCAGCCGTTAGTACACATTCAGACCAAAAATTTAAGGGAACACCTCCTTGAAACATCAAGGACCTAGCAACATTGAGAAGGTGTCTATGCTTCCTTTCCACTATGCCATTTTGTTGAGGGGTATGAGTGCAAGACGTTTGATGAATTATCCCTTTTGATTCAAGGAAAGATGTTACTTGTTTATTTACAAATTCAGATCCGTTGTCACTTCTGATAGTCTTAATGGATTTGTCAAACTGAGTTTTAAATAATGAGAAAAATTTTGTTATACATTCATAGACCTCATCTTTTGTTTTTATAAGATAAACCCATACAGACCTTGAAAAATCATCAACAATTGTTAAGAAATATTTGAAACCTTCTTTACTAGTGACTTTATATGGACCCCATAAATCAAGGTGAACAAGTTCACCAATTTCTTTAGAACAGTGATTACTAAGTGGAAAGGGAGCACGATGTTGCTTGGCTCTATGGCATATTTCACAAGGAGAGGGAGCAATTTTATCATTAATTTGAAGAGAATCTTTTAGAACAGATAAGACATGATCAGCAGGGTGACCTAACCTATTATGCCACATATTCACCTTAGACAAGTTGCTGAAACAGACAGGAACAGAGTTTTGATCTTTGTCAAAAAAATAGAGACCATCAAATTGACTACCAGTCGCCTGGACTTTCTTTGATTTCAAATCCTGAATGTAGCAGGAATTTTCATTAAATATAATTTCAAGATTGTTATCCCTAGTTAGTTTAAAAACAGATAGGAGGTTGACATAGAATTCAGGAACAACAAATACATCAGTCAGCAAAATACTATTTGTTAATTTTAGATTCCCAATTTTTGTAATTTTAGCACATGTGCCATTAGGGTGGCTAACAGTCATATTGTATCCAGATACGTCGACACAATTAATCATGTTTTTGTCAGATTTTATCATGTGTTGATTTGCTCCTGAATTAACCACCCAACCATTTTCAAATCTAGAATTGGACAAAGATGAACATCCAAAGACACCTAAGGATGACTGAACTAGACGTGATTGATCTGATAACTTACCTCCTGTACCAGGAGTGTCACCAGATTTATCATTAATCAGACCAATAAGTTTAGCGATTTGCTCCTGTGACAAGGTCAAGGGAGACGAAGATACAGCAGCAGTTTTAGCATTGGATGAGGAGGCACCATTGAAATTCCCAGGTTTATTGGTCTGATTATTGATTTTTTTCTTGTAATTTGGAGGATATCCAACAATCTCATAACATCTATCAACAGTGTGACCCAACAAATTACAATGAGTGCATTTTAGATTCGGGTTCGGTCCTCTTCCAACCCTTTTTTTATTGTCAAAGGTCTGGTTTGGTTTAGAAAAGAAGCCAAGATTTTGACCTTTTGGTCCAGAGGAGGATCCACCATTTCGGTGAGATTCTTCTCTGGAAACAATTGAGAAAGCAGTTTTAATTGTTGGAAGAGGATCTCTTGTTAATAGACTAGATCTAACAGGTTGGTATACATCATCAAGACCCATAAGAAATTGCATAAGTTTGATGAGATGATTAAAATCATTGAACTCTTTAGATGCATTGCAAGAACAAGAGGGTAGTTGTATGATGGCATCAAATTGTTTCCACATAGTGTTTAGTTTGTGATAGTATTCAGAGACAGATGAGCCATTTTGAGACACAGAGTTTATCTTTTGATACAAGTTATAAACGACTGATCCATCAATTTTATCGTACGTTTCCTTCAAATCAGTCCAGACCTCTGATGCAAGTTTTGAGAACACTTGGCCAACATACAACTCCTCTGATATAGAGTTCAATATCCATGACAGAACCACAGAATTACATCTATCCCATTGATTTGCAAGTATAGGGTCAGTTTTAGATTTTTCACATTTACCATCAATGAATCCAAGTTTGTTTTTAACTTGTAAAGCCAATTTTATTGAACTAGCCCATACAGTGTAATTTTCAGTTCCTTTTAGTTTCATTGTAACAATGGTAAGTGTATTAATATCATTAGCATGAAGATACAATGGATCACACACATCAAGTTTACTAATCTGAGTACTCGAAGCAGTAATATTAATGACAGGACCAGAATCAGCCATAATGACAAAGCAAGAAATGAATGATAGCAAGCAAGCACACGCAAGAAGATCAACCAAGAGCCAGAGCCAGGTTTTCACACCTTTCACAGGAAGGCAGATCAAGGATTAGCTCAAGATGATATGAAGACACACAACAAATGTAATAGCACGCAGCGTGATGCACAACCAACACACAGAACAAATCGAATGCAATACAGATACCGGTACCCCTAACCCGGTCAAACAATGACTAAAGATAAGATTCAATAATGATGTAAGACAGAAAATTAATAGAGAGGAAAGATCTCACAGCGGGGCAGTCCCTGTTTTTCAGGGAATCCAAGCAAGGATGCAACACGTAACCTTCAAGGGTTACTATGTTACATCAGAAAAATCAGACCACGCAGCGAACAGCAGCGAAAAATCAGAGCACGCAGTGAACAGCAGCAGCGAACATGAAGATGGAGCCGGCACGCAGCAGCCAAATCAGAGCATGAAGACTTGCACTCGTGAGACCAAGAACGTAGTGAACAGTGAACAGTGAACAGCAGCAGCGAAAAACAGAGCCGGCACGCAGCAGCAGCGAAAAACAGAGCACGTAGTGAACAGCAAGAAGACCAAGATCAGATCGCTGAATGTAAGAAGACCAAGATCAGCGAAGATCGCTGAAGAACAGTGAACACCAGCGAGAAATTAGCAGCAGCGAAAATCAGCAGCAGCAGCGGTAGAACACCAAGATCAGATCGAAAACTCGATTAGAGCCATTGGGCTCTGATACCATGTAAACAAATCAACCAGAAGAATCAAGAAGATGAGAGCGGCTGGTTGTAAACGTTCGATCCTGCAGAACCCTAAAATGGAGCTTCTAATTTAAAGACAAAAACTTTGTTGAAATGACATAGCAGCCCTCCATAATCTTCAGAAGACAGCAAAGACCCACGAACTTATAAACCTGCACAAACTTAACCCAGAAATAAGAAACCTTTGATTTGAAAAAAAGGAAATACCTTTTTAACAGTTAGTAATCATGACTCATATGGAAAAAAAATATTAAAAAGTCAGGTGAGTAAAAAAGGTTTTTGTATATCAAGGATTCAAGTAGTTAATATATACAAATGTTAGGGATACATTTAGTAATTTACTCTAATTTTTAAGTAATTTCTTCTAATTTTTAAGTAATTTCATATTTTTGTTTTAACTCAGCTTTTAAACATCTTTGAAACTTTTGTTAAACAATTTATGCTTTAACTTATCGGAAGCAATAGTTTCTTCAACAACTACACCCATACAGTGACAACATGATGGCAACAATTACAGTTGAGTAGCAGTGGGAACCAACCCAACAATAGCACTACTAGTTGATGTCCTTTGCACCGTGGTTGCTCATCTGCAACAAGTGAAGGTGACGACAGCGGCATAAAGACTGGTCATCGGCGTTAATTCATGATGAAGTCAGCAGCCATAGCACCTCGGTAATACCTTGCTACCTATTCACTTTGGTGACAACAAACGAAACATCACAAGCAAGCATTATTGTTGATGTTGGGCCAATATAAAAAATACAATGATGGCTTACTGTGATGCGATGCATGAAGTGCAAAGTACGCCATAAAAGCATCGCATTACGCTCATTGCCATGTGCATTACGTCTCCACTAAGTAAGCAATTGCTAGGGGGTGATCATCATTATATACCACTCTAAGTTTGGTCATCACACCTATGGGAGACAAGTTCCACCACTTTAGTTCTTGATTATCACAAGTTTGCAAAGTTTAAATGCATCGCTTTAAATATGGATGTCTCATTTATCCTAGCTTTAGTTTGAATGCAATATGGTTCGATATAAAGCTCTCACATGATAGAACACAAACTAAAAAGTAATAACTAATAAGTATATTAATCATAGTTATATGTATTTGTTTCTGTCATGAGTTAATGAAAAATCATCTTTTCAACTTAGTGAAATACTAATTTTCACCTATTTTTCCAATAGTGCTTAGAGTTAAACTTCTACTAGTTTAACATAAAATTTATTTGGTTATACATAGAGTTTCTTAATATCCTATTTGAAGATTTAAATATTTTAAATAAACAATTTGATTTATTTACGACTCATTTTATTTCATTGCCTGCCACTCAACTGTTCCTTTGAAACAAGAAAAATATTATGTATAACTATCCGGGATGCTTTACGTTTCAAATTTTCATATTACATTTATTTTCTTTTGTTTCCCAAATCCATAACAAACGAGTCACATGACTATAGTTGCTCAAGATATACATGAACTTGGTTAAAGCCGTTACCAAAAACAAAAACAAAAAAGAAAGTAATAATAATAACAAAAAACTTTGTCAGGTATCCCATGGTCCATCAACAGATGGTTATTGTGTATTTCAATTAGACATTCGGCCCGGTTAGAACATGTAGCGTGTAACTCAGATCTAGCGTGTGATAGGCACGAAAGAGGAAGCCATTCTATTCTGAGTCGCAAACTACAAGTTACAACCGAGCGACATGATTAAACCCATGTCTCACAGTTCAACCCATTCAGTCCCGTCTCAAAAACTACTCAACGCCAAAGGGATAACCAAATAAAGTGTTGTACCTGGCAAAATGGGCGGGTCGAGTTGGACAAGGCATCGGGTCAGGACGGGTTCGGATCAGAATAAGTTTGGGTCTAGACGGGCTAATTTGAAAAATGGGTCAGGATAGGTTGGGGTTAACATGGGCTGATTTGGGATTGCTAATTTGAAAAATGGGTCTAGACCAAAATATCCCTCCAAAAGTCACCAAAATTTTTCTAGACAGGCTAATTTGAAAAATGGGCATTTTGGTCTAGACCTATTTTTCTAGATGGGCTAAGTCAAAAGTTGTTTAAAATAAGCAATCCCAAACAACATCTTAACTCATTCCTTTATATTTAGTGTCCAAATCAGCCCAAATTTATATATTTAGGTCAAAATTGCAAAGTCTAGAAGTCAAATAAACCAAATAAACACATAAATGTAAATAACTATTTTACATAAATTCAAATCCATAATCCACAAATTATTAAAAACTAGAAACAATATAGAGAAACCATCATCTTTATAGCAAAGTTAGAGGTGCCTAAACAAAAGGATACCAAGGTTAAATTACCAAAATACTACCCCAAAATCAATATGAGAGGTGCCTTAAACCCAGTCAGTCCATGTTACCCCCAACACCACTTTGGTCATTTTCTCTAGTCTGCACACCAGTTGACACCAAAGAATTGTTATCTACATTCCCCCTGAGCTGCTCACTCCCACCACTGAGTTGACTCGGCATCCCACTTGGTGCGGGTCCCACGATCCCGTTGTAACCATTGGCCGACACGCCCATTAACCCATGTCCACCGTTCATGTACGCTGGATAAACCGTCATTGGCAACGGCCCGCCCCTCATGCCAACCACTGCAGGACCACCCCATGGGATCCTAGGTGGAACTGCAGCCATACCATATCCACCAACTGCATAACCGCCTCCAAACACACCACTACCATAAGGATAACCGCCATAGCTCGGGAATGGTCCATAACCAGGAAGAACATCGTACACAGGTCTATACGGGGCGGGTTGTTGTTGATGACCGCCACTAAAGTTAGAATCCCTATTGCTGCTAGTAATGCCGCCACTAACCTCTTTAGGTACCGCCCTTTTAACCTCCACAAGTTTACCGCCCAATTCATGGAAGTTCTTTTGCATAACTTCTTCAACCGAATCTTCAGAATCAAAAGTGATGAACCCGAACCCACGAGGCCTGTGGGTCACATTATCATGCATCACAACCACGTCTGTAATCCTACCGAATTTTTCAAAGTAGAATTTGAAGTCGTCTTCTGTTAAGTTTGCAGATAAGCCGCCTACAAAAATCTTTTTAGTTTTTAAGTTATCGCTGCTGTTGTTAATGCTATTGTTTCTGCAATTCCTGTTCTGCGCTCGATTCTGTTCTTGCTGGTTTTGATTTTGTTCACTTCTCGGTACCGCCTTTTTCACTTCAACCTGTAAAAAAATCATCAAACATGAAGTTCAAATCATGAAGAAAAAGATATTAATGTGTTAGGTGTTGGTTCATTTCATAATTCAATGTGGGGTTTGAGAACTATAGTCAAGGCATGTTTCACAACTACAAGACATAATAATTTTGAAAAATTCATGGTATTCTAATAAGGGTGGTAGATTCAACCCATTAACTAATAAATGAGTCAATTCGGGTTATATTAACGGTAAATGGGTAAAGTAAAAGGAGAACAGAGAATAGATTAAACGGAAATGGGTCTATTAAAAATATTGTATGATACCTTAAATCTATAATTTTCGGACCCATAGTTCCACACACTAATAAATAATAATATATAAGTAACTTTTTAAAAATAAATGAATGAAAGTATTCAATTCAACCCAACTGGACCCATAAAAACGACAGCTTGATCTGTAAATACGACGGCCTGACTTTTCCGTTGCTAAAATTATAATCATCCTTGCAAAAATGGCAAGGATAACACAACTTTTTGTTAAATGAGTGATTTTGGACTAAAAAGGGGCAAAAGATTTACCCAATTTGTTCCAAAATGCTCAATCTTACAATCAAATTTTGATGATGTACTAATACAATACTTAGGTGCAAGTTAAGTCCCCGCAATGACGGCTTAGCGATCAGGGACATGCATCATAAAGCCAAGGTCAGTCGCATGTATTTTGTTCGAGGCTTAAACAACTTACCTCTCATGCTGGTCATGGAACCGTCAATGAGGGACCTCTAGGATGGGTTACCCAAAAAGAACAAGTTAAAGTCAACAAATCAGCAACCCAAAAAAGAAGTCAAACTCAACCTACTTTGACACTTACAGATGCAAAATCAACTCGTATATTCTGCTTTGTAGCTTAAATAGGTCTAAGGATTTCCACAATCTGTACAACACTTTCTCATTTGTGATCTCTTTTTCTTTCTGACTTTTTCAGAACACTATCAGTAATTCCAAAAAGAGGTCAAATTCAAGCACAAATATCTTACTTGAGCAAAAACAAAAAATACTAACAGGTCTTTGGATGTGCATCAAAATTGATTTATGCAGTATAAAGTGATTATAGTTCTGCTATATTCTTGTCAAAATACTTGTAAATGTTACTCTAATTAAAACTGATGTACTATTAATAAACTAATTACCATTTTCAAAACAAATGTCCAAAAACCACCCAAGTTTTACTGTAAATAAGTGATATGACACTCATAACCATATCTAGCTTTAATCACCCGAATATTCTCTTTTATGTAGCAATCATCATTAATTCGTAATCACACCAAAAGTCCAAAATCACCTATATTTAACTTCAAAAACTACTAATATAACACTCAAAAGTCAAAAAGTAGTAAAAGAACAAACAACATCTAGCTTTCATTTCCAGGTTATTGAATTCTTTATGTAGTAGCAATCATTTTCGAACCTAACCTCCAAAAATCACCTAAATTTAGCTTCCAAAGGAAACAAACAGAACACTTAAAAGCCAACTAATTCTAAAAGTACCAAATTATATCTACCTTTAATCACTCAATTATGGATCCTTTATGTAGTTATCATCACTATCAAACCAAAAGCCTCAAAACAACCTAAAGTTAACTTAATAAACAACTAATATAACACTTAAAAGTCATGACTCAACACAGTTCAATCCAGAAAAGCACTAAAAGCAGTTAATTATAAATTGGAAGAAAAACAAACCGTTCTGCCAAGAATTGTATGAGTGTCAACCAGAACTTTATCAACAGCTGATGCATCTGAAAACGAAACAAAGGCGAATCCACGAGGACTACCGGTGGTTCGATCTTTAGCAATTACTGAACCCACAACAGTTCCATAGTTTCCGAAATGGTCTCTTAAAGTATCTTCTGTCGTCTCCCATGAAATCCCACCCACAAACACCTTACAATGATCACAATCATCCATTTTTGACCTTATATAAACCAAAAAAAAAAAAACAGCTGTAAAAGAAAAACTAATAAAACAAGAAAAAGAAAACCCTTGTTCTTGATCTTTCAGGGGATTCAATAGAAACCACCAATTGGGTGCATTATCAAAACAAACCCCTTTTCTTGTTCATCATAGGGCTTCAACAGAAACGAAAAAAAAATTGAAATTTTGAACATAAATCAAACAAATTTCTCAATTTTCAAGAACACCCAGATGGAATCGTTCGAAAAACAAGTGTTCAACAGAAATCAAACCCCTTTGATGGTTCTTTAAAGTTTCAGGAGCACTAAAAGAGGGGTATTGAAAACTGTTATAAACATCTGCATTTTGACATCGACTGAAAACCCAAGTACAAAACCCTCGTTATTGAATTGGGGGTTCAAGAATCCAAACTCAAAGAGGCGTAATTGTGCAAATGAATTTCTAGGGTTTCGGATTGCAGGAGAGTTGGATTAGGATTAGGGTTAGGGTTTTGATTTTAAGAAAGATTGTGGAGTTACAAAGGGGTTGTGTGCGATTGAGAAAATTGGAAACATTTCTGTTGGATACCGAAGAGAATTGAACGGAGTTATGAGACAAAAAGTAGCGACATTGGGTGGGGTGTGAGAGTGGAGATGGGGTTTGTTTGACTTTGACCCTCGTTCTAGTCATTTGTCAAGCTCCCCAAAGAGTAGTGTTTGGATTAGGTTTTTTAGTTGACTAATACGAGGATCGATGTGGAATCTCAACTTACAATCAAGAACTATAAAATATTTTGATTGCATAAAAATATTATATTGGTATAGATAAGTCATGCATTTTCTTTTCCAACTACTTAAACAATGTATTTCTTTCAACAATCTGTTAAGGTTCAAATTTAATTTGTGAGGGTTTCAATATTTCAATGTGAAGTTTATATAGCGTTAGGGCATAGGGAGTCGTCTCAAGAAAAACCCTCACTAACCCTCTTCTGATTTCGGTAAGTGAAGTTGGTGAGCCGTATGATGGGCAACTATCTCCTGCGGTTCGGAGAGGAGTCAGCTGTTAGTTAGTACCCCTTTGGTTTCGGGGTGGACCCTTTCACTCTATTTTATTATATACGCTTAGTGAAAAGAATGTTTTTTGATACACCTAGGACATGGATTCTATATGAATCAATGGATCGTGACAAGTCATTACTACTAGCAATGACTTCCTCTTTCATTACTTCATTCTTTCCATATCCCTCTCCTTTGTTCTCAGTTACTCATCAAATGGCACTCAGTTCATATCTTTAATTTAAGTTCGATCATTGACAAGGTTCAAAGAAAGGGTGGGCTATTGATAAAGAATCGATTCCAAACCACAATGCTAGCAGATGGCGGGCCTCCGCTTTTCTTTTGATTCATATCTTTAAGTCTCAAATCGATGAAAGTTCACCGTTTTTTACCAACCCAATCTTGCCTTTTTTTAGTTGTGTAACGACCAATTGACTATAGAAGTCGTTGCAATTGAAAAAAATTCCTCACCCTATATATAACTTTTTAAACTATATTTATTTTCTAATCCAAAAATATCATTTTCTTACTGAATATATTTTAAATTTCTCTTAATGGCTTTGAATTTGAACTTCCATCATTTTCATACAATTCATCATGTTTCAGGAAAAAAAAAATATTAAAACAAGTAGGTGTAACTTTAAATTTTGACTAGTTTTTTCTTGACATCATTAAGTGAAGTTCAAGAAATCGTTTCATTCTCAAGAATGTATCTAGATAAAGACAGTTGTTAAGAGTCCCATGTTCGACTAGTAGCACATTACTTCGCTAAATACGATCCTCAATTCACCCTTAGATGTTTTGAAGAAGATATAGAATGAATAAAGATCTATTTTTTTTACTAATTGTTGGTTATTTAGAGAGGAACTTTAAGTGCTTTAAACTAATTTCGATGAAAGGGGGTTTTTAGAGCATTCACAGTCCATTCCTTATCTTTATCCATATAATTACACTAAAAATCACTACTTCTTCTCTCTCCTTTCAATTAAATAATATATTTTTATACCTTTTTCATTACCTTTTCTCTCTCCTTCACTCACAACCACTTTCAAAAATATTAAAAAATTTATAAGGATTGTACAGTGATTCTTCAAATATACCAATCCACAATAACATTTTCTCTCTCCTTCACTCACAACCACTCAAAATCATTCCATATAATATACCAAACACACTCACATGATTATAGGGCACGGGTTGTGAATGCTCTTAGAGTTTTACCTTGCTACAAAAGTGCACCTCAACTATACGATAACTAGCATACAGGGATGCTCCTGACGTGCTTGATGGATACTTTCATATGGCTGAGAAAACATAACGTGAAAACTTGCAAAGTATTTGTGATAGTGTTATTAGTTTGTAGTTAAAAATATCTCTGTAAACCGACTTACAATGATGTTTAACTTTTATACGTTGCACATGAACAACGACATAGTTTTCCGGTGATGTTTGGGAGCATAGATTGGATATCTCAACAAGTGGAGGATCCTCCAAGCTTGCAAAGCTTTTGTGATGGTGTTCAAAGGACGTTGAATAAGGGGTCCCAAAACACAAGTGACAAATACTTCACCAACCCACAAAGCAACATCATCCCTAAATTATTAGAAAAATCATATACGCATGTATTATCCTATACAGTTTGATTTTGAAGATGAATGGTGCGATAAGATCTTTTTAACAAGTGAAGGATCCCCCGAGTGATTAACTAGTGGACCGTGATATTCTTACACGTTACGATCATAGATAATATGCTATAGCTTTCAATTGGATCATATCGAACATATGGAGCATTTGTACAAATTGAACCACTTATTTTATTTTATTTAATTAACAATATGTTTGTTAGATCGGTTAGGATTAGACTATAAACATTTATCTGGTATTACACTTAACAAATACAGTATCTCTATTAAGTGTTGATGATCAAACACAACAAATACACTGAAATATGAAAATATTAAAATAACGCTTGATTACTTCCAACATATCTTTCACTTGATAAAAGCAAATTACATACATCTGGTAAAATACAGTACATGCGGTACCTTCCAAAAACTATACAAGTGTGAGGTTTTATACTAGATAAAAGAATACTAGAAATGAATCTGCATTGTTCATTCTAGGATCAATATCAATGGTGAACTACTGCCATTGATCCTTATATTGTGGCAACCATGGATACAAGCTCTAATTGGATACAATGTCTGAAACATATAAAAAAACTGATATGGAGGAGATCTTCAATAGATATACAGTTAAGGTTACTTCACTACTTACCAACATTTGCATGATGCAGTACGACAACATATAGACTGCATTTTAGAAAGGACTTTAGCACGAGTCTGCGTAACGACATATGCACCGACTATTTGGCATAGAAAAACTTCTTGGTTAGCAGGTTGAAGCTTCAGAAAATGAGTTAATTCATATTTTTGTGTAGCTTCATCATTAATATCCCAACAATGTTATTTTTATTTTTATTTTAAGTTATTGCAAGTTATCTACTTTTATTATATTAACTATTTTTTTATTTAAATAATATTAAAAATAAGAGTAAATTACCATTTGCATCCCTGACGTTTGTTCATTTTAACCAGTTGCATCCCTGCGGTTTCAAAATTACCATCCGCCCCCTAACGTTTCGTGTTATCCTCATTTGAGACTATACGTTTCATTTTTATATCCATTTGAGTTCAAATAATTAACACCGTTAGTTAAAATTATTAATAAAAAGACGAAACTACCCTTCAAATTAAATAATAACAATAAAACCCTTGTGGGTCCCATCCATCAACATCATCTCTTCAAACCACCACCACCATAACCACCCCTATCACCACCACCACAACCACCCAGTTATCACCACCAGCACCACCGCAGCCCTTATCACCAGCACCGCCGAATCAGAGACTCGGGCTTCGTAGGACCCTGTTAAGAGTATATTCGATGATTTGATGTCGCCATGGGAGACCGTCGCGCCTTGAGCGTGTAGGTACGCGATCCCGCGGGCCGCTCCAAGGGCTATGGTGGATCGGGTTTTCCAATTCAATGGAGTTCCAAACGACCCTTTGCCCAAAACCTCTGCAGAAGCACGTAACAAATCATCCAAATTGAATTCACCTAACTCCTTGTTCTTCTTGAAGAACACTAGCTTCTTACTCACCTCACCGGATTTCCCCTTTGCACCACTACCCACCGCTGCTGTTAACGACGGTAAACTGTCACCATTCTCGATCGACTTCGAATTCGATATCGATTTCGCATTCTCACTGGGCATTTCAATTTCAACATGCTCTGTTTTCCCCAAATCCTTTGATGTTGTGTTCTCCTTTTGGCTTCTCTTCTTACAACACCAAAAGAACAAAATTACCAAAATCAACAAAAGACCCAGCACAGATCCAATCACAATTCCCGCGATTGCTCCACCAGAGAGCTTATCCGATGAGTCCGAACCCGACCCGGGTTGTGACCCGGCACAAGATCCAAGCGGTCTTCCACAAAGCGAGTTACCGGAGAAAGCAGAATCCGGAAAACCGGATAACTTCGACGGTATTTCACCAGTTAATCTATTATTAGAGACGTTGAACAGAGCAATATTCGTTCCGGCGAGATCCGGAACCCGACCCGTAAACGCATTGTTCTCCAAATACAATGTAGCCAAACGGGTCAAGTTATTCACCGAATTCGGAACCTCACCGGAGAAATTGTTGTTGGCGAAGCTGACCCTCACGAGATTGACCATCTGGGAAAACGAATCTGGGATCTCGCCGGAGAAAAGATTGTCTTGAAGGAAGAGATTCCTGAGGTTAACGAGGGTGAAGATGTCGCGTGGGAGTCGACCGGAGAGAGCGTTGAAGCGGAGGCTGAGGGTGGTGAGTTGGGTGAGGTTGCCGAGGGTGTTGTCCGGTAGCTCGCCGGAGAGGCCCATGCCGGGGAAGTGGATGTGTATGTGTATGTGTTTGGGTAGAGAAGATGGGTGGTCCTACAAAGTTTTTTTAAAAAAAATTATTATTGAGGGGCAATTTAGTCATTTCACACAAAGTTAACTGAACAATTTAACGGAGTTAGTCATTTGGATTCAAACGGGGATAAAAATAAAACGTTAGGGGGCGATTCAAGACTTTGAAACTATAGGGATGCAAGTGGTTAAAATGAAAAAACGTCAGGGATGCAAATGGTAATTTACAAAATTTTTAAATAAGTTAAATTGGTAAGATGATGAAACAGGATGGAAGAATGGAAAATGAAAAAATGTGAAGGTGTCCACACAAAAACAAGAAGGAAAAGAAAAACAAAAACAAAAATAAAAACAAAAACAAAAACAAAAACAAAAACAAAAACAAAAACAAAAGAAATAAAGAGAATGGTGAAAAATGACGTTGATCCGACTATTAGAATAGTTGAGGAAAATCGGTAGGGAAAACTCTAGAAAAATTCACGGATGGTACAATCGTCTTGTAGCTTCTTTCCTTCTGACTTCTTCCTAAATATTTGAGCCAAGAAATTATAGTATTGCTTCCTTAGGTAGATGCTATCTTTCATGCAAGAGATGATCCTTAGGTTCCTTCTAAGCTTCTCTCCATGAACATTTAGGGTATCTCCAGATGCTAGGGGAATGCGAACTAGTTTCTTGGCGTAAATGATCTTAGCATGGTTGTTGGATAGCCTATCCATTTCCATAACCACATCAAAGCTACCAAGCTCCATGAGGATTAGATTGATGTCGAACGGTTGGTCGTCAAGATTTAAAGTATAACATCGGATAATAGTGTGAATTAGCTAATTCAATAGCTTACATTGGATTTAAATAAGCAAGATTCGAGTTAAGCATGGGTTGAAAATCAATGGAGATAATAGTGCTTTATGTCGAGTATATAGTTAGAAATAGAAGTATAGTGGATAGATCGGGGGTGAAGCGTTATCTATCGTCTAAGTTGGAGTGATTACCCTTAGAGCATGATGCACTAGTTATGTAACCTGCCTTGTAACTTCCCTTGTACCTCGTAGGATGGAGGAGGAGTGGACTTGTTTACCAGATTGTATAGTTAAAGCTGGATCAACTACAACCACATATGGTCCAACCTGACTTTTAGCACTTCTTGTTGGAATATGCGGCGGATATAGGATGACGTTCCAGGGGCGATACTTACTCTCAGCATTGGATAGAAGATCTAGGTCCATGTGTATCCCTATTGTTTTGGAAGAACTCGTTGATTCCTTTGAGGAAACATGAATAATTAGTGTAGAGTTGATAGGAAAATCATATTCGCTAAGATAAGTGTATAGTTTGGAATTCAAATCTGATAGGTTTTCTAGAATGGGAATGGTTTTGACAGAAACAAATTCAATATGATTATTAAGAAGGTTTATGAAAATTAGATAACGAGTTTTATAATTCCAAAAAATCAAGGATAAGATGATTCAAAATAACAATGAGATGTTCTGAGTGTAAACGTCTGGTTTGCAACCCAAAGCGATTATGTTGACTTATCAAAATATTAGGTCAACCACAACCTTAATGAAGGCATACATACCTAAAAGCAGACACTCATCCCAAGGAATCCCAGGTAAGGTAAACGAATCCATCAGTTGATTTAAATTTATATGAATACCTTACCTAGATAGAACACCTCGAGATACAGGCATCCAACTCTTCAAGCATTGCATGTGTTCAGTTATAGGATTTAGACTTTGACAGGATTTGAAAATCATAAATAAGAATTCAAAATTTAAAATTGAAAATCATTTTGATTTAGGCACAATGTCTTAAAGTAAGAATAAAGAATTGGGCGTGCATTGATTATAATCAAAGTATAAGAATAATCATGTAAGACATATCATAAAAAGTCCTATCTAAGCATCTAAGATACATGATAGGACTTATGTGTGAGGTACTTAGTTATAGTCTATGACATTCCATTTCTAATAACCTAATACTTTATAACCAAGGCTCTGATACCAATCTACCACAGCCCAGCTAAAGCGAAAACACCGAGACATGATGTAATTGAATCATAACACAAAAATAAAGAGTACTAAAGAAAATTACTTATTAAAACTGAATAGTTAATTACATCCAATTCTAAAAACAAATAAACCGACAAGTAAATAAGTCTTCATTTTATTCAAAATCTAACTAGGTTCAACTAAAGATTATCCATGAAACCTAGCGTGAGAAAAGCAACAAACTTAGTTTTCATTGCCTGAAAACATGCTAAAATATGTCAACTAAAAAGTTAATGAGAATATAGGTTTACAAGTATACATATAGTTAATAATAGTGTACAAACCAACAAACAATTTTCCAAATACAAGTAAGCAAAACTATTATACATGAGTCCACAACCAACCCTAGTGATCGAATGCCCTCCCGTCTAACCCCTCACACAAGAGGTCAGACTAGTAGTATGTTTGTCTAGTATACAATTTCTGAACATCCGGCTCCTTTCAAGTAAAAAAGAATTCTTTGACTCAAATGACGCTTGGGATTAATTGGCATGCATTAACCCAAGTATCGAATGGGCTTGTCAGGCCAATAGATCTATCTGCGTACTCTTGTGGCTTCCCCGAAGTTAATGGTTATATAGATTATAAAAAATAGAGTAACTTTGTAGTAAAAAGTGTCATAAAATATAACAACATGTATAATCAATTTAGTTTTATTAGTAATAGAAAGTTTGTCATTGAGTTTGCAAAAGAGTAGTTTTGACTTTATAATTTGAAATCCCATTTTAATATAGAACGCATGTTTCCAACTTAAAATACAAAATAAAAAGGGTTATAACTCACCTTGTAAAGTAGGTGAGTGATTTTGCAACTTGTAGTAACTTGAAGTGATGATTGCCCTATGTAAGTTTATATAGCTAGTTATTGTATTTATGGATAGATGAAGGGTTGTTATCATAAAAAGTTCAATAAATGGTTGTCGTATACTAGATATGTGTCATTCTAGACTAACACATACAACAAAAGGATTCCCAGGAAAAAGTTGGTGGATTTTCATCACTTAAGCACCCTATCTTTCCTTATTCAGAACATTTTGCTTACCATATAAATACATACCGGGTGTAAGTTTATAAGTATAAGAAATAATTTTAAATATAAGTCTACCAAAGATAGAAATGAAAAAGTTGTATATAGAGTTACAATTGAAAACATGAAGACTTTTACTAAACACATGATTCAAATTTGATAGATAATCATAAGAATCATTAAAATATGGATTTTTATTGTTTAAAACATGTTTATATTTCTTATTTTATAATAAAAATTGTTACTTTATATTATACTCATGAAAATATTGAAAAGTTGGAAAATTTAAGGTTTTAACAACTTTGGACAGATTCATGCACTAAAGTTGATGCGAGCTTTTTGAGGGGTCAACTAAAAGAGTCAGAAGACATTCTTTATATGGTTGGAAATATAAGACTCTGAATTAAATACTGAAAAAAAGAATCATCAAAAACAGACTTGTTATGATGGAGATATGATAGTGCGAAGTTGGCCCCGTGAATATGTTAAAATCTGAAAAATTGTTTGATGCGTTTAAGCAAAGTCTTAATGATTTTATATTTATTTTATGTTTTGATCTAACTTAGATCTATGATTACTAAATAAGCATGTTATGTAATCATAGATCCAAGCTAGTTATGATTGAATTTGATAAAATAAATTAAAAATGTATGAATACAAAGAACACTAAAACTTACTTGATGGGAAAAAGCTTCTTGAATCTTCAAGAGATTTTCTATGAGTGAGATTTATTGCTATGATAGCTCTACATTTAAAGATTGGTGTGAAAAATAATAAAAAGAAGAACCTTATTTATAGTGGAAAAATTAATGTTTTAAGTTTCAGGATTGAGTTTCTTAAGATTTCTATTAATAAAAACTCATATATTCTAGTAGGGATGGGGATCAATGAACTTTTGTGATATTTTAGAGTTATAATAAGTTTGCTTTATTATTTGTTAGATTTAGGATAATTACTAGTTAATTATTTATTAGTTTATTAGATATATATCACTTAAATGATTAAAATAGTAAAATTATATATATATATATTATCATAAAACTTAGTTTAATTAATTTAATTTTTATCCTTTTAACAAAAGTTACATATGTAACTCTAAGTTACACATATGTAAATTTTTGCCATTATAGTTATATATGTTTCACTTATGTTATAATTTAGTATTATTTTATAATTTGGTTAATGTTAACCTGCCTCAAACACACCCGATCAAAAGAAAATATATATTCTTTATTCTTTACCTCATTCTTTAACCTCCGATAACAACCTTTTTCTCCTTCCATATTCGTCACTGTCAAAGGCATGGCGGTAGCTGATCACCACTCTCTCCACTCCCCCTATCGGTACACCATCTTAAATCATAACTCTCTTCTTTGTCGTTTGAAACTCTGACACAAACAACACTGCTGACGGAAGATTTAAAGCTTTCAGTTCTTTCCTTCTAAGCTGCCATCACCGCCATAATACCGTTCGAAAGAAGTAGTTGCGGCCTCTCCGTTCACTTCGAAATTAATATGGATAACGGTGGGAATTAATTCCTTTTTGTCTTCACTAAGCCCTAGACCAAAATCAAAACCTAGATCTCTTCTTCGATGTTGGTTTTCATGATGGTTGCGAGATTCGCCAGTGAGGTCACCGGAACATATGATGTAAACAGTGGCACAGTGGAGAGAGAAAAGGCAAAGCATAAAAAAGTAAGTAATTGGAGACTGACACGAGGCATAATGGTGGGTAGCTATTGTAGCTATCGACCAAAGGGTTTAATATATATTATAATGTCCATTTATGTTTCGACGTTTAAAATTTTGGTATAAAACACCAAACAATTGAAGTTATAATCATAGAACACAAATTTTAGAATATTACATATGAATATATCGATCAATCAGTGAACATGTCATGTTAACACAACATGATACATTTAGCTAAATTGTTTGTCGATTCAATCCAAAAAAAATTGAACCCATTTAAATCAGACTGAAACTCATGAACTCATACTTGGTTTCTTGTCCTCATGCCGTGTGAGATGTTCATACATGTATGATGGAACTTAAATAATATCAAAATATCTTGAGTTTATCATGGATGAGAGAAAATTTCACATTTAAATATGTTTAGGTGTGAAAACTTTCTAGGATTAGTTACGTTTAGAAAATTTCCACAAAAAGTATTGTTAGGTATTGTAATATTTGAAGCGATTGTAATATAAACTCGAATTTGTTTGGATTATTCATGTAATGGGAATCGCTTTTGCTTTCTTTTCCTCTGGCTACTAAGATGTTTTAGTTCGCCAGGTTGTCTCTTGTCTGCCCATGGATTCAGCAGCTACTTTGTTTTATTATTATGATCAAATACATTAATTATGTCATTTATTCAATTAGTAATTCTTTATAATTATTTGTCCCATAATCGACACTTATTTATCATGGACCTCCTTTGGGAGTGGCACGGAGAGCCGACCACAGACCGGAGTGCTTTGCACGTTAGCTAGTCAAAGTGCGAATCTATTCGTCTCGTATGGGAGAACAATATTGTCACCTATGCAAGATTGCCCCCATTACCCAAGTTTCCATCTCATGTCCCTGCTTTGCCCTACGAGGACCCTCCTTAGAGGTTTGTGAGGGCACACGATAGTGTTCACATAGGGTATCCTGGGTGATTTGAGGATCCCTACTTGATACCATCATTGAATGTCACGATGGAGGAGTGCCCATACATTTCTAGGCCAACACTTATGGAAGGATCCATTCTAGAATCTGAAGAGTATGCCCAAATGAAAGCTAAGGATTTAGGAAGGCTCTATTGGATATAATTACTAGGGCAAAGCGTGTAGTACGAAGTTTTACCCTCCGCCTCATTCAAGATTGTACTATTATATATTTATTTTCATTGTATTGTAATGCTCAAGTGAGTTATTCACTTATGATATCTATGTCGTTATTTTTCATTTCCTTGTACTTTTGTAATAGACAGAAGCGTTTAACCGTTGTCTAAAAATGCTATATAATCTCTCAAATTTTGTAAGCTTTACTAGAAGTAATATATGAGGAATTTTATGTTAACCTTAAGATCTTTGATTATGTTTAAAATATTAAAATTACCTTAGTATATACCTTCTTAAAATGATTAATATTAATGATTGAGAAAATATTTTTTTATTTGTATGATGTGTACAAACGATATGATTAATTGTAGGAATAGCAGTAGGACATGGTGGATGTCAAAACCAAGTCCCTAGAGGAGGCATGAATACTTGATCTAATCGACGAACTCGATCAACTAATGGACAACAAAGACAACCACATAACACAAACACCAACACTGATTCTGAACCCAAAATGATACCCTATTAGATTATCAACTCTTAGTCATTGTAACTTGTATATTTATTATTTAAACTATTATATTCTAATTACTATATTACTCTCTATATAAAAGGATATTGTTTGCTACAGTAATGTGCAAACATTTATGCATCAAGTACAGATTGTTATTTCATGTATTGATTCTAGAGCGGGATGTACGAGTAATGGATGCATTCTTTCAAGGCTTTTGAACATGTGTAATGAATGTGTACACGTTTTACTTTTTGTGTTCTAAGCCCTCTTCTTCTCTCTCTAGCCATCATATCTCTCTCTAATCTCTTATCAAAATAGAAGATGGCGGCCCTCTGATTAGGGTTTTGATTTTGAATTTTGGTTGTTTGTTTGATTCGGCAGAAAGGGATGTCGGGGGAAGAGAGAGAGAGAGAGGGGCAGAGGGAATGACCAATATAGTGATGATAGTAGCGATGCTGACGGCGACAATGATGGGTGATGAACCGGCTACCCCGAAACAGTCGCTCGAACTACGGTGTTGGTGGTTATGAACGCTGTCAAAACCATGGATTCGTCCCCTGAATTAGTTTTTTTTTTGGACGGCAAAGAAAACATAATATATAAATAGGGGAAGCAAGGAGCTAAACCCCGGAGATACAAACATAAACGGAAAATTACAAAGCAAATACATGGAACAAAAGGATCACCCACCATCATGGGCATCCAAAAGATTACAAACCACAGTTGGAGTATTGTTTTTGCACCTAGCTTTAATCCAAAGAGCAACCTCCACCTTTATTTGACATAGCACTTTGTGTGGCGATGGAGAACACCGGTCGAAACAGACTTCATTCCTATGCTTCCATATACACCAAGATGAGGTCATGATGATAGCATGGACCGCCTTTTTGAAACTATCATCCCCACTGAGTAGGAACAGACCCTCCAATAGATCTTTGTAGGAAAATCCATAGACTTCTTTTATGTTACACCAAGCACTTATTGTTGACCATATGTGCGCCGCTAAACTGCAAGAAATGAGGAGATGCTCCACCGATTCATTTTCAGACCCGCATATCATACATAGTGTAGAGGGAATCGGAACATTTCTTTTAGCGAGCGCAGTCAAGGTTAGAAGTCGGTTTAGGCTAGCCAACCAGTTGAATATGTTTATCTTCTTCGGTACTCATCCGTTCCAAGAAAATGTAGTCTCACCTTCAACAATCCTTTTGCTTTCAATCGCTGATTTGATATATTTTGAGCAGAACATCTGGTTACTTAAGCTGCCATCTCCTAACTCTTCTTCTCCGAATAGCACATGATTCAATTCCAAGCCTCGATCATTAAAATCTTCACCAATTTTGTGAATGTTTTTCCATACACCGGTTTGTCCCATTCTAATCGGCAGTGGGTTCCAAGATCTTGAAGTGTGGTGAAAAGACCAGATCACGTTCCACCATAGTGAGTGTTTGTCCCTCTTGAACCTCCACCACCATTTAGATAGCATTGTTATGTTTGAATGTTTCAGAGGAGTTATTCCGAGACCTCCTTTTTCCTTTGACAATGTCACCTTTTCCCAAGCCACCCAATGGATCTTTCTTTTGCCATCCACTCCTCCCTATAGAAATCTTTTCCTTATTCTTTCAAGAGCTTCTATGACATTTTCTGGAGCCCTATACAATGAGAAGAAATAAAGTGGTAAAACCTCCAAAATGGATTTTATCAGTGTGACACGGCCACCCATGGATAAGGTTTTTGCTTTCCAATTGGATAGTCGAGTTTTAAAAGAATCAATAATCGTAGCCCAATTCTTTGCATGATTCATGTTAGCTCCCACCATCAAACCTAGGTACGTGAAAGGAAAAGAGCCTGCCCTGCAGTTCATAAGTTTAGCCATACAATTTAGTTCATCTTCCTTAACTCCCACTCCGTACGTTTGGCTTTTGTGAAAGTTTACCTTCAAGCCCGATATCAAGTAAAACCCCCACAATAGTCTAGCAATATTCCTTACGTTCATTGAGTTCCAACTACCCAAAATAATTACATCATCTGCAAACAGAAAATAAGATAATACCGGACCTTTATAAGGTAGTTGTAACCCTTCGAACAGACCTGAATTAACCGCCCTTTTCATGATGTAAGACCATGCTTCCATGGAGATTATGAACAGGAAAGGCGATAGCGGGTCCCCCTGTTTCGGCCCCCTTTTGCATTGAAACTCCGACGTTGGGCATCCGTTGATCAGAACCGAAGTCTTGCTGGATTCTAGAATGGCTCGAATCCATGATCTCCAAAGAGCAGGGAAGTTCATTTGGACCATTACTTGGTCCAGAAAATCCCAGTCTAATGAATCAAACGCCTTAGCTATATCTAGCTTTATTATTACACCTTTGGTTTTGGACCTTTTCAACCAAGAAACCGTCTCGTTGATGATCAGTGGACCGTCAAGAATGGATCGACCGGATATATATGTGGTTTGCTCTTCCGAAATCAGCGACCCAATTACCTCCTTTAGCCTATTTAGGAGGACCTTTGACATTACTTTATTGATTATTCCGATTAAACTCACCGGCCTAATGTCGGAGAAAGAAAGTGGATCCTTAGATTTGGGTATAAGGGCTATGAAAGTAGATAAGCATCCATCACTTATTCTTCCCCATTTATAGAATTCAACCATGAGAGCATAGAAATCCCTTTCGAGCAGGTCCCAAAAATTCTTTATGAACCGGAAGTTGAAGCCATCAGGTCCAGGAGCTTTCGAGCCATCATATTGCCACACTGCACGTTTAATTTCAGATAAAGGGAATTACAAGGGAGGCAGCCACCTTGTCAGAGAGACCGTTAATGCCCAACAACGAGAAAGTTGGCCTATTTGGATTCGTAGACGCAAATTTGCCTTCAAAGAAACCGGCAGCCGCATTCATGATCATCTTTGGCTCCGATATCCATTTCCCATCCATCATTATTCCATGGATTCTATTATTGGAGATATTGGAATTGATCATTCCATAAAAAAACTTGGAGTTTTCATCTCCCTCCAACGCCCACCTAACTCGTGACTTTTGCACCATATCTTCATGTCTCCTTATTTGGAGAGATCTGATTTGAGTCAAGATTCCAGATCTAAGAGCAGCTTTTCTTTGATCAAAGTCATCATTCTCAGCCATGGAGTCAAACACCCGAAGTTTCTCTTGTAAGTTGGAGAGTAAGTCACCCTCCCTTGATTTAGTATTACGCACCCATGATTTTATTCCATTTTTTAACCACTTGAGTTTAGCTGCCAATTTTTTATCGGCTGGGCCTACGAAGACAAAAGACTCACACAAGCTTGTCACAAGTTCTGCAAAGCCATTCATTTCTAACCATGAATTAAAGAACCTGAATGGCGGAGCCCCGAAATCAACAGATATTGTTTCCAATAAAATTGGAGAATGATCCGACCAACCTTCCCTTGGCAGCGCTATTACTCTTGCAGCAGGCCATGTGTTCATAAACCCATTGCAAACTAGAAATCTGTCAATTTTGCTGTGTTTTTGCCCGCCATTCCCCATATAGGTGAACCTTTGACCACCCATTGTATACTCCATTAATCCGGCCATAAAAATGAACTCATTAAAGTCCTTTGCCGACGCCTGACAGAAATCCGAATTCCTCCTTTCCTCTCGGCACCTTACTGCGTTGAAATCTCCCATTAAAATACATATTCCAGGAAAGTTCGACAAACACTCTAAGATTTCATGCCATAATTCCCTCTTGGCAGTAACCCCATGAGGGGCATAGATGTTGAAAACAGAAACAAGAACATTGAGTTTGGTCAGTGAGCCATGGGTCAAAATAAAGTGCCTGGTTTGATGTAGTGAAGTTCGCTAAGTATATCAGGGTCCCAAATTGAGACCAAGCCCCCGGATCTTCCCACTGCGTTTACCCCTTCCACTTTAAACCTGGAGTTCCCCCAAAATGATTTAATGTTTAGCTGTGAACAATTAGCAATTTGTGTCTCCTGAATCGCTAAGTAGTGGACTCCTTTTTTTGCTTTTAGACTCTTAATCCATCGTGCCTTTCCCGGATCACCCGCCCCTCTAATGTTTATGGATAAGCAGTTCATGGGTTATTTGTTCCTTCTCCCTCTTCCCTAATCAATTTCATTATTTCATTTTCAAACCCATTCAGGTTAATATTCACCAAAGAGTTAACCTGTATGGTGTCATTTACCTCCGTCTCCAAATCAACAGTTGATGTGGATTGGCTTCGCAAGCTCCCCTCTCCTTTGCTTCCACTGTGATTCGTTGCTTGAGATCCTGCAATTTCCATTACTTTATCTTCCGATCTCTGGGGTCTATCCCCATTTGTGTCTACTTGCTTTTTTCCACCCATCGATTTAGGGCCCTTGCATTTCTTTCGCAGAGATCTTGGATTCCGCTTTAGGAAATGCCTACTTAAACGGAATCTCCCTACATCCCTTAGCTCCTTATTCAGATCCGGAATATTCACTTTTCTCTTCATTTTTCCCGCTGCTCCTTTTGATGTTGGTCTTTGATCCTCTACCGTGTTGGAATATGATCCCTGTTCTTGTATATCCATAGAGGGGTGGCCCATAATCATATCTATTGTTGGGCCAAGTTTAAGTGGATCTGAATCCACCACATTAAGTTGGGGGGTCCCATTAATGGTATTATGGCCCATGGGATTCTCCTGCAGCCCATTCTGGGAATTTAATATGCAGCCGTCAACCTCTCCGGCATGCGTGACCCTTGAGAGAATCCATGCATAACAAATTCCAAGAATCCATGCACAACAAATTCCGAAGAAGCCATGTCATCCTCCATGCACGGGCTTTTGATCTTTCTGCCATGGTCCTTTCAAATTCCCCTTGGAATTCTTCACACGTGCTAAGGGAGTCATCAGATTTGTGGTAGCGTTCATCAGAGTTTTGTTGCTCGCTGTTTTGCCTCTTCTCGTCCTTCATTTCATTACACGAACAGTAAGACTGGCAGGGAGTAATTGCCGAGCCGTCGGACTTCATGAAATCCGGGACCCATATTCCATCGTCTTCTTCCACCCAACATGAATAATTGTTATTCCCATTGATAATATATAGTTCTTTTTGTATCTTTTTCGGCGAGTTTCGAAGTATAGCAACTCTATCATACTCCAGGTTTCCATCTTTCTGAGAGGCATCAGATGGGCAAATTATCCTGACGAATGATCCCGCTATTTTATCAAAAGTTTTGCAGTCGTAAAGATGAGGTGGAATACCCTTAATAGTTAGCCATGCAATTCTTTCTTGACTGCCGCTCAATCCATCCCATGGTTCTAAGGATGAGAATATCGCCCTCCAAGCATGACCCATACTTGCTTTATATTGAGATGCTTTGTCTTTGTTCTCAAAGGACAACAGAACTTTTAACCCCCCCAAGTAACGAACTGTGCAATCTGGAATCCCGTTTCTTGCTTGTAGGTAGACCTTCAGGTCGTTAATTATGGAAATACTATGAACTTCCCCAACCAGTGTGCCTTCGGCTAGGGGATGCGAACCTGGCTTACCATGTATGGTGATCGTGTCAGTGTAGTCTTTTCTCGGAGCAACCACATCCTTGAAGGATTTTCCAAAGTAGGTAGTACCGATTCCGAGCTCCCCTGCGTGTTTGTGCACTTCTGTTGAAGTATTATTCCTAGCTCGTCTCCTTTCATCATTCCCCGCCATACGTTTGTAATCCATTTTTTGTCTCTGAAACTTAGAGATTGTCATCCATATCCGCCTACCATCCACTGTAGTGTCTGCGAGCTCTTTCATGAAATCCTCCGCATTCTTAACATCAACAAACCTTAGAAAACCGAAAGTCTTCCCCCATTTGTCCAGTTTACTTGGGATGAAAACGTCCATTAGATTTTCGTATTGCTGAAAAGCCTTCCATAACGCTTCTCTCGTACAACCGGCAGGTAGATTTGACACAAAGTAGTTAACCTTGTTCTTGTACTCGGTTTCGACCTTACATTTTCTGGTTCTCTTCCTGACAGTGTTCCATTTTCCTTCGTCTTCATAGATCCCTTTGCTGATCTTCTTTTGTTCTTCAAGCTTCTCTTTCCTGGTCTTCTCCCAGCATACCCTTTCATCTTCCGTCGTCTCTCTCTCCGGAGCCATACCTTTTAGATTATAGAGTTCCCACTAGTTTGAGTATATAGTTGTCTCTGTCGTTGGAATACACATTGAAGACTATCGATCGAAATCGTTGCGTCGGTTAGTTAAAAAGGTATGTTTTTAAATGTTGGCTGCATTGTAGCTATAATCGATGTTAAATGTTGTGCTTGTGAGTTTACTTTGCGGTTTATTAATCATTAAATTAAATAATAGACCAATGTTTTTGTTTGTTTGTTTGACTATGATATACGCAAGGAAAAAACAAAGCTACAGATGATCCAATTGGTCAAAGATGGATGATGATGTCTTGATCTAATCGTAGAACTCATTTTCTTGCATCGTCATTCTAAAATGGTAAGTTTTTATTGATTCTCAATTTGCAGTATTATTGTTGTTTTTGTTGGTTTTAAAGGTCTACCATGTTTTTTCATGATTAATTGTGCAACTTCTAGGTGCTGATGGGCTAGCTATATATCATGTATGCTTTTAAAATACCTCTAATTAGTAAGTTAAGTATTAATAGTTATCCTTACCTCTAATTAGTAAGTTAAGTATTATTAGTTATCCTTCACTTGGTAGATTTATGGTGGTGATTTTATTATTTGCCAAATATATGCTTTAAAAAGTGTTTTGGATGGTGTTACCCAATACAAGGTGTAATTAGATTATCTGCATATGTAAAATATATTGATGATATTTAAAGGTCAAAACTTGAAACGTATCTTATATACAGTCTTCTATAGAAGAATGCCATGAACAACACACTTTTTTTTTTTGTTTTTCAGGATTTAATACTTCATCTTATTGTTAAAATGAGTAAAGAAAGACTTAGGTGTTCAAAATGTGCTAATATTCTATGTATGGCCCCCTCTCTATATGTTTTCCGGTTGATGACGTGCAATATATCTAGGTCTACACATTATGATTTTAATTCTTTTTTATGTGCCTAGAAGTCTTGAAATATTGTTTGCTTCACAATTTATTAAAACCGCCATTAATGGTCAGTGATAGACACTGGAACAACAATCAAGACTGAATGCTCAGTCTCTGTAGGATTGGTATACAAGATTAAAAGTACAACTCATTTTTTTAACCGTCGTTGATTCCTTTTAATATAAAATACTCTACTTCTTTTAACTTCACAACATTATGGGATATTAATTCCTCTAAGATTTTGATGTTTATGTGCGCTTGAACAGAAACAAGACACAGTAGTTAATTAACATAGGTTTTTAAGCATTTAATCTCATAACAGATATCAACAGCTGCTAGAACCACCCTTAAGGCACTGAGCCTTGAGGGCTTGAGCTTTGTACGACAAATTATATCTACACGATGACAAGGTTTGTGTGTGTTTATTTATTTATATTTTTTTAACTTTTTGGTTTATTTGTTGTTTGCTTTTCAAAATGGTTGTTATGTTATGTCTTATCCAACCTTTGAAGTTGTTGCGGAGTGCCCCGCGCAACGCGCGTGGGCACATTTCTAGTCTATATAATTGAGAACTCTTAGCTACAGTAAGGTTTGAACATCTTCAAAATTAGCCACTACACTTTCTCATTATATAAAATTGAACACCCCTACAATAGCCACCATAGGTGGTTGAGTTCCTTTGACATCTTCAAATCTTCCCTGTTATTCTTCACCGCCTTCAACGCGGCTTCTTCCTCCTTAAGTGAGTAAGCACAACAATGAGGAGGAGCTTCAAGTTTTAGGAAGGAGATTTGAACGAAGGTGAAGAAGAAGAAGAAGAGGTCGATTTTCGAGGAGAGAAGACAAAGATCTAAGTAGGCGGTGGAGGTTGGGGTTGTTGCCGCCAGATAGAGACGGAAGCAAAGGCCAGCGGATTTATTTCACTTTCACAGATCTTGGCCTCGAGTGTGGGCCGACAAGTTCGATGATTTTAAACAATATCATTGGAAATCGGTGATGTTTTGGAATTCAAGATCAATGAGGAAGAAGATGGAAATGAGTGTTATACAACCCAACAACAAAGCTTTCATGAAGAATACTGAGAGCCACTTGAAATCTAATGACATAAAATAAAGAAAAGTTAAAAATGGTCATATAAAAAAGACATAGAAGATGATGAGCTACAGTATACCTTTCACCTATGAAGCTTTATAAAATTATATACCACTAAGTTATTATCATTGAGAAAAGTTGTGTTTGTTATTTTATATTTTCTTAAATAGATAAGATAATATTTTCTTATGTTATTTATGAATACGATTTATATCTCACACACTCATAACACATGATCAAAGAAGTTATTATTTATTCCTTTCGAAATTGTTACTAATTTGATACATTTTCATTGCTTTAAAATTTTTAATTTAATTTGATATTATAAAGATAAGTTTTTAAGTGCTAAATCTCGGTATATGATGACTCTTTGCATTTATTACCATATATTTTATAATGACATCATTTTAAAATTTCTAAATAAATTTACATTTTAATATTTGAAACCGAGCCACTATTTTTTAACATCAAAATGATAGTTGTTACTATGATTTTGTATCCGCGTTTTGATATTTGAGCTTGTAGCGAAGTTTTTCGTGCAACGCACGTGAGGCAATTTCTAGTTATATATACATCTATCCACTTTCCTTGGAGAGTATTCGAGATCCTTTTATTACATGGTATCAGCCTTCTTCAACCCTCTCACCTTCTTCTCTTAGGTGGTGTTTGTTTTCTTAAAACGATCTGCAAATCATCTTATATCTACTCCGCGCAGACCATGCGCAGACATGAGTGTCTGTAGAGTGTTTGTTTTTTCAAATAAATTTCATTAAAAATTACGTCTGCGTGTGGTCTTCTTGGTGCAGACATAAAAACATAGTTTCAAACCTCTTCTCAAACCCATTAACTTCTCAAACCTATTAACTTCTCAAACCTATTAACTTCTCAAACCTTTGTCAATACCTTTCTTCCATTTGCCTTCCATCCGCCTCCCAAACCCTCACCATCGATAACTACCAACCACCTTCCCCTCACCGTCGGCCACCCTCTATGTCGCTGCCAGCCACCTGTAATTGTCGCACCCAACCGTCATGAACCCTAACCCTCATGCACCCCAACCTGTCGCTCACAGACGTCGCACACCCCATCGAACCATCATTTACGTTGTCGCGTTCACCGGATTCGCATGAACGTTCGCCGGATCTCCGCCTGACGACCACCATGTCTCCTCCATAATGATTTCAACATCTGGGTACCCTAACTTCTTTATCGACACGTGAACCGCATCCATGAGCTGATCAAATTGGTTTGTATATCAATAAAGTAAAAACATTTAGATTATAGCTCAAATATACCTAATTTGATAAGAATTAACACAAGTTTAGATGATTTACGTAGTTCCGGTGGCTTTATCGAACAATCCAGCTTAGGTTTGATAGTCTATAGAAATTAAAAACCGGCTTAGGTTTAATCTCCCAAACCATGCAGACTGCCGAGTTTTGATCGGCCTCTTCTTCTACAAATTTCTGCAGATGTGGTCCGCAAACTTCAAACATTTACCTCTAAAAAAACAAACTGCACTTTAATCTCCCAACCCTTCTTCTCCACCTCCCTCCCTTCTTGTCGGTTGCCATGGCTATCAATTCTAATGACACTTCAATCCCTAGTAATACTATCATTCACATGTTAACAATGAAGTTATCTACCACTAATTACCTTCTATGGAGGAATCAAACGACACCTATTCTATCTTCACAAAACCTCCTTCCGTATGTTGATGGTTTGACTATTGCCCTAAATCAAACTATTGTTTCTTGTGACAAAACTATTAACAACCCTGCTTATGCTGCTTGGCTTGCTGTCGATCAAAAAAACACCATCATTCTTCATGCCTCTCTTTCGGAAGAAGCGATCACCGTAATCGTTGGCCTGTTTAACACCCGTCAAATTTGGTTTTCTTTGGAATCCACCTATGGAAATACTTCTATTTAACGTGCTCACACTTTGCGTGATCAACTTCGGCTGAGCAGAAAGGTTCCATATCTATTGCTGAGCTTGGTCGAGTTTTCAAAAGTTTGTGTGATCAGTTCATTTTCATTGACCAATCTGTTGACAAAGCTAACCAGTTGCATTGGTTTCTCTGCGGTCTTGGCCTCGCCTTTGAGACCTTCTCCACGTCTGTTAGATTCACCCAACCGGCTCCTTCGTTTACTGATTTGTTAAGTTGTTAAGAAAGTCGTGAGCTTTCAGTGCTCAAACACAACAACTTTCCTCAGGGTTTAAGGTCATGGGGGTCGTTCTTCTAGGAACTCTAGCTCAACTGGTGGCCTTGGGCATGGTCACCGACCATGGCACTATCAATTATGTTTCACAAGTGGCCATTTTGCAAACTCATGTACTAAACTTTCCTCATTTGCTCTACAAGCATCCCCTTCCGATAATAATATTACAAAAAAATATCTTTCTAGTGCCATGTAACCACATCCGAACCCAATTGGTATTGATTTTGGGGCTACCGATCACATGTCTACTTCATCTGAAACTATCTCGAATCACTCGACACATTCAGGTAATGGTTTTGTTACTTTTGGAAACGGTGACTCCCTACCTATATTACATAAAAGGTCCAACCATTATGGGTTCTAACATCCTGTTGAAGGATGTTTTGGTTGTTATAAATATCACTAAAAACTTATTATTTATAAGTAAGTTGACTCTATACAATCCTGTGGATATCTTATCATGAGTTTCATGTATAAGACAGTCAAGCCAAGTTCTTGCCCAAGGAAGATGTGAGAATGGCCTTTATGTTTAAAGCAAGATCATATGGCACTTGTTGCTTCCAATAAAAGTCCCAGTGTGTCTTTTGAAATCTTGTACTCTTGCCTAGGCCATGTTTCTTATGATGTTATTAATACTTTAAATAATTTGGAACATTTAGCTATTACTGCTTTATTACCTAAACCTATCACTTGTTCATCATGTCGGATGGATAAAAGCCCACGGTTACCATTCGATTTAAACCCAAAATGTGCAACTCACCCAATACATCTTATTCATTATGATGTTTGGGGACCTTCACCTATTATGTCCACTGACAATTACCAATATTATATCATTTTTATTGATGATTACTCGAGGTTTTGTTGGCTTTATCCCTTATAATTAAAATAAGAGGTGTTTAATGTTTTGGATAGTTTTATGAAATTCATACAAACATAATTTTCTAGAAAATCAAAGTTTTCCAAAGTGTCAAGGGTACTGACGGGTGGTTCAAGGAACAACCCTTTTATGATGTTAAAACGCGTAACATTCTCTCATTTAATCGTGTAATTATCTTGAATTAGATAACTACAGTTGCTTATGTTTCAGGTATGTTAGGAGCTAAGAATGGAGAAAACGTTGCGAGCGTGGAATGGAGTGGACGTGTGTGGAAAGAAGAAAAGAAGAAACAAATGTTCAGGGCTCTACCGTAACTTACGGTGGCCACCGTAAGTTACGGTGGACCCCAAACACCTATAATTTCCACCGTATCACAAAAGCTTTCCACCGTACAAGACTTGTGGCTACCGTAACTTACGGTGGCTACCGCAAGTTACGGTAGAGGCAACTTCCTGGCAAGTGGATTCACTTATTAAAATCACAGGTGGAGGTGCCTTTTTGCTCAAAATATGGAAAGGTGACGAATTTTAGCAGAAAAGAGGGAACTTTTGGTTGGCATTGTTTTGATATAAAACATTGAAGACAATGGATTTAGAGGTGAATCTCCTTGGAACAAAAACATTCGGGTGATGAGAATTGAAGTCTTGTTTGGCTAAGATTTTGTTGATCTTCTTAGATGCGTTGAAGAACAAGATCTTTTGGTACTTTAATCCTTGTTATTTCATTTTGATTGTTATGAGTTGTATCTTGAATCTTGTTTTCATGCATAAAACTATGAGTGGCTAGTCTTCTTGTGTGTTTCCTTTTGGTTTGAAGGATTTGCAACTTTGATCATGTTGGTGTTTTCTATTTATGGGATGATGAATTGATCTTGTGATTGTTTTGTCATGATGATTGTGTATTATGTGTAATGGGTCATTCATGGATTGCTTAACTTTAACCATACGTTCTTGATGCCATAGGCAAATCTTGATTTAGTGGAAGGGTTGGGTAATTCAATAGTGATACTGATTATCGAGAGATAACCTTGCTAATACAAGTACTTAGTCCTCTTTAATCACACATAAGCACACACTCATGAATCATGTCTATGTGGTTCTTCCCAATTAACACCAATATCATCATTCGTTAAAATCCGGATACCAAGGGAAACATATCTCTCATTACTGATTTTTTACAAACCAATTTACTTTGTTTTCTTGCTTTAAGCCAAGTCAACAAATCAACAGATTATTGAACTTTATTTATTATCATTTTAGTTAAATTTAGGTAATTGCAATTTGATTGAGTTAACACATATTCCACAAACTCCCTGTGTTCGATACCCACTTACCGCTAGCTAATTAGTAGTATTTAGTTTTAAATTTGATTAAGACTTCGACCTCACGTCAAATTTTGGCGCCGTTGCCGGGGAGTTGTGCGCAACGTGTGTTTTCTTATTAGTTTTGTTTTGTTATTTCGGTGTTACGCTGGTTGTGTGTAGTGTGCAGGTTTTGTTTCAGGTGTATGCATACCAGGAATTCAAGCTCATCATCACCATTAGTGTTTGATCCAGAAATTGAACGAGCTGCTCGCAGGAACAGAGTCTTACATCGACAAAACAAAATCAGTGGTTCACCAATAGCACCTACATCACCCGTTACACCACGAAACACAATGGATCCGCTTTCACCACCTCCTACTACGGGTCAAACAACACCATCCGAGCCTATACCCAATCCTACATCACCACCGGAGACTAAACCAACCCATACCCCATTACCTACAAGTACCCAAACCGAACATTCTTTTTGCTTTGACCCATCAGCACCTATTCCGCCCTTTTCATATTTCTTCCCAACAACCGGTCAATCATCATCGTCTAGACCAGTACCAACACCACAACCATATCAATCCAACCCATCCATATTTCATACTCCCTCTACCTCTCAAATGCAACCGGATACACAAGACCAACAACCTCAAGTTGTACAAACATCGGGAGCAGGACGAGCTGGTGTTGATGGTGGTTATGGCGATGAATTTAGGATATATGAGGAAGAAGGGTACACGTACGAAGGAGATGCTGATCAAGGAAATTATGTTTATAGTCAAGGACAAGCTATGCAAGGATATGGGAGACTACAACCACAAGTTGTGCAGCAACAAGTTATACCACAACAAATGCAACCCCGAGTGAGGCCACATGGGCCACAGTTTCAAGAGCAGATTCTTCCACAACATGGGGGAGCAAACTTTCAACCACCATTTCAGCAATTCATGCCTCCAGGACCACAAGTTCAAAGACCAATGGGTCCTCAGCGACCAAGAGTTAGGTTGGGTGTTCCACAAAGGCATAATTGGGACACTGCTAGGGGTATTGAGGAACACTTTCGTCCAATCATCATAAATAATCCTTCACCTGTGGTCATCCTCAAAACAATCAAGGGAGAACGTTTGAAGTCCGAACAAATTCACTTCAAAGTTTGCCAAAGTACAAAGGGTTAGTAACGGAAGAACCCTATTTTCATTTGGAAGCTTATGACTCAATTTGTAACACAATTGGTGGTCAAGGATTTTCTGCGGATGATGTCAAGTTGGTGTTATTTCAGTTTTCATTGGAGGATAAGGCAAAGAGGTGGTTCTATACTTTGCCATCTGCTTCAATTTACACATGGGCTGAGATGCAACAAAGGTTTTTGGAAGAGTTTTTCACAGCCCAAAAGACTAATGATGCTAGGAGAAGCTTGAGAAGCTTCCAACAACAACAAGGTGAAATGTTCCATGAGGCGTTTGAGCGGTTTAACATGATGATCAAGAATTGTCCTCATCATGGAATTGAGTTATGGGAGTTGTTGAACGCTTTTCACGAGGGGCTTCATTCTGAAGATGCCCGGGATTTAATGTCTATCACAAATGGTACATTTGGAACAAATTACGAGCAAGACGATTGGGCATTTTTGGAACAAATGGCGGTTACATCAAAGAGGAAGGCTCAATCATCAAGACGAGCACGACCGGTCATTACACGAGCTCCAGTTCATGCGGTGGATGATGGTAATGTACAAGCTACAAATCAAGTTTACACTGTTTGTACAAATTGTAATGAGTTGGGGCATACTGTGGATTCTTGCATGGTAACTTTTGAACAAGTGGAGGAAGTGAATGCTATTCAAGGTCAAGGGTTTGGTGGAAGAAATTACAACATGAATTCCAATACCTACCATCCCGGTTTGAGAAATCATCCCAACTTCAGTTATGGGAATCCGGCCAATCAATCCAACCCGAATTTTCAAGGAAACACCCAAGGTAACTATGTGCCTCGCCAACAACTCAATAGTCAAGGCAATTACCCCAGCAATCAAGGTTTTCAAAGGCAATCCCAACAATCGGGTAATGAGCAAGGTGGTTCATCGGGTCATGTTACTTTAAGCGGGAATGAAGTTATGGATATTCTTATGATGATGCAATAGGAGATGCAAAAGAGAAATCAGTTGGATGATGCTCGGGCCCAAAAGATGAAATTCGTGACAAGGCCATTCAATCTTTGAGCATCCAAATGGTCCAACTCGCAACAGAAGTAGCAAACTTGAAGAAGAACAAAGGAGAGCTGCCAAGTGATACTGTGGTGAATCCTAATCACCAATCTAGTTCCAAGAGCTCAAAACAAGTACACATTAATGCTTTGGAATTCACATCTCAGGTAAGTGTTCCTTTGTTAGATAAATTACCCTAAAACTCCCAGATCCAGGAGTGCCCTTGATTCCAATTCATATAGGAGACCTTAAAATTGACCGGGCACTTTTAGATCTATGCATGTGTTAGCATCCTCCCGGGCATTTATATGACAAATTTGATTTTGGTCCATTGAAATATGTTGATACCCTAATAATGTTGGCTAACCAAACACCCATTAGGCCCAGGGGTATGCTAACAGATGTCATTGTAAAGGTGAGAGATTGCTACTACCCAGTGGATTTTCTGGTGCTGGATTACACTTCTTCTATTGAGAATGCACCACATTCAGCCATCTTGGGTAGGCCGTTTCTAGCTACTGCACAGGCAGTCCTAGATTGTGAGCTAGGAATGGTGGACATGAAGTTTGGTGAGAAGGTTTTGAACTTAAATATGTTTTCTATTGTTACTAACCCTTCCATCAAGGAAGCATGTTTTGCTGTTGACATGTTAAAGGAAGTGAAAGAGGTTGCAGCTAAAGGAAAGAAGAGAAAGAGAAAGAGAAGAACGAAGAAAAAGAAGGTGGAGAAGACGGTTGAACAAACTAAGATGGATAGTGAAGGTAAGAAGACTGGATGCAGCACACTTGTTGCACAAGTGTGGGGATGCGGAAGGTGTGTCAAGTTTCCCGTCAAGAGTTGAAACACCCCACAAGGCCACCATAAGTCAAGCTATTCAGGTTGTATCTTCTCTTGTACAGTTTGTTTCTTGTTTTCTTTTGAGTAGTTTGGTTGGGTGGTAGGGTGGAGCTTATGATATGTTAATGTTTATGTGTCGGGTTGAATTAAGGAGGTGTTAGTATCATAAAACAAAAAATATATTTTCAACTTTTTGAGTCTTTTGTTTTATTTATTTTGTTCCTTTCAAAACCATACATTGGGGACAATGTATCCCAAGTGTGGGGATGAGAGGAATTTTTAATGTTTTTAAAAAAAAATTCAAGCAAAACATTGTGAGAATTTGAACACCTTGGATTAACTCCGAATGATGCATCGGCAACCTTTAATCATTCTTATTCTTGGTAAGACTTGAAGCCACACTAATAAATGGATAATATTTATCTTTGATGAGAGTGGCAACAGGTGGGGGTGCATTAGAACTTGTGCTTGAATACGATTCGAGACTTTAGTCGGATATGAATGTGAAAAGAATAAGGGCATTTAGGTAGCCTCGTCTTTAATGTGTGCGAGTGTGGGATTTAGGGGTTGGACCTCATAAATTATATATATGAGCTTGGTTGCGAGAGGGGCGGGGGTTTAGACATTTAGTTGCCCAATTTTGTTCCTAAAAGCCTATCGTTTGTTACCCCTTAGCTAGTTACTTCAAATTTACCTAACTTGACCTGGTCTTATAGTGTTATTAGTTGTTTAGTAGCTGTAATCATTTTCAATGCTATGTTGAATGTTTGCGTGAAGATTTCATGTTTGTTTTATTGTTATCAAAGAAAAAAAATTAAATATAGATAAAAATTTTGGAAAAAGCGATGAAAAAAAAAGAGAAAAATGAAAAGAAGAAAAAGAAAGAGAAAAATTAAGAAAAAAAAGAAAAAAAGGGGGATTGAAGTTGAGTACCTTGTTCATAGTATTAGGTTTGGTAGTTAGTTGTTTATGTTATTGTGTAATAAAAGACCAGGTTAAGTTTTCGCTTCTTCATATATATTCCATTTCCTACCCATACACCTAGCCACGTTACAACCTTGAAGTCCCTTTGATATGCATTCATGTTTGGCAATTGTTAAGAGAAGGGTCGATTTAGGTACAAGCTTATAGTTGTGCAACCACCGTTTGCCTTTTGTGTGTCTAATTCATGGACGCTAGTGCTTACTTGTCGCCGAGAGGAGGGACATAGCGAGGGGTGTGTCATTTTGGTTGTTACGAAAGGGTTAGTAAAAAGTATTACATGTTTATGCTTGGGTTACATTGATCGCTTATTTGAAATTGATTTGATATGCTGCTTGGGACAAGCAACGATTAAGTGTGGGGATGTGACGGGTGGTTCAAGGAACAACCCTTTTATGATGTTAAAACGCGTAACATTCTCTCATTTAATCGTGTAATTATCTTGAATTAGATAACTACAGTTGCTTATGTTTCAGGTATGTTGGGAGCTAAAAATGGAGAAAACGTTGCGAGCGTGGAACGGAGTGGACGTGTGTGGAAAGAAGAAAAGAAGAAACAAATGTTCAGGGCTCCACCGTAACTTACGGTGGCCACCGTAAGTTACGGTGGACCCCAAACACCTATAATTTCCACCGTATCACAGAAGCTTTCCACTGTACAAGACTTGTGGCTACCGTAACTTACGGTGGCTACCGTAAGTTACGGTAGAGGCAACTTCCTGGCAAGTGGATTCACTTATTAAAATCACAAGTGGAGGTGCATTTTTGCTCAAAATATGGAAAGGTGACGAATTTTAGCAGAAGGGAACTTTTGGTTGGCATTGTTTTGATATAAAACATTGAAGACAATGGATTTAGAGGTGAATCTCCTTGGAACAAAAACATTCGGGTGATGAGAATTGAAGTCTTGTTTGGCTAAGATTTTGTTGATCTTCTTAGATGTGTTGAAGAACAAGATCTTTTGGTACTTTAATCCTTGCTATTTCATTTTGATTGTTATGAGTTGTATCTTGAATCATGTTTTCATGCATAAAACTATGAGTGGCTAGTCTTCTTGTGTGCTTCCTTTTGGTTTGAAGGATTTGCAACTTTGATCATGTTGGTGTTTTCTATTTATGGGATGATGAAATTGATCTTGTGATTGTTTTGTCATGATGATTGTGTATTCTGTGTAATGGGTCATTCATGGATTGCTTAACTTTAACCATACGTTCTTGATGCCATAGGCAAATCTTGATTTAGTGGAAGGGTTGGGTAATTCAATAGTGATACCGATTATCGAGAGATAACCTTGCTAATACAAGTACTTAGTCCTCTTTAATCACACATAAGCACACACTCATGAATCATGTCTATGTGGTTCTTCCCAATTAACACCAATATCATCATTCGTTAAAATCCGGATACCAAAGGGAAACATATCTCTCATTACTGATATTTTACAAACCAATTTACTTTGTTTTCTTGCTTTAAGCCAAGTCAACAAATCAACAGATTATTGAACTTTACTTATTGTCATTTTAGTTAAATTTAGGTAATTGCAATTTGATTGAGTTAACACATATTCCACAAACTCCCTGTGTTCGATACCCACTTACCGCTAGCTAATTAGTAGTATTTGGTTTTAAATTTGATTGAGACTTCGACCTCACGTCAGGTACCGAATTTGTTAACACTAAAGTTCGAACATTATTTGATGAAAATAGGACATTTCATATGTTATCTTGCCCTTACACACCGGAACAAAATGGAAGGGTGGTATGAAAGCATAGACATATTATGGAAACGGGTTAGCTATGCTATTTAATGCTCGGTTCCCACTATCTTTTTGGGTTGATGCTTTATCCTTCGCGGACTACACATCAATCGGTTACCTACTCCGCTATTGGGTGGTAAGTCCCTGTTCGAGCTTTTATATGATCAAACACCTAATTATGACACTTTTCAGACTTTTGGTTGTAGTGTTTATCCTTATTTATGGGACTATTCGGCGCACAAACTTGCTCTCGCAACTTGCCATGCATTTTTCTTGGTTATAGTCCTAAATTTAAGGGCTATCGGTGTCTTGATCCACTCACGTTCCGTATATGTATATATTGTGGCATGCTCACTTTGATGAATGTAGTTTTCCTTTTTATGAAACTTGCAATGAACAACCCCTAAATACTCTACAATTGGTCGCCTTTTATATATCAATAAACCTACTGCAACTCATATTTCCCATCCACCCACTACTTCCTCGGCTATACTTAATGCCTCACCCACCTCACCTTGCCACCTTTGCATGGGTCCCCACCCCCTCTGCCTCCACCTCCCATTCCTACCCACCCGATGGTCACTCGGGCAAAAGCTGGGGTATTCAAACCTCATCACGTGGCTGATTTTTCCATTTCCAAAACACATGCTCTTCATGTTACTCTCATGGCAACCACATGATCCTAAAAGTGTCAAATCGGCACTCAATGATCCAAGAAAGGTTGATGCTATGCATCAAGAACTCAATGTATTAAACAAAAATAATACTCGGACATTGGTCCCTCATCTAGCTAATCGCATGATTATTGGATCAAAATGGTTGTACCGCACTAAGTATCATTCTGATGGTACCATCGAAAGACACAAAGCTATGATTGTTGCACAGGGTTTTAGTCAAACACCTGGACTAGATTACTCATATACCTTTAGCCCTGTGGTCAAAGCTTTTACGGTGCGAGTTATACTTTCCTTGGCTGTCATTAATAATTAGAAGTTGCATCAGCTTGATGTTAACAATGCCTTCCTTCATGGGCATCTTCAAGAATGTGTACATATGGAATAACCTCCAGGATTTCATAACCCTCAATTCCCTAATCATGTTTGCAAGCTAAATAAGGCACTATATGGCCTTAATCAGGCACCTCGAACATGGTTTCATCGGTTAAGCACATTTTTACTTAATAATGGCTTCATTGGTAGTCGGGCTGACACGTCACTTTTTATATTCCAGAAAGACTCTTTCATAATGTACTTATTGGTTTATGTTGATGATTTGATCCTAGTTCGGAATAACGAGCAAGTCGTCACTGTGTTCGTTGATCGGTTAACTAAGGAATTTTCCATTAAGGATCTGGAGGAGCTTAACTACTTTCTTGGGCTTGAGGTTATTCACACTAATGATGGGCTCTTTGTACGTCAATCCATATGTGCTCATGAAGTTCTTGAACTGTTCAAAATGTTAGATGCTAATCCCTAGAAAAGAAGATTATGAATATTTAGTTTCTAATTTCGTCATGATTATAAATAACAACACTTTTTTTCTATGAAAAGGGTGAGGAGCTTCCCGGGAATGATTTATATTTGGGTAGGATAGTCATCCGACATTTCTAATTTCGTCATGATTATAAATAACAACACTTTTTTTCTATGAAAAGGGTGAGGGGCTTCCCGGGAATGATTTATATTTGGGTAGGATAGTCATCCGACAAATTGTTATTATAAAAATGTCATTTACTTGTGTCCTTGAAACTAGCCATCGTATCATCACATGGCGATACCAATCATTTAATCCATGTGGTATTGCTGGTTGGTTTTTTAATATTTTATGGCCGGAATACACCGGTGATATACCAATAACTTTGTATTGCCAGTTGGTTTTTTATTAAAAGAAAAAAAATACAATATTTGAACTATTAAAAAATACAATTTATTTTCAAATTCATAAAAAATAACTTTTTCTAATTAAGAAAATATTTTTATAAATACTATAAAATCCTTACCTCACCATCCAACACCCTTCTTAATTTTCCACTCAACCGGTTGCAAAACCGTCATGTTGGATATGAATAAATGGAGGCGCCCAAAGAACCAATCTGAATCTTCATATGCGAGAGCTCAACCGTCGAAGTGTTGTTTTTTTGTATGCAAAAGTGAAGCACATATCTATAATTTTAAGGAAAATTCTAATCAGTGATATTTAAGACACTCCATATCTCTATAATATCTCTTTGGGAAGAAGCAATTTGCCTTGTAAAGGAGCAAGAGATACCAAAGTCAATCTGCAATATCTCCTAGTTTAATATGTACCTAATCAATGCGTGCCACCTCAATGATCAATAATTAATAAGAATTAACTAGGTTGTTGGGAGATACGAAAGTCTTGTCAGCGACACCGTAGTTAATTCGTATCGTCAGCTGGAGATACCTATAGATTATTTTCATAACCAATACATGGGGAATGATGTATCACTTGACGGAGATACAAAATCTTTATTATTACTCTTTTTTTAAACACGTGATACCTACACGTACATGATGTGTCCCGGGGTGGTGATACATAATGTGTTTTTTACTTTTTATATTATTTGGACAATAGCACAGCGATACCACATGCATAGGTATCGTCGGAGAGAGAAATCTAACGATATCACATGCATAGGTATCGTTGGATAGAGATATTCAAACATTTGTCAAAATCTTATTAGAAGAATACTTTGAAGATTTGAAAGTCAATAGCTATAATTCTAAACACAACTTGTCAAATGACTATTTTCGTAATTATCCCTTAATATTTTACATTTTTTTAGATCATGCTCCTTTTTCTGTGACTAGAAATGCTTCTCTTTTAGGGCCGAGCATATATAGTTATAACTGAAGCGTTGGGCTTCCCTCCCACCTCCACCCCCACCCCCACCCAAAAAAAATAAAACAACAACAACAACAACAATAATAATAATAATAATAATAATAATAATAATAATAATAATAATAATAATAATAGTAGTAGTAGTAGTAGTAGTAGTAGTAATAATAGTAATAATAGTAATAATAGTAATAATAGTAATAATAGTAATAATAGTAATAATAATAATAATAATAATAATAATAATAATAATAATAATAATAATAATAATAATAATAAATAATTATGAAGGGCCTCATTTAAAAAATTGTATTGGGCTTGCATATTAAAATGTCTCTACATATTATATTGGGCTCACACATTAAAGACCACAATTGATGATAATTAAGCTATTGAAGAGTCTCTATACAATTCCTATAAAAGGGCGTACCTGGTGCTGCAAAGAGCTCCCGCGTTTTCGTAGGGTCCAGGGAGGGTCCGTCCTATTTAAGGGAAGATGTACGTGGTCTTTCCCCCACATTTTTGTGAGGAGGCCGTTTCCACGGATTGAACCTGAGACCTTCGGTCCCTTAGGAACAGCTTTTACCGCTGCGCCAAGACCCGTCCTCCTCTACACAATTCCTATGATCTCATCAATCACCAAAGAGTCTCGAGTAACGAACCCACAAACAAACATTATGATTTATGATTTTTGAACCCACAATGACCCATGTTCTTGGCCTCCACTTGATCGACCCCTATTCCTGGCCTCTTTGATCTACCCACAAAGCATACCGTAAAGAAGTGACAACATAGAAGACAACATAGCTGTGAAGACTCATAGTTAGTATTTGATCGGGTTGCCTTTGAGTTTTGATTTTGCTTTTGTTTAGATTTCTTCTGAATATTCTAATAATATTGCCTCTAAATTCTGGTTTGCTTTTGTTTAGATTGTTTTTTGATAAATTTGATTAGGTTGCTACTTGCTTTTTTTTTTTTGAACAGCAGAGAACTCCAAACCTGACGATCTATCGGGACTGGTTACCATGGACCTAACCGCCAGTCGCAAGTCATACCCCCCAGATGCGTGGGAACCGGCTTGAATCTGTAAACCCTCGCCCCCCATCATGATTGAACCCGAGATGAAACCCCGAGCCAAACCTTCACCTGGATACCGCAGAAGTTAAATGGGGCGGTTGAGATTTGAACCTGGATCACTTAGTACACTAGCCCAACCCTTTAACCACTCCACCACTTAAATCATTGGCTGCTACTTGCTTACTTGCTTTGAGCCTTTAATTTATCGATTTGCACAAAGAAAATTAATTAGTTTCATAGGTAACAGGTTGGTTAATTGCATTTTGATTAGCTTGCTTTGATAGTTTGATTTACTTGTTAAATGTTTTTAATATATAGGTTGTTTAATCCTTTGATTTTATGCTCAAGGTTTAGGCATAAGACTTTTGAAAAGGGCTCTTTCCTTTTAGTTTGATTGGAGCCTCAACAAACATTGAGCCGGATCTGCTCACTCTTCTCACACTAAAATCTTTTAAATCCTTATCATAAGTCTCTTCTCTCTCTCTATATATATATGTGTGAGAGAGAGAAGCAAACTATTTTATTGATGATTGAGCAGGTTTATAAAGCTGTGACTCAACGTTACAAAATTAGTGAACTGGTTTGGTTTGTTGATTAACTTTAATTCACAGTCATGCACATTCACAAAACTGTGAATCCATGTTACAAAATATGTGAATCAATTTTGCTTCTTACATTTCTCGCGTTAATTTTGTTTCTCATTTGATCCTATGTCTAAATTTTCGTATGTTTTTTTTCTGTCTGTAGGTTTCAGCTTCTCAAAAACATGGAAGATTCATGATTTAAGTGCATGCAAAGGGGATGATAGTAGACGATGAATATGTGATTTAAGTAAATACTAATAACATATAATTTGTTTATTAAAATGGTAAACTTTATATTTTTAAAATTATAGTTTACGTATAGGTACGAGTCGGGTATAAAACGTTTCCGTGCATCTTTAAATATATGTTTTAGGATGATCTACGTTTTGTCGATCGCCTATGTTTTGACGTTCTCCTACATTTTGACCTAATGAGCTGGGTAATATATGAACGCTTTTATTCGACGCTATAAATCTGAGTTACTTTACGTTTCAACGTAAATTAAGTTCGAAAACGAGTCAGAACAATTGTAATCTATACTTTATCATACCACAAACGGTGCAACTGCACGTGTTTTTTATGTATGTTTTGAGTTGGATTACGTTTTGACATAATTTTATTTGGAATAGAGTCGGGTAAAGGATAACACGTCTTCGTTCAATGGTAAAAATTTGAGTTACTCTATGGTTCGACGTGAATTTAGTCCAAAGATAAGTCAAGTCGATTGTTAGTCTATACGTTATCACATCACGTATAATGTTGTCACAGCGTGTTGTCGCATTCGCGTTTTGATATTTGAGATCATTGTAAAATTCCCCGACGGTACTTTTGTGAGAAAACACGAAGTCATGTACTAAAAACAAACTGATTCAACACGAACCCATATTGACCCGTTACATGTTCGATCTGTCCACTTGGTTCCTCTAGTTTTAAAGTTTTTCCGAGATTCATTAGACATAGTTAGGAAGTTAGAGGATGGGTTAGTCATGAATTAAACCCCAGCTAGAAGATTATATGAAGTATACATGTGAAAAACGTTTGTTTTGTTTTATTTTTACTTTTTTTCTTACGCATTGTTGTTTAAACATACTGATTAATTAATTCGATCAGGACAATGTAAATTTAAATTTCATGTACAAGTAGTTAAAATCCATGAATTCATTGGCATTTATAACTGTTATGATGTTCAATTTAACTCTCACGTGATGCTAGGGTGATAAATGGTATGTGCTTGTGGGTCAACCCGACCCGAATGACATGAAATGAACCTTGAAATTGTGTTTGACTCATGAACTCGAACACTACACAAATATTTACTAGTTGATATAAACATAATACAATCAACCTGAAATTTTTTTTATTTTACATATTAAGACTTTAAAATGACAAATCTACGACAAAAAATGCAATAATGTATATAAAACGTTTAGTTTAGATTGTAATATATTTATCTCTTTTAACTTGAAAATTTTTATGTATCTAACTAGGTTAATTTATGTTGCGAATTACATGAAAAAAATAGAATAAAAACTAAACTGGTTAAACAAATCAATCCATAAACTTGTCACGTTATGTTAACTAGCACATGACCTCTTTAGGTAAATGTGTTCAAGTGGTCAATCCAAATCTGTTTATAACTAAACATTTTGGATGATATAATCAAATTGGTACTTAAATTAAATCCATTATAACCAGTAAAATAAACTTGCACCAACACAAACCAAGTAATATAACAACATAGGATTGGATAAATCTTAGGCTATTAAACTCTTTACAAAAACATTTTCTTAAAATTATTTGGTACCACAAAATCACTCACTAAAAGCTTATGTGACAGTAACTTTGCCAACCATACCAGCAGCTTGGTGTGGTGCACAATAGAAACTGTAAGTCCCCTTCTCAGTCAATGTCACTGAGTACTCCTCTCCACCAGCATTCAAATAATCATCTTCACCCATCGAAATCTTCGAAGCATCGACACCGGCCGGGATCTCGTCCTCATCAAACACAACGTTGTGCGGGAACCCGCGGTTGTTCTTGAACACGATCTTCTCGCCTGCTGGGACACTGAAGGTGGATGGCTCAAAGGCCAACCCACCATCATTGTCCCCCAGTAGGACTTCGATGGCCAGCGCGTTGCCTGCAAGTAACGCGCTGGCTGAAACAGCGACTGCTGCGATCGCTGCATCTTTCAGTGAGGCTTTCACTGAAAGCTTGGGGCTAGCAGCCGCCACCTTTACGCTGGTGACGGCTGCGTTAGCCTTTGTGGATACGGCCTTGAGGCCGGTGAATGATGGGACAGAGACAGCAGATGATATTACACTTGCCATTTATGAATGTAGTCTAAGGTGTTGGTGTTGTGAAGGATAGAGGTGTTAGATTATAAAGTGATGTGGTTGGTTTTTTGGTTCAATTTGTGTGGTGTGTGTTCGTTGAGAGATCAAATGGTTTGGGTGTTTGGATAATGTAATATGGGTGTAGTGAAGGTTGAGGATTGAGTTATCTTTTTGTGTAATGGTGACATTTTTGTCCACGTGGATAATGTTATCTATCCACTAATCTGACGTGGAGGTCTTTGATTGGTTGAAAGTATGAGGGGAATGAAACCATTTTGAATAAGAGGATGCAAATGATCGACATCCAATATATGAAAGAATATAAAAGTTCAAAAAAAAACTAACAATTTGTGTAATTGTAACAAACAAGAGTACAAATTAGGGGCAGTGTTTTTTCTTTTTTTTTTTAATAATAAAAAGAGGCGTTCCTACTATTTATAATTTTGTTTTCTTATTAGGTTATTTTTTTCGTATCATTCTTTCGGTCTTGTGATTTCAAACGCAAAACATTACTTGTCATGTTACAAAACTGCACATTTAACACCTTTACCTTACCCTATTAAGAGGAGCGGACCTTAGAGAACAGTAATGTTGTTGTTATGTGACAAAGTTATAAAGGTTACGAGTTCGAGTTGTGAAATCTTGAAAAATACGGGTAAAAAGTCATACATGAGACCCAAATGACCCGCCACAACCCTCTCGTCTCAGACCCCAACATATAGGAGCCTCATGCACTGAATTTGCCCTTTTGGCTTACACCATAAAGAAATTATAGCCAATGTTATCAAAGACACCAAAACCCATCACGAAGATGCTTCAATTTGCATTGTGTGTGCCCTCCGGATGGTTTTTCATGTATCTGGTTGAGCCACTTAATCAAATTGTGCTTAAAGATAAAGGCTTCTAGGATACTTGGTTCAGATTTTATGACTTTTGATGCTTAGGGTGTGCAATGGGCCAAACCCGGGCCGGACTGGCTCGAATTTGCCGAACCAAGGATCGAAACGTGTGAAGTTTAGGGACCAAGAACCGGATCATAAAAAGACGAGTCGGTCAAGTTTGGTTTCAGGCCTTGTTGGATGGTTTTGCATATTGGGTCTGGCCGGACCGAAAATGGATCCGGTTACCATTATCTGTTATGTTTTCATAAGTAACGTATTTTGATCATTTTATACATCTATAGGGGGAGCAAAATCAACGATAATACATATACATGAACAAAATCAACTCACATAATAATGGAATCGATGAATCGCCCATGTTGTGAAACAATGCTTGCTGATTGAAGATGACTAGATGATGATGATGGTCGATTGTCATCGTATGCTATTAATTATATTCCATCTCACGATCCACGTACATATGTATTAGCTATTCATGTTTTTATGATATACCAGTCTTTTTCCAATAATGCAAGTTTTCATCGGGTTAGGACCGACCTGGACCAAAGACCAAAATAGCTTCAAACTAACGACTAAGGACCAGACCACTTGTATGTAAAATGGGTCGGGCGGTCTAGCCTCAGATCTTTTGGTCCGGTAGTTCCGGTCTACCCGAATTATGCTCACCCTATTGATGCTAACACGCAGTTTATCTTCTCGACGGTCCTCTCCAATTCGTCATCATGGATGACCTCAAGGCTTCAACTTTCGTCATTTTCATCATTGTATTTGAGTAAAAGTGGTTTTAGCAGGACTGCAAGTTTATAGAATGCTATTTACATGCTTCAAACTTCATGGTGGTACTTGTATTGTACTACTAGTTTTCTAGTACAATTTTTGTAGTACTACTTTTTCCTTTTTCTTTTTTTCTGGAAAATAAAATTTGTTCTAATTTGCATATTAGTTTATTATACCAATCATTCTTTTCTTTAGTTGTGTTGTACTTTTTTAATAACTGTTATTGATTATACATTAATTAAAATTTAAACATCTTCCGGTTTTTTAAACAAGTTTTAACTGATAGAACAGGCTTCAAGATCTGGATTATAGTAGATGAAACACAAAAAAATAATTATATAATTTAATGATACAATAACTATTTACAAGTATAATATTAACATATGTTATAGGTACAATTAAAGGAATATACATATAAATCTATACATAATACAGCATACTACAGTTTTTACCTCACAAAAGTGGAAAGATGTCATCACCTTCATCATCCATGTCAAGATACTTGAATCCAAGAGCTGCAGCATTACCATTTGGATCTTGATAATTAAAGGATTGATTCACATAGCATTTCATTTCATGAAACAGATTCAAATTATCCACAAGCTTGTGAAATACATTGCATCCACAACACTGCACCAATTCAGTCAAGCAGATAAATCATCAGCATTTCTGCAATATTAACCAGGAAAAAGGAGGGAAAATATGCACACACACACAACTGGTGCCAAAAGGTGCATAAAAACAGTAAAGTGAAAAAGATTTTTTTTTATAAAAAAAACAATGATCAGTCCCATACCACTAAAAGTTTACCAATTAAACATACATCTCAACGGGCCTGCAATGTCCACACAGTTCTTTCCTAACGCAGTAATGTTTAATGCATTAATACGTCTATCAATGAGAACAAAGGGCAAACTACACGAAGCAGAAACGAGCATTACACATTTCTTGACTTTAGCTTCCAAGTTTAGATTTGCGCAAAACTGAAACCAACTTAATTTATTATTAGTGTTTACCTTATTTGACTGACTTCACATCTAAATTATTGGCGTGGCACTGGTTGACGCTGTGCCAAACAACACGATGACACATCAGAAAAAGTAAATTTATTCATAGGTTTGAAAAACTGATTTTTGAATGTCACGTCAGATGCCACCTGAGATACACATACACACTGAAATGATAAATAAGATGTCATCACATAAAAAAATGACCTGCAAGCTGAAAATGTCGTTTGTTGCTACAAATACCAAATAAATAGATCCTGGTTGCTAAATTGGTAATAAAATGTTAGTTGGACTCTCTTTTGTACCTAATTAAAAGTAGGTAGCTAAAATCAGAGAGAAAATAAGTCCGGGTCTATTTCATGCATTTTGCCCAACATAAAACAAACACATAGCAATAGATTACAACAATTTAACATATATTTCATCAGTTCCACAATATCTAGACATATTTTCCTCATGTAGTCATGTTTAACACATTAAACAATATATCTTTCAAATAGAATAAATAAGCATTTTATAGGGAAAAAAACATCTATCAAAGAGAGAGAGTTTTAAACATGAAGAGTCACACCAGATGACTATGGCATGTACACTGAAACGACAAATAAAATGTCACGCCAGCAGGTTTTAGAAAAACAGCAAAAAATAACCTGGTGGAACAGGTAAAACATTACTACTGGTATGTATTTTGGTTACTAATATCTAGGGGTGTTGATTGGGTTAGTTAATCGGGTTTCGGGTTAATCGGTTCGGGTTATTCGGGTTTTTCAACATTGAAAGTCTACCCGGAACCCGACCCGAATAACAATCGGTTTAATCGGTTTCGGGTTGTTCGGGTCGGGTTTCGGGTATTAAGCAATAGACTTAATTTAATAGATTTTAGTGAGTTTTCATTTGAAATCTTATAAAACTAGTGGACATAAATTAGTTTACTTCTATAATTTATAAAATGTGCTTAAGTATATATTTATATACAAAAAATTTGATCAATTTGGACAATCTAAACAAGTGTATATATACAATTTACTTAATTATAATATGGGTTGATCGGTTATTCGGATTTCGGGTTAATCGGTTCAGGTTATTCGGGTTTTTGAGGTATGAAAGTTTATCCGAAACCCGACCCGAATAAGAATCGGTTTAATCGGTTTTCGGGTTGTTCGGGTAACGGGTTGTTCGGGTCGGGTTTCTCCGGGTAAGGGTGAGATCGGGTCGGGCGGGTTAATCGGATACGGATAAATCGACGGGCCTACTAATATCATAGTTAAATATAAGTTGGTTTCTATACTTAAAGTAGTTTGCTAAATTTAGGAAAAAGTGTGAAAGTGCTGTGTCTATCTCGTGTACTTTGCCCTAGAACAAATAACATTGGACAAATAATTGTAACAAATAAGCATCTCCGAAGAGAAATAACTGTAAGAAAGCATGAGTACCTGAACGAAGACGATGCCATCAGTATATGCATGTGGATTAATAGCACGTGTTGTTCTTTGACCACATACATTACAAGTAAATGCAACACGCATACGACGCCTTGGCGATTTCGTGAAGAGGGACCATGGGAAGGTGGAGATATTTTGTGTACTGGATTCTTGCTCACCACCACCACCTGCCGGCGTTGGTGGCCCTTCCATACCCGACCCTGTTGTCCAACCCCTAACATTTGCTGCACTAAGAACTAATCCCATTGCATCATCCTACAAACAAGAGCACCCCACATGAATCAAACTCATTAATTGGAAAAACACAAGTTAGCACCATTAATATTCAGTGGTGCTTGGACGTATGTTATGAAAGTGATTATGTGATTTTGAATAACTATAAAGAGTTCAATACACTGAAATGTAACTTATTTTCACCTTTTTATCATTTTTATGTGATAAATAGTATGCAACATGCTTTCGTTTTTTTTTTTAACATATGTTTGTATGTAACCTTCAATAGCAGGTGAAATAATGACGTGAAACACCACCATATCATCATAAAATGGTGACACATCACCACTTTTACCTGCTATCAAGGCTACTTAAAACAATGGGAAAAAAACTATGTGTATCGCATACAATTGGAGAAATCAATTGTTCTTGCATACAATGACAAAAAGGTAAAAGCAAGTTAACATTTTGGTGTAATCAGCCCAAGTTATAATAAGATTATCTGCTGATAAAACAAGTTCTAGAAAATAGTGTTCGGATGTGTAGTTTTTGTTTGAAGTTGTAATAACTAGGTAATCACATGTTTCAGCGTTTGCCAAATTCTGATCATATACATAATTAATAGATAAGATGGTCAAACAGGACAACATTGAGGGAAAAAATAAACAGATTTGTGAAGTGGAATTAAAGGTCTTTCTAGGTAGGTTACAAGAAGGGTATGCTACGTATTTTATCTCACAAAGATAATTAAAAAATCTAAAGCAGAATATGTTAATCCAACCATAGGAACCAACGATTAGACTACAAGTCACAATAATCACATAGGTGGTTCCAAAATGCAACATCCAAATACCCATCAATGAAACTTGGGGTGTGCTCAAGATTGCTATTTGCTAATTATAAAACTTATGTTTCTCAAAAGAAGAAGCAAATAATCAGCTGAAAAAAAAAGCAATGAAAGCAAAAGCCCTTGGGTTTGCTTCTGCTGTAACAAAATGCAATAATCAAATAACTGATGTTTGAGTATCTGAAATTCTGCTTATTTAAATTGGCGGGTTGTAATCAAATTGTAAGCAAGTTAAACGGATCATAAATGGGTTAGTGGGTTGTAACAATTAACAAAAGGGCCAACAGGTTGGTAGGTTGACCCTATAAAACAAAATTTTAAATTATATTTTGAACAGGTTGACGATTTGACCTGGTTACCAAATAACTTGAACTCAGCCTGTTTATTAAAAGTGTTAGACATGACAACCCAAAATCTGACTATTTTCGTGCATTTCATGTTATTTGGTTCGTGTAAAAAATTGTCACCCGTAATTAACACCAATAATTAGCAGATGAACAGCAATCCCAAACACACTCTCAAGCAATTCATTCAGGTATATTGAAAATACCATCATAATACCAAATTTCAAACTGTTATGAACTTATACAGTTATACAGAAGCAATTACATCAATTGGGAAATTATCCTGATAACATCAGGATACCATACCTTCTGTAACACGCAATCAATCAAAACATTTTACTTTCATGAACATATTCAAAAGATCACCTTAGAGAAACTTCGATTGCTGGAAACCGGCACAATACTAGCATCATTAGACTCTGATCGAAGCCCAAATTCGTTATCATCTTCTGTAAACACAAATAAAAGATCAAATATCTTTAAAAATTGATCTTCAAACAACCCAAAATCTTGATAATTGCTTACTCTTGGAGGAGACGGGGGATCGGAGAACCCTTTTGGGGATTTGATCTTTTGATTTGGGGGAAAAGATCGAAAGGGATGATGGAAAAGATACAATTGATGCAGATGATGCTAGGGTTTCCATAATTGCAGTAATTAAAGATTGGAAGAAGAAAATGTTGTGTTCAATGAATATGATTGAGAAAGTATCTTGAGATTGAGTGGGTGTTTGAGTGGGTGTTTGGGATTGCTTATTTTAATTGCTTTTCAATTTATTAATTTTTAAAAAATTAAAAAGTTATTTTATAGTGTTTGGTAATCTGATGATTATGAGTGAAATAAGTTAATAAGTCACTCCATACTAACTTATTAACTTATTTGTCAAATCAATAAGTTAAAAAGGAATTCTCAAAAGGAATTCCAAACACCCCTTGAGATTGAAATCTATGTATCTTATTAAAATTATTTTATTTTTTATATTTTGATATTAAAATAACAGTTAGTTGAATTCTTTCGCTTGAATGCGTGATGCTAACTCGGTAAACACCGACAACGTTGAAAATAAAATTTATATCAAAACATAAATAAAATAAGAATATTGCAATGGCTTCTTTTTCCGACCATTTGGAAAGAGGAATATCAAAACGGTATTTATAAAATTTTGACTAAATTACCGTTTGTATCTATGAGGTTTGCTGATTTTAACCATTTACATTCCCACAGTTTAAAAATCATCATATACCCCCTAACGTTTTATTTTTGTTTTCATTTGCATCCAAATGACTAACGACGTTAAATGATTCAGTTAACATTTTAGAAAATGACAAAATTACATTTACTTTAATCCCCTTTAACTTTATTTCTCTCTCCACTCACACACACACCATTCTTTCTCTTTATATATCTCTCTCTACCAGAGATCTCGCCGGAAATGGTTTCATCGGCGTCGGAGGTGGAGGCGGTGTGGATTGTGATGGGCGCGGCGGTGGAGGCGGTGTGGATTGTGATGGGCACGGCGGTGGAGGCGGTGTGGGTTATGGTGACGGGCGGCGGTGGAGGCGATGTAAACCACCATAGGCGGGTTTGGCCCTACCGGAGGATCTGAATTCCATCATCTGGAGCCTCCATTTTTGGCCTTAACACGTTTATCATTGAATCTAGCATTTTTCATTTATCGCGTATCATCGTTGTAAGGCAGAAGATATGATATCATTTTTCCTCAAACATTATGTTTCCATTATGCGTCACATGCATGATAAATTATTGAAACAGATGAATAAAGAGTGCATCTACTACCACACTTCGGATCATAGATGTTAACCGTTAAGCTAACACAAACTCGCCCTGCCACTTCTCCCCATCCGTTGTAGACGTCAAAAGAAAAATCAATATTGTTAGTCATTGTTACCTGAAAAAGCATACTCAACTAGTCAACAAAAAAAGTTGGTGAGATCATAGGTTTATATCCAGACAAAACATTTTATTGATGCACCAATTACAACCAAACCTGCTCACACATATAATCATACTGTCACGAAATAATTCACAAATATTACATCTCAACCCTCATTCGGTAGGTGCAGGAAAATAGCATCGCAACACTCATCCTGTTGGTGCAAATATTCTCTTAAGTAGCGCTACTAATATTATCAGACGGTTCCTCATTCGAATTAATGGTTGTATCACAAATGACAGTAAGTCTCAAAATATTTTCAAAAATAATGCATCAACATAACCAGTATGCTTTTTCCCTCAAAAACTTTACAAATACCAAAAGGTCAAAAATGGGGCTATGAGTCTCACCGTGTCTCCAAATAGTAACCTATAAAATAATTTATAAGTTAGATAAATATTTCTTTAAAATTTTTAGAACCTCAGATATAACAACCTTTTGAGGTTTAGCTGTGAAATAATCAGCTAACATCACCATAAAATTCCCAACTTTTATTTCACTATATATAAATTGTTATAATTATTCTAAAGTTTCCAAAAATCACCACAAATAGCTACTATTACTCAAAAATTACCAAAAATTTTCAAAATATTATTTCAACAGTTTTTAATATCCCATAAATTTTATGACATCTAATTCCCAACATATTATTTTCTGTAATTTCCATAATATTCTCAAAATTCATGAAAAATAGTTATATAACTCTAAAAATTATGAAATTTATACCATCTATAGAATATAATTTAATATAGCTTAAATAAATGTTTCATGATTTATGGTACTGATTAAGTATTTATTAGATTTTTCTACTACAGATCACTTAAAAATTCATTTTTCAAACATAATAATGAAATAAAATACCAAATAATCCCTGGAGCTTTTATACCCCAAAAGAGTCATTCTGTGATTTTTGCATAATTTTCCCGAATTATTTGTATTTTTAAGTATTTTCTTTATTTTTAAATAATTTATATAAATTATTTTACTTAGTATATTTTTACTAAAATTCTCAGAATAATAAGTCAACACTTTCTAAAATTTTCCCAATGTTTATTCTCATAATCACATTTATTTAGTATTTTTACTAGATTTTTCTTCATATTTCAAGGTAAATCTTCATTAAATTAAAATATATCTTTTTATCAAGTTTTCTGATTTTATCACTGGTTCTTGATAGATATTAAGGTTTCAAAAATTTATTAAGATTAGATTTGGTACATATACATGTACCAAAACAATTTATATGTGTTTATAAACACATATGTAAGTATTGATATCTTAAGTATTTAAAAAGATTTTCAAACCTTTGCAATGAGAGAGGAGGGTGTCTTGAGTTCTTGGATTCTTAACTTGCTTGTAAAACCGAGAGGTAAAGAGAACAAGGGTGATGATGGATGTTGGTGGTGGTGTTTGGCTACGGTGATGGTGGTGTTGATGATGGTTGTGCTACGGGTGATGATGATGGTGTGGTATGGTTGTTGGTTGTTTGTGTGAGAGCCGAGAGAGAGAGAGAGGAGCAAAGGTGGTGGTGGTCGATGGATGTGGTTTGAAGGTGGTGGTGATGGAGATCGGGACCGAGAGACAAAGGAGAGATGAAAGGGAGTTTGGAAGTGGTTTTGGTTGTGGTGTGTTTGCAAGTACCGAATGTATGGGTGTATATGGGCCTTCGGTCAACCGCCCTTACAAGCATAATCATGATATCTATCCTATAGTCTAGGTGAGTCACCTATCCTAGCTTTGCTAGGTGTCAAACATGGATGTGCAAGGTGATAGGTGGCGGTTTAGAGGGAGTATGGTGAAATGCAAGGTGGTCGATGGTTTGTCTAGAATTTGCCACATTCACTTGGTGATTATGAGGTTTTGGTGACTAAGGCTAAGAAAGGGAATATGGCGGTTTGAGCATGCTTAATAATCGAGGGTTTGGGAGGGTGGTTTGGTATTTTTTTTTGTTTAGTATTAATCTTAGTTTTTAATTAGTGTTTTGAGGGTTTGATTTGGTTATGTTTTTTTTTGGTTTTGCTCCACTTAATTTATATATATGAATGTAAATTCACATATGCATAAGTAACTCAAGCATGCATTCATGCTTGCTTATAATACCCATAATACAGATAATTATAAGTCCAACCTATGTATATACATACATATAGAGTATATATATCATAAGTAAAATATATATATGTACGTACATAAACATGCATGCTTCATCTTCATGTGTATACATGCATGCACATGTAAATAATCCTAATATATATGCATGCATGCAAACATGCATACGTACATTCCATATATATTCATGCATGCAACATGTATACGTAAATTTATATATATTTTGACATAATACCATAATTAAAAATTTTAGGGTTGTCACATTCTCCCCCCGTTAAAGAATTTCGTCCCGAAATTCCTTGAAGTGTGATTTCTTAAATTTTTTAAAACTTAACTGATTATTACCTTTGAATAAGTAGGAGTATTTCTTTTTGATCTCATCTTCTCTTTCCCATGTGTATTCTGGTCCTCTCTTTGCGTTCCATCTAACTTTTACGATGGGAATTCTATTTCTTCTTAACTGCTTTACTTCTTTTCCTAGAATGGCTATTGGTTCTTCCATAAAATGGAGTTTCCTATCTACTTTGACTTCTTGAATTGGTACCTCTAAGGTTTCATTGGTTAGACATTTCTTGAGGTTTGACACATGAAAGGTGTTATGTACTTCACTTAATTCTTGAGGTAATTCCAACTTATATGCCACAGGACCAATTCTATCAATGATTTTAAATGGACCAATATACCTAGGGTTTAGCTTACTGGATTTTCCAAACCGAAAGATTCCTTTCGAGGGAGATATCTTTAGGTAGTCCCTGTCTCCAATTTGAAATTCCAACGGTTTCCTTCGTTTGTCTGCATAACTTTTCTGTCGATCACGAGATGTTTTCAATCTATTTTTAATCTCAGTGATCTTGTCCGTGGTTTCTTGGATTAGTTCAGGGCCTGTGATCTATCACCTATTTCATTCCAACATAGGGGTGATCTGCACTTCCTTCCGTACAGAGCTTCAAATGGAGCTGACCCAATGCTAGAGTGATAACTGTTATTGTATGAAAATTCTATTAATGGTAGGTGACTATCCCAATTTCCACCAATATCTATAGCAAAAGCTCCTAACATATCTTCTAGGGTTTGTATTGTTCTTTCACTCTGTCCATCAGTCTGTGGATGATAAGCTGTACTTAAATTCACTTGGGTTCCTAAGGCTTTTTGTAATGTTTGCCAGAACCTGAAAGTAAAACTACTATCTCTATCTGAAATAATGGATACAGGTATTCCATGTCTGGACACAATTTCTTTTATATAATTTTTTGCTAATCTCTCAATCTTATAATCTTCTCGTATAAGTAAGAAATGAGCTGACTTAGTTAATCTATCTACTATAACCCAAATTGTGTCGTATCCATTTCTGGTTCTTGATAGCTTAGTTATGAAGTCCATTGTAATTTGATCCCATTTCCATTCTGGAATCTCTGGTTGCTGCAGGTATCCTGAAGGTTTTTGATATTCAGCTTTTATTCTTGAGCAGACATCACATTGTTCCACAAATTCTCCGACTGATCTTTTCATGCCTGGCCACCAATATTGGCTTTTCAAATCCTTGTACATTTTATTATTCCCTGGATGCACAGAATATCTTGACTTATGAGCTTCTTGCAGAACAATTGTTCTAATCATGTTGTTGTCAGGTATCCAAATTCTTCCTTTAAATCTCAGAATTCTATCTGCTTCTTCTTTCATGTCTTTTAATTGTCCTTTTAGTTTTAACACATCTTGTTGGACCAAAAGAACCAATGAGCCAAGATCAGGAAAACCTCTAAGTCCCACATGACATCACAACAACTGCTGAAGACCTTCATCAGCAGTTTGACAAAGTCTGAAGAATCAACAGCTGAAGATCAAAGATCTGAAGTACAACAGCTGAAGATCCCAAAGTGCTGAAGATAAGTACTGAAGTCTGAAGTACTAAAGCATACAAGTACTGAAGACTTCAAGTACTGAAGACAAGTGCTGAAGATCAAAAGCTGAAGAACTGAAGAACTGAAGATCAACTACTGATGCACAAAGTCTGAAGATAAAGACTGAAGACATCAGCTGATGACATCTACTAAAGTCATCAGCTGATAAATCATCTGAAGCCCAAGTCTGATGAACAAGTGCTGAAGCTTCAGAGTTTGTCACAACAGCTGAAGAAGTCTTCTTCAGTTGTTGTGATGGTTTTTCTTTTCAGTAGTTTTATGTTTTTCCTTTTAGTAGTTTGTACAACAGCTGAAGAGTTTGTTCTTCAGCTGCTATAGTTCAGTAGTTGTAAACGACTGAAGAGGTTGTTCTTCAGTCGTTGTAGGTTTTCAGTAGTTTCCTTTTTCAGTACTTGTAATAGGTAGAACACAGATTTTGTAAGAAGATGTCAGCTGTTGACATCTTCAGTAGTTTAACGTTCTATTAGTAGTTTGTTAATAATCGGTTGATGTGACTTGTCACATCAGCATTCGTCCTTTTTCTTCTATAAAAGGACGATGTACCTATTGTATTCGGCGCCGAAACGTGTGGAGTTATAGAAAACATCTTTTGCAGAACTTTTCTCTCTCTATATATATTTGTACTTTTACATGCAAAATCTTTTGTGTTCTTGCTATAATCGCTAATTACTGTGCTAAATCCGATGCGAATACAATCTGATTGATCAAACTAAAGGCTGAGATCCTGTCAAATGGTATCAGAGCGGGTTAATCATTGATCGATTTCACTATTGATCATTTGAAACTGCTCTTTTGATCTCTACGTTTGATCGAATTAGCAATTTGCAAGAATTAGCTATAGAGAGTGAGATTCTGCTGTTTCTGGCCAAAAACTTGAGGTTCTCTGGTGGTTTCGAGCTACATTTGTTTTGCTTAAACTTGTTTTTGACTAAAATCTGAGATGACGACACCAACTAACGATCCTCACAATACTGGTTCCTCAACCAAGCCTCCGATGCTTGTGAGGAATGAGGATAACATATGGCAACGTAGTATGCTTCACCACTTGTCTGTCAACAGTGCTGGTTGTTGGAAGTCAGTGGTGCATGGACCATACAAGCCTATGGTGAGCGTCCCTGAATCAAATGAACAGGTTCCGAAGAAACCTGAACAATATTCGGACGAAGATCTTAAGCTGTTCGAGATTGATGCTAGAGCCCATGGAATTTTAGCTATGGCTATTCCAAATGAGATTTATTCAGGGCTTTTACATCATGAAACTGCTCATGACCTATGGGTTGCTCTGAAGGAACAATTCGGAGGAACTGATTCGGTCTTAGCAAATATTAGGGAAATCCTCGCCCAACAATATGAGACATTCTCTCATAGGAAGGGTGAGACTCTGACTCAGCAGTTTGAGCGGTTTTCTTGTTTGATCTCTGAGTTGAAGATGGTCAAACAAGAGTACTCTAACAGCCAGATGAACAACAGATTCCTCAGATCACTGCCTGAGAGATGGGACACTTATACTATTGTCCTACGCTCCAGTGCAGACCTGGATACTCTATCTCTCACCCAACTTCATGGGAAACTGCTCACATTTGAGAGAGAGATAGAGCAAAAGAGAAAGTTGTCCACCTCTGGCAAGCTCACTGATGACTTTGTCCATGGCAATGCTGTCTTGATAAGTCAGGAGTTTGAATATGCTGCATCAGAGAGTTCTTATGATGAGCATATTGATTTCTCTACCAACTCTGAACAAGCTTTTGTTGGTGTTAGTAGTAGTTCAGGAGGTAGCAGTGAAAATTTGTGCTTTCTGATGGAGGACTCGAAGGGCATTCCAGATGATGATCTGGAAGAGATGGATATTTTGAACCAAATGGCAATGATAAATATCAGATCTCAAAAGTTTTACAAGAGAACTGTCAGGAAATTCCCTGGTCTCTCTGGCAAAACCAAAGTTGGTTTTGACAAGAGCAAGTTGAGGTGTCACAAGTGCCAAAGGCTTGGACACTTTGTTAGAGAGTGTAGATCATCTGGATCTAACTCCTCTGCACCCTTTGTGACTTTTCCAAGCAATAGCTCACAGCACAGAGGGCAACATTCCTCCAGTTCTGGCCATCCATCACAAGCACAGTCATCACCTGCTTATTTTGTGCCTCAGGGTCATATGCCATACCCATACCCTATGCCTCAGCCCAGTCAAACTCAAGCACCTTCTGCTCAACCACCACATGCTCTTCCTGAGCCTCAATCTTCCCAATCTCATCATCAAACACAACCTCAACAACACAGCTTCTTCACCCCAGGAGTTGTTGACTGGAGTAGTCTGCCAGATGATCTATCTGGTCAGGAACAACTACTCCAAGGTGCTGGTCAACATGGTGGTGATAATCCATTTGGAAATCTTGCTCTGATGGCCCTTGAGTCTGCTGAGGGGTCATCATCCAATGCTTCATCGCAGGTATCCTCTGAGGCCAAAGCCAAGCTTTGTTCTGAATCATGCATAGCAGCATTTGCTTCTATTAGAGAAGCAAATATAGCTTTAATAGATAAAAATCTTGAGCTAGAGCACACCATTTCCAAAAAGAAAGCTGAATTTGAGGCTGCACTTAATGAGAAAAATGATGAGATTTACATGCTTAAATGCCAAATAAAAGATGATAAAGCCAGGGAAGATGTACTTCTAGAGAAGTACAGAGACCTCAAGGAAACTCTTGCAACTACCCAAGTAGAGTATGATCGATGGGTGCAATCATGCAAGGGTTTTGAAATGCTTCTTAGCAAGCAATCAGCTTCCAATGTGAAGTTTGGCATTGGTTATAATCACACTGCTCCTCCTTCAGATTTTACTTCAAGAGCAGAAGTTGAATCTGATGGAGAGAGCAATAACCAATCCTTCTCATCATGTGACCTACTATCTTCTGATTCAGCATCATCAGAGATAGAAGTCAGCATTAACTCCTATCAAAACCAATAAGCTAATGCTACAATAGCTGATGGTTCAAATGCTGACTGTCACATGATCAAAAGGTTGATCAACTCAGGTCTTGTCTCTAGAAGTACTGAAATTACTGGAGAGCAAGTGATAACATCTGAAGTTCAAACCTCAACTACTGTCAGCACTAAAGAGAAGAAAACTAATAGTAGAAAAGGTTTGAAGACAGCTAAAGAGGATGTCAGGAAAGCAGGCACTACTAGGAAGAAAACTGCTAGTACTGATAGCAAACAGCTGAAGAACAAGTCTTCAGCAGTTCCATCCTCTTCAGCTGATGATCAACATAAGATGAAGAAGAAGCCATGTGAGATATGTGGCTTGTTCAATCATCTTACTGATGATTGCTGGTACAAAAGGGGTTCCAAACTCAAACAAAAGGAGAAAATTAATGAGGACATAAATAAAATGAAGAATGAGTTTGAGACCAAGTTTGTACTAGCAACATCAAAGCTTGAAATCCCTAAGCCCAAAGCTAAATATAAAAAGAAGGTAGGGGTTACTCAGGCAACAGCTGAGGTTGCTCAAAAGAAGATGGTGCAACATAGGAATCCATCATCAGTAAGTCCCAATGTGTCTGAAGAGCTGAAAGCTTTATCACAAAGTCAGACACAACTGGTGATGATGGTTCAGCATCTAATGGGAAGAGTCAACCATTTAGATGCTCCTGTGTTGAAACCACAGGAAAGGAAGTCCAAGCCAAAGGGTTCCTCTTCTGCACCATCTCCTTCACCTCAGGCTGTTACACATAACACACCTGTTAGTGTTGCAGCTGTAGTTGAGAACAGACCCAAAACCAAACAGTTTTGGGTCTCTAAAACTAACTAACATGTGGTTATGATTGCAGGGTTCTTCAACATGCCAAAGAAGCATCTGGTATGTAGACAGTGGAGGATCCATGCATATGACTGGAAGCAGCTCCCTTCTTATTGACTACTCTCAAGGAAAGAAGGGATTTATCTCCTTTGGCAATGATGCAAAGGGTTACATCATCGGAAAAGGCTTTGTTTCCAATGGGGAAATAAGGTTTGATGATGTTAACCATGTGGAGAATCTCAAGTACAACCTCTTGAGTATCAGTCAAATGTGTGATAAAGGCCATGTTGCCCTTTTCACAAGCCAGAACTGTCGGATTCTGTCATCCAAAGTTCTAAATTTGATTGACAAGGTGTTGGATGAATACACTCTCCTGAAGGCCAACAGGACAGGAAGAGTGTATGCCTTAGATCTTTCCAAAAAGATAGATCTAAAAGGCCATCATTGCCTATTCTCCATGGCCTCTCCTCAAGAGTCTACTCTATGGCATAAAAGTTTGGGGCATGTTAATTTCAAGAACATGAATCAGCTGATAAGCCATGGTTTGGTAAGAGGATTGCCTTTGAAGGAGTTCAAGTGTGAAGATAACTGTACTGCTTGCTTAAAAGGAAAACAACACAAAGTTTCATTCCCTTCAATAGAAGAACCAAAGTCCACTGCCTGCTTGCACCTCCTGCACATGGATCTCTTTGGTCCTGTCAGAGTGATGAGCATGGCAAAGAAGAAATACTACCTGGTAATTGTGGATGATTATTCCAGGTTTGTATGGACCTTCTTCTTGCACTCCAAGGATGAAGCAGCCAAGACTATCATGAACTTTGTGTTATTTGTAGAAAAGCAGTATTCCTTGCAGGTCAAGTGTGTGAGGAGTGACAATGGAACAGAGTTTAGAAACCACACACTTGATGACTTCTACCTGTCCAAGGGAATTAAAAGGTAGTTTAGTATTCCTAGAACTCCTGAGCAGAATGGAGTGGTTGAGAGAAAGAACAGGACTCTCATTGAAGCTGCAAGGTCAATGCTAGCTGACTCAGGGCTGCCACTGACCTTTTGGGCTGAAGCTGTCAATACAGCTTGCTATGTACAGAATAGAGCTTTAGTGAATAAGAGGTTGATGAAGACTCCTTATGAAGTTCTTCATCATTTGGACCCTCTGATTTCATTCTTTAGATCCTTTGGGTGTCTATGTTTCATTCTCAACACTAGCAACCCACTCCAGAAGTTTGCTAGTAAGGTGGATACAGGGTATTTTGTTGGTTATTCATCAACTTGCAAAGCATACAGAGTCTTCAACTGTAGGACAAAGACGGTTGAAGAAACTCTGCATGTTAAGTTTAATGAATCTCCAAAGGACAAGATTCCACAAAACCCTGTGGAGTTGTTTGATCTGGACATACTGCAATATGTTCCTTATCAACCTCCAGCTGTTGAGCCTGTCAACAGTTCTCCACCTGGTGGTACTGATGATGATGTAGTCAGTACTCACCTCTTCAGGTTTAGTGACAACCTGCCTGAGTCCACTAAACCTGATGCTCCTGTAGCCTCAGCAGCTCCATCCATAACAAATGCTGATGAGATTTCTGCTTGCTCTACTTCATTTGAGCTGCCATCTTCTACATGGTTTCAGGAATCTCCATCACCATCTGTTGCTGCTGATGGGTCTACAAACACTTGCACAGATATTATAGTCTATCAAAAGCTGAAGAATCACCCCACATCTCAAATCATTGGTGATATCAATGCTGGAGTTTCAACCAGGAATCAATTGTCCAACTTCTGCTTTTATGCTCTCTTCATCAGTCAGCAAGAGCCAAAGAACTATCATGTTGCTTTAAGAGACAATGGATGGGTGGAAGCTATGCAGCTTGAGCTTCTTCAGTTCAAGAAACAGCAAGTGTGGGAGCTTGTTCCATTACCCCAAGGTAAGTGTGCAATAGGCACCAAATGGGTATTTAGGAACAAAACAGATGAGAAGGGCCAAATAGTTAAGAACAAGGCCAGGCTGGCTGTTCAGGGGTTTGCACAAGAGGAAGGCATCGATTATGATGAGACCTTTGCCCCTGTGGCCAGACTGGAAGCAATCAGACTGTTCTTAGCTTATGCTGCCTTTCACAGTCTTAAGGTCTATCAAATGGATGTCAAAAGTGCCTTCTTATATGGTAAAATAAAAGAAGAAGTTTATATGTGTCAACCACCAGGCTTTGAGGACAATAAACATCTTGATTGGGTGTACAAGCTTGATAAGGCTCTTTATGGGCTGAAGCAAGCTCCTAGAGCTTGGTATGAGACACTATCAACTTTTCTTCTAGAGAATAAGTTCACTAGAGGCACCATTGATAAAACCTTATTCATCAAGACTGTGGGACAACATAAGCTCCTTGTTCAAATTTATGTAGATGACATCATCTATGCATCCTCTGATCTAAAGTTGTGTGATGAATTTACAATGCTCATAAAGCAAAAGTTTGAAATGAATGCTATGGGGGAATTACAGTTCTTTCTAGGTTTACAAATCAAACAAAGGGATGATGGAATCTTCATCCATCAGTCCAAATATACAAAGGAGTTGTTGAATAAGTTTGATTTACAAACCTGTAAGCCCTGTTCTACTCCCATGAGCAGCATCACTCAACTAGATGTAGATCAGAAAGGTAAAGCGGTTGATGAAACCCTTTACAGATGTATGATTGGGTCCTTGATGTACCTTACAGCTTCTAGACCAGACATCATGTTTGCAACATGTGCCTGTGCTAGATTTCAGGCTGCACCTAAAGAATCCCATTTGATTGCAGTCAAAAGGATCTTTAGATATCTGCAAGGTACCCAATCACTAGGTCTTTGGTATTCAACTGGGCACTCTTGCAAATTAGTTGCTTTCTCTGATAGTGACTATGCAGGATGCAAAGTCACCAGAAAATCCACTTCTGGTGGTTGCCAATTCCTAGGCAATTGTTTAGTTTCTTGGCAGAGTAAGAAACAAACATCAATTGCTACATCCACTGCTGAAGCTGAGTACATTGCTGCTGCAAGTTGTACATCTCAGATACTCTGGCTTCAGAACCAACTCTTGGATTATGGCATTACAGAGACTAAGACTTCATTATTAATGGATAGTGCTTCAGCTCTTTGCATTGTTAAAAATCCAGTCCAGCACTCTAGGACCAAACATATAGAGATCAGACATCATTTTATTCGGGATTGCTATGAAAAAGGTCTGATTGATCCTAAGTTTGTGCCCAGTGCTGATGAGCTTGCAGACATATTTACTAAGCCTTTAGATAGTGCCACATTCCAGAATTTGGTACTAAGGCTTGGTATGCTGCAGCTAGAATAATTTGACCAATGCTGATGCTCTCAGTTCACAAGTACTGATGAGCATTAGTATGCAAAGGTCAAATATAAGTACTGATGAGTAATTTAGTCTTCAATATTTTCACAACTACTGAAGACTAAAATGCTTCAAAATACTGATGTACATTATTTGTTGAAAACAACTGATGTAGTGAGGTGGATTACAACTACTGATGTATTATTTTCAAACAAATAAGTACTGAAGAACAAATTTTGTTCACAAGTACTGATGTGTAATCTTACACACAAGTACTGAATACAAAATTTGTTCACCAACTCTGAAGAGTATTTCATCAGCACTTGTGAACATCTAATCACAAGAGCTAAAGGCATAAATATTCACAAGAGCTGAAGGGCCAATGAAACCTCTGAAAGTCAGCAAAAGAGCTGATGAGTAAATGTGGAGGTCAGCATGAAACAACTAAATTGACGGAAACAGCTGATGAGTAATTTTACTCTTCAACAGCTGCTATTTCATACCCAAACAACTGAAGGACAAAACCATGTCTTCAGTAGTTTCACAACTACTGATGACTAACACCAAGTCCTCAGTTGTTTACAACAACTGAAGCAATACCATGTCTTCAGTAGTTCACAACTACTAATGTTAGTAGTTCACAACTACTGAAGCCTAACACCAAGTCTTCAGTTGTTACAATGTCAGAAGATGAAAACTAGGTCTTCAGTAGTTTATAACTACTGAAGACTGACAACAAGTCTTCAGCCATTTACAACATCTAAAGGACAAAACCAAGGTCTCAGTAATTTCAACTACTGAAGACTCATACCAAGTCCACAGATGTTACAACCACTGAAGGTTAAAACCACGTCATCAGTCGTTTCAACCACTGATGACTAACACCAAAACCTTCAGTAGTTTTCTTTCAGCCTTTGCCATACCCTATAAATACCCAACCTTCAGAGCTTTTAATTCTCACTTGACCTAACTTTTCAAAAACCTCTGAACTTCCCATACACCATTAATGGCGTCCATGCAACTCAAACCTCGACATAACTGTGTCGCACATCTTACTAATTCGCCTTTCTGGTCTAAGTTTCACAATGCCGTCGATCTGATGACCGACTCACCATACCAAACGGCATTCCTTCTCAACCCCACCATATACACCGATTCCTTGTCGGAGTTCTGGACGAACATCACCGTCCACACCGGAGAGAACGATGGCGAGGTCTCTCTCCGGTCCTCCGTAAACAACCATCCAGTGGTTATCACTCCAGCTACTATTCGACAAACCCTAAAGCTGGAGGATGCCACCTTCCCAACCTCTTACCCCAAAGGCGCCCTCGATCTATCTTTCACAGCCAACGACTATCAGGGTGACCTCTCTGCCTCCACCTTGTTGAAGAAACACTTCCCAGATCCTCAACGTCTCATATTCTACATGGCAAATGTGTGTCTGGCCCCCAAAACATCTTCATGGGACCAGATGTCCACAAGGTGGCAATAGGTATTATATTCTATCCTTGAAAAACAACCCCTGAACTTTACTGAAATCATATTTTTGGAAATCAAGGATATGGCCACAAAACCCATTTCTAACCGTTGGATCTTGTATCCTCGGTTCATAATGGCCATCATCGAGAGCCAGCTTAGTGCTGAGGACTTGTTGGCACTGGGGTCCCTGCCATGGCTGTTCTAGCTGAGGTATACTCCAGGCACAACACCGACCAATCACTCAAACAGGCTGCCAAGCTGCGAAAACCCACGCAGCTGGAACCCACAGCCTCCACCTCCAAATCCAAAGTCCCCACCAAGCCAAAAACCAAAAAGAAGCCAACAAAGGCTACTCAGGGAAATGAGTCCCCTGAGGATGCCCCTGCAACACAAACGCAGGCAGTGGCTGCTGGTCAGATTCTCCCAGCAGTCACCACGACTCCACCCACCACAACCGCACAGGTTTCCTCTCAACAGGAGCCTGATGCAACCACTTCTGGGGCAGTCACAAATCTGGAATCTGTCTCACTTGAGAAGATTGCCATTGAAACGCACATTCCTCCCCATGTGCAATCTGCTTCAATCCCATCACCCACTGAAACCGCCCCACAAAGCCCTACATTAATAATCACCAAAGTGTTGACCCATCTGAGCACTCCACCCTCTCTCCAGAAACCAATTCCAACTGGGGAAACTCCAACCGAAGAGAGGGTGGACACAAGTGTTGGTGGGAGCCCACAACATAGAGAATCACGTATCCAATCTCCCAATGTGGCTAGGGAGATAGGATATTCTGGTGAGGCTGCCACTTCCTCTGCATTAACATCTGAGCAGGGAGAAGCTGGTAACATCAATAAGACCTCACCAGAGGCAACTGCCGATGATGGATCCAATCCGGAGGCTAGAAGTCCCCAGTACCAAGACCAAGGGGCACATGTAATATCTGAGCCACACTCAGTGCATGTACATCCTGACCCTGTCAGGAGGTCAGGTGATTCAGTGCAAACTGATGATGACCTGTGCTTCTTCTATGATGTAGTTGCACAAAACACTACCTTAGAGGATGAGGTAAGCAGACTCAAAGAGCTGCTTGCCAAAATGTCTCAGGATAGAAGTCCATCTGCCACCATTGACCCACAGATGGCACATTCACCCGAAGGTCTCATATACACTCAACCACTCCCACAAACTCGGCCACCTGCCCTGCTTATGGCACTAGTTCTCAGGAACAGAACCCTCCTGAGCAGCTAGATGCTATCTTCCAGAAATCCCTACCTCTCATCATACCTATAATCACAGAAATTGTGATAAAAACCATTGATGAGAGGCTTCCCACTCATATACAACCCATGGTGGAGGTTGCTGTTGCCAAAGCGCTTGCTGATAGTCAAACCCCAACCAATGCACCCAAAAAGGGAGAGACATCAGTGCAAGCTAAGAGGAAGAGGGTAGAGGAAGAGAAAGAAGTAGGGAAAGAGGTGGAAACTGAGAGGGTGTTGGTAGAGGAGACAGAGAGGGTGAAGGGGAAGGAGAAGGTGAGGGAGGAGAATGAGCGGATAGAAGTGGCTGAAATCCAAAAGGATTTCAGTGTCACTTATCAAAAGAAGAGAGGAGAGAAGGAGGGAGAGAAGGTAGAGAAGGGTGATCCTGATCTAGCAGCCCTTGTCAAGGAGGCTGATGCTGAACAAAGCAGATCAATGGACTCTGTCATTGATCAGCTGTTCAGGCAAGGCTTTGACATGGACACTGCCTTGCTAGATCAGGAGATTAGGAAGATAGAGACAAGGGAGATAGAACACCGATGGTCTACTTATAGCCAAGAGGATAGAAAGAGACTCGAGGCTATGAGTAGATTCATTTCGAAGTATCTGGGGAGGCCGGTCCTTGATGTCAAGGCATGGACCAGGGACAGAATCTTGGCTATAGCCACCAAGATCAGTTCGGCTGGTGATTTCACAAAAGGGCTGGTCGCTGAAGCCCTTTCTGAAGCCGGTGCTGGGAACAGGACCCTGCTAGTAAAACAAACCAAACCTACCCTTATCTCTAAGTTACTAGCAAGGCCTACCAACATTCCCACACCAACAACCCAAACACAACCCACAAAACCAACCCCTTCACCATCAAAACCCACAGCCAATGATCCACCCTTGCAGAAGAAGAGAAGGGTGTTAAGGCTGCAAGAAGAAGAAGAGGAGGAGGATGAGGAGGATAGACTGCTTCTTTCTGCAGTCATTCCTCTACCCAAAGCCAAACCCAAAACCATCACTCCCACCTCACAGACGGATACTGTGAGGGTTAAGTTAGAAGAAGAAGAGCAGCAGAAAAGACATGATGAAGAGATGCTGAAAAGCATTAACAAAGCCTATGCTGCTACTTCTTCCATACTTAACATGAAGAAGGAAGCTCTGAGACTATTCACTCTTAAGCAAACCTTTCAATATGATAAAGATACAGTGAGAACTTGGCCTGATCCTAGGGTGGCTCACAGGATAATTAAGAAAGAGATTCCTGTGAGATACAAGAGCCAACTTAAGAGAATCGTAGATGAAGTGATCTCTGTGGCTCTTGTAATAACACCCTAGTAGATAGTAGAGGAGTTTGAGAAAGCCTATAGAGCTAAGCAGCCACCCCAAACAATGTTGGACAATAGGGTGGTGAGGAAGGGCTTAGTCTATAAGAGGCTTGAGAACTTCCATAAGGATAAGCTCAACTTGTTGCTAGAAGGAAGACACCCAGATGAATTCGCCTATAGGCAAGTTACAACAGTTAAGCTCAAGAATGGCAAACAGACCAAGTTTGTCTCAGAGCTGTATGGCCGAGAAGGATTATTCGATGGTGCGGCTGAAGACCTAACCAAAGAAGAACAAATGACTTTTCTTCAAGCCTACACCAGAGAATCCTACAGGCTCGTACGAGGAAGGTAGGTCTCATGGATAGGACAACAGCTCTGTGTCCAGTTCCCCAAGTCAGGGCTCCCATCCATACTTAGCCAAACAAATATCAGAGACCTCCTCCCAGGCCAGTGCTTATCAGGGTCAACTTCTGATCTGATCCAGAAGGAAATAGACCAACTTTTATGCCAACAATAAGTGGGATAATAAATAACTTAGAGGTTTTGGCTGCATTGGTTCAGGGGGAGTTTGTTGGACCAAAAGAACCAATGAGCCAAGATCAAAGTCTGAAGAACTGAAGAACTGAAGATCAACTGCTGATGCACAAAGTCTGAAGACAACGACTGAAGACATCAACTGGTGACAACTACTGAAGTCATCAGCTGATGAATCATCTGAAGATTAAAGGCTGAAGACCAAAGTGTTGAAGCTTCAGAGTTTGTCACAACAGCTGAAGAAGTCTTCTTCAGTTGTTGTGATGGTTTTTGCTTTCAGTAGTTTTATATTTTTCCTTTCAGTAGTTTGTACAACAGCTGAAGAGTTTGTTCTTTAGCTGTTATAGTTCAGTAGTTGTAAACGACTGAAGAGGTTGTTCTTCAGTCGTTGTAGGTTTTCAGTAGTTTCCTTTTTCAGTACTTGTAATAGGTAGAACACAGATTTTGTAAGAAGATGTCAGCTGTTGACATCTTCAGTAGTTTAACGTTCTATCAGTAGTTTGTTAATAATCGGTTGATGTGACTGACAAGTCACATCAGCATTCGTCCTTTTTCTTCTATAAAAGGACGATGTGCCTATTGTATTCGGCGCCGAAACGTGTGGAGTTATAGAAAACATCTTTTGCAGAACTTTTCTCTCTCTCTCTCTCTATGTTTGTACTTTTACATGCAAAATCTTTTGTGTTCTTGCTATAATCGCTAATTACTGTGCTAAATCCACTGCGAATACAATCTGATTGATCAAACTAGAGGCTGAGATCCTGTCACATCTTCTTGTTGATCTTCCCGGATTTGATTTAACAGATCTGAACGTAGTTCCGTTCTCATAGCACGTACCCGTAATGGTTTAGTCCTTTCTTTCCTACTTAGAGCGTCAGCAACTACATTTGCTTTACCAGGATGATACTTGATTTCACAGTTATAATCACTTAATAATTCTACCCATCTTCTCTGCCTCATATTTAACATCTTCTGATCAAAGATGTGTTGCAGACTTTTATGATCCGTATATATGATACACTTAGTCCCATACAGATAATGTCTCCAAATTTTCAGTGCAAATACTACAGCTCCTAATTCTAGATCATGGGTGGTATAATTCTTTTCACTACCCCTAAGTTGTCTAGATGCATATGCAATTACCTTTCTTTTTGCATTAAAACGCATCCAAAACCTTGACGTGATGCATCACAGTACACTATAAAATTATCTGTCCCTTCTGGTAAAGCTAATATGGTTGCACTACATAACTTACTTTTGAGGAGTTCAAAAGCTTCATTTTGTTTTTCTTCCCATATATATTTTCTATCTTTTTGGGTCAATTCTGTCAATGGTTGAGCTATTCTTGAGAAATTTTCTATAAATCTTCTGTAATATCCTGCTAAAGCTAAGAATTGTCGTATTTCAATTGGGGTTTTTGGAACTTCCCATTTCTTAACTGCTTCAATCTTTGCTGGATCAACCTGAATTCCATTCTGGTTAACTATGTGCCCTAGGAATTGTACTTCTCTTATCCAAAATTCATATTTTAAGAATTTTGCATATAACTTTTCCTTTTGTAACAATTCTAAAGTTAACCTCAGATGTTTTTCGTGGTCTTCCTTATTCTTAGAATAGATCAGAATGTCATCTATGAAGACTATAACAAATTTATCTAAATAAGGTTTACATACCATATTCATTAAATCCATAAACACTGCTAGGACATTGGTTAATCCAAATGACATCATAAGAAATTCATAGTGCCCGTACCTAGTTCTGAATGCAGTTTTTGATATATCGTCATCCTGTACTCTTAATTGATGATATCCAGATCTTAAATCTATTTTAGAAAAATAACTAGATCCTTGTAATTGATCAAATAAATCATCAATCCTAGGGAGAGGATATCTATTCTTTGTAGTAACTTTATTGAGTTCCTTATAATCAATACACATCCTAAAAGTTCCATCTTTCTTTTTAACAAAGAGAACTGGTGCTCCCCAAGGCAATACACTAGGACGTATAAATCATTTATCTAATGATTCCTGTAATTGGGTCATGAGTTCTTTCATTTCAGTTGGTGCTAAACGATATGGTGCTTTAGCAATAGGGGTTGTTCCTGGTATTAATTCTATTTTAAATTCTACTTAACGAGGGGGTGGTAATCCAGGTAATTTATCAGGAAAAACATCAAGGTATTCCTTTATAACAGGAACACTTTCTAAATTTCCCTTATCAAGTTTTGCATCAACTATGTGAGCTAAGAAAGCTAAACATTTCTTATTTAAGCATTTTTATGCTTTTTCACAGGAAATCAATTTCACAATATTATTTGGTCTATCACCATATATACAGAGAATTTGTCTTCCTTAATCAAAAGAATTTTTATCATTTTCTTATCACAAATGATTTCAGCATGATTCTTACTCAACCAGTCCATTCCTACTATGACATCAAATTCTCCTAATTTAATAGGAATTAGATTTATATCAAAATAATATTCATCTAAATTCAAAATGCAGTTAGGAATGATTTTGTTAGCTTCTATTATTTTACCATCAGCTAATTCTATCACATAGTTATCACTTAATTTCTCAGATATTAAACTAAGTGATGGTCTAAAGATGTTTGAAACAAAACTACGAGTTGCTCCTGTATCAAATAATACTTTTGCGTACTGGTTATTGATAAGGAACGTACCCGTCACCACTTCTGGTTCATGACGAGCTTCATCAGCTTGTATCACGAAAGCTCTCCCACGGGTGTTGTTCTGGTTAACTGGGGCCTTGCCTTTCTGTTGTGAACATTCATTATGAAAATAATTTTCACTTCCACACTGAAAGCAGACTGGTTTGGGGTTGGTAGGGTTTTTGCAATCTCGGGAGATGTGCCCTTTCTTTTTGCAGTTATAACAAACCACTGTCATACAGTTTCCTGTATGATATCTTTGGCAAATATTGCACTGTGATTGTTTATCCATCCTCTTTCCCTGGGCTGTTCCTAGGAAATTTCTTGGTGGAGATCGGGTTATTCTATTCTGAAGGTTCTCTCCAGATCTTCTTCCTGAGTGGTTTTCATTCCATTTTCTTTTCTCTCCTATCTGTGGATGGCTTAATGATCCATTTTTTATCATCTCATCTGTCAGACTTCCTGACAGGATTACTGCTTCTTAGAAGGTTTTGGTTCTTGCAGATTTCACTAACTCTCTTATTTGTGGTACTAGTCCCCAAATATACCTCCCTATCCTTTTTGATTCCGGGGTTATCAAATAAGGTACTAACCTGGACAGTTCATTATACCTGTCAGTGTATTCCCGATGTGCAGCTCCTTTTATTTCTAGTGCTAAGAATTCAGCTTCTAGTTTTTCTATTTCATTATAAGAACAATATTTTTCTATCACTAGATTCCTAAAATCTTCCCAACTTATCTTATTCATAATATGCCTACCTTTAGTGTGTACCTCCATTTTCCACCAGGATTGTGCCTCTCCTTTCAGTGAATGAGAAGCAAACAGTGTTTTGTAATTTTCAGTAGAGTTACTGATTTCCAAGACTTCTTCCATTTCATCTAACCATCTTAAGGCTTGCACAGCTCCTCCTCTTCCATCGAATTCCCGAGGTCTGCAGGACATAAAGGTTTTGTAAGAACATCCCTTTGAGACTTCATTCAGAATTTCCTCTTCTTGTCATCCATCTATATTAATATTTTTAGGTCTTTCTGGTGGATGTGAGGTGGTTCCAAAATTTAAATTTTGTTGTAGTTGGGTTATCAAGGTAGGTAGGGTAGCTTCTATTTGTTGGGCTACTATTTGAGAAATCCTATCATTCTCATTTGTGTCAGTGTTCACGGGCGTTTCTTCCCCAAGTCGGGTTCTGGGTCGTCCCACTCGAGCTGTTCTTCGGACAGGCTGAGTGTTTCTTTTTGGTGGCATGATTCACTATAGTGAATTATAATATTAGTATCATAAATAAATATTCTAACCCAAAATCATTTAGCATATATTAAATAAAGATATTTCGACACAAAAGTACATATATCATTTGGGTTCTTATTTCTTTTATTCTGATAAGTTAAAACTATAGTTTTCTAGTTCCTGCGAATCCACTTCCATATCCTTGCGAAGATATTCTTCTTGGGTGTTTTGAGTTTCTTGATGTCCTTCTGGATTCTCCAGATTCCTAGCTGTATTTTCTTAAGTTTCCTAAGAGTTTGTCGAGCTGTCTTCACTTGATCCAACTCTTGTCTTTTAGTTACCTTATCTTCACTCTTGGAGAAATCAGAATGTTGCATTTCTACATCCTCAGCTTGCTTAGTCCTAAACCTGTTTCCACGTTGTATCTTCTTCCTAGGAGTCCTAATTGTATATCCTCCAACAGGTACCGGGGCACGTCGAACATAGAATTTTGACTTATTCTCCACTTCTGTTAGAGGGATTTCCATAGCTTGTTGGGATGCTGGTTCGGGTGTTATTTCCTTAGAGTTGTTATGGTCTGGACATTCGGAAGGATCGGTCTCATTATGGTAACTATCTGAATTCATAACTGCACGAATTTCTTTATAATGTTTCATAAAATGGTTAGTCACATATTATTATAACTATTTAAGCATAAAATCATAGAATCACAGAATTTCACATAATAATTATATCACATAAGTATACCAATATTCACCATTAATTGAGCTTATGGTTATAGTCTAGGTATTTTTATTATACCTAATTCTCTATAACCAATGGCTCTGATACCAACCTGTCACATCCCGGCGGAAGCGTGAAGCGATATTTTTGGATGTGACTTGTTGCTCAGAACACAATTGATTACAACAATTAAATCACAACAACAATAAAACATAAAGCACATATTTCATTCATATATATATTACAGATTACATCATTACATATAAATATATCAAAATTTGACGTAATCTTTCTTACAACATATTAACTAACTATCATCTTTAAGTACGATGAAAGTGTGCATCTACTACCACACTTCGGATCATAGATGTTAACCGTTAAGCTAACACAAACTCGCCCTGCCACTTCTCCCCATCCGTTGTAGACGTCAAAAGAAAAATCAATATTGTTAGTCATTGTTACCTGAAAAAGCATACTCAACTAGTCAACAAAAAAAAGTTGGTGAGATCATAGGTTTATATCCAGACAAAACATTTTATTGATGCACCAATTACAACCAAACCTGCTCACACACATAATCATACTGTCACGAAATAATTCACAAATATTACATCTCAACCCTCATTCGGTTAGGTGCAGGAAAATAGCATCGCAACACTCATCCTGTTGGTGCAAATATTCTCTTAAGTAGCGCTACTAATATTATCAGACGGTTCCTCATTCGAATTAATGGTTGTATCACAAATGACAGTAAGTCTCAAAATATTTTCAAAAATAATGCATCAACATAACCAGTATGCTTTTTCCCTCAAAAACTTACAAATACCAAAAGGTCAAAAATGGAGCTATGAGTCTCACCGTGTCTCCAAATAGTAACCTATAAAATAATTTATAAGTTAGATAAATATTTCTTTAAAATTTTTAGAACCTCAGATATAACAACCTTTTGAGGTTTAGCTGTGAAATAATCAGTTAACATCACCATAAAATTCCCAACTTTTATTTCACTATATATAAATTGTTATAATTATTCTAAAGTTTCCAAAAATCACCACAAATAGCTACTATTACTCAAAAATTACCAAAAATTTTTAGAATATTATTTCAACAGTTTTTAATATCCCATAAATTTTATGACATCTAATTCCCAACATATTGTTTTCTGTAATTTCCATAATATTCACAAAATTCATGAAAAATAGTTATATAACTCTAAAAATTATTAAATTTATACCATCTATAGAATATAATTTAATATAGCTTAAATAAATGTTTCATGATTTATGGTACTGATTAAGTATTTATTAGATTTTTCTACTACAGATCACTTAAAAATTCATTTTTCAAACATAATAATGAAATAAAATACCAAATAATCCCTGCAGCTTTTATACCCCAAAAGAGTCATTCTGTGATTTTTCCATAATTTTCTCGAATTATTTGTATTTTTAAGTATTTTCTTTATTTTTAAATAATTTATATAAATTATTTTACTTAGTATATTTTTACTAAAATTCTCAGAATAATAAGTCAACACTTTCTAAAATTTTCCCAATATTTATTCTCATAATCACATTTATTTAGTATTTTTACTAGATTTTTCTTCATATTTCAAGGTAAATCTTCATTAAATTAAAATATATCTTTTTATCAAGTTTTCTGATTTTATCACTGGTTCTTGATAGATATTAAGGTTTCAAAAATTTATTAAGATTAGATTTGGTACATATACATGTACCAAAACAATTTATATGTGTTTATAAACACATCTATACTATATTAATAAGCATTTAAGGAGGGCAATATTGTCTTTTCACCTAAAACTCTTAAAATTAAGAGATGTACAAGTTTATAAGCATAATGTACAATTACTAAAGCATAGCACTGAGACCTTAAAATTTGAATTCCCGCTCATTACCCACCCATGCCTTTTTTTTCTTCCTTCCCCCCACACCCTCACCCGCTCATTGATACCCACCTAGGGTTCAGATTGCGTCGTCGCCGGAGTCGCACCGCCACCGTCTAGCGACGGAAACCTACCCTCCGGCCACCGATAAACCCTATTTCCACTAACCTCAAACCTATTAGCGAACATATTTCGCCGATCGAAGTTCATTGTTAGGCTTCAAATTTCGAAGGCGATGATGAACTCGGGTTCAAATTTCGAAGTTGTTCAGTTGTTCATCGATGGAGAATGGAGAGAGCCTGTTAGGAAGAATCGTATCCCTGTCATCAATCCCGCAACCGAAGAGATAGTAGGTATAATTTTTGTTAACAAACTGTGAATGCTTTCGTGTGTTACTTGAATCGAAGAGGTAGGTGTTCTGTTGTTGATTTGTTGTTTTTGACTGAAACTAGTCGCTTCTGATTTGTTGTTTTTGTTAGGCTAGGGTTTAGGATCATATGTAAGATCTGTGTCTGTTTGTCTCTACTGATGGACTGATAACACCTGGATCGATTTTAATTTGTGCAATTTTATTTCTGTTTATGAGGCGTTGATGTGATATTAGAGCCATATAGTGAAACTAAGCGGCATAAAGTGATGGGGTTTGTGGGGATTCAAACGGGGTTTACATCAGTTGGTAGACAAACGATGATCGTTGAGGAAGACGTGGATGCCTTCCGATCATCAAGGGCTTCAACGGTAACTGTTGTAGATTTTAATCTCATACAACCTACAGAAAATCACTAATTTAGAAAGGTTAATTAGGTCACACAATCGTATATTCGTATTTTAACTAATTTGCTTTAATCACAGTTGGTGCTAATGGAGATATTCTTTCATGGATGATTACATATTGGAAGACGTTAATTGGCTGTATATCATCTTTTTTTCTTTTTTATTTTGTGTTACGTATTCTGATTATTATTTTGATCAAGTATTATGCAGATTGGAAGAGTCCACAGGGCTGGCCTTTAGGTTTGTTATTGGTAAAACACGTGATAAGTCAAAAATAGCAGAGCTCAAGAAAGAGGTGGAGGAATATGACGATTTCTTGCTTTTGGATATCGAAGAGGAGTATGGTAAGCTTCCGTACAAAACGTTAGTGCTAATGACAGTGTTAATTATGCTGATTATGCTAACTAACTTAAATGCATTCTAATTTTTGTGTTTGTTACAGGTTGGCTTTCTTCAAAGCTGCTTATGCGCTATTCGATTCTGATTTTTATGTTAAAGCTGATGATGACATATATTTGCGCCCTGGTGACCAGTTTTTAAAGAAACAGTTTATTATAAGTTTATAACATTATCTATAGTATAAGTCATTGAAATACTGTATAATATTTTTGGGTTTTTGTTTCACTGAATGGTAGATCACCTCTCACTACTTTTGGCTAAAGAGCGTCATCACATACAGACATATCTTGGATGCATGAAGAAAGGCCCTGTGTTCACTGACCCAAAGCTAAAATGGTTAGCTTAACTTAAGTTAGTTCATCTGTTTGTTTATTCATCTCATTTTATACTTTTCAGCTATATTTATACATGCTTTTGTCAAATCTATACAACTGACATCTTCACAAAACATGGACAAACTCTTATTACCAGTAACTTACTGGTTATTACAGTGGATTTTTGACACAGTTCTGTTGTTTTTTTCCTTTTGTGGAACAACAAAATTTAGTAATGTTTAAATAATTAAGTTGATATAATGCAGGCATGAGCCGCTAGGATTTATGCTTGGGAAAGAATGCTTTCTCCATGCTTATGGTCCAATATATGTTCTTTCTGCAGAAGTTGTTGCAAGCTTGGTTGCTTTAAGAAACAATAGGCAAGTAGTTTATATCATTTTTATCGTGCTTAATTTTTTTAACGAAGTGATATCTAGCTTCTCAAATATTACAATTTTTATTTTCTACCTTCCAGTTTCCGGATGTTTAGCAACGAAGATGTTACAATCGGTGCATGGATGCTTGCAATGAATGTTAAACATGAGAATAACCGTCAACTTTGTCAACCAGAATGCACTGCTACATCCATTGCTGTCTGGGATATTCCCAAGTGTTCAGGTTACAGTTTCTCCTAACATTCCATTTAAAGCTGAACGTTATGTTTAGAAAATGCCTTTTCATTGGAGGACAAAAAAAACATTCTTGTGAAAATGCAGGTTATGTTACAACCGCTTACAACTTGAGTTGCTCTCTGAAGAAGGTTAATGTCACGTTTGTTTGTATGATTTATCATCAAGATATGTGTATAGGTATGTAGGTTATGTTCATGAAGGTTTATACCTTTCTAATACTGGCTTATGAGTTGTTCAGATGGAATTGTTCTTGCTATTACTGATGTACTCCAAATCACTCATGCAGCTGTAGCCTCAGTAAGTTAATTCTGTAATAGCAAAACTATAACAATAGTGTTGTATAACATTAGTGTTCTAAATCTGTAAATAAACTGATTTAGGATGGTGTATGCATTAAATAGGCTTTAGACAGTTTTCAACACGCCTAAGTAGTTCCTCGATTATGTAACTTTTTTCAATTTGACACGGTTGAGATAAAACACAACCCAAATTAACCAATTCATAAGTGTTTTGTGGTTTAAAGCTACAAGTAATGTTATAAACTTTTTAACACATGAATTAGGTTGGAAGTACCGCAGGAATTGATAATGATGCCGCAAGTTCAATGATGCAAAAATTTTGGGATTTTGCTATGGCAGCACCACCTGCAGATGATGATAGTGAAACCAGAAGGTAATTAATAATGGGCCACACATGTTATTAGTAAGTTGTTATGATTTGGACCTATTGTTGGTCAATCTAAACATAATTGGTTATATTGCAGCGAGAGTTCTTTTAAATTAGCTTCTGAAGGTGGGACAGATATTGGGAAAGCTATTTATCCTTCACCTACACTACCAAGTACATTTGCTTTCAAGATTCAAGACAAAAAGGGCAGAATGCATAGATTTATGTGTGGTATGATTTGTTTTTATTGTTACAATGTTGAAGAAAATTGATGTTATCGTTGTTAATTTGTTGTTTTTATATTTTTGCTGTTAGACACTCATAGTTTGACGGATCTTATAACTGCAATACTTCAAAGAGTAGGTGGTGAGATTGATCGCAACAACCTCCCACAGATTCTGGTATTTCTTCTTTAAAAGGCCAAAATTTCTTGGTTGATGACTTTGACGTTTAGGATTTAGGGTTAACGTTGGTTGTATATTTTGTAGTATGAAGATGAAGATAAAGATATGGTGATACTTTCAATAGATAGTGATCTTGTTGCAGCTGTGGAACATGCCAAATCAGCTGGTTGGAAGGTGTGTATGCTCTCCCTCCCTATGCTTGTTTGCGTGCACGTCAATTGCCAGAACTTTTTGTACTTTGTTAATATATAACGTATTATATATGATTTAAAATATAAGTTAGTATCTTTTTAAGTAAAATTATTCAAGACATTGTAAGTATCTGGATATCGACATCTTTTTACCTGTTTAACTTGTTCAACCTATTTGACCTATTAGACACAATATCAGTAAAATACACAACGAATTTACACATTTTCCCTACATCCCAAACTCGACTTTACAGTCTCAAAATTATAGGCAACTTCACTCATGATTAGTGCAGATTTTTAAGGAGTTCAATTAGTGTAGATTTGTGCGGAGTTCTCTATCTTTTGCCTTTAGGATGCCCAATGAATCCAACAACAATGTAAGTGTTGATAGATTGTGGGTTTTGGTTACTGAGCACCAAGTGTTCGTTGAAATGCTTCAATGAATTGAATTTTTGTGTAATGTGTAATTGTGTCATATTGGGTTGTTTGCTTAGATTAGGGATGATAAATGTGGGTATGAATGCTATGAATTTACACAATTTGGTGCCTTTTGGGTTTGTTGAAAATCATTGTTTTCTTGCTCCAGGGAGTGCCAAACTCTTCGATCCCACGAAAGCAAAAACCACGGCGTGTTGATGTCTATTATTCAAGTTGGTTCATTCGACCAGGTATTACCTTACTCATATTAAAAAAGAAATGGGTCCCCGAAGCAACGTTTTCAGGATTCTATTAACTTCACGTATGAATGATTACAGTGAAATCAAAGAAAGGAAACAACCAGCCAGCATGTGAGGTAATATTCTTCTATTATGAAGACATGGGCATCCCATGGGAAGTTGCAAAATTTGGAGTAAGGCAAGGAATGTGGGGAACAGCCAAAAAGATCGAGCAAGGTTTTCGATGGTACCAAAACGAGCGAGCTTGTTCAAAGTCAATATCACGTCATGTAGCCATGGCTCGGATCAGTACCAAAATTGATAAAGACTACTTGACCCGTTTAGAATCTGATGAACACGAAGAACATGTGGCTCAGACCCAAATGATGATCAATCAAGAGAAACAAGGAGGAATACATGTTAACATACCAAAGTTTTTTGTTATCGCTAGAGCAGGGCTCTTGCTTGCACTGTCAACCGTGGGCAGTTGACCAAAGCTGTCATATTCGGAGTTGCAAAAAGATTTGGGAATATAGGACGGCGGGTGTTTCCAGCACCACAATTGTGATGCATTTGTATTTGAATTGTCTTTTATCGCTGATAAACTTGTTAATATGATAAAGGTATAGTCTTGATACATGTAATAAAAGATTAAAAGAAACATAGTTACCAGTATATGAATCTTTCTTTTCTATTATCACGTTAACTGGTCCTTGGTTCTATAGAGCCCATAGTGCTCCAATGCCATAATGCTCTCAAAGTCGATGCACAAGAATCACATTATTATCTTTAGATTTGTTCATCGATGGTCTAATTGGTTCAAACACACTCAAAACCCTTGCTCAAACAATTATCACATTCGCATCATGTGAAGCACGCAACAATTGCATCAATGTTATCTCACCATCGTATCACATAATGTGATGCGCTCATTCAAAAACCACATCTAACATCGGTTGCATTTGTTAAGTTACTAACATTCAACACCCAAAACTCATAAGTCCTGCAAACAAAATCAAAAGATGTAGTCTTAATGACTCAAATCAACATTTGCAATCGAATACCAAAATCAAAGCTTTCAATTCATCTTTCAAGAAACTGTTCCAACAAAATCTAACAATACAAAACCAAAACACAAAAAACAACTATCAAGTAGCTCCCAAAGGTTCAGTAAAGAAAAAACATTACATGTCACATAAACCCTAATCGAAAGGTTCAGTATCGCGTTGTAAATAGTTGTCACCGCCGCATCATGCGGGTTCTTTACTAGTATGTAAGTATTGATATCTTAAGTATTTAAAAAGATTTTTAAAACTTTGCAATGAGAGAGGAGGGTGTCTTGAGTTCTTGGATTCTTAACTTGCTTGTAAAACCGAGAGGTAAAGAGAACAAGGGTGATGATGGATGTTGGTGGTGGTGTTTGGCTACGGTGATGGTGGTGTTGATGATGGTTGTGATACGGGTGATGATGATGGTGTGGTATGGTTGTTGGTTGTTTGTGTGAGAGCCGAGAGAGAGAGAGGAGCAAAGGTGGTGGTGGTTGATGGATGTGGTTTGAAGGTGGTGGTGATGGAGATCGGGACCGAGAGACAAAGGAGAGATGAAAGGGAGTTTGGAAGTGGTTTTGGTTGTGGTGTGTTTGCAAGTACCGAATGTATGGGTGTATATGGGCCTTCGGTCAACCGTCCTTATAAGCATAATCATGATATCTATCCTATAGTCTAGGTGAGTCACCTATCCTAGCTTTGCTGGGTGTCAAACATGGATGTGCAAGGTGATAGGTGGCAGTTTAGAGGGAGTATGGTGAAATGCAAGGTGGCCGATGGTTTGTCTAGAATTTGCCACATTCACTTGGTGATTATGAGGTTTTGGTGACTAAGGCTAAGAAAGGGAATATGGCGGTTTGAGCATGCTTAACAACCGAGGGTTTGGGAGGGTGGTTTGGTATTTTTTTTTGTTTAGTATTAATCTTAGTTTTTAATTAGTGTTTTGAGGGTTTGATTTGGTTATGTTTGTTTTGGTTTTGCTCCACTTAATTTATATATATGTGAATGTAAATTCATATATGCATAAGTAACTCAAGCATGCATTCATGCTTGCTTATAATACCCATAATACAGATAATTATAAGTCCAACCTATATATATACATACATGTAGAGTATATATATCATAAGTAAAATATATATATGTACGTACATAAACATGCATGCTTCATCTTCATGTGTATACATGCATGCACACGTAAATAATCCTAATATATATGCATGCATGCAAACATGCATACATACATTCCATATATATTCATGCATACAACATGTATACGTAAATTTATATATATTTTGACATAATACCATAATTAAAAATTTTAGGGTTGTCACATAATGGTAATTGGCCAGTCATGACATGCAATTAGCAATCAATGGTAAATGTGATCAACCTCAACTTCGTCCATCAGTTCAATTGCGACTAGTATTAAGTGTGCATCAACAACAACTTAGATAATCAACTTAATTATTTAACTAAAATCATCATGGTAACTAAGTTACTTCTAAAGAACTTCTACTGAGGTGTTGTTATTGATGTAACTGAATAACTACCAGCAATTATAATTGTTAACTGATACACACTTTCACGAAGGATTGTGTTGTTTCAACTTAACTTTTTTGATGATTAGCCACCCGTATAAGAAAAGTATTTGGTCTATTATAGTATGTTGTATTTATAACAAAACGTGTACATTAGCTCTTATCTTCATAATCCCATTCATGACCATCGATATTTTATTACACCATATGCTAACAATCATGAGATACTATTTATGTTTCTCCATAAACATCAAGTAGCAATCTATATCACCGTATATATTACCTTCTTCCATGTTGGTGATCCTCAAACATACTCATAAAAGTAGAGTAGGCCTTTCTCATTGAACAATAAAAAATGAAGTTTACACAAGAGGATATAAAATCTTGTATCAGTTGTGCAAATGCATATACCATAAATAGATAGCCCAATTTTCTCGTTTTCATGGCATAGAACACAAAGTGACCGTCTCTTCACCAATGAAACCAAAGTTGAAAGATTATTCAAACATAACCTCCAAATAGAAAATTAACTTTAGTAGGGACCCAATTATTCCACTGAAAATTTAATCGTACCTCATAAAACATATCCCTTTGCATTGCCTCCTTTAGATTTTGATAGAGAAATACCCGATGGATGTAGGCTCCACTCTCACACAGGCCCTTTTAGCCCAACTGTGATTCGGCCATATAAGGTTAACCAAGACCACTCAAACATATTAAGCTCTTGTTGAAGTTTGCCAATTCGCTTCCAAGGCCATGTCTGTGATAATCTAGCCGGTATAAAGCTCCATGATTTAGAATTATGACAAAAATCCATGTAATCATTCTCCATAATGCATTATCATCCATTTTAAAATGCCATCGCCATTTGGCTAGCATCACAAATTTTCTTCCCGAAGTGGCCCAATTCCTATGCCACCTAGTTCTTTTGGTGCTATTACATAGGCTATCCACCCTATGATGGTATACCAAAAATCAACAGTCAAGATGACATGAATAGGCCGAGAGCTGCCAGTGGTGGCGATGTGAGATCGTAAGGGTGTCGTCCACCAAATGGCTAAGAAGAAAGGACAACAAGCTCAGGATATGGCAATGCATAGTGACCCCCTATGTGGGTGTTTAGTGTAACCAAAAAACTGTTGAAGTTGCTAATGTGAATAGCTAAATTGATTTGGTGAAAAGTAAGTTTGAGCACCTCCTCACTGTTAATTTTCAGCTATAGTTGAAACATTAGACCATCCATATAAAAGTTGCTATGTCCCAACATTCTTTTGGTTTTTGTTATTGCTATCATTTTCCTTCTTATTATTAGTCATCTGATGGAGTATATAGGGCAGTAGAAGAGTTAGAAGGTGAGCCAAGGTGAGCATCAAATAATCCTTCATGAGATTCATGAAGTAACATGTTTTTGTCTTCTAGAAAACAAAGAAAAATGACATGATTCAATGCTATTATAAGAGGATGGTAATTGTCTTAAATTTTACATAACAAGTTTGGTTTCACTAAAAGGATAGTCAATATCATTTAATCAATCAGCAAGGTTTTTAAGGTGATGACAAAACAATGTAATAGACATTACATCTTTCTTAGTGTTACAAAACATGGCTTGTAGTTGAAGTATACGAGGCGTTTGTTATTTATAAAAAGTTATCAAGATTGTCCCAAAGGGTTTTTAACATACTTTTATCGGTGGTTATTATTTGTAAAAGATAAAAACATTATAAAACCAGTTTTTAATTTTAGCATTGAATACCAAACTCATCCTTTGGAAGTGAGGTCCATTTAATATGGCCCAAAATACATGTACAAAGTCTTCATTGATGGTGCGCTATTGCTTATAGCGAGCATCATTAGTGATGAGTTTAAAACCAAATTGTTGGTGAACGTTTGTGATGATGTAAACAAGTGATTGGATATTGGGAGACACGTAGTTGGATGAATGCCTAGAAGTAGAAGTAGTTATAATGGCAGGCGACAAAGTCAAAGCATGTACAAAATCTTCACAAGGACTTTCAACAAGTAAAAATTAAATTAATTGAATATTACATAGTTCACCAATACATTGTCGCAAATGTGTAAACTGAAAAAAAGGAACAAGGGGATCTCTCTAGACGATGAGCTAGGAGGCGGGCAAAAAAGAAAGTTAAAGGGTGATTTACCATGTTGATCTTGGAAGATCATAATCAAGACAATCCTAAATCAAGTAGATTAATGTTAATTACTAGTAAGAATATAAAAATCAAAACAAAAAAGTCAAACTGTTTGTAATTAGCATAAACTTTTGGGTTAGTTATATTAGTTTTGTTAGTTTGTAACCGTTAACGTAAGGGCATAAATACCCAACAGGTTGTGCTTCGTTGGTTGTCATTTGCTTGATGATTTTGGGAGTGTAGACCATAAAGGTGCATGAGTGGTGTTTGGATTGTAGTGTGGAAAATCAGATTATATCATGTGTGTTTTATTCTTGATTTTGACCATGTTTCCATCGAGTCCCTACACATGAATGTGCATACTTAATGTTGTTCATTCACATGATTGATCCTAATCTATGATCCGAAAGGGCCTCAACAGTTGATTTTTTCAGAAACTCCCAAAACAAAGTTATATTGCTCACATGTCACACCCTCAAAATCCACGTACGGGGTTTTACCGTCAGGCGTGTGACACAACCAGGATCTCAGATAAGCATCAGTTACACCAAACGACTCGATAATTACAAATCATATAAGTTGTTTAATTTTAATGAAACAAACCAAGTATATTTAAGTTGTGCGGAAGCGAAAACAGGAAAACATTTAACAATAGTTTTGGAACACGCAAACACGCGTCCAATCCAATTTATGTAAAGTAAATGCAAATTAAATCCTGAAAATAGTTTAAGATGAACGCAGAATGGCATGCAGTGGATGCTGTGCTCCTAGACGTGCCACATCAATGTCCTGAGAGAAAACATGCAAAAATCTCAGTACAAGACTGGTGAGTTCACAGGTTTATCAGAAAACAGTAATTATTAGTAATGAAGTTCCCGGATTATGTAATCCGTCAAGTATGTAATCCCCGGATTATGTAATCCGTCAAGTATGTAATCCCCGGATTATGTAATCCGTCAAGTATGTAATCCCCGGATTATGTAATCCGTCAAGTATGTAATCCCCGGATTATGTAATCCGTCAAGTATGTAATTCCCGGATTATGTAATCCGTCAAGTATGTAATTCCCGGATTTATCAATCCGATAAGTATAATGAAAATCCCCGGATTTATCAATCCGATAAGTACAATGAAAATCCCCGGATTTATCAATCCGATAAGTATAATGAAAATCCCCGGATTTATCAATCCGATAAGTATAATGAAAATCCCCGGATTTAGTAATTAAAGCATATAATGGGTAGCTAGTCCATAATGATCACTATGTGTATGAAGGCGCGGCCGAACTGACATGTAATCAAATAATAAACCAGGCCCGGATGTGGTCCCACCACAACACTTGTAATTAGGCTAACCGTTCACCCGTTTGACGAACGTTGTGCTAGCGCGACTAGCCCGGGTGGGGTATGTCAATCCCAGTAGTACTACTAACAATTACCTCGTTAAGTCCATATTAACGGTCCGTTGGGCAAGTATACACCATAGTACCAAGTATATGCAATATTACAAAAATCCAATGTAATGTAAAGTTTATAAAAACAGCATGTTTCTCTCCCCCAAAAAGAGTATAAAGTAAAAGTGGGGCTGTAAACTCACCTTGAGTTGATGTAATGAAAGCAACAAAAGCTTCAAAGAATAAGGCAATGCACGATCAAACACGATCAACACCTATTATTGATTGTAATCGAGTCTTTAATATGTGTTCACTGTGAATCAATATATTTGTAAGTGACAGGATCTCAGCCTCTCTTGTTGATCAATTAGATTATGTTTGCAGCGGATTTAGCACATTAATTAGCAATTATATCTAGAACATAAAAGATATTGCAATTAAAGCATAAACATAGAGAGAGAAGAGTTCTGCGAAGCAATAAATGTTCTATTGGTCGCACGTTTCGGCAATTAAAACTGTATGGTTACCCATCCTTTTATAGGCGGCAAAAGGATGGGTTGATGTCCTTTTTCTGACATCACTGAATATTCAAATTACAACTGACAAAAACATAAAACTACTGAAGATGTCAACAACTGACATCTTCTTACAAAAGATCCTAAGTGCTGACAAAAGTAAACTACTGAAATCCTACAACGACTGAAGAACAAGCTCTTCAGTCGTTTATAACTACTGATACTATAACAACTGAAGAACATGCTCTTCAGTTGTTGTATAACTACTGAAACAAAATAAACTACTGAAAAAGAAAAACCACCACAACAACTGAAGAAGACTTCTTCAGTTGTTGTGACAAACTCTGAGTCTTCAGTACTTGGTCTTCAGACTTGGCTTCAGATGATATAACAACTGATGACTTCAGTAGATATCATCAGTTGTTGTCTTCAGTCTTTGTCTTCAGACTTTGTGCTTCAATAGAAGGTCTTCAGTTCTTTAGTTCTTCAGCTTTTGATTCTTCAGTACTTGTCTTCAGTACTTGAAGTCTTCAGTACTTGTAAGATCAGTACTTCAGACTTCAGTACTTGGTCTTCAGTACTTTGGAGTCTTCTTCAGCTGATATTCTTCAGTTCTTTGATCTTCATACTTTGTTCTTCAGACTTTGTCATAACAGCAGAAGGCTGGAGCTAAGATGCTCTCGAGTTTGACATTCAAGCAAGAGAACACAATAGCTGATGAGAGTCTTTAGATGTTCTCGAGTCTGACATTCAAGCAAGAGAACATTGTAACTGATGGGAGTCTTCAGCAGTTGTAGCAGTGGCATGTGGGACTTAGAGGTTTTCCTGATCTTGGCTCATTGGTTCTTTTGGTCCAACAAACTCCCCCTGAACCAATGCAGCCAAAACCTCTAATTATTGGATGTCCCACTTATTGATGGCATAAAGATTGGTCTATTTCCTTCTAGATCAGATTAGAAGTTGACCCAGATAAGCACTGGCCAGAGAGGTAGTCTCAAGTGTTTGTTTGGCTAAGTATGGATGGGAGCTCTGTCTTGGGGAATTGGACACAGAGCTGTTGCCCCATCCATGAGATCTACCTCCCACGTACAAGCCGGTAGGATTCTCGACAGTAGGCCTGAAGAAAGATCATTTGTTCTTCTTTGGATAGGTCTTCAGGCTCACCTTCGAACAATCCCTCCCGACCGTACAGCTCTGAGATGAACTTGACCTGTCTTCCATTTTTGAGCTCAAGTGTTGTGATTTGCCTGTATGCAAATTCATCAGGGTGTTTACCCTCCAACAACAGAGTGAGCTCATTCCTACGGAAATTCTCAAGCTTCTTATAGACCAGACCCTTCCTAACCACCCTATTATCTAGCATTGAAAAGGGTGATTGGCCGGCTCTATAAGCTTTCTCGAATTCATCTACTATTTCCCAGGGTGTTATTACAATAGCCACAGAGATCTCTTCATCTACGATTCTCTTTAGTTGGCTTTTGTATCTCACAGGCATGTCCTTCTTGACTATCCTGTGAGCCACCCTTAGGTCAGGCCAAGTTCTCACCCTCTCCCTTTCATATTGAAAGGTTTGTTTGAGGGTGAATAATCTCAGAGCTTCTCTCTGCATGTTTATTATAGAGGTGGTAGCAGTATAACATTTGTCAATGCTTTTTAGCATTTCCTCATCATGTCTTTTCTGCTGCTCCTCCTCTTCTAACTTTACCCTCACAGTGTCCTGCTGTGAGGTGGGAGTGATGGTTTTTGGTTTAGCTTTGGGTAGAGGTATAACTGCTGAAAGTGGCAGGCTATCCTCCTCATCCTCCTCTTCTTCATCTTGCAGCCTCAGCACCCTTCTCTTCTTCTTCAAGGGTGGATCATTGGCTGCGGGTTTTGTGGTAAAGGAGTTGGTTTTGTGGGTTGTGGTTGGGTTGTTGGTGTGGGAATGTTGGCAGGCACTGCTAGTAGCCTGGAGATAAGGGATGGTTTGGTTAGCTTTACTAGCAGTGTCCTGTTCCCAGCACCGGCTTCAGATAGGGCCTCAGCGACCAGTCCCTTGGTAAAATCACTAGCCGAACAGATCTTGGTGGTTATTGCCAAGAGTCTGTCCCTGGTCCATGCCTTAACATCAAGGACTGGTCTGCCCAGGTACTTCGAAGTGAACCTACTCATAGCTCAAGTTTCTGTCTTTCCTCTTGGCTATGAGTAGTCCATCGGTACTCAATCTCTCTCCTCTCCATATTCCTGATCTCTTGATCTAGCAAGGAAGTGTCCTTGTCAAAGCCTTGCCTGAACAGCTGTTCAATGACTTTGTTCATTGAACGGTTATGTTCAGCATCAGCCTCCTTGACAAGGGCTGCTAGATCAGGATCATCCACCTTCTTTCCCTCCACTCCCTCTTTCTTATCAATGACACTGAAATCCTTCTGGATTCCAGCCACTTCTATATGCTCTACCTCCCTCACTTTCCTCTTCCCCTTCTCCCTCACCCTACTACTCTCCTCAACCAACTCCCTCTCTACCACCACCTCTTTCTCTGCCTCTTTCTCCTCCTCTCCCCTCTTCCTCTTGTCTTGCACTGATGTCTCCCCCTTTTTGGGTGCATTGGTTGGGGTTTGACTATCAGCAAGAGCCTTAGATATGGCAACCTCCACCATGGGTTGTATATATGTGGGAAGCCTCTCATCAAGGGTTTGAATGATTATATCTTTAAAGATGGGTGTGATGAGAGGCAGGGATTTCTGGAGGATAGCATCCAGCTGCTCAGGAGGTTCTGACCCTGAGAGCTAGTGCCAGAAGCAGGGGCTGGTGGCTGAGTTTGTGGGAGTGGCTCAGTGTTTGTGAGACCTTCGGGTGAAGGTGCCATCTGTGGGGTAGTGGTGGCAGATGGACTTCTATCCTGAGTCATTTGAGCAAGCAGCTCTTTGAGTCTGCTTATCTCATCCTCTAGGATAGTGTTTTGAGCTACTACATCGTAGAAGAAGCTCAGGTCATCATCAGCATGAGCTGAATCACCTGACCTCCTGACATTGTCAGGATGAACATGTCCTGAGTGTGGCTCAGTAATGACATGTGCCCCTTGTTCATGGTACTGATGACTTCTGGCCTCCGGATTGGATCCATCATCGGCCATTGCCTTTGGTGAGGTCTTAGTGATGTTACCAGCTTCACCCTGCTCAGATGTTGATGCAGGGGAAGTGGCAGCCTCACCAGATTGTTCTATCTCCCTAGCCACACTGGGAGATTGAACTGATTCTCTGTGCTGTGGGCTCCTATCAGCACTTGTGCCCACCCCCTCTTCGGTTGGAGTCTCCCCAGTTGTAATAGGTTTCTGGGGAGAGGGTGGAGTGCTCAGATCGGTCAGCACTTTGGCTATTACCAATGTTGGGCTTAGTGGGGCGGTCTCCTCAGTATGTGGGCTAGAAGCAGTGTGCACATGGGGAGGACTGTGCTCTTCAATGGCAGCCTCCTCAAGTGAGAGAGACCCCAGTAATGTGGTTGCCCCAAAATTGGTTGCATCAGGCTCCTGTTGAGAGGAAGCCTGTGCGGTTGTGGTGGGTGGAGTCGTGGTACCTGCTGGGAGAATCGAACCAGCAGGCACATCCTGCCTTTGTGTGGCAGGGGCATCCTCAGGGGACTCATCTCCCTGAGTAGCCTTTGTGGGCTTCTTTTTGGCTTTTGGCTTGGTGGGGACTTTGGATTTGGAGGTGGAGGCTGTGGGTTCCAGCTGCGTGGGTTTTCACAGCCGGCCAGCCTGTTTCAGTGTTTGGTCAGTGTTGTGCCTGGAGTATACCTCGGCTTGAACTGCCATGGCAGGGACCCCAGTGCCAACTAGTCCCTCAGCCTGAAGCTGGTTTTCGATCATGGCCATTATGAACCGTGGATACAAGTTCCAACGGTTAGAAAAAGGTTTTGTGGCCATGTCCTTAAGTTCCAAAAATAAAAGATCAGTAAAATTTAATGGTTGTTTCTCAAGGATAGAATACAATACCTGCTGCCACCTTGTGGACATCTGGTCCCACGAAGAGGTCTTGGGAGCCAGACAGACATTCACCATGTGGAAGATCAATCGTTGAGGGTCAGGGAAATGTTTCTTCAACAAGGTGGAGGCGGAGAGGTTACCCTGATAGTCATGAGATGTAAAGGAGAGATCCAGGGTACCTTTGGGGTAGGAAGTTGGGTGAGTGGCATCCTCCAGCTCTAGGGTTTGTCGTATGGTAGCTGGGGTGATAACCACGGGTTTGCCGTTGACGGAGGACCGGAGGGAGACCTCGGCATTCTGCTCTCCGGTTTGGACGGTGACATTTGTCCAAAACTCCGTCAAGGAGTCGGTGTATAGAGTGGGGTTCAAGAGAAAAGCCGTTTTGTATGGTGAGTCATGCATAAGATCGATGGCTTGGTGAAATTTGGGCCATAATGGCGATTTTGTAAGGTGGGCGACACAGTTGTGTCGAGGTTTCAGTTGCATGTTCGCCATTAATGGTGTATGGGAATTTCAGAGGTTCGTAAGGATTAGGTCAAGTAAGGAGTAAATGCTCTGAAGGTGGGGTATTTATAGGGTAGGTGAAAGGTTGAAAGGAAACTACTGAAGGTTTGGTGTTAGTGATCAGTTGTTATAACGACTGATGACGTGGTTTTAACCTTCAGTGGTTGTAACATCTGAGGACTTGGTATTAGTCTTCAGTAGTTGAAACCACTGAGACCTTGGTTTTGTCCTTCAGATGTTGTAAACATCTGAAGAGTTACTATCAGTCTTCAGTAGTTATGAACTACTGATGACTTAGTATTCTTCTTCAGACGTTGTAACAACTGAAGACTTGGTGTTATCCTTCAGTAGTTGTGAACTACTGAGATCAGTAGTTGTGAACTACTGAAGACATGGTATTGCTTCAGTTGTTGTAAACAACTGAGGACTTGGTGTTAGCCTTCAGTAGTTATGAACTACTGATGTCAGTAGTTATGAACTACTGAAGACATGGTTTTGTCCTTCAGTTGTTTGTGTATGAAACAGCAGCTGTTGTTATCAGCTGATGTGTAATTACTCATCAGCTGTTTCCGTCAAATCAGTTGTTTCATACTAGCCTCGACACTTACTCATCAGCTCTTTGGCTGACTTTCAGATGTTTCATTGACCCTTCAGCTCTTAGGAATATGCCTTCATCTCTTGTGATCAGATGTTCACAAGTGCTGATGAAATTCTTCAGAGCTGGTGAACAAATTTTGTCTTCAGTATTTGTGTAAGATGACACATCAGTACTTGTGAGCAAAATTTGTTCTTCAGTACTTATTTATTGAAAATCATACATCAGTAGTTGTAATCCACCTCCCAACATCAGTTGTTTTCAATAAATAATGTACATCAGTACTTTGAGTTATTTTAGTCTTCAGTAGTTGTGAAAGAGCTGAAGACTAAATTACTCATCAGTACTTGTATTTAACCTAATACTCATCAGTAGATGTGAGTTAAGAGCATCAGCATAGGTCAAATCATTCAAGCTGCAGCATACCAAGCCTTAGTACCAAATTTTGGAATGTGGCACTATCTAAAGGCTTAGTAAAAATGTCTGCAAGCTCATCAGCACTAGGCACAAACTTAGGATCAATCAGACCTTTCTCATAGCAATCCCTGATAAAATGATGTCTGATCTCAATATGTTTGGTCCTAGAGTGCTGAACTGGATTCTTAACAATACAAAGAGCTGAAGCACTATCCATTAATAATGGAGTCTTAGTCTCAGTAATGCCATAATCCAGAAGTTGGTTCTGAAGCCAGAGTATTTGAGAGGTACAACTTGCAGTAGCAATATACTCAGCTTCAGTAGTGGATGTAGCAATTGATGTTTGTTTCTTACTCTGCCAAGAAACTAAACAATTGCCTAGGAATTGGCAACCACCAGAAGTGGATTTTCTGGTGACTTTGCATCCTGCATAGTCACTATCAGAGAAAGCAACTAATTTGCAAGAATGCCAGCTGAATACCAAAGTCCTAGTGATTGGGTACCTTGTAGATATCTAAAGATCCTCTTGACTGCAATCAAATGGGATTCTTTAGGTGCAGCCTGAAATCTAGCACAAGCACATGTTGAAAACATGATGTCTGGTATAGAAGCTGTAAGGTACATCAAGGACCCAATCATACATCTGTAAAGGGTTTCATCAACCGCTTTACCTTTCTGATCAACATCTAGTTGTGTGATGCTGCTCATGGGAGTAGAACAGGGCTTACAGGTTTGTAAATCAAACTTATTCAACAAGTCTTTGGTATATTTGGACTGATGGATGAAGATTCCATCATCCTGTTGTTTGATTTGCAAACCTAGAAAGAACTGTAATTCTCCCATAGCACTCATTTCAAACCTAAGCTTCATAAGCTTTGTAAATTCATCACACAACTTTGGATCAGAGGATGCAAAGATGATATCATCAACATAAATCTGAACAAGGAGCTTATGTTGTCCCACAGTCTTGATGAATAAGGTTTTGTCAATGGTGCCCCTAGTGAATGTATTCTCAAGAAGAAAGGTTGAAAGTGTCTCATACCAGGCTCTAGGTGCTTGCTTCAGCCCATAAAGAGCCTTATCAAGCTTGTACACCCAATCAGGATGTTTATTGTCCTCAAAGCCTGGTGGTTGACACACATAAACCTCTTCTTTTATTTTTCCATATAGGAAGGCACTTTTGACATCCATTTGATAAACCTTGAGGCTGTGAAAGGCAGCATAAGCTAAGAACAGTCTGATTGCTTCTAGTCTGGCCACAGGTGCAAAGGTCTCATCATAATCGATGCCTTCCTCCTGTGCAAACCCTTGAACAACCAGTCTGGCCTTGTTCTTGACAATTTGGCCCTTCTCATCTGTTTTGTTCCTGAATACCCACTTGGTGCCTATAGCACACTTACCTTTGGGTAATGGAACAAGCTCCCACACTTGCTGTTTCTTGAATTGAAGTAGCTCAAGCTGCATAGCTTCCACCCATCCATTGTCTCTTAAAGCAATATGATAGTTCTTTGGTTCTTGCTGACTGATGAAGAGAGCATAGAAGCAGAAGTTGGACAATTGATTCCTGGTTGAAACTCCAGCATGAATATCACCAATGATTTGTGAAGTGGGGTGATTCTTGAGCTCTTGATAAACTATAATATCTGTGCAAGTGTTTGTAGACCCATCAGCAGCAACAGATGGTGATGGAGATTCCTGAAACCATGTAGAGGATGGCAGCTCAAACGAAGTAGAGCAAGCAGAAATCTCATCAGCATTTGTAGTGGATGGAGCTGCTGAGGCTACAGGAGCATCAGGTTCAGTGGACTTAGGCAGATTGTCACTGATCCTGAAGAGGTGAGTACTGACTTCATCATCATCAGTACCACCAGGTGGAGATCTGCTGACAGGCTCAGCAGATGGAGGTTGATAAGGAACATATTGCAGTATGTCCAGATCAAACAACTCCATAGGGTTTTGTGGAATCTTGTCCTTTGGAGATTCATTGAACTTAACATGCAGAGTTTCTTCAACTCCCTTGGTTCTACAGTTGAAGACTCTGTATGCTTTGCAAGTTGATGAATAACCAACAAAGTACCCTGCATCCACCTTACTAGCAAACTTATGGAGTGGGTTGCTAGTGTTGAGAATAAAACAAGGACACCCAAAGGCTCTAAAGAATGAAATAAGAGGGGCCAAATGATGAAGAACTTCATAGGGAGTCTTCATCAACCTCTTATTTACTAAGGCTCTATTCTGTACATAGCAAGCTGTATTGACAGCTTCAGCCCAAAAGGTCAGTGGCAGCCCTGAGTCAGCCAACATTGACCTTGCTGCTTCAATGAGGGTCCTGTTCTTTCTCTCCACCACTCCATTCTGCTCAGGAGTTCTAGGAATGCTAAACTGCCTTCTAATTCCCATGGACTGGTATCAAGTGTGTGGTTTCTAAATTCTGTTCCATTGTCACTCCTCACACACTTGACCTGTAGGGAATACTGCTTTTCTACATGTAACACAAAGTTCATTATTGTCTTTGCTGCTTCATCCTTGGAGTGCAAGAAGAAAGTCCATACAAACCTGGAGTAATCATCCACAATTACCAGGCAGTATTTCTTCTTTGCCATGCTCATCACTCTCACAGGACCAAAGAGATCCATGTGCAGAAGTTGTAAGCAGGCAGTGGACTTTGGTTCTTCTATTGAAGGGAATGAAACTTTGTGTTGTTTTCCTTTCAAGCAAGCAGTGCAGTCATCTTCACACTTGAACTCCTTCAGAGGCAATCCCCTTACTAAACCATGGCTTATAAGCTGATTCATGTTCTTGAAATTTACATGACCCAGCCTTCTATGCCATAGTGTAGACTCTTGAGGAGATGCCTTGGAGAATAGGCAAGGATGGCCTTTTAGATCCATCTTTTTGGAAAGATCTAAGGCATACACTCTTCCTGTCCTGTTGGCCTTTAGGAGAGTGTGTTCATCCAATGCCTTGTCAATCAAACTCAGAACTTTGGATGACAGAATCCTACAGTTCTGGCTTGTGAAAAGGGCAACATGGCCTTTGTCACACATTTGACTGACACTCAAGAGGTTGTACTTGAGATTCTCCACATGGTTAACATCATCAAACCTTATTTCCCCGTTGGAAACAAAGCCTTTTCCGACGATGTAACCCTTTGCATCATTGCCAAAAGAAAGAAATCCCTTCTTTCCTTGAGAGTAGTCATTAAGAAGGGAGCTGCTTCCAGTCATATGCATGGATCCTCCACTGTCTACATACCAGATGCTTCTATGGCATGTTGAAGAACCCTGCAAACACAACCATGTGTTAGTTAGTCTTGGAGACCCAAACCTGCTTAGCTTTGGGTCTGTTCTCAGCTACAGGTGTAGCACTAACAGGTGTGTTATGAGTGACAGCTTGAGGTGAAGAAGATGGTACAGAAGAGGAACCCTTTGGCTTGGACTTCCTTTTCTGTGGTTTCAACATAGGAGCATCTAAGTGGTTGACTCTTCCCACTAGTTGCTGAACCATCATCACCAACTGTGTCTGATTTTGTGATAAAGCCTTCAGCTCTTCAGACACATTGGAGTTTGCTGATGATGAGTTCCTATGTTGTACCATCTTTTTCTGAACAACCTCAGCTGTTGCCTGAGTAATCCCTACCTTCTTGGATTTAACTTTGGGCCTAGGGATTTCAGGCTTGGATGTTGCCAGTACAAACTTGGTTTCAAACTCATTCTTCATTTTATTGATGCTCTCAGTAATTTTCTCCTTCTGTTTGAGTTTGGAACCCCTTTTGTACCAACAATCATCAGTAAGATGATTGAACAAGCCACATATCTCACATGGCTTTTTCTTCATCTTATGCTGATCATCAGCTGAAGAGGATTTAACTGCTGAAGACTTGTTCTTCAGCTGTTTGTCATCAGTACTAGTAGTTTTCTTCCTAGTGCCTGCTTTCCTGGTATCCTCTCTAGCTGTCTTCAAACCTTTCCTACTGTTAGCTTTCTTCTCTTTAGTGCTAACAGTATTTGAGGTTTGAACTTCAGATGTTGTCACTTGCTCTCCAGTACCTTCAGTACTTCTAGTGACAACTCCTGAGTTGATCAGCCTTTTGGTCATGTGACAATCTATCTCTGATGATGCTGATTCAGAGGATAGTAAGTCACATGATGAGAAGGATTGGTTATTGCTCTCCCCATCAGATTCAACTTCTGCTCTTGAAATGAAGTCTGTGGGAGGAGCAGTGTGATTATAACCAATGCCAAACTTCACATTGGAAGCTGTTTGCTTGCTAAGAAGCATTTCAAAACCCTTGCATGATTGCACCCATCGATCACACTCAACTTGGGTGGTTGCAAGAGTTTCCTTGAGGTCTTTGTACTTCTCTAGAAGTACATCTTCCCTAGCTTTAGCATCTTTGATTTGGCATTTAAGCTTGTAAATCTCATCATTTTTATCTTTTAGAACAACCTCAAAATCAGCTTTTCTTTTGGAAAAAGTGTGCTCAAGCTCAAGATTTTTATCTATTAAAGCTACATTTGCTTCTCTAATAGAAGCAAATGCTGCTATGCATGATTCTGAACAAAGCTTGGCTTTTGCCTCAGTGGATACCTGATATGAGGCATTGGATGATGACCCTTCAGCAGAATCAAGGGCCATCAGAGCAAGATTTCCAAAAGGTTGATCACCACCATGTTGACCAGCACCTTGGAGTAGTGGTTCCTGACCAGATAGCTCTTCTGGTAGACTACTCCAGTCAACAGCAGTTGGGGTGAAAAAGCTTTGTTGTTGAGGTTGTGTGTGGTGATGAGATTGGGAAGAATGAGGCTCTGGAAGAGCATGAGGTGGTTGAGCCGGGGGTGCTTGAGTTTGACCAGGCTGAGGCATGTAGTAACAGGGGTAACGATAAGGCATATGACCCTGTGGCATAAAATAAGCAGGTGGTGCTTGTGCCTGAGATGGATGGGAAGAACTGTAGGAAGGTTGCCCTTTGTGCTGTGAGCTATTGCTGGGAAAAGTCACAAAGGGTGCAGATGAGTTAGATCCAGATGATCTACACTCTCTTGCAAAGTGTCCAAGCCTTTGGCACTTGTGACACCTCAACTTGCTCTTGTCAAAACCAACTTTGGTTTTGCCAGAGAGTCCTGGGAATTTCCTACCAGTTCTTTTGTAGAACTTCTGAGAGCGGATATTTATCATTGCCATTTGGTTCAAAATATCCATCTCTTCCAGATCATCATCTGGAATGCCCTTCAAATCCTCCATCAGAAAACACAAATTGTCACCACCACCTCCTGAACTACTAACACCAACAAAAGCTTGTTCTGAGTTAGTAGAGAAATCGATATGCTCATCATAAGAACTTTCTGATGAAGCATATTCTGACTCATGACTTATCAAGGCAGCATTACCTTGGACAAAGTCATCAGCGAGCTTGCCAGAAGTGGACAACTTCCTCTTTTGCTCTACCTCTCTCTCAAAAGTGAGTAGCTTCCCATGAAGTTGGGTGAGAGATAGAGTGTCCAGGTCAGCACTGGAGCGTAGGACAATGGTATATGTGTCCCATCTCTCAGGAAGTGACCTGAGGAACCTGTTGTTCATCTGGCTGTTGGTGTACTCTTGTTTGACCATCTTCAGCTCAGAGATCAAACAAGAGAACCGCTCAAACTGCTGGGTCACAGTCTCACCCTTTCTATATGAGAAAGTCTCATATTGTTGGGCGAGGATTTCCCTATTGTTTGCTAAGACCGAATCAGTTCCTCCAAATTGTTCCTTTAGAGCAACCCATAGGTCATGAGCAGACTCATGATGCAAGAGCCCTGAGTATATCTCATTTGGAATGGCCATGGCTAGAATTCCATGGGCTCTGGCATCGATTTCGAACAGCTTTAGATCTTCGTCCGAATATTGTTCAGGTTTCTTTGCAACCTGTTCATTAGATTCCGGGACGCTCACCATAGGCTTGTATGGCCCATGCACCACCGACTTCCAACAACCAGCACTGTTGACAGCCAAGTGGTGTAGCATACGTCTTTGCCTTATGTTATACTCGTTCCTAACCAGCATCGGAGGCTTGGTTGCGGAACCAGTATTGTGAGGATCATTAGTTGGTGTTGTCATCTCAGGTTTTAGTCAAAAACAAGTTTAAACCAGACAAATGTGACTCAAAACCACCGAAAGACCTCAAGATTTTGGCCGGAAACAGCAGAAATTCACTCTCTATGGCTAACTTCTTGCAAATTGCTAATTCGATCAAACTGAGAGATCAAAAGAGCAGTTTCAAATGATCAATGGTAAGATCGATCAATGATTAACCTGCTCTGATACCATTTGACAGGATCTCAGCCTCTCTTGTTGATCAATTAGATTATGTTTGCAGCGGATTTAGCACATTAATTAGCAATTATATCTAGAACATAAAAGATATTGCAATTAAAGCATAAACATAGAGAGAGAAGAGTTCTGCGAAGCAATAAATGTTCTATTGGTCGCACGTTTCGGCAATTAAAACTGTATGGTTACCCATCCTTTTATAGGCGGCAAAAGGATGGGTTGATGTCCTTTTTCTGACATCACTGAATATTCAAATTACAACTGACAAAAACATAAAACTACTGAAGATGTCAACAACTGACATCTTCTTACAAAAGATCCTAAGTGCTGACAAAAGTAAACTACTGAAATCCTACAACGACTGAAGAACAAGCTCTTCAGTCGTTTATAACTACTGATACTATAACAACTGAAGAACATGCTCTTCAGTTGTTGTATAACTACTGAAACAAAATAAACTACTGAAAAAGAAAAACCACCACAACAACTGAAGAAGACTTCTTCAGTTGTTATGACAAACTCTGAGTCTTCAGTACTTGGTCTTCAGACTTGGCTTCAGATGATATAACAACTGATGACTTCAGTAGATATCATCAGTTGTTGTCTTCAGTCTTTGTCTTCAGACTTTGTGCTTCAGTAGAAGGTCTTCAGTTCTTTAGTTCTTCAGCTTTTGATTCTTCAGTACTTGTCTTCAGTACTTGAAGTCTTCAGTACTTGTAAGATCAGTACTTCAGACTTCAGTACTTGGTCTTCAGTACTTTGGAGTCTTCTTCAGCTGATATTCTTCAGTTCTTTGATCTTCATACTTTGTTCTTCAGACTTTGTCATAACAGCAGAAGGCTGGAGCTAAGATGCTCTTGAGTTTGACATTAAAGCAAGAGAACACAATAGCTGATGAGAGTCTTCAGATGTTCTCGAGTCTGACATTCAAGCAAGAGAACATTGTAACTGATGGGAGTCTTCAGCAGTTGTAGCAGTGGCATGTGGGACTTAGAGGTTTTCCTGATCTTGGCTCATTGGTTCTTTTGGTCCAACAGTAAGGTTCGAGTTGGTTTGGTTTAACACGTGACACGTACACAAATAGGTGTATATATGTTACAAGATTTAAGTTTGAAATTAACGTTAAATCAAGGATTAGGATTATGGGGTTTTTAATAGGTATTAAGTTTACAAAGTATTTATTTGTATTTTGATTCCATTAGAAGGATTATACACGTATATTTAAATATTTTAGAATAACATATAGATTAATATCAATAATATTAATCTAAACCAATTGTGATGGTAATTTGTTATAAGTAATAATATTTGTAAATATCTTGGCGAGATAATATGATTTCTATAATTATTATGACAAAACCTTTAATTAATATAACGTTCTTTACTTTTATAAAGGTTTATTGTTTTCGAGTCCCATTATTATCTAAAAAGAAATAATTTATAATGACAGCGTTAAATATAAATTTTAAACAATTATTTTAGGCAACCACGATTTTAAAATAATAATTGTTTGAACCGAAATTATTTTCTTAGTTGAAACTCATTTTTAGTAAGGTTTAAACAAGAATAATATTTATTAACATATTTTTAAAACAATTATTTAACTAAGAAAAATCCAGAAAATTATTTGGTGTTCAAAAATATAAACTAGGTTTATAAAAATTATTTTTATAATTTTTATAATTTTTCTGAAATTTTAAAAAGCTTTAAAGGGCTTTAAAAAAATAAAAGAAGGTGCCCGGGTTCGAACCCGGGACCTCCAACCCGCACACCCACACGCATACCAGTAAACCAAGGCTCAAGGCCGCGTTAAGACATAGCTTTTAATTCCTTTAAACACAAACCCAAATCAATTCCCAAATCAAGAACCCTAATTTCAACTGATTTGAAATTGAACCACCAATTGATGTTGTTAATCAAATTAAGTTTAGGGCTATGATTCCTCATGTAAACCGAATATATAGATGTGTTTAATTACCTTATTCGAATCGAATTGATGATAAACACAGTCAAGAACAAGTCGCGGGCGAGGTGAATTCAAATAGCAAGCAATTGATGATAATAATCAAATTAATCACACAGGTAGCTTCCAATGGTGCTAATGATCGAAAGCCCGATGTTTATTGCAGGTTATGAAGGCCGGAGGGTGGTGTTCAAGTAGGTTGCAAGTCGTGGTCGAAGGTGGTGATTAATGGAGGTGTTTAAGTTTGTTTCAGACGCGATTGAAAGTTGAATTCGATTAAGAACAGTTATATAATCGCTCAGGTTCACTTAATTAAACGAATTATTGGCGTTAGTGGTGATCGTGGATTTTTGTTTGGCCGACAGTGGAATTAGTCGGTTTTAGTGGTTTCTGCACTCGTTTTATTAAATTGAAAGTTGCTCCACGTTCGATTCTTCCACCGAAATGTGTCGGGAACTTTAGTTGGTTCAAAATCGCGTTCGTTTGGCGTATTGGGGTCGCCGGAGTTGGCCGGAGAGGTCGCCGGACGGGATGAACAGGGGCGACGGGCGGGGGCTGGGTTTAAAAGAGAAGTTACACATTTGGTCCCTGGACTTTTGCACCATTCTTATTTTATGCAGAAAGTTTTCAAAATAAATTTTATAATTTACATTTTAACCCCCCCTAAATCTTTGTAAAACAATATTACTATTTTTATTATTACTATTATTATTATTATTATTATTATTATCAGTATTATTATTATTTTATTATTACTATTATTATTATTATTATTAGTATTATTATCCTTGCCAAAATAGTAAAGTAAATTAATTCCCGCTAAACGGAGAAAGTTATTTTTAATAGTATTAAAAAAAATCGGGTTGTCACATTATCTCCTTGTTGCAGGAATTTTCGTCCCGAAAATTGGAACATTAGGTTCAGTTAATTGAGATTCAACGATTTATAACATGTGAGTTGTAAGGTTTTGATAGAGTTGTGACATCTAAGTAGAACAGGACTTATGTAATAGTAAGTGTTAGTAATGTTTTGGTTACCCTTAACAAGGTCTTACTAGAATTATAATCCTAGCACACCCTAGGGTATAGATTAGAGAACTTGTGATACTCCTGATCGTTACCTCATGGTAAGATTAGCCAGACTTCTCATGCACGGTTCTTGGATAGCCAATCCATTCCGACTATTACGTCAAAGCTACCAAGTGTGATTGGAATAAGGTCTATGTGGAAAGTGTGACCCGACAAACCTAGTTTACAATTTCTATATATTTGAGTTGCCATTATTGTCCTACCATCAGTTATTTCTTCTCTTAGTTTTGCCATCTTTTCTCTCTTTTTCACCTGATCAATGATTTTCATGCCCATGTAATTAACACCAATTTCCTCCCCATCTTTGCTGAACACGGGTTCAACATATATTAAGGATGTTTTGGCTCCGAATAACTCAGTCTCAAAAGTAATTCCTCTCTTTGCTGGTGACTCTCTCTCCAGAACTTCTCTTTTAAAGTCTTGTTGTTCAAATCCAAGATAGAATTTTAATGATTTTTAAGCTTAAGGATTCAAAAGCGATTCAAGAAGCGACTCGAACAATAGGAAACATGCTTTGTAGGGTAGCAATATTTAGGTACGTTTACATACGCAGTTTCAACAAATCATAAGCACAGTTGAGAACATTTGTATGACTAGAGAGTCATGAACATAAGTTGACAATATCTTCAGCAGAGAGATTGTTTAGGAAGGCTAACATCGCACAATCATGTTTTGTTGATAGCTCAAAATGAAAGTTGATAGATAAGGAATAAATGATTCCATATAGCTAGGTCAAATGAGAATAAAGGGAAATAAATCAATTTAAGGAGTTAAGTGATCCAAGCTTAGAATAAAAATCAACCTAAAGCGCTTGGGTCTCCTTTCAGATTTGGACAGTCCCTTTTAAAGTGTCCGGGTTGACCACATTCAAAACACACAGTCTGATTGTGGTTCTGCTGTTGTTGAGGTGCCTTCCCCGAGAGATTCACCCGGCAATACTTGGCAACATGTCCGAACTTCCCACATCTCTCACACGTGCTCCTTGTGCACTGCCCAGTATGATGGAGCTGACATTTGTTGCATTTTGGGAGATTTCCATGATAGCCGCCCGAATGAGAAGGTTGGGACGGATTATACTTCTTATGTTGAGGTTGATAAGTGGAGGATGAAGATTGCTTTCCGTTGGTAGATGGTTCCCATTTTCTCTTGTTCTCCTTGGAACCCGATGCAGCACCTCGCGAGGGTAGCTTGCCTTGTGCGACAGCCTGGTCAGTCAACTTGTAGGCCAGTTGAACAGCTTCCTGAATGGTAGCTGGTCTAGCAGTGGTGACCATGCTCTGGATTTCAGGTACCAGTCCGTCGATGTATCTTTCAACCCGTTTGTAAGCCGGGTTAATCATAGTAGGGCACAGAGTAGCCAACTCGTGAGAACGAGTTGTGTAAGCTTCAATTTCAGAACCTACCATCTTCAGGTTCCAAAATTCGGTTTCCAGTTTTTGTATTTCATCTCGTGAACAGTATTCCTCCTTCAGCAGATTCTTGAATTCTACCCATGTTGTGGCATTTGCAGCTTCAACGCCCAACATCTGAACTTGTGTGTTCCACCAGCTCAGAGCAGCACCATCCAGTGTGCCAGCAGCATATTTTACCCTATTCCCAGCAGGGCAGTTGCAGATTTCGAACACTGATTCTAGCTTTTCGAACCAACGGAGCAGTCCCACCGCTCCCTCAGTTCCATTGAACGGGTTCGGTTTGCAGTCCATAAAGGACTTGTAGGTGCAAGTCGGTTGTCCAATAGGGTTCTGCTGTGGAGGGGGTTGGTTTGCCAACGCTGCGGTAATACTATGATTGATTATTGCTGCCAATTCCGCAGGCGTCAGTGAGATGTTACCTCTTCCACGTCCACGTCCTCTTCCCGACATTCTTTACAATATCAAAAGCTATCAGTCATATGAAAATAGTCCTTTTGTCTTGGAATGAAAAGGAAGAGAAATTCAAAGATTTAAAGAAATAGACAAGCTAGAGAATCAGTCCGAATCTGAGGGATTAACATAAATGTCATAGTTTGAATTTCGTCCAAATTCAAGGTAAGTGTGAGCATTCCTACAAATAGAACTGATAAATAATTTCCACATTAGTGACTATGTTCTATGAGAACCGAGGCTTTCTTGCTCAACGTGTAGGAATGATGACTTATACTGACTACAATGTTACCTCCCGACCAGATTTACCGGACTTAGCATGCACGACAAATTACAATTACGTGTGCACCCATAATGGTAATTTGTTTTGCATGATCACCCCGGTTCCTCCTATCAGGCTAACATATCTTGTCAAGTACAGTGGTCATCAATGATAGAAGTACCAACTATGTATGTATTATATCGGGAAAACGAAATCAAGGACAAGAATTATTCAACACGACAATGAGATGTTCCGAGTGTATTCGTTTGATTCGTGAATCAAAGCGAGTACGTTGACTAATCAAAGTATTTAGTCAACCACAACTTTGTTGAAAACATACGTACCTATAAGCAGATACTCATCCCAAGGGTTCCCAGGTAAGGTAAACAGGTCCATCGGTTGATTTGGATATATGCGAATACCTTGCCTAGACAGAACACCCCGAGATACAGGCATCTTACTCTTCCAGCATTGCATGTATTCAGTAGTGGGACACAGACTTTGACGAGACTTTGAAAACCATCAATAACAATCGAGGTTTTGGAGTTTGAAATTACTTTAATTAGGCACTCAAACCCTCCCGTATGTTAAAGTAAAAGTTTTCAAGCATCCAGATTAAGTAAACATAGCTTAGAAATCTATGCGTGTGTAACTAATGCAAATCCAGTTATAGTCTAAAATGCAATGCAAATGAGATGCAAGTCCATTTTAGTTCGCTATAACTAATGCTCTGATACCAATCTGTCACACCCTCAAAATCCACGTAAGGGGTTTTACCGTCAGGCGTGTGACACAACCAGGATCTCAGATAAGCATCAGTTACACCAAACGACTCGATAATTACAAATCATATAAGTTGTTTAATTTTAATGAAACAAACCAAGTATATTTAAGTTGTGCGGAAGCGAAAACAGGAAAACATTTAACAATAGTTTTGGAACACGCAAACACACGTCCAATCCAATTTATGTAAAGTAAATGCAAATTAAATCCTGAAAATAGTTTAAGATGAACGCAGAATGGCATGCAGTGGATGCTGTGCTCCTAGACGTGCCACATCAATGTCCTGAGAGAAAACATGCAAAAATCTCAGTACAAGACTGGTGAGTTCACAGGTTTATCAGAAAACAGTAATTATTAGTAATGAAGTTCCCAGATTATGTAATCCGTCAAGTATGTAATCCCCGGATTATGTAATCCGTCAAGTATGTAATCCCCGGATTATGTAATCCGTCAAGTATGTAATCCCCGGATTATGTAATCCGTCAAGTATGTAATCCCCGGATTATGTAATCCGTCAAGTATGTAATCCCTGGATTATGTAATCCGTCAAGTATGTAATTCCCGGATTTATCAATCCGATAAGTATAATGAAAATCCCCGATTTATCAATCCGATAAGTACAATGAAAATCCCCGGATTTATCAATCCGATAAGTATAATGAAAATCCCCGGATTTATCAATCCGATAAGTATAATGAAAATCCCCGGATTTAGTAATTAAAGCATATAATGGGTAGCTAGTCCATAATGATCACTATGTGTATGAAGGCGCGGCCGAACTGACATGTAATCAAATAATAAACCAGGCCCGGATGTGGTCCCACCACAACACTTGTAATTAGGCTAACCGTTCACCCGTTTGACGAACGTTGTGCTAGCGCGACTAGCCCGGGTGGGGTATGTCAATCCCAGTAGTACTACTAACAATTACCTCGTTAAGTCCATATTAACGGTCCGTTGGGCAAGTATACACCATAGTACCAAGTATATGCAATATTACAAAAATCCAATGTAATGTAAAGTTTATAAAACAGCATGTTTCTCTCCCCCAAAAAGAGTATAAAGTAAAAGTGGGGCTGTAAACTCACCTTAAGTTGATGTAATGAAAGCAACAAAAGCTTCAAAGAATAAGGCAATGCACGATCAAACACGATCAACACCTATTATTGATTGTAATCGAGTCTTTAATATGTGTTCACTGTGAATCAATATATTTGTAAGGTTCGGGTTGGTTTGGTTTAACACGTGACACGTACACAAATAGGTGTATATATGTTACAAGATTTAAGTTTGAAATTAACGTTAAATCAAGGATTAGGATTATGGGGTTTTTAATAGGTATTAAGTTTACAAAGTATTTATTTGTATTTTGATTCCATTAGAAGGATTATACACGTATGTTTAAATATTTTAGAATAACATATAGATTAATATCAATAATATTAATCTAAACCAATTGTGATGGTAATTTGTTATAAGTAATAATATTTGTAAATATCTTGGCGAGATAATATGATTTCTATAATTATTATGACAAAACCTTTAATTAATATAACGTTCTTTACTTTTATAAAGGTTTATTGTTTTCGAGTCCCATTATTATCTAAAAAGAAATAATTTATAATGACAGCGTTAAATATAAATTTTAAACAATTATTTTAGGCAACCACGATTTTAAAATAATAATTGTTTGAACCGAAATTATTTTCTTAGTTGAAACTCATTTTTAGTAAGGTTTAAACAAGAATAATATTTATTAACATATTTTTAAAACAATTATTTAACTAAGAAAAATCCAGAAAATTATTTGGTGTTCAAAAATATAAACTAGGTTTATAAAAATTATTTTTATAATTTTTATAATTTTTCTGAAATTTTAAAAAGCTTTAAAGGGCTTTAAAAAAATAAAAGAAGGTGCCCGGGTTTGAACCCGGGACCTCCAACCCGCACACCCACACGCATACCAGTAAACCAAGGCTCAAGGCCGCGTTAAGACATAGCTTTTAATTCCTTTAAACACAAACCCAAATCAATCCCCAAATCAAGAACCCTAATTTCAACTGATTTGAAATTGAACCACCAATTGATGTTGTTAATCAAATTAAGTTTAGGGCTATGATTCCTCATGTAAACCGAATATATAGATGTGTTTAATTACCTTATTCGAATCGAATTGATGATAAACACAGTCAAGAACAAGTCGCGGGCGAGGTGAATTCAAATAGCAAGCAATTGATGATAATAATCAAATTAATCACACAGGTAGCTTCCAATGGTGCTAATGATCGAAAGCCCGATGTTTATTGCAGGTTATGAAGGCCGGAGGGTGGTGTTCAAGTAGGTTGCAGGTCGCGGTCGAAGGTGGTGATTAATGGAGGTGTTTAAGTTTGTTTCAGACGCGATTGAAAGTTGAATTCGATTAAGAACAGTTATATAATCGCTCAGGTTCACTTAATTAAACGAATTATTGGCGTTAGTGGTGATCGTGGATTTTTGTTTGGCCGACAGTGGAATTAGTCGGTTTTAGTGGTTTCTGCACTCGTTTTATTAAATTGAAAGTTGCTCCACGTTCGATTCTCCCACCGAATGTGTCGGGAACTTTAGTTGGTTCAAAATCGCGTTCGTTTGGCGTATTGGGGTCGCCGGAGTTGGCCGGAGAGGTCGCCGGACGGGATGAACAGGGGCGACGGGCGGGGGGCTGGGTTTAAAAGAGAAGTTACACATTTGGTCCCTGGACTTTTGCACCATTCTTATTTTATGCAGAAAGTTTTCAAAATAAATTTTATAATTTACATTTTAACCCCCCCCTAAATCTTTGTAAAACAATATTACTATTTTTATTATTACTATTATTATTATTATTATTATTATTATTATTATTATCAGTATTATTATTATTTTTATTATTACTATTATTATTATTATTAGTATTATTATCCTTGCCAAAATAATAAAGTAAATTAATTCCCGCTAAACGGAGAAAGTTATTTTTAATAGTATTAAAAAAAAATCGGGTTGTCACATCACATATAATAGGGTTATTGGATTTTAATAATCCCAACTTTCATTTATTGGTCGGGATTAATCCTAAGTAATGTTACAGACACTCCCAACTTTAAGCTTTTTTTTTCTCCAACGATCTCTTATTAACTGAGAGTTAACCCCGTTAGTTACTAGGCTATGATTCCTAAAGAGAGAGAGAGAGAGAACTCTTATAAGAAAATGGGCCTTGAGCCTGCTTCATCGCCTTGACTTGATTCGGGTAAGTCAAGTAAGGACTTTGTATAGTGAGAAAGCTCACCCCTGCCTTTAGACGAGATCTTATATATGATTCTCGTAAACCCTAGGATCCTCTTTTCCTTCTGCCCAGCTCCCTGAAAACAACGTTCGACTTGCATATGTTAAGCATATAGCTAGCGTTCCTTCTGAGACAGGATCAAGCTCTTCTTGTGATTATGATTTGACCCTAAGTGGTAGAACATGGTGAACCAGGCGTACTTTTTGACTTTACTTGCTCTTTATTCTCTTACTAAATTGATAGTTAGATGAACAGATCACTCCTAAAGCAACCGTTCTCTTATTATACAATACCCTCGCCATGGATGATATGATTCCAAGAGACAAAAGCATGTTCGATTAGCTACTTAGGAGGAACCACACAGAGGCAATCTCGAACATAAAAGATAGAGAAAATCTAATTACGTTTACACGAGTTAATTTAATGATTTTGGTTGTGTTTTCTACCTTTTATGATATAGATACTAATTACATTTACACTAGTTCAAAACCCCAGATCCATGACCAAGGCTGGTGCCGAGGATTTAGTGGTCCATTGAGTTAGGAAAACATGATCAAACGAAAAAATTCTTTTACTGTTTTTTATTGTTTTTAATGGGTTTTAAATCGGTTGTATGTGATGGATACTTAAATGGGTTAGATGGTTTAACATGAACGATATTTGTTAAAAATGAGTTAATTTGAAATGTGTAATGGATTAATTTGATAGAAGATTTTGTGAAAATATGCATACATATATAAGATATATAACTATTGTAAAAAATTTTAGGCCCCTCATAAGATCTAGGCAATCGTCTCTCCTTTGCATCGGCCTATCCATGACACATGTAGCACAGTAACAATGCCTTCTCTTCTTTTCAACTTCATCATTTCATGTTGGCAGCAAGTATAGTGGCACACGCCACACACCCACCTTCATAATTTCTTCACTATGTATTAGCCAAAACCCATAGTATTGAAATACTTCACATTTAAAGCATAAAATAGTAAAACACATATGATCATTAACAAAGTCATGAACAACTTTTAATTTACTATATTAAACCTCTTGGATAGAATGAAGACATGTTATCACCAACATGTCACTTCAAAACTAACAAAACCTTTTAAGCACAAACATTCTATAAAACATGACTTAAAAATTACGTTAAAGGTTAAAAATAGTTAGGGACGGTCCTGAAAATTCTCAAGAGGCCCTAGGCCTAGGGCAGGAATAAATAATGGGTCCCTATAGATATATAAAAAAGTCTAAACTAAATAACTTGTATATAAATAAATTATAATATGACGATAATTGTTATAACAATAAACAAAATGAAGTATTGTAACAAAATGATTTAATTTACATAATTAAGTAAATCGGGAGGCTTTACTAGCATTTTGGGTATTATTTTATTAAATTAGATTTAGATTAAATAAATGTTATTGAACTAAATTATCTAAAATATTAATGGTCTTTTAGGTAAAGTTTAATGGGCTAAAATTATCACAATGTTATTGGATTTGTTAATGGATTTATTAATAGTTTATATATCTTTTTAATCTATATGTGTATATATGTGTGTGTGTGTGTGTGTGTAATATATATAAAATTTTAAAAAAATTTCAGGCCCCTAAGGAGATCGGGTCATGGGCGGTCACCCACCCAGCCCCCACATAGCGCCCCCCTGAAAATAGCAATTAAACACATGTAACTTATATGCTATGTAGGATATGATTCCTGAGAAAACTAATAGTTATGTGAAAACCAAAGAAAACCACAAAACCAATTACATAATTCATAAATTTTATATTATTTTAATTGTTAAAAGGTTATTTAAGTATATGTTACATACATGTTGAACATGAATACGAGAATGAAGAGTATTACATATACGTAACACTATATCGAACGAAAAATTATTACGAATGCGTAACCTATATGTGATGTATATGTAAAACCAAGATACGGTTTTTCATTTGATCCATATCCTTTTAATATATATACACACACAAATATAAAGGGTAGTGATAAAAATTTATAAGCTATGTGACCGGTTTCATAGTTTTATCTACTATTCCCATAACATTGTGATCATATTAGTATCCTCCTCTTGCTATGTATTAATACAAACCAAAAGTTATTTTGTATCATAACCTCTCAATTTAAACCGTCTATGTTTTTGGATGGAGGAGGAAAATATGTAGTTAGTTAATTAACTGAAAATATATTTAACTTCTATAAATACTTGTTTAATATCAAAAAACAAAAACCATAAATAAAAAGAGAGAGAGAGAGAGAGAGCCTCTTCCCTAACGACTCCGATCGCTCCTCCGTTCTCTCTCCGTCACCGCCGCAACGGTTATTCTGCCGTTGCTTCACGGCGGCGTTCCACCGCCTTCTCCACCGTCCGCATTTCGTTAACATTCTTCAATTACTTCAGATAATCTATCGGTAAACCGTCGTTTTTGTTCATATTTTAGATGATTATTATACTATATATGCATTGTTGTTTGCATTTCGTGATTTCATGATCTCAATTTCATGATTACTGTTTTTTGTTGATTGTGTTATGGAATACTAGGTATTTGTGTTCTTTGTTTTTGTTGCAAGCGCGATGTATGTGTTTTGGAGGATTCATGTTATTTGATTTGGCGATCTCAATTTCATGATAACGATTTCGATTGATGTTGTTTTGGAATGCAACGTTCCTGTGTTCTTCAATTTCGTTGCTGTTATGTATGATTTGGTGATATGTAAAGCTGATGTATGTATTTTGGTGGATTATATGAATCGAAGTTCATGTTTCGTAAATTCTCGATCTCATTTTGTGAATTAGTATTTTGATTGATCGTAATTGTGAATTATAGGTTGAGTGTTCTTCAGTTTTGTTGTTGTTCTGTATGATTAGTGATATGCAAACACGATATATATGTTCATGTTAAGTGATTTTACAATCTCAATTTCATGATTACGATTTCTATTGATTGTGTTTTCGAATTCTAGGTTACAAACCTAGAATTCGATATATGTTTTGGAGGATTATATCCATCGCTGTTCATATTACTTATATGCATCGATCGTTATTCATATTAAGTGATTTCCGATCTCATTTTGCGTATTTTTATTTCAGTGATTGTTTTATAAATTTCTAGGTATTTATGTTCTTGTTTCTACATGAATTAGGGATATACAAACGGTTTCTTTAAAAACGGTTAAGTAATCGTTGATTTGTTCATGATTGACAGGGCAAGATGCTGGGATATACGCTGAATCGATTACTTGTGTATGGTTTGATAAACACTCTTACTTTTTTCATGAAGATTGTTATTGATGTCACTAAATAGTAATAAAATAGTTATGAGAATGACTCAAAATGGGTCTATAGCTAGACTTATGTTCCATCGAATTGTTTTTTCAATCAGTTTAATTGGTCTCTATAACATATATCTTGATATATGTCCATGCATGTTCGCACGTATGTATTCACATGCAATATGTTTTTGTTCAAAGAACATACCCTTTTAAAGCAACATAATTTTAAATTAATTTGTTTAAAAAGTTTGTTTGCTACAAGGAGTAACGAACATGCCTTAACGAATCATGGTTTTGCTAACACTGTGCGTAGCAAACTTCAAGTCATTTTGTCGTAAGCTTCGCATTTGAGTACTGACGAACATACTTAATGTTTAACTTAACTCATAGTTTAATTACACGGGTTTTTTAGAACAAAAATGCAATAATAGACATATTTATGGTCCTTTTTCATAATTTTTCTTTTCTAAACGTTTTATTTAGGTCACTTAATTTTTTATATTGTGATGATTGTGAATAATATATTATAACTGGTGTTCTTGATGAAATGATTATTAAACCCCGATTACTGATTTACTATATAGTGATTTTGAAAAATAATGTCACCAGCTACTATTATTTTAGGTTGAACTTGTAATGTAATATTTGACTAGAACTGAGTTACACTTTTCATTTATGTCACCCATTTAATCTCATAAAAATTAACAAAGTGAAAAAACTTGACTATAATTGAGTAACACTTACTCTTATTTACATACATTATGTAACCTAATTGTATAGGTTGCTGCTTGCATATGCTTATCCAGCTTATGAATGCTTCAAATCCATAGAGAAAAATAAACCAGATGTGGAACAACTTCGCTTTTGGTGCCAATACTGGTATAATATTCAATTATTCATATATGCCACTAGCTTGTTTCAAAAGGCAAGTCGTTTACAAGCTTATTGTATCGTTTTCAGGATAATAATCGCTGCAATGACTGTATGGGATCCCTTTGGTGATGCTTTCATTTCATGGTAAGGGCTAACTAATGATTATTGAAAGTCTTATAAATATCGAACTTTGGTGATTTATGTTTATAAAAATCTTCAAACATTCCAAAAATCATATATACGACAAGCGCATATCTTATATTTATAACATTTCAAGTAAAAAACACAAATACTGACACTCAAAACAAAAATAAATCAAATTTAATTTCTTTACTGTATGTAATTACTCATATGACCCATATCTACTTCTAACTTTGCATTTTTTTATTTTTTTCATTTGTATGTACTTTGAAGGCTCCCATGTATAGTGAAACAAAGTTGGTAATTTGCGTGTACTTGTGGTACCCCAAAACACAGGTAAAGTTTTTCTTAGTGTTTTGAAACCGGACCAGACTGGTAGATTGGTTAATACAAGAACCGTTGGTGCCATTGGTTAAGTTACAAGCTAAAGAATAGACCTTTAATTGAAACAGTCGATTCAAAGAACCCGAAAACAACCATAAAAACCGGTGGAACTAGCTCTTCCAATTGCCATCCCACCAATTTTTATGACCAAGTCGACCGGTTAACCTTGTCCCCTTGGCTTGGTCCGGTTTACAAAACATTTCTTTTCTCGAATGAAATATATCAAATTGAAAATGTATTCTTTTACTTTATTTTGCTTTAATTATTTCAGGGAACAAAATATATTTACGGGTCGTTTTTGAAACCATACATCTCGAAGCATGAACCCGAGATTGATCGGACCCTGTCCGAATTGAAAACCAGGGCTGGGGATTCTGCATCTCTTTACTTCCAAAGGGTTTTAGCCTATGCTCAAACAAGGGCTTTTGATATTCTACAATTGGTTATGTCGCAATCTATTCAAAGACCACCCCCTCCGGTATGACTCATTTGATAATTCATCATTTATTTAAATCCACTATCATATATTCATATTCCATAATACTCGAGCTGAATATTATTAGCTAAGCTTACAACTCATTACAAACATCACGAGCCAATTGAGCCAGCTCATGATGTTATCACCTCGTGGGCAAACTAATGACAAAAAACCATCAGAATATGCCTAAAAATCATTTCATTCTTTATTTTAGTTATTTTGATATATCAGCATGCGTATATATATAAGAGTTATGAAATGAAATAACAGGCAGCTGCAACTCCACAACAGACTCAAACGAACAACAAAGCATCAGCTACAGCTTCTTCTACAGGAAGTACTGAAGATGCACGTGCCAGGTTAAGGAAAACTGGTGCCGCCTAGGCACCATGAATCTGAGGTATTATTATTCATCAATTATAATGTACAGGCTCTCTCTTTCCATGTGTTAGCCTTCAAGTTGTGATTATTTAGGCCTTGCGAATCGATTTAACCTTTTTTCATATACAAATTATATATGTATATTAATTGATTATCAAAATATTGTGCATGTTATATGGGAAATATTGTTTGTAGCCCTTTGAAAAGTACCAAAACAAAAAGAATAGTTCAAATGTAAACATACCCTTTGTGAGTGAGATTAGTACTTAGGGCATCATTTAAGTGTGTTAGAGGGGGTATGTTAACATCACCCAACAAAAATTATATGATTTTATTGTACAAACCGATAGAACAATGAGAGGTTGATGTTGGTGAAAAACTCGTGATAAGGAAAGTTGTATCGCAGGATATTTGCGGTTAGCGTATAGGATGACTTCCTTAGCGGAAATGACATGTTGATAAACTTACTTTTTCTTTGTGTTTGATTTTTTCAATCGTCATCTTAATATATTCAAAAAATTAACACCTTTAATTTGCTGAGAGAGCATCAATAAAAACATAGTCAAAATGAAAACGTACAAAAGGGAATGTGAAAAATAGGAGGTCAAAGTAGTACATAGTGGGTTGAAAGAAAACAAAAACAAAATTATATTTTTAAAAAGTTGTGGAAACATGGATCAACAAATGTCAATATTAATTCATAGGTTAAATTGTCGCATGATTTACTAAGGTAAGTGATATGTGTGACCACGTGTTAGTGTGCGAGTTGCTTGAATGATATCCGGCGTCAAATGTCACTTTGAGTTGTATGATCTGTTGGTTCATACAGATCTAATAACAGTGCTGGTTCATACAGATCTAATAACAGTGCTGGTTCATACAGATCTAATAACAGTGCTGGTTCATACAGATCTAATAACAGTGCTAATGATCTAATAACATATACGAATCCCACTGATGATAACTGATTCAATAGATACATACTAGATATGAACGATTAGGATCCACTAGAGGTATTAAAGCTACAATGATAATCAGAATAAGCTCCTAGCACCTCAGCAAGCACACACACAAACATAGGTTTTCAATAAAATGTGCAAAAGTTTCATTACCAAATATAAAACATACAATTTATAGTACTAGTCCTAGGTTCGCTGACAGATTCGCTGATAGCGAATCTGTTCAGCCAAAACTGTCTAACTTCGCCAGGCGACCAAAACAGGTTCGCCCGGTAACATACAAACACAAACATAATCAAAGCAAGTCTAGTCTACTCGCCCTTAGGTTTGCTACAAAGAAAAACATCAAAATACAAAGATAATAACACCGACATGCCGGTGAGTCCAACCTATCTAGATCATCAATACTCCCCCTAGGTTGGACCTCACCTAGGGAGTCTTCTGTTTAGCTCCAGCTTTGTGAATAAACTCTTAATCAGCTCTGGCTTGTTTATTGTCTTCAGGCTCTAAGTTCTCCAAGTATGCTCCGCCTCTTAACCAAATACCTGCCAATGGATTTGTGACATCTTCAGATCCGGCCTCCTCATCATGCTCAAACACAAATTGTTCTGCCAGTTTAGCTTTGGTGATTTCTGTCTCAGGCACATCTAGAACAAAAATCTCCTCCTGAGTTTTTGAGCCGCTTGTTTCTCCGGTCACCGGCTTCTCGAATCGTTTTTGAATTGTTTGATCCATTTGTCTTGCTAGATCATCCATCTCCATGTTATGATCATCAGTTCTTCTTACTTTTTCATTCAGAGACTTAATCTCAGCTCTAACTCCTCTTGCTTTATTGGTAACCCTCATAAAGAGGTTAGCTTCTACTTCAGTCTCCCCTCCTGCCCCGTGTTTAATTGGGTTTTCACATAACACTTTCAGATCATCGTCACAAAATGAGAACACTTCCATGGGATCAAACAATCTGATTTCTGGTCTGTTGCTTCCCTTCAGTCTGATAACAGCTTCACCTGTGTTATTATCATAAAACCATTTTTCAAACTTTTGTAATCTTCGTGAATGAGTATCGGAACTCTGACTCTGTTCATTATCTTGGGAGCTGCAACCTTCAACATGTAAGGCCCCGTTCCCGGGCACCTCACAGTTGGTCGTCATCACCCATAAAACATACATTTAATATAAACATAATGGAATAACGCAGCGGAATTTATAAAATATACATTCTCATTTCATCATAAAAGCTTTACATCATTGTCTTGATTACAAAATACAAGCTTTCTTTACATTGCCTATCTATACTATGATTGCTGCTGATGCATAAACCGGGTATTCGAATCCTCAGCAATCATAGGGTCATACAGCGACTCTAGCAGAAGATATTAAATTCAAACATATATTTTTCTTCATAAAGAAGATTTCTTAAATAATCCTGTTTATCAGGATTCTCAAGAAATCTTGCACTTGCATACAACATGATGTGTTGCGTGCATTACGGGCCCACAACACATGATGTGGCAGCATAATCAAAAGGTGAATGCCATCCCAAAAGAGCTGAGTAGTCGCCTCGTGCCATCCTCAGCAACGCTACCTGCCAACTGGAAACACATAAAAAGTCAGCGTTGCTGAGTGAGTTCTAGTTTTATAATAAAACATACTTTTACTTATTTAAAAGTATCCTTTCGTACATGCGTTCATACATCGTACGTACACAGAGATAATATTCATTATTATCTTCATCATTCGTTATACATCGTTATCTTTAACTTCTCGTATGGATTCTGTCAGGCTTTACCCACTTCATAGCACTCGGCTATGATTACTGTGGTCGAATGACAAGAATCCCGTTTCATACTTACTTGCACATTGAAAGGTGAATTGTACCAATACCTTATGCTATACCCCGATCGTTATTAGCTACCGGGCCGAAGTCAACATATGAACAACAAAACGTATGCCACGGTACTAGAGGTAAGCGGTAGAGGTACCATGACCATGGTCGATCACAGAGAAGGACCAATCGCGTTATTCAATATTGCAAGACATAATTCATTCGTTCATTAATGCATGTATTCATCATCATTCTTCTTTTCGTTCATTCGTTAATACATGCATTCATCATCGTGTTCCTCTTTCATTATCTTTCACTTTACGTTACATAATACTTCATTCATTCGTTCTCGTTATTCGTAAAGTTCGGAAAGATAAACATACGCAATCATAAGGAACACACATCCATCATACATTCATCATCATACATAGCATCATTCATACGTAATCATACATAGCATCATCATTCACATCAGCCCTTCATGGGCGACTGAACCTATCTCAGTCGCATGTCCTCCATGCGACTGGACCGTGCGATTGGGCTGTCATGCGAATGGGTATACAATCGGGCGACTGGACTTCCTTCCGTAAGACTAGACACTATGCGACTGGGTTATATGCGACTAACTCTTAACCGTACGACTGAGCTATTCTGCGATTGGACCTATGCGACTGAAACCCCAATCGCATAGCCCATCGTGCGACTGAGGCTCAATCGCGCGTCTGAGCCTCAATCGTGCGATTGGACATCAACTATTCCTCATTCGGCCGAATGGCCCTTCAGTCGCATAACCCTAACTGGGCAGCGACTGGAGTTCTTCATAAACTGCAGTCGCGAACTCCCGCCCCCAAACTCATCATAAACCATTTTCAGCCCAATTCGACCCTCCCAAGCCTCAGGGATTCATACTAGGACATCATACAAACATAAACAAGTCCTAATTCTTACTATAAACATATTACTCAAGATTTACCCAAATGGGTCAAACTTCACTATTTCAAAAATAGGGTTTATATGTGATTCCAGCCCCAAAATCGTTAGAAAACATGTAAATGAGGGGTCCTAGAACTCACATTAACAGGTAGGAGTTGATGAGCTTCGATTTGGCTAGCCTCACGACAAATCCGGAGCTCGGTCAGCACTTTCCCTCTTTCTTCTCTGCTCTCGGTCGGTCTCTGCTCTCTTCCCGACTGAAAATGATAAGTGTTGGGAAGGAGAATGGAGCTGCTCCCCTTTTATACCCATAGCTCATTCGCATCTGGTCCAGGGGCGACTGGACCTTCAGTCGCATGAACACCATGCGATTGGACCCCAGTCGCATGTGTTCCATGCGGCTCGTCTTTCATTCGGGCGGTTGAACTCCAATCGTACGGTTGAGCTTCAATCGGCCGAATAGCATGCGGTTGAACCTCCAGTCGCATAAATCCCAGGCGACTGAGGCTCAGTCGCATAACCTATCAAAAGGTCAAACTTTCGGGTGTTACAAGTCCACCCCCCTTATTTTAGGTTTCGTCCCCGAAACCTGTTATTCTTCGAACAACGTGGGTAATGCTGCCTCATTTCTTCTTCAGTTTCCCACGTTGACTAGGATCCCTTCCTGTGCCGCCATTGTACACGCACAAGGGGAACCGCTTTATTCCTTAATCTCTTCTCTTTTCGATCGATGATCGCCACTGGTTGCTCTACATAGTTGAGCCGTTCGTCTACCTCGATGTCCCCCAGTGGAACGACCATGTCCTCGTCCGCCAAGCATTTCCTCAGATGAGACACGTGGAAAGTCGGGTGGATTCCACTTAGTTCGTCTGGTAGATCCAACTTATAGGCCACCTCTCCTACTCGAGCAACGATTCAGAAAGGGCCTATATACCGCGGACTCAACTTACCCCGCTTTCGGAATCGGATAATCCCCTTCCAAGGTGAGACCTTCAACATAACCCGGTCTCCCACCTGGAACTCAATCGGCCTGCGTCGTTTGTCGGCATACGATTTCTGTCGGTCTTTGGCCGCTTTCATATAAGCTTTAATTCTTTCGAGCTTTTCAGTCGTAGCCTCGACCACTTCGACGCTTCCCAATTCTTTCTGACCAATTTCACCCCAACAGACGGGTGTCCTGCATCTCCTACCGTATAGCATCTCATAGGGTGGCATGCCGATACTGGCATGATAACTGTTGTTGTACGAGAATTCAGCTAACGGCAGATGGTCATCCCAACTTCCACCGAAGTCAATAACACATGCCCGGAGCATGTCCTCCAAGGTCTGAATGGTCCTTTCTGACTGACCATCAGTTTGAGGGTGATAAGCCGTGCTAATATGCAACCTCGTCCCCATAGCATCGTGGAATTTCTTCCAAAATTTGGATGTAAACCGGGTGTCGCGATCAGACACAATCGACACCGGTACACCATGACGAGTCACAATCTCCTTGATGAAAAGATCGGCCAACCTTTCGGACGAATATGTCTCGCGCATCGGTAAGAAGTGAGCACTCTTCGTCAGTCGATCCACAATCACCCAGATCGTATCATACCCTTTCGGGGTACGTGGCAGCTTTGTGATAAAATCCATGGTGATGTGCTCCCACTTCCATTCCGGTATGTCCAACGGTTGAATCTTTCCATACGCTTCTGGTGCTCTGCCTTTACTTGCAAACACGTGAGGCATTTACTCACATACTCCACCACATCACGTTTCATACCCGGCCACCAATAATCTTTCTTCATATCTTGGTACATCTTGGTGGCACCGGATGAATGGAGTATCGAGACTTATGAGCTTCATCCGTAATCCTCATTCGCAGATCCCCAAGTCGAGGAATCCACATACGCCCAAACCGCGTTCTAACACCCGTTGCGTTCTCACCCAACTCCACGACCAGACCTCTCATGCGTTCAGAGTTAAGATGTTCGTCTTTCAAAGCCTCATCTTGGAACTCTTTGACCTGTTTCATCACGTCGGAGGTCATGATTAACTGGTACGCCTTCACCCGAATTGGCTCGGGCCTCTCCTTTCGGCTAAGGGCATCCGCCACCACGTTGGCTTTGCCCGGATGGTAATGGATCTCACAATCATAGTCCTTTATAAGCTCCAACCATCGCCGTTGCCTCATATTCAGGTCTTTTTGCTCGAAGAAGTACTTCAAGCTTTTGTGGTCCATGAAGATGGTACACTTCGTCCCGTATAAATAGTGCCACCAAATCTTCAACGCGAAAACCACAACTGCTAGCTCCAGGTCATGAGTAGGGTAAGTAACCTCATGAACTTTCAGCTGTCGGGATGCATAGGCTATCACTTTTCCCCTTTGCATCAATACACATCCCAACCCCGAGTAGGAAGCATCAGAATAAACCACCAAATCTTCGCTCCCCTCGGGTAACGCCAATACTGGGGCTTGGGTCAATCTCGTCTTCAGTTCTTCAAACGCCTTCTCTTGAGCTTGACCCCATACAAATTTCACATCCTTTCGGGTCAACTTTGTCAGTGGGGAAGCAATTTTGGAAAAGTCTTGGATGAACCTTCGGTAGTAACCCGCCAAACCCAAGAAACTACGGATCTCGGATGGCGTCTTTGGAGACTTCCATTGCATCCTGCTTCCACTTTCGCCGGATCGACCATAATCCCGTCCGGATTTACCACGTGACCCAAGAATTGAACTTCACGCAACCAGAATGCGCACTTGGAGAATTTAGCATACAACTTCTCCCTTCTCAACGTCTCCAGTACTTCGCGAATGTGACCGGCATGCTCAGTCTCGCTCTTCGAATAAATCAAGATGTCATCAATGAATACAATCACTGATTTATCCAACATCGGCCGGCACACCCTGTTCATCAGATCCATAAAAGCAGCTGGCGCATTGGTCAACCCAAACGACATGACGAGGAACTCGTAGTGACCGTAGCGCGTACGAAAAGCTGTTTTAGGGATATCCTGCTCCCTTACCTTCAGTTGATGGTAGCCTGATCGAAGATCTATTCGTGAAAACCAACTCGCACCCTGAAGTTGATCAAACAAGTCGTCGATCCTCGGCAAGGGGTATCTGTTCTTTACTGTCAGCTTATTCAGCTCGCGGTAGTCGATGCACATCCTCATACTACCATCCTTCTTCTATACAAACAGGACCGGAGCACCCCAAGGTGAGATACTCGGTCTAATAAACCCCTTATCCAGCAGCTCTGTAATTGCTATATCAACTCTTTCATCTCTGTCGGGGCCAATCGATACGGTGCTTTGGCAACAGGTTGGGCGCCTGGCATCAGATCAATCTGGAACTCGATCTCTCTGTCAGGTGGCAATCCCGATAAGTCTTCCGGGAACACGTCTGGGAATTCACGCACAACCGGAACATCAGACAATCGTGGTGTTGGCGTTTCTACATCTTTACGTAACATAAGAAGGCGCTACATCCACGCCTCATACATTTCCCCGCCACTGCCATCGAGATCACTTTCGGAATCGTAGTAACCCGATCCCCATAAACTGTCACTGGACTACCGTCGGGCGCTGTCAAACTGGTCATCTTCTTGCGACACACAATGTTCGCCTCATAATCCGCCGACCAATCCATCCCAAGCACCAAATCGAAACCGCCTAACGTCATCACAAATGGTTTGACTGGGAATTTGTGACCCTCCAGTTCTACATCGCAACCCTCAATTACCTCGGAAATCCTGGTGGTTTTTCCTATAGCAGTCTCTACATCAAATGGCACATCCACACGCCTACTACTAACGGGCAATTTGGCACAAAAAGCAACAGAAATAAAACTCCTACTGGCACCCGAATCAAATAATACAGAGGCTACAGTTTGGTTCACCAGAAACGTACCGGACACTACATCGGGGTCCGTCCTAGCCTCTTCCTGCGTCATTGTGAAAGCCCTGGCGCTTGCTCTCGGACCTTCACTTCCCGTCTTCTTTACCCCGAAGCCTCAGCCCTCGGCTTCTTACAGTCTCTGCTCATATGACCACTTTCCCCACAGTTAAAGCACTTGCCCATCCGGCAATCTTTTGATATGTGCCCTGTCTTCCCGCACTTAAAGCAGATGTTGGATCCCCATTTGCACTCCCTGAGTGCTCCTTCCACACTTACCACACTTCCTCACCCCAGCTCCAGACACGACCACACGGTGGTCATCCACCCTCGCCTTCTTGTTGCTCGTCGAAGTATCACCCCGACCAAATCTCTTCCCCTGCCAGTTCTTCTCCCCACTTCCCTTCTTGCTACCCTCAGCCTTTACCAACGCAGCCCGTTCATCAAATAACCTTCCCGCTAAATCCACTGCCGACCTGAAAGTGCTTGGTCGAGCAGAAATCAAGTGCCAACGAATTTCAGCTGGCAGCCCCTGAATATACCGGTTGATCTTTCGAGACACCGGCGTCACCTGCTCTGGCACCAACAGCGCCAACTCGTTAAACTTGGTGTGTATTGTTGGTGGGTCATCGTCCCCGCCTCCAACTGCAGGAACTCTCTCTCAACTCTGTCCATTTCCCGACGAGGACTGAATTCCTCAATCACCAGTCTTTTCAACTCAGCCACTTCATCTTCCCTATAGCCCTGCTACCCTCGGCTTGAACTATATTGTTCCACCAGCACAAAGCCGACCCTGTGAAAGAGTGGGTAGCAAACTTCACCTTCTTGTCCTCCCGGCAATCACTAATATCGAGGACAGCCTCCATTTCCATCACCCATTGGTGAGCATCAGTAGCAGTACCAGAACCATCAAAAGTCGGGGGCTTGCACCTCATAAATGCCCCATAGTTACAACCCCGGGCTGTCTCCCGTACCTGCTCTTCTTCCTCTCCTTCGTCATCATCAGATAATACTGTTTCTGCTTCCGCCTGTTGCCGTCTACCGGAGGACCGATTCCTCCCTCGTCAATCGTCTTCACGTACTGCCTTTATCACTTCGGTCACTACAGACGGTAAGATCGTCTGCATGACCTGGTGCACTTCTCGACCACTGCCTCTTTCACCGAGGCCCTTAAATTCGCGCTTTCGTCTGCCTCCTCCTGATGAGGAATCTCGTCTTCCTCATGAACTACTTTTTCTGTCCTAAATCTTCCTCGCGTGTTACGCGGTTCAGCACCACGTCCACCACCACGGGAAGCTTTAGATGATCTACCACCGACCATCTTCTATCACACTGAAAGATTCAAACACCAACACGGTCATTCAAGGAAATAGCTCAGTTTATGTTAAGTATAGTAAGTCCCTAATTACAGTGGCCAGTTGTGATTAGCCACTTACTTTACTCTTCGCACCCCGAGCATTACCTGTCCTGACTACATTAGTATCTAAGTCTAACAGTACACATAAACACATATCATGCGCACGTAATCATGATTAACTTTAATAAAATACTTGATGGCACGCAACTACTCAGATGGCATTCTCTTCTTTTCTATCCCATTTTCAGTTTAAGTTTAGGTTTATTTTAAAATTTTACCCATTTCACTTAAACTTTGGCTCTGATACCAACTTGTAAGGCCCCATTCCCGGGCACCTCACAGTTGGTCGTCATCACCCATAAAACATACATTTAATATAAACATAATGGAATAACGCAGCGGAATTTATAAAATATACATTCTCATTTCATCATAAAAGCTTTTACATCATTGTCTTGATTACAAAATACAAGCTTTCTTTACATTGCCTATCTATACTATGATTGCTGCTGATGCATAAACCGGGGTATTCGAATCTTCAGCAATCATAGGGTCATACAATGACCTCTAGCAGAAGATATTAAATTCAAACATATATTTTCTTCATAAAGAAGATTTCTTAAATAATCCTGTTTATCAGGATTCTCAAGAAATCTTGCACTTGCATGCAACATGATGTGTTGCGTGCATTACGGGCCCACAACACATGATGTGGCAGTATAATCAAAAGGTGAATGCCATCCCAAAAGAGCTGAGTAGTCGCCTCGTGCCATCCTCAGCAACGCTACCTGCCAACTGGAAACACATAAAAAGTCAGCGTTGCTGAGTGAGTTCTAGTTTTATAATAAAACATACTTTTACTTATTTAAAAGTATCCTTTCGTACATGCGTTCATACATCATACGTACACAGAGATAATATTCATTATTATCTTCATCATTCGTTATACATCGTTATCTTTAACTTCTCGTATGGATTCTGTCAGGCTTTACCCACTTCATAGCACTCGGCTATGATTACTGTGGTCGAATGACAAGAATCCCGTTTCATACTTACTTGCACATTGAAAGGTGAATTGTACCAATACCTTATGCTATACCCCGATCGTTATTAGCTACCGGGCCGAAGTCAACATATGAACAACAAAACGTATGCCACGGTACTAGAGGTAAGCGGTAGAGGTACCATGACCATGGTCGATCACAGAGAAGGACCAATCGCGTTATTCAATGCTGCAAGACATAATTCATTCGTTCATTAATGCATGTATTCATCATCATTCTTCTTTTCGTTCATTCCGTTAATACATGCATTCATCATCGTGTTCCTCTTTCATTATCTTTCACTTTACGTTACATAATACTTCATTCATTCGTTCTCGTTATTTGTAAAGTTCGGAAAGATAAACATACGCAATCATAAGGAACACACATCCATCATACATTCATCATCATACATAGCATCATTCATACGTAATCATACATAGCATCATCATTCACATCAGCCCTTCATGGGCGACTGAACCTATCTCAGTCGCATGTCCTCCATGCGACTGGACCGTGCGATTGGGCTGTCATGCGAATTGGTATACAATCGGGCGACTGGACTTCCTTCCGTACGACTAGACACTATGCGACTGGGTTATATGCGACTAACTCTTAACCGTACGACTGAGCTATTCTGCGATTGGACCTATGCGACTGAAACCCCCAATCGCATAGCCCATCGTGCGACTGAGGCTCAATCCGCGTCTGAGCCTCAATCGTGCGATTGGACATCAACTATTCCTCATTCGGCCGAATGGCCCTTCAGTCGCATAACCCTAACTGGGCAGCGACTAGAGTTCTTCATAAACTGCAGTCGCGAACTCCGCCCCCAAACTCATCATAAACCATTTTCAGCCCAATTCGACCCTCCCAAGCCTCAGGGATTCATACTAGGACATCATACAAACATAAACAAGTCCTAATTCTTACTATAAACATATTACTCAAGATTACCCAAATGGGTCAAACTTTCACTATTTCAAAAATAGGGTTTATATGTGATTCCAGCCCCAAAATCATTAGAAAACATGTAAATAAGGGGTCCTAGAACTCACATTAACAGGTAGGAGTTGATGAGCTTCGATTTGGCTAGCCTCACGACAAATCCGGAGCTCGGTCAGCACTTTCCCTCTTCTTCTCTGCTCTCGGTCGCTCTCTGCTCTCTTCCCGACTGAAAATGATAAGTGTTGGGAAGGAGAATGGAGCTGCTCCCTTTTATACCCATAGCTCATTCGCATCTGGTCCAGGGGCGACTGGACCTTCAGTCACATGAACACCATGCGATTGGACCCCAGTCGCATGTGTTCCATGCGGCTCGTCTTTCATTCGGGCGGTTGAACTCCAATCGTACGGTTGAGCTTCAATCGGCCGAATAGCATGCGGTTGAACCTCCAGTCGCATAAATCCCAGGCGACTGAGGCTCAGTCGCACAACCTATCAAAAGGTCAAACTTTCGGGTGTTACACAACACTATCTTTCCTTTCCATGAGACTCAGTGTGTTTTCTTCTTGATCTTTGTCTCTGTGGTTTTTGATAACCGAAGTTGACAAAATTGTCATCGGCTGCTCTTTTGATGACCACTTCAAAGGCTTCTGCTCTTGGACTATCTTTCTTATACAAGAGAGGAAGTTCAGCCAGTTGTCTTAAATCCCAACGAGGGAGTGTATTGAAGTGCTTTCGGTGCTTAATGTAGGTAATATCACCCCCTCGCCTTTTTATCATGTAAGCATTGACCAAGGCATTGTACTTCCAAGAGATTATCTTTTGTTGCATTTTATTTGTGTTCGGTTCAGAGACATGTTGAAAGATGGGAACTTCAGGCACAACCTCGTCTTGCTTCTTGAACCAATCAGTTTTATCAAGATCAACATATTCATTGCTTTCTGGTTCGTTAAGACATAAGTATGTGACTTCTTTGTCCTCAACAGTGTATGTATCGGGCTCATTTTCTGGATCTTCTTCTTCTTCATCATCACCTTCCACAATAACATTTTCTTCAGGTTCATTAATTAAGTTGAAATTTACATTTGAGCCTCCTGTCACTTCTGGACCAGTAAAAGAATCAAGATCAATCCACATATCTTCATCAAAATCTGGTTCATCAATAGTTTTTCTCTTTTCCTTTGGATCTGATTAAGTCAACTACTTCAGTATCATGTATATCCCCAGATTCCTCAGTTGTATGTGTATCCCCAACAATCCCAGACAAAACCCCATATTTTATTAGAGGATAAGAGGTGGAATCTAACAGATTTTTGAGTTCTGTTTCATTCATGGCAGGTTCCAATCCAGATTTCTCTTTTAACCCATTCAACTCTTTGAAGATTCTCAACAACAGATACTGTTGGTCTTTACCATCCTTGCCATCCTTGATTACGTCACCTTTTTCTTTATCTCGTTTCTCAAGCTCAGCATATTTGACTTTCAATGTTTTCAGCTCAGTATTAGCAATAGATTCAGGTTCTTTTGTTGTTTGGGTGCAGCTTCATGTCTTAGTTTTGTTCTCTTCTCTGCTTCATACTGAGAGCTTGAACCTACTTCTGCTCTTTCTTTGTTCTTTTCTCTCTTTGTATGTCTAACTCAGCCTGAACCTCATCTACCTCTTCTTCAAGATTATACTCTTTATCTCTTACATACCTTTTCCTCTTCTTTATTTCTTTCTCAACTTCTTTAATACTTTCAGCAACCCATATATTCTCTAACTCTTTCAATTTCAAAATGTCTAGCCATCTGTTAGCAGGGTACATATTCTCCCATAAGTATGTGATTTTCCCAACACAGTCGTGTCTGACAGATTTACAGTCCCCAAAAATTCTTATATTCATTGGCCAGATTTTCAATGTGTCACCAACTATTGGTAGATTAGGCTTCAAGTCATTAATAATCATCTGTATGAAACGAGGGTAAAGCAACCATTTCTCCTTTCTAGCTGCATGGATGTTCTCAATCATGTAATTGTAGATGAGCTTGGCTATGTTAGCCTTTTGATCTTGACAGAAAAGTACCATAGCTCTTGCCCACTCTAAATTTAAGCCATCTGTTCCCCCTTTTCTATGATCCAGGCACATTATGAACACATGAGCAATATATCTCCATTCTTGGATCATATAAGACTTGACGAATTCCATCTTTTTCTCTCCTGGCATTGGGCCTTCATAGCCTGCAGTCTGCAAGGCTTTGTAAACATCCTTGGCTGACATCTTGATTTCTTTGCCAACATCTCCTTCTAATCTCAGAATTCTAGCCACATCAGCTTCAGTAAAGGAGATATCCTGATCTTGGACTTTTGAAACAATCTTAGAGGTCTCTTCACTCACATCAAACACAACATGCCTCCAAAAGTAACGAATGTGCAAATCGTATATCTCTGGACAACAAGATATAGCATAGTGAATATGTGAAGATTTCAGCCACTTGATTGCATCTTTGTAGCCTACGGCCTTCTCATGGTTTTCATTCAATATAGCACACATGTTGTGCTTTTCCTGAAAGATGAGAGTCGACACAATGATTGAAACATAACCGGAAGTTGATTAGATGAGAGATATAACAATGTAAATGGAAGAGAATTTGAAATTCAAAGAAGAAGGATAGGTTCGCTAAAAAATATAAATTCGTTGGTCAGAGAATCTAAATGTAAGTGGAATCTACAGGTTCGCTGACTGGCAGGCATAAGAAGTTGACAGGATCTCAGCCTCTCTTTTGATCAATCAGATTAGTTTGCAGCGGATTTAGCACGTTAATTAGCAATTATAACAAGAACATAAAAGATATTGCAATTAAAAACACAAACATAGAGAGAGAAAAGAGTTCTACGAAAAATTAATTGTTCTATTGCTCAACACGTTTCGGCATTTAAAACAGCATGGTTCACCATCCTTTTATAGGCAGCAAAAGGATGGTGGTGATGTCCTTTCTCTGACATCAACAGATTATTAAAATTACATCTGTCGGAACATAAAACTACTGAAGATGTCAACAGCTGACATCTTCTTACAAAAGTGTTCCTATCTTTTACAAGTACTGACAGAAGTAAACTACTGAAATCCTACAACGACTGAAGAACAAACTCTTCAGTCGTTTATAACTACTGATACTATAACAGCTGAAGAACAAGCTCTTCAGCTGTTGTACAACTACTGAAATAAAATTACAAAACTACTGAAAGGGAAAAAACCATCACAACAACTGAAGAAGACTTCTTCAGCTGTTGTGACAAACTCTGAGTCTTCAGCACTTGTTCTTCAGACTTGGCTTCAGATGATGTAACAGCTGATGACTTCAGTAGATGTCATCAGCTGTTGTCTTCAGTCTTTGTCTTCAGACTTTGTGCTTCAGTAGAAGGTCTTCGGTTCTTCAGTTCTTCATCTTTTGATTCTTCAGTTCTTGTCTTCAGTACTTGAAGTCTTCAGTACTTGTATGATCAGTACTTCAGACTTCAGTACTTGTATTCAGCACTTTAGAGTCTTCAGCTGTTGTTCTTCAGTTCTTTGATCTTCATACTTTGATCTTCAGACTTTGTCAGAACAGCTGATGGGAGTCTTCAGCAGTTGTTGCAGTGGCATGTGGGACTTAGAGGTTTTCCTGATCTTGGCTCATTGGTTCTTTTGGTCCAACAAACTCCCCTGAACCAATGCAGCCAAAACCTCTAATTATTTGTTATCCCACTATTGTTGGCATAAAGATTGGTCTATTTCCTTCTGGATCAGATCAGAAGTTGACCCTGATAAGCACTGGCCTGGGAGAAGGTTTCTAGTATTTGTTTGGCTAAGTATGGATGGGAGCTCTGTTTTGGGGAATTGGACACAGAACTGTTATCCCATCCATGAAACCTACCTCCCATGTACTAGCCTGTAGGATTTTCTGGTGTAGGCTCGGGCGAAAATCATTTGTTCTTCTTTGGTCATGTCTTTTAGCCCCACCATCGAACAATCCTTCACGACCGTACATCTCTGAGACAAACTTGACCTGTTTGCCATTCTTGAGCTCAACTGTTGTGATTTGCTTATATGCAAATTCATCTGGATGTCTGCCTTCTAGCAACAAGTTGAGCTCATCTTTGCGGAAGTTCTCAAGCTTCTTATAAACTAAGCCTTTTCTAACCATCCTGTTTTCCAACATCATTTCAGGTGGTTGCTTAGACTTATAAGCTTTCTCGAACTCATCCACAATTTCCCAGGGTGTTACTACAAGAGCCACTGTGATTACTTCATCTACAATCCTCTTCATCTGGCTCTTGTACCTCACAGGAATATCTTTCTTTGTGATCCTGTGAGCCACCCTAGGATCAGGCCAAGTCCTCACTCTCTCTTTGTCATATTGGAAGGTTTGTTTGAGAGTGAAGAGTCTCAGAGCTTCCTTCTTCATGTTCATGATAGAGGTAGAGGCAGCATATGCTTGGTCAATTGACTTAAGCATTTCAGCATCATGAAGTTGTTGCTGCTCCTCTTCCTCTATCTTAACCCTCACAGTGTCCATCTGTGAGGTGGGAGTGATGGTTTGTGATTTGGCTTTGGGTAGAGGTATAACTGCAGAAATGGGCAGACTATCCTCCTCATCCTCCTCTTCTTCTTCTTCTTGGCACCTCAACACCCTTCTCTTCTTCTTCAAGGGTGGATCATTGGCTGCGGGTTTTGATGGTGAAGGGGTTGGTTTTGTGGGTTGTGGTTTGGTGGTTGGTGTGGGAGTGTTGACAGGCACTGCTAGCAACCTAGAAATAAGAGCAGGTTTGGTTTGTTTTACTAGCAGGGTCCTGTTCCTAGCACCGGCTTCTGAGAGGGCCTCAGCGACCAGTCCTTTTGTGAAGTCACCAGCTGAACAGATCTTGGCGGCTATAGCCAAGATTCTGTCCCTGGTCCATGCTTTGACATCAAGGACTGGTCTGCCCAGATACTTCGAAATGAATCTACTCATAGCCTCGAGTCTCTTTTTGTCCTCTTGGCTATAAGTAGACCATCGGTATTCGATCTCCCTAGTCTCCATCTTCCTGAGCTCCTGATCTAGCAATGTTGTGTCCTTGTCAAAGCCTTGCCTGAACAGCTGACCAATGGCAGAGTCCATTGATCTGCTTTGTTCAGCATCAGCCTCCTTGACAAGGGCTGCTAGATCAGGGTCAGCACCTTCTTTCCCTCCTCTCCCTTTTTCTTATAAGTGACACTGAAATCCTTTGGATTCCAGCCACTTCTATATGCTCAACCTCCCTCTCTTTCCTCTTCCCTTTCTCCCTCACCCTACTACTCTCCTCAGCCATCTCCCTCTCAACCACCACCTCTTTCTCTGCCTCTAACTCCTCCTCTCCCTCTTCCTCTTGGCTTGCACTGATGTCTCCCCCTTTTTGGGTGCATTGGTTGGGGTTTGACTATCAGCAAGCGCCTTAGTAATGGCAACCTCCACCATGGGTTGGATAAAAGTGGGAAGCCTCTCATCAATGGTTTGAATGACTATATCTTTTAGTATGGGTGTGATGAGAGGCAGGGATTTCTGGAGGATAGCATCCAGCTGCTCAGGGGGGTTCTGACCCTGAGAGCTAGTGCCAGAAGCAGGGGCTGGTGGCCGAGTTTGTGGGAGTGGCTCAGTGTTTGTGAGACCTTCGGGTGAAGGTGCCATCTGTGGGGTTGTGGTGGCAGATGGACTTCTATCTTGAGTCATCTGAGCAAGCAGCTCTTTGAGTCTGCTTATCTCATCCTCTAAGATAGTGTTGTGAGCTACAACATCGAAGAAGAAGCTCAGGTCATCATCAGTATGAACTGAATCACCTGACCTCCTGACAATGTCAGGATGTACATGCTCTGAGTGTGGCTCAGTAATAGCATGTGCCCCTTGTTCATGGTACTGGGGACTTCCAGCCTCCGGATTGGATCCATCATCGGCAGTTGCCTCTGGTGAGGTCTTATTGATGTTACCAGCTTCACCCTGCTCAGATGTTGATGCAGAGGAAGTGGCAGCCTCACCAGATTGTCCTATCTCCCTAGCCACACTGGGAGATTGGACTTGTGATTCTTGTGCTGTGGGCTCCCACCGGCACTAGTATCCACCCCCTCTTCGGTTGGAGTCTCCCCAGTTGTAATAGGTTTCTGGGGAGAGGGTGGAGTGCTCAGATGGGTCAGCACTTTGGCTATTACCAATGTAGGGCTTTGTGGGGCGGTCTCATCAGGAGATGGGCTCGAAGCAGTGTGCACAGGGGGAGGACTGTGCATTTCAATGGCAGTCTTCTCAAGTGAGATAGACCCCAGATGTGTGGCTGCCCCAGAAGTGGTTGCATCAGGCTCCTGTTGAGAGGAAGCCTGTGCGGTTGTGGTGGGTGGAGTCGTGGTAGCTGCTGGGAGAATCGAACCAGCAGCCACATCCTGCATTTGTGTTGCAGGGGCATCCTCAGGGGACTCATTTCCCTGAGTAGCCTTTTTGGGCTTCTTTTTGGCTTTTGGTTTGGTGGGGACTTTGGATTTGGAGGTGGAGGCTGTGGTTCCTGCTGCGTGGGTTTTCGCAGCCGGCCAGCCTGTTTGAGTGTGTGGTCGGTGTTGTGCCTGGAGTATACCTCGGCTAGAACAGCCAAGGCAGGGACCCCAGTGCCAACAAGTCCCTCAGCCTGAAGCTGGCTCTGGATGATGGCCATTATGAACCAAGGATACAAGATCCAACGGTTAGAAATGGGTTTTGTGGCCATATCCTTGAGTTCCAAAAATATAATATCAGTAAAGTTTAGGGGTTGTTTCTCAAGGATAGAATACAATACCTGTTGCCACCTTGTTGACATCTGGTCCCATGAAGAAGTTTTGGGAGCCAGACACACATTCACCATGTGGAAGATTAGTCGTTGGGGATCTGGGAAGTGTTTCTTCAACAAGGTGGTGGCAGAGAGGTCGCCCTGATAGTCGTTGGCAGTGAAGCATAGATCGAGGGCGCCTTTGGGGTAAGAGGTTGGGTAGGTGGCATCCTCCAGCTTTAGGGTTTTCGAATGGTAGCTGGGGTGATAACCACTTGGTGGTTGTTTACGGAGGACCGGAGAGAGACCTCGCCATCATTCTCTCCGGTTTGGACGATGATGTTCGTCCAGAACTCCGATAGGGAGTCGGTGTATATGGTGGGGTTGAGGAGGAATGCCGTTTGGTAGGGAGAATCGGTCATTAGATCGACGGCATTGTGAAATTTTGGCCATAATGGCGATTTGGTGAGATGAGCGACACAGTTGTGTCGAGGTTTCAGTTGCATGGTCGCCATTAATGGTGTATGGGAAGTTCAGAGGTTTTGAAAGGTTAGGTCAAGTGAGGAGTAAATGCTCTGAACGGTGGATATTTATAGGGTAGGGCAAAGGCTGAAAGAAAACTACTGAAGGTTTTGGTGTTAGTTATCAGTTGTTGTAACGACTGATGACGTGGTCTTAACCTTCAATGGTTGTAACATCTGAGGACTTGGTGTTAGTCTTCAGTAGTTAAAACTACTGAGACCTTGGTTTTGTCCTTCAGATGTTGTAAACGGCTGAAGAGTTATTATCAGTCTTCAGTAGTTATGAACTACTGAAGACCTAATATTCTTCTTCAGACGTTGTAACAACTGAAGACTTGGTGTTAGCCTTCAGTAGTTGTGAACTACTGATATCAGTAGTTATGAACTACTGAAGACATGGTATTACTTCAGTTGTTGTAAACAACTGAGGACTTGGTGTTAGCCATCAGTAGTTGTGAAACAACTGAAGACATGGTTTTGTCCTCCAGTTGTTTGGGGATGAAACAGCAGCTGTTGGCATCAGCTAATGAGAAATTACTCATCAGCTGTTTCCGTCAAATCAGTTGTTTCATGCTAGCCTCTACACTTACTCATCAGCTCTTTGGCTGACTTTTAGATGTTTCATTGACCCTTCAGCTCTTGTGAATATTTATGCCTTCAGCTCTTGTGATCAGATGTTCACAAGTGCTGATGAAATACTCTTCAGAGCTGGTGAACAAATTGTCTTCAGTACTTATGTAAGATTACAACAGTACTTGTGAGCAAAATTTTGTTCTTCAGTACTTATTTATTTGAAAATTATACATCAGTAGTTGTAATCCACCTCACTACATCAGTTGTTTTCAATAAATAATGTACATCAGTGCTTTGAGTCATTTTAGTCTTCAGTAGTTGTGAAAGAACTGAAGACTAAATTACTCATCAGCACTTATATTTGACTTTTGCTCATCAGTAGTTGTGAAGTAAGAGCATCAGCATTGGTCAAATTACTCTAGTTGCAGCATACCAAGCCTTAGTACCAGATTTTGGAATGTAGCACTATCTAAGGGCTTAGTAAAAATGTCTGCAAGCTCATCAGCACTAGGCACAAACTTAGGATCAATCAGACCTTTTTCATAGCAATCCCTGATAAAATGATGTCTGATCTCTATATGTTTGGTCCTAGAGTGCTGGACTGGATTTTTAACAATACAAAGAGCTGAAGCACTATCCATTAGTAATGGAGTCTTAGTCTCAGTATGCCATAATCCAGAAGTTGATTCTGAAGCCAGAGTATCTGAGAGGTACAACTTGCAGTAGCAATGTACTCAGCTTCAGCAGTGGATGTAGCAATTGATGTTTGTTTCTTACTCTGCCAAGAAACTAAACAATTGCCTAGGAATTGGCAACCACCAGAAGTGGATTTTCTGGTGACTTTGCATCCTGCATAGTCACTATCAGAGAAGGCAACTAGATTGCAAGAATGCCCAGTTGAATACCAAAGACCTAGTGATTGGGTACCTTGCAGATATCTAAAGATCCTTTTAACTGCAATCAAATGGGATTCTTTAGGTGCAGCCTGAAATCTAGCACAAGCACATGTTGCAAACATGATGTCTGGTCTAGAAGCTGTAAGGTACATCAAGGACCCAATCATACATCTGTAAAGGGTTTCATCAACCGCTTTACCTTTCTGATCTACATCTAGTTGTGTGATGCTGCTCATGGGAGTAGAACAGGGCTTACAAGTTTGTAAATCAAACTTATTCAACAACTCTTTGGTATATTTGGACTGATGGATGAAGATTCTATCATCCTGTTGTTTGATTTGCAAACCTAGAAAGAACTGTAATTCCCCCATAGCACTCATTTCAAATCTTAGCTTCATGAGCTTTGTAAATTCATCACACAATTTGGATCAGAGGATGCAAAGATGATGTCATCTACATAAATTTGAACAAGGAGCTTATGTTCTCCACAGTCTTGATGAATAAGGTTTTATCAATGGTGCCTCTGTGAACTTATTTTCTAGAAGAAAAGTTGAGAGTGTCTCATACCAGGCTCTAGGTGCTTGCTTCAGCCCATAAAGAGCCTTATCAAGCTTGTACACCCAATCAGGATGTTTATTATCCTCAAAGCCTGGTGGTTGACACACATAAACCTCTTCTTTTATTTTCCCATATAGGAAGGCACTTTTGACATCCATTTGATAAACTTTAAGACTGTGAAAGGCAGCATAAGCTAAGAACAGTCTGATTGCTTCCAGTCTGGCCACAGGTGCAAAGGTCTCATCATAATCGATGCCTTCCTCCTGTGCAAACCCTTGAACAACCAGTATGGCCTTGTTCTTGACAATTTGGCCCTTCTCATCTGTTTTGTTCCTAAATACCCACTTGGTGCCTATAGCACACTTACCTTTGGGTAATGGAACAAGCTCCCACACTTGCTGTTTCTTAAACTGAAGAAGCTCAAGCTGCATAGCTTCCACCCATCCATTGTCTCTTAAAGCAATATGATAGTTCTTTGGCTCTTGCTGACTGATGAAGAGAGCATAGAAGCAGAAGTTGGACAATTGATTCCTGGTTGAAACTCCAGCATGAATATCACCAATGATTTGAGATGTGGGGTGATTCTTGAGCTCTTGATAGACTATGATATCTCTGCAAGTGTTTGTAGACCCATCAGCACAACAGATGGTGATGGAGATTCCTGAAACCATGTAGAGGATGGCAGCTCAAACGAAGTAGAGCAAGCAGAAATCTCATCAGCATTTGTAGTGGATGGGCTGCTGAGGCTACAGGAGCATCAGGTTCAGTGGACTCAGGCAGGTTGTCACTAAACCTGAAGAGGTGAGTACTGACTACATCATCATCAGTACCACCAGGTGGAGATCTGTTGACAGGCTCAACAGCTGGAGGTTGATAAGGAACATATTGCAGTATGTCCAGATCAAACAACTCCATAGGGTTTTGTGGAATCTTGTCCTTTGGAGATTCATTGAACTTCACATGCAGAGTTTCTTCAACTCCCTTTGTTCTATAGTTGAAGACTCTGTATGCCTTGCGAGTTGATGAATAACCAACAAAATACCCTGCATCCACCTTACTAGCAAACTTCTGGAGTGGGTTGCTAGTGTTGAGAATAAAACATGGACACCCAAAGGCTCTAAAGAATGAAATCAGAGGAGCCAAATGGTGAAGAACTTCATAGGGAGTCTTCATCAACCTCTTATTCACTAAAGCTCTATTTTGTACATAGCAAGCTGTGTTGACAGCTTCAGCCCAAAAGGTCAGTGGCAACCCTGAGTCAGCCAACATGGACCTTGCTGCTTCAATAGAGTCTGTTCTTTCTCTCCACCACTCCATTCTGCTCAGGAGTTCTAGGAATACTAAACTGCCTTTGAATTCCCTTGGACAGGTAGAAGTCATCAAGTGTGTGGTTTCTAAACTCTGTTCCATTGTCACTTCTCACACACTTGACCTGTAGGGAATACTGCTTTTCTACAAGTAACACAAAGTTCATTATAGTCTTGGCTGCTTCATCCTTGGAGTGCAAGAAGAAAGTCCATACAAACCTGGAGTAATCATCCACAATTACCAGGCAGTATTTCTTCTTTGCCATGCTCATCACTCTAACAGGACCAAAGAGATCCATGTGCAGGAGCTGCAAGCAGGCAGTGGACTTGGTTCTTCTATTGAAGGGAATGAAACTTTGTGTTGTTTTCCTTTCAAGCAAGCAGTGCAGTCATCTTCACATTTGAACTCCTTCAGAGGCAATCCTCTAACTAAACCATGGCTTATCAGCTGATTCATGTTCTTGAAATTAACATGACCTAGCCTTCTATGCCATAGTGTAGACTCTTGAGGAGAGGCCTTGGAGAATAGGTAAGGATGGCCTTTTAGATCTATCTTTTTGGAAAGATCTAAGGCATACACTCTTCCTGTCCTGTTGGCCTTCAGGAGAGTGTGATCATCCAATGCCTTGTCAATCAAACTCAGAACCTTGGATGACAGAATCCGACAGTTCTGGCTTGTGAAAAGGGCAACATGGCCTTTGTCACACATTTGACTGACACTCAAGAGATTGTACTTGAGATTCTCACATGGTTAACATCATCAAACCTTATTTCCCCATTGGAAACAAAGCCTTTTCCGATGATGTAACCCTTTGCATCATTGCCAAAGGAAACAAATCCCTTCTTTCCTTGAGAGTAGTCATTAAGAAGAGAGCTGCTTCCTGTCATGTGCATGGATCCTCCACTGTCTACATACCAGATGCTTCTATGGCATGTTGAAGAACCCTGCAAACACAACCATGTGTTAGTTAGTCTTAGAGACCCAAACCTGTTTGGTTTTGGGTCTGTTTTCAACTGCAGGTGCAGCACTAACAGGTGTGTTATGTGTAACATCTTGAGGTGAAGAAGATGGTGCAGAAGAGGAACCCTTTGGCTTGGACTTCCTTTTCTGTGGTTTCAACACAGGAGCATCTAAGTGGTTGACTCTTCCCACTAGCTGCTGAACCATCATCACCAGCTGTGTCTGATTTGTGATAAAGCCTTCAGCTCTTCAGACACATTGGAGTTTGCTGATGATGGATTCCTAAGTTGTACCATCTTTTTCTGAGCAACCTCAGCTGTTGCCTGAGTAACCCCTACCTTCTTTTTAGATTTAGCTTTGGGCTTAGGGATTTCAGGCTTGGACGTTGCTAGTACAAACTTGGTTTCAAACTCATTCTTCATTTTATTGATGTCCTCATTGATTTTCTCCTTCTGTTTGAGTTTGGAACCCCTTTTGTACCAGCAATCATCAGTAAGATGATTGAACAAGCCACATATCTCACATGGCTTCTTCTTCATCTTATGCTGATCATCAGCTGAAGAGGATGTAACTACTGAAGACTTGTTCTTCAGCTGTTTGCCATCAGTACTAGCAGTTTTCTTCCTAGTGCCTGCTTTCCTGGTATCCTCTTTAGCTGTCTTCAAACCTTTCCTACTGTTAGTTTTCTTCTCTTTAGTGCTAACAATATTTGAGGTTTAAACTCCAGATGTTATCACTTGCTCTCCAGTACCTTCAGTACTTCTAGTGACAACACCTGAGTTGATCAGCCTTTTGGTCATGTGACAGTCAGCATTTGAACCATCAGCTGTTGTAGCATCAGCTGATTGGTTTTGGCAGGAGTTAATGCTGACTTCTATCTCTGATGATGCTGATTTAGAAGATAGTAGGTCACATGATGAGAAGGATTGGTTATTGCTCTCCCCATCAGATTCAACTTCTGCTCTTGAATTGAAATCTGTAGGAGGAGCAGCGTGATTATAACCAATGCCAAACTTCACATTGGAAGCTGATTGCTTGCTGAGAAGCATTTCAAAACCCTTGCATGATTGCACCCATCGATCACACTCAACTTGGGTGGTTGCAAGAGTTTCCTTGAGGTCTCTGTACTTCTCTAGAAGTACATCTTCCCTAGCTTTATCATCTTTGATTTGGCATTTAAGCTTGTAAATCTCATCATTTTTATCTTTGAGTACAGCCTCAAAATCAGCTTTTCTTTTGGAAATAGTGTGCTCAAGCTCAAGATTTTTATCTATTAAAGCTACATTTGCTTCTCTAATAGAAGCAAATGCTGCTATGCATGATTCTGAACAAAGCTTGGCTTTTGCCTCAGTGGACACCTGAGATGAGGCATTCGATGATGACCCCTCAGCAGAATCAAGGGCCATCAGAGCAAGATTTCCAAAAGGTTGGTCACCACCATGTTGACCAGCACCTTGGAGTAGTTGTTCCTGACCAGATAGCTCTTCTGGTAGACTACTCCAGTCAACAACACTTAGGGTGAAAAAGCTATGTTGTTGAGGTTTGTGTGATGATGAGATTGGGAAAATTGAGGCTCAGGAAGATCATGAGGTGGTTGAGCCGAGGGTGCTTGAGCTTGACTAGGCTGAGGCATGTAGTAACAGGGGTAAGGATATGCCATATGAACCTGTGGCACAAAATAAGCAGGTGATGCCTGTGCTTGTGATGAATGGCCAGAACTGGAGGAAGGTTGCCCTCTGTGCTGTGAGCTATTGCTGGGAAAAGTCACAAAGGGTGCAGAGGAGTTAGATCCAGAAGATCTACATTCTCTTGCAAAGTGTCCAAGCCTTTGGCACTTGTGACACCTCAACTTGCTCTTGTCAAAACCAATTTGGTTTTGCCAGAGAGTCCAGGGAATTTCCTACCAGTTCTCTTGTAGAACTTTTGAGAGCGGATATTTATCATTGCCATTTGGTTCAAAATATCCATCTCTTCCAGATCATCATCTGGAATGCCCTTCAAGTCCTCTATCAAAAAACACAAGTTGTCACCACTACCTCCTGAACTACTAACACCAACAAAAGCTTGTTCTGAGTTGGTAGAGAAATCAATATGCTCATCATAAGAACTTTCTGATGAAGCATATTCTGACTCATGACTTATCAAGGCAGCATTACCTTGGACAAAATCATCAGCGAGCTTGCCAGAAGAGGACAACTTCCTCTTTTGCTCTATCTCTCTCTCAAATGTGAGCAGTTTCCCATGAAGTTGGGTGAGAGATAGAGTTTCCAGATCAGCACTGGAGCGTAGGACAATGGTATATGTGTCCCATCTCTCAGGCAGTGACCTGAGGAACCTGTTGTTCATCTGGCTGTTAGAGTACTCTTGTTTGACCATCTTCAGCTCAGAGATCAAACAAGAGAACCGCTCAAACTGCTGGGTCAGAGTCTCACCCTTTCTATATGAGAATGTCTCATATTGTTAGGCGAGGATTTCCCTATTGTTTGCTAAGACCGAATCAGTTCCTCCAAATTGTTCCTTTAGAGCAACCCATAGGTCATGAGCAGACTCATGATGCAAGAGCCCTGAATAAATCTCATTAGGAATAGCCATGGCTAAAATTCCATAGGCTCTAGCATCAATTTCGAACAGCTTTAGATCTTCGTCCGAATATTGTTCAGGTTTCTTCGCAACCTGTTCATTAGATTCAGGTACGCTCACCATTGGCTTGTATGGTCCATGCACCACTGGCTTCCAACAACCAGCACTGTTGATAGCCAAGTGGTGAAGCATATGTCTTTGCCATATGTTATACTCGTTCCTGACAAGCATCGGAGGCTTGGTTGAGGAACCAGTATTGTGAGGATCATTAGTTGGTGTCGTCATCTCAGGTTTTAGTCAAAAACAAGTTTAAACAAGACAAACGTAACTCAAAACCACCAGAGGACCTCAAGATTTTGGCCAGAAACAGCAGAAACTTACTCTCTATGGCTAATTCTTGCAAATTGCTAATTCGATCAAACAGAGAGATCAAAAGAGCAGTTTCAAATGATCAATAGTGAAATCAATCAATGATTAACCTGCTCTGATACCATTTGACAGGATCTCAGCCTCTCTTTTGATCAATCAGATTGGTTTGCAACGGATTTAGCATGTTAATTAGCAATTATAACAAGAACATAAAAGATATTGCAATTAAAAGCACAAACATAGAGAGAGAAAAGAGTTCTACAAAAAATTAATTGTTCTATTGCTCAACACGTTTCGGCATTTAAAACAGCATGGTTCACCATCCTTTTATAGGCGGCAAAAGGATGGTGGTGATGTCCTTTCTCTGACATCAACAGATTATTAAAATTACATCTGTCAGAACATAAAACTACTGAAGATGTCAACAGCTGACATCTTCTTACAAAAGTGTTCCTATCTTTTACAAGTACTAACAGAAGTAAACTACTGAAATCCTACAACGACTGAAGAACAAACTCTTCAGTCGTTTATAACTACTGATACTATAACAGCTGAAGAACAAGCTCTTCAGCTGTTGTACAACTACTGAAATAAAATTACAAAACTACTGAAAGGGAAAAACCATCACAACAACTGAAGAAGACTTCTTCAGCTGTTGTGACAAACTTTGAGTCTTCAGCACTTGTTCTTCAGACTTGGCTTCAGATGATGTAACAGCTGATGACTTCAGTAGATGTCATCAGCTGTTGTCTTCAGTCTTTGTCTTCAGACTTTGTGCTTCAGTAGAAGGTCTTCAGTTCTTCAGTTCTTCAGCTTTTGATTCTTCAGTTCTTGTCTTTAGTACTTGAAGTCTTCAGTACTTGTATGATCAGTACTTCAGACTTCAGTACTTGTATTCAGTACTTTAGAGTCTTCAGCTGTTGTTCTTCAGTTCTTTGATCTTCATACTTTGATCTTCAAACTTTGTCAGAACAGCTGATGGGAGTCTTCAGCAGTTGTTGCAGTGGCATGTGGGACTTAGAGGTTTTCCTGATCTTGGCTCATTGGTTCTTTTGGTCCAACAGAAGTGTTGCCGGGCGAACTTGGGTGAACCTATGGTTTGCGCACAGACAGCATAACGCCATAGATTCGCTCAATATTTTGAACTTTCGTTCAGATTAGCTGACAAAACTTTAGGTTCGCTAGAACCGTTGAGATTCAAAAAAATCCAGATACGAACAGATAAGCATAAAGCACATTTCAACAGATTCAATACCATTAAGCGACACCAACAAAACACACAAAACACGGAAACCTATGCTTAAACATTCTATTTGAACATATAGAGAGTTCTAGGGTTTAATCATCAAAATCTAGGTCAAAAAGATGTTGTAAACAAGTGTAAAGCAATAAGAAGAATCAGAACACTTACTTGAAGATGATTCATACACGAATTCAACACAAGAAAGAAGCAATTGAAGAAAGAGTCTCAGCCGAAAAAAAAGGCCAGTCACAGTGTTAGCGAATGTGATGTTCGCGTACACTGTGACTGGTATATATATACCCTAAGTTTGCTGGCGAAACTATAGGTTCTCTGACAGATTCGCTCGGCAACATGATCAACATATATAGAACTAAGCTGGGCGAAACTATAGATTCTCTGACAGATTCGCTAGACAGAAATAAAAAGCCTTTTGAACAAAGAAACTAACACAAAAACAAACTCATTCAAAAGAGGGATACGTCTATTTTCAAAATCAAGAACAGATTTGATCATGAGATCACATTCTCAAGAAATGCTTAACACAGGGATGTAATTAAACATCGACAGCAGTGAGATCATACTGATTTAAAGACAGTTCACAACTTTAATTTTATTCAAGTTTAAGATAGTTCATAAACGACTGTCGGTATGTTTATCCACTTAAACTCAAACAATCATTCTTTCAACACGTAACTCATGATTCTTTATCATGTTTTGGTATGATTATGCATTCAAAATTAGGAATCCACACTCATTTGGTAAAACCTACCCATCCTCGTGGTTTGTTGAGCATATCCGGCTTATTTGAATTTGTCTGATGATGAATTAATGGATGATGGTCAGGGATAATAATTACATGGTTTACAGAACAATCAGAGCTCCAGGTTAACACTTTCGTGTAGCAGAGGAGATAATCATTTGTAATCATGTGAACGGAGCTTCAGGTCAATACTTTCGTATAGCAGAGAAGTCCATTCCTCCAGATCAACGCTTTCGCATAGCAGAGGAGTTTTAACACGAGATATAATTTACAACGGAGATGAAAGATGGTAATATACAATGGTAAGACAAATAAGCCAGGCTCTCAACCCCTTTTTGACGGGACTCAGTTTCGTGCAGACCAACGATAAGATGGATTATCCAGATTTTTTATGCAGATAGCTTAGTTTGTCACGAGGTTATCGTTTACTTAGTTGAATTACTGAGCTACTGAGCATGTCATATAATGAAACTTTCAAACTTATTATAAAATTTCTATTGCAAAACAATCATCTTTATCAGTTACTATCATTTCTCACATATGGCATGTCATGTAAATAAAGCATATCAAGAGAAAATTCTATCATTTCTCAGTCATCTCAAATCAGAATTTCGATTTTTATTTTTAACTCTCCCCCAAAATTTTTATTTGATAGGTATCTAATAGAAATTTTTTATTTTTTTTTTGAAAGAATTTTGCTTAAAGAAATAAAAGAAATGAGAGAAGAAATGTGAGACATAAAAGAATTCTCGAGGCAAAAAGAAAGAATATTTACATAAAAGACAGATTAAACAAAACTTCTTGTTCAGAAAAAGGGATTTAGGTTTTAGAAAGATATTAAACCTAGCATATTGATTAATTCATAAAAACGAGGTTTATCAAAAGTTTTAGTGAAAAGATCGGCTTTTTGCTTCCAAGTTTCAATGGGGATAATATCTATAAACCCTTTTTCTGAGCATCACGAATAGCATGAATTCTTGTTTCAATGTGCTTTGTCCGAGTGTGATGAATTGGATTCTTGGCAATGCCAACGGCAGCTTCATTGTCACAGAATATTGGTGTATGAAGGAAATTGATGCTGTAATCCATCATCTGATGTTAAATCCAAAGCACTTGGCAACAACAGCTAGATGCAGCAATATATTCAGCTTCTCCTATGGACAAGGATACTGTTGTTTGTTTTTGCTTTGCCATGAAACAAGACAGTCTCCAAGATATTGGCATCCACTTGTGACTGACTTTCTGTTAATCCTGCAACCACCGAGATCACTATCAGAATACGCATTTAAATCAAAGTTCCCACCTTTTGGGTACCAAAGCCCCAAACGGGAGGAACCCTTTAGATAACAAAGAATGCGTTTAACAGCTAATTCATGTGATTCTTTAGGGTTAGCCTGAAAACGAGCACAGTAGCACACAACAAATGTGATATCTGGACGAATTGCTGTTAGATACATGAGAGAACCGATCATTGAACGATAACGATGAGCATCCACGGATTTCCCATTATTATCAGGAGTTAAACAGGTTTGAGCAGTGAAGGGAGTCAATTCTGCAGCAGAGTTCTACATGCCGAATTTTGCAAGAATTTCTTTGACATACTTTTCTTGGTGGATAAGAATACCATCAGGTTTTTGTTCTACTTGTAATCTTAAGAAAAAGCACATCTCCCCCATCATGCTTATTTCAAAACGAACCTTCATCACTTCTTCAAATTCTCTACACAGCTTCTCATTTCTAGAGCCGAAGATGATATCATCAACATACACTTGAACGATTATCAATTCTCCATCAACCTCTTTCTTGAATAGTGTCATGTCTATAGCGCCACGAGAGAAACCTTTACTGAGCAAATATTGTGTCAAGGTTTCATACCAGATACGGGGAGCTTGATGCAACCCATACAAAGATTTGTCGAGTTTGTACACTTTGTCTGGATAATCTGGATCCTCGAAACCGGGTGGTTGACAAACATATATCTCCTCATCAATGTCTCCATATAGAAATGCACACTTCACATCCATCTGAAAGACTTTGAAATTTTTGTGAGCAGCATGTGCAAGAAATATTCTGATGGCTTCGATGCGAGCAACTGGAGCAAACACCTCAATATAGTCTATCCCCTCCTCTTGAACAAACCCTTGAATGACCAATCTGGATTTGTTTCTGACAACTACACCATGATCATCAGGTTTGTTCCTGAACACCATTTAGTACCAATTGGACATTTGTTTGGAGGAAGATCAACTAGTTGCCAAACTTTTAGTTTTCTGAATTGTTGTACCTCCATTTGCATAGATTCAACCCAACTTGGATCTTCAAGTGCTTGTTTATAATTCTTCGGAACGATTTGAGATAAGAAAGCTGTATAGAGGCATTCATTAATCAGACCACTCTGACTCCGAGTCCTTACACCATCAGTGATTGAGCCAATAATATAGTCATGTGGATGATCTTTCAACGTCTTGAAGTTGGTGTTAAGAAGATGTGGATTGGGTGGTGATGTAGATGTGGTATTGGATAGAGAAGATGGAATAGGTTGTGATGGGATGGATGAACTTGTAGAGGGAATTGGAGTGGAATTAGATGACGATGGAATATCGGATGGAGGAATTGTTGTAAGTTGTGGAGGTGAAGAAACATCAAATGAGGTAGATGGGACAGGGTTAACTGATGCTTGAGGTTGAGATGGAATGATATGCACCGAGGTGTGAGGAATAATATCATCATCGTCAGAGATTGGTAGATTGAACGATTTGAAGATAGTGGTAGAATCATAGAACCATGAAGGCTCACTTCCAATATTTGTAGAGTTAGATTCTTGCCAATCAACATACTAGGACTCCTGCACAATCTGCGTCCTTTTGTTATACACACGATACGCCTTTTGTGTTTCAGAATATCCCACAAAGAAACATTCGTCAGAAACTGCTCAAAACTTTGTCTTTTGATCTTGAGTATTCAAGTGAGTGCAAGAACATCCAAACGGGCGCAGAAAATCTATCAAAGGCTTAATTCCTCGAAATAGTTGATACGATGTCTTCATCTTGGGTTTGACAATTAGTACCCGATTCAGAACGTAAGCTGTACAATTAGCTGCTTCTGCCCAAAAGATAATTGGAAGCTTTGACTCAATCAGCATAGTTCTGGCTGCCTCCACTAGAGTTCGATTCTTTCTTTCAGCGACTCCGTTTTGCTGTGGTGTTCTTGCAGCACTGAACTGTCTGAGAATACCCCTTTGCTCACAGAAGGAATTGAAGATATGGTTTCTGAACTCAGTTCCATTATCACTTCTGATGGTTTGAACCTTCCTCTTTGCAAGAACTTCAATATGAGGAAGTAGCTTCATTAATTCTTCAGCTGTTTCACTCTTGTTTGCTAGAAATCTTACCCATGAGTATCTTGAATAATCATCTGTGACAACCAAACAGTAAGATTTCTTAGCAATTGATTTGACACTGATAGGGCCAAATAAGTCAGTATGTAACAATTCGAGGGGATGAAAAATAGAATTTGAATTTTAAGCTTGTGTGGTTTTTTATGTTGTTTTCCTTTAGCACAAGTCATACATTTTTCTACCACAGAATAATCTTTTACTGGTAGTCCCCTTACTAAATTGTTCTTAACCAACATATTTAGGATTTTAAAGTTTATATGCCCTAAACATCTATGCCGAAGGAAAGATTCATGAAATGAAGCTTTAGACAGAAGACAAGTCACGGTGGATGATGATTATTTGGAACCCATATCGAGCAAATAAGTATCATTTCTTCGTGGAACCCTCATGATCACCAAATCTTTAGAAAAGGAAAACTCTGGCTTCAAGAATAGACATTCATTTGCAAGAAACAACACAGGGATATTCTTGTCACAAATTATGACACGCTAAGAAGATTGAATGCTAATTCAGGAACAAAGTTGACTTTCTCTAATGTAAGTGAACCATTTGAGACATCTCCTTGACCAATGATCTTCCCACCTTTCTTGTCTCCAGCAAAAGCAACATATCCACCATTAATGATCCTGTAATTAGTCAGCAAATCCTTCAACCCGGGTCATATGCCTTGAACATCCACTATCTACATGCCAATAACTATTTACAGCGGCGCTGGAATGTTCCTGACATTTTGAAAAGAAGAATTAGGTTTTTGAAACAGGAACCCAAATCTTGGTGTGTTTGGGTCTTTGAATGGTAGATTTTTTACAGAAAAAATCATTCATAAAGGTTTTCAATTTTCTTCCTAATGATCTATTCTGTATACTACAACCAACTAGCATAGGGCAATGCTTAATGACATGATCATCCTTACCACATCTAAAGCAATGAGATTTCAAACTTATCTTGGAGCATTTGGATGTAGAAATTCTATCTATACATATCTCTTCATCACAGCCTGATAACTGAGAGCTTGAATCACTGTAAGAGTCATAAGGCACTTTGGACTTATGTGTTGTGACTTTTACCTTACCATATTCAGATTCAGTATTTGTGTTCATGGATGAGGAAGATGATTCCTGATCTTAAGGTTTTGAAATCCGTATAGGTGTGAAAGATGGAATTGGATGAGAAAAGAATTTTTGAAAACAATTTGATTTATTTTGACTTTCAGAGACATGACCTGAAAGTTCTGCATTAACATTCACACAATCATCATTCATAGCATCAACATTAAAAGTATTTAAATTCAAAACATCATATCAGAATTAAGATTACATGAAACATTGTTTGAATTCAAAACATTACTAGACAAATCTACTCAAACTATTATCTTCAATGGACTTCTTTGACTTGACATTAGGATTACTAGAACATCCAAGACCCCTACTTCCACCATAGGCATACTCCTCTGTACTTCCTTAACGTTCACTCCTTCTAAACCTGCAATAGAGCTGTTAGTATCATTCTGTATAATCTCTTGTATCAACTTATTTGAAGGATGAGGAGTGGGCGTAGGAGAATAACAGAAAGTACTAGGTGGAGGATGTACAAAATAATCAACTTCAATACCCAAACCGGACTTGATTCTAGCCCCCCTTTGTCTTTTGCATAGTTACTCCCTTTTCATTCCAGAAAGAGTCCATTGTTCTAGTTTATTTTTAAATTTTCTGACTTCAAATTCATAAAGAGTAGTTGTTCAGTTAAATAGTTTACTTCACAATTCTTTTCCAAAAGGATTCTTTTCAAATGTTCAATTTCTTTTAAAACTTCTCTTAATTTGACAAAATATTTGATTCATTTATTTTAAGCTCTTTGTTTATTCTTTTTAAGTCTCCTTCATTTGATAAAAGAATTTGATTAACTTTGTAAATTCCCATAAATCGAAATTTGCAAGCCGGGGAACATAAATCCATAATTTCTTCATAAGGAATACTCATTACCAGTTTTTCGGCTGCTAGAGCTTTGTCACATTGGTAGTAGGGTGTGTTCTTCTTGTATTCTTCCACACTACCTTTTTGGCTTCCTCAATTATAGCTTCCATGTTCCCAGCAGCATCTTTCTCAGCATCCTTGTCAGCTTCTAACCCAGTCACTTGCTTGACTTTCTCATTTACCATTTCACAAACAAACTCAGATTGAACCAACTCTTCTTGACCCCGATGTCCTTGAGCAATAACATCTTCGTCAACTTGAACCACTTTTGACTCCATTTGCTTCCCACCAGCATTATCATAAACATCTTCTATACAGGCTTCTTCAAAGAACACTCTGAAAAGATCAAAACTATTAACATAATCATCAGCAGAAGTATGTGTATCAGCCACTTCAGCAACTAAGGCGTGGTTGATTTCTTCTTTTGTTTCTTCGATTTCTGCACTCCAGTCAAAATTTGGTAACAACGCTGTTTCTTTCTTTTGTTTCGCTTCTTCCACTTTCTCCATGATTGGGATTACTTTGGAGGTTCCAGAATTGACTGGTTCAGTGATGATTGGAGATGGACATTCACGCTTGAAATGACCAAGCTGCTTGCAGTTGAAACATCTGAGTTTAGACTTATCATACCCAATTCTATTGTTTTGACCTTGATTACCAAAAGTTTCTTCTGCCCGTTCTTTCCATAAATCGTCTAGCTCTAAGAGTCAGCATGGCCATCTGCCACTGAATATCTGTCTCCTCGAGATCATCTGGATCCACTTGATACATATCTTTAACCGTCATTCCTTTTCCTTTCAACTAACCTGCTACCAAAGCCTCATAACTATGAACGAACATACCAAACAAAGCCATCGTGTCAGAAGGAATCTGAGTAGTGATGGATGCATTTGAGTTTGAACAATCACTAGGACTACTACCATAACCAGGACTTATAGAATTTCCACAACCCGGTGAACCACCATATGCTACCTTGAGAGTAAGAGTTTGCAGCGGATGAAATGAATGCAGCATTTTGTGGGTAACATTGGGTGACATCATTGACTGATTGTATTCCCTTCTTTTCACGTCAAGATCAAATGACTTTAATTTGTTGATAACGTCCATGAGCTTGTAATCAGGAAAGTTCCTTTCTTGTTTCAGCATTTTGATTTGAAGGCTCCACTGTGGAGGAAGTGAGTCCAGAAGCTTTGTAACTTGTTCATGATTACCCAGTTTTTCATCATACTTTTTCAGATTGCTAGATACAGACAGAAAGCGGTTGGTTACATCAGTCAGAGTCTCATGCTTGTAACCAACAAAGGAGTTGAATTCTTTCTCAGCTTGAGCCTTCTTGTCAAGTTTCACATCCTCATTCCCATCATAGAATTCACACAAAGCATCATATAACGCTTTAGCAGTCGTGTGTTCAGCAAATCTGTTGTAGATATCTTGATGCAAGCACAGAATTAAAGCTCCAAGAGCTTTCTTATCACGATCCAGTAGCTTGACATCAGTTTCAGTGAAGGTATGTGGGTCATTGTTAGGAGTAGTCGAGTTACCCACAACATGTACCGGTAAGTGTGGTCCATTTATGATAGAATCCCATTGACTGTGGTCGGTGTAAAAGAAGAAGGCTTTCAGACATCTTTTCCGGTCTTCAAAATTTTCACCGTTAACAAGCCTCGGTGGCCTATTAGGCTGGATGCTTTCAAGTTCAGTAGTGGTAGGGTTTGTGGTCATCATTGTTGTGACAGGGACAGATTCGCTGAAAAATTAGTAAATTCGCTGCAAATTAAGTAAATTTGCTGGTAGATTCGCTCGGTGAACCTGAACAGATTCGCTCAACCAACTGGCAGCAGTTCGCTGGACTTGTGCTTAGAATCACAGGTTCGCTGCCCAAGTTCAATCAGCAGAACTGAACTTTCGTTCAAAATAGATTCGGCAGCAACTTCGCTTGCTTGCCAAGGAAATATGGTGAACTTTCGTTCTTAAGTAATAGCTTTGCTGATCAAAAACTCAAACCATCAAAACATACAAAAATTATAGATTCGCTAGATGAATTAACAGATTCGCTCCATGAACATACAGATTCGCTGTCTAACAGAAAGCTTTTCAACAGCACGAAATCAAGCATAAATCATTCAAAACTTAACCAATTAGCATGCAGTTTGTTTCTGTAGCTTGGTACAGTTAAAACATGCAATCCAAATCAGTTTTCATGGCTAATTCACAATCAACAGTTACGAACAGAATCAAACAGTGTTTATATCATATAACCCTAAAAATTTCAGAATTAGCAAATCATCAAGAGCACTGTGGCTCTGATACTATATTATTGGTTCATACAGATCTAATAACAGTGCTAATGATCTAATAACATATACAAATCCCACTGATGATAACTGATTCAATAGATACTTACTAGATATGAACGATTAGGATCCACTAGAGGTATTAAAGCTACAATGATAATCAGAATAAGCTCCTAGCACCACAACAAGCACACACACAAAGATATGTTTTAAATAAAATATGCAAAAGTTTCATTACCAAAGATCAAACATACAATTTATAGTACCAGTCCTAGGTTCGCTGACAGATTCACTGATAGCGAATCTGTTCAGCCAAAACTATCTAACTTCGCCAGGCGACCAAAACAGGTTCGCCCGGTAACATACAAACACAAACATAATCAAAGCAAGTCTAGTCTTAGGTTCGCTACAAAGAAAAACATCAAAATACAAAGATAATAACACCGACATGCCGGTGAGCCAACCTATCTAGATCATCATGATCACAAAAAAGAACCAAGATATATTACAAAAGAGATTTTTATCAGCGAAACCTTTATTATAGGTGTAATATCCTTTAGTGATACCAACACGAAATTGTGCGTCAAGAATGAGTCGTTACTTTTAGGGATATTTGATATTCTAGTACTTAATGGGTGTGCTTGAGATTTTCTTTCTTTTTGAACGGCAAATGTACGACACTGCTTCGGAGGATAGGTGTTATCTTAATCGGACTCACCTATCCGTTTCTCAGCCGGGTCTACACCGCAACCCCTTCAGAAGGAAATCCATTGCTGAGAAAACTCCCTGACACAACTATGAACATTTTGCCCAGAGTAAAACTTGAATCCATTACCTTCCAATATTTATATGTCATGAATACATCACCTTAACCAGTTGGACTAAAGATCATTGGTTACGAAATAATATGTGCTCCTACCTAAAGACTCCATTGGATAAATTACAAGCTACTAGCTGAAGATCAATACACAAAATTTGATCCTACAAAAGCTAAAATATACTCTTACCATTAATAGACGAAGGAGATACTATAGAACTCAAACACATTTCCAATCAAGAAGGCAATATTGTCACTTTCATTCATAGCCGTTTCTTTATAAAAAAGGGTAACTTTGTAAAATAGTAACCAACTTTCAAAAGTGTTCTAATTAAGGAACTCAAGTTTTAAAATTGTCCAATTAGGTCACATAGTTTTTATATTTTATATAAATTAAAAGTCTTAACATGTTTTTTTAGCATGTTATATTTTTTGTTTCAATTAGAAAATATTTTTTTCTTTCTTTTGATGCTGGTATGAAACGTTGATATAAATTTTAAGTACTTTTTTTAAATTTTTCATAATTAAGATGTTTTTTATTTATTAATATAATTTTATATATTGAAAATTCTGATATCCTCATCTTCTCCATCGTTACTTTTTTGACATAAGAAAATTTAGTGATGACTGGATTTGATTGTTTAGTGGTCTAATTTGAGAAAAATATGCATGAGTGTCTAAATTAGAACACTTTGAAACTTGATTACTATTCTGTGCATTTTCCCTTATAAAAATGCAGCTTTAGACAAACTTCTTCTTAGAGAAATATTTATGCATAACATGCTGCCTTAACATAAAGCGTGTATCAGTCTTTTAGATTTTAGAATCATCTTTACTTTGATACCAACTTAATAAGAAAGAAATTTCTTTAAAAGTGCCATTTAGTGGCATATGTTTTTTTGTGGTATTTAACTCTGTGCCACTAATATATAGTTTTAGTGGCACTTATGTGTGCCGTATTGATTGACCTGTATATTTAATCAAATTATCATCTATGCTTCAAAATTAAGGTTTTAGTGGCATTTTATTATGCCATTGATGCGGGCCCAAGTGTTGAAGACCGGGGCTTAATGTTTTTTGAAGGCCCAAGACCGCACTGCACGAAAATGGGCCTAACCTGGGCCTTGAGCCTCCGTTTCTGACGTGCTACCAGTCAAAATAATCGTGGAAATGAGAGCTATGTTATTTTTCCAGAATAAGGCCTCTAAATAGGTTTTGGGCCATTTTTATGTTTTTTTCTAGTTTTCGGTTTTGTTTTAGGCTTTTGTTTGGCTCATAGTGGTTTGTTTTAGGCCCGTTTGAATTTTGGTTTCTATTTAAGTTATGTTGATGTAATGTGGAAGGACACTTGATCAATTCAGAAATTAAAATTTTGTCTTTTCAAATTCGTGTTCTAAAATTTTATGGCTTTTAATTTTATGCCACTAATCAATCCAATACTATTAACCCTCAAAATTTTTCTTAAAAAACTTTTAGTGGGACATATTTTTATTAAAAAACTCCCTCCAAATAAATCCCACCAAAAATTCATTAAGTTAAAACTAGGGTTTATATTTTATTAACCCATTTACAAATTACGTTCACCCTCCTTCAAAACCCATTCACCTGAATTCGATCAACAGAGACGGCCCTAAGGTGAATTCGATCAACAGAGGTGATCGATCAAAAGAGGTCGGTTCTTGGTATTAAGGTGAATTCTCGGTTCGAGCAACATAGGCGGACGGTGTGGTGGGATTGAGAAGAATAAGAAGAAGCTTGATGAAGAAGCGATGAATCAGATTGAAGGACAGGAAGCTGTTTCGAGTTCATAAAATTTGATCTGTGTTGGGTATGTGACATTAAAGCTCACTTTAATTTTTGAAGGAAGTTTGTATATTTATAGTTATAGTATAATCAGAGTAGATTGAGAATGAAGAGAGGGTGCAAGATTACACTGAGGGATTTTGAATTGTTATTGTTGTAGATTGATTATGTTTACTGCTATTGTATTGGGCATATGTGTGATTAGATTTTGATAAAGTTAAAACAAATACAAGAAATAAATAAAACAACAAAAATAAATGCATTGTTAGATATCTTAGTGTAATTGGATTGATTAATTACCAATGTGATCATAATATCCATCAAATAAAGTTAGAAGGTGCGGAGTGCACGCTTGTTTAATGTATTATGATCTTCGAAATTAAAAACCTTCTTAGGAGCGAAACCCATAAGCAATGAGGGTTCCAAGAGGCAACGCCCCCTTGGCGGGGGTTTGAGGGCAGCGCCCCGGGAGCGGGGTCCAAGGGGCGGCAGCCCCTACCGGGTCCAAGATGCAGAGCCCCTGGTTGGGGTCGAGCTGTCAGGTCAGCTTGGAATTTTTTTATTTTGGCAAATATTGCTTTATCACAAATGCACTAAAAATTGATTTTCTTGAAATTTCACATGTGAAATAAGAGGGTAAAAAATATATAATTTAATATGAAAACTGACTCCGACAGTTTTCATTCCTTCCCTGCAAATGTTAATTTCGAATCATTTATAGTCACTCTGGATTTTCTCTATTCACGAGTTCTCTCACACTTATATCATACTCGTTCTTGAAATGATTTTATCTGATTGAAAAATTGACTTGAACCCAAATAGCCTCAATCTGATAGCGTTTCGCAAAGTATCAATTTATCACGATAATCTCAGCATGCATGAATACAAGAAATCTATAATCTATAATATATAAAAGAAGAGGTTTTTCTAAGACACGTGTCATCATTTTAGCATCTCAAAGGACACGTGTCATCATTCTAGCATATCAAAAAAATAATTTTTCCGCCTCTCTCTCATAATAAATAAATACGAAAATTTAAAAACAATCACTTTGACTTTCCAGTTTTACAAAAATATGTTAAAACAAATATATTTATACTAGTTTTAGAAAACCCGTGTATTACACGGGTTGAATAAATAAATATTAATATAATAAAAATTTGGAAAATAAATGATATTTTAAAATATGATATGACTGAAATAGATAAGTACGTGCTATAAGTAAAAAGTGATATCAACATTTTATACTTTTTTTAATTTTTTAAAATAATATTTTGTTTAAAACAAACATATAAAAATATCATTTTTTAAAATATTTTATTATCATAACTCCTAAACTAAATTATTTTGGTTTTTAATAATTTATTTTTAAAAATAGTAGTTTTATAATATATCATATTTCAACAAGTGATATTTTAGAAAAAATTATTACTTATAAAAATTTATTTATTTTGAAATAACATTAATAACAAATATTTTTCTAATATATAAAAAATATTTAATCTAAAAAAATAAATAATATATAGTAATTAGGTAATTATTTAATAGGAGAAGAGGCGGGAAAATTTGGAGGAGGATTGTGGTGGTGACACGTGTCATACAAGTTATCTTTATTATAATAGATTGTGTTTATTGTCTTCTCATATTAAATGATAATATTATAATAAGTAAAGTAAACTATTAACATAAAATAAAATATTTATTTCAAAATTTTTAATAAATACGAAACTATATGATTTTAGACAAAATTATCATTAAATATAGAGTATAATTTCTAATTTTATTATCGTTATAACTTTTAAATACTTATTATATTTTATTTACTAATTAACTAAAACATCTAGAAATAAAATATTATAAAACTATAGTTTTAATATATTCTATTTATTCACCCATGTGATACATGAGCTCTAACCTAGTTAAATACAAAGAAAAAGAAAAAGATATTACGCCGAAACATAAGCGAAGAAACCTAGTTAAATACAACGAAAAAGAAAGATACTTACGCCGAAACATAAGCGAGAAGAGCAACACGGAAGTGTTTAGATACGCATAACGGAAGAAAATTGCAATTTTTTTATGCATGAAATATAATATGAAAAAAAAAAATCAAAGTGCTGAAAGCCTTTAAGTTAAGAAGGGCAGAGGAATACGTTTAAGCTGCCATGAAATTTTCTCACATATCATCAAAGTGATCTTTTTTTGTAATTTAATTGAATCGTTTCGTTTTTTATTTTTGTCGTTTTGAAAAAAACAGATTCGTATGAAGTTTAACAAAAACAAAACAATATACTAAATACAAAATTGTGCAATGGTTATATAATTCCTATGTTCTAGTACTAATTAAATAAGAAATATAGAAAAACATTAGGCAATAAAGGATATCAAATACCATATGCAAATAGCAAAATCAAACACAACAGGCGAATTACAATAATAAAATACAATAGTAAAAATAATATAAACAATAATTAAACATAGTGGCAAATAAAAATAAACAATAATTTATGGAAAAAATAACCAAACTCAATTCATACAACTATCCCTTATGGAAAAATCAAATGCTCCCTCTTCTCTCCTATCAAAATCTTTACCCTATGTTGATGGCATCTCCATCTACCCTTTGGCTAAAGTTCTTATCAATGGAAAACCTTCACCAAATCCAACCCTTGCTACTTCGGTTAATGCACATCAACGAGCCATCATGGTCCTCCATGCGTTCCATCCGAAGAGGCTGTATCAAAGATAGTTGGTCTCAACACAGCTCGACACATTTGGTCAACCCCTGAGAATGTTTGTAGCAACTTCTCTGTTGAGCATGTCTATAATCTTAGAGACCATTCGCGTCATCTCAGCAAGGAAACCATGTCTGCTGTTGACTTTGGTCGTAAATTTATAAACATCTTGATTAATTGTCCGTCATCTGGCAGCCTATCGATGACCCCAATAAGCTACATTGGTTTCTCTGTGAACTTGTCCCTCGTTTGAAACTGTCCCGACTACCATTCGAACCACTAAACAAGGCCCGACCTTCAAAGACCTTCTCACTCAAGTCGAGGGCATGAGTTGTTTCTTCATTCTCTCCATGACATGTCACCCTACCGGTTGACTTCAATGTTCAACAAAACCAATCATCTACCCCAATCGTGATCATGGTGATGGAGAATTCATTCAGTTAAAATCAACACATAATATACAATACTTATGTCGATGAGAATAGTTATGATAATTCATTCGTTAAATTATCAGAATTAATATCAACTAGTAAATCATATTTAATATCATAATTTAACTTATCAAAATGAAATACTATTTCATGTTAGTGAACATAATTATCAAAAACATTGAAAAAAAGTAAAATTCAAGAAAAAAAGAGAGATTTGTATCGTTACCAGCATTTTCTTCCAATCTCCCCCCATCCCACATTTCTCATACAAACCTTCATTTCATCTCATTTCATTTCATATTATATTACCACCGCCACTCTCTTTCTCTGTTTTCACATTTTCTTTCTCCGATCTCCCTCATGCCTAAAGCTTCAATCTTTCCGCCCAATTCATAACCCACTTCACTCCGATCCCACTAAAATCATCCACAACACAATACCCATTTCGCCCTTACCACGATCTATCATCACCTCTCGCGGATTCCAATGTTTCCCAATTTAGAAACATGACATCTTGATTCGATTTTGGCATCAAGAGCACAAACACGTACGAGATTGGTTAATTGATTGATTGATATGAAAAGGGGTTCGTTTGATTGGTTATATTGTGTTTAATCTCGGGTTGTTAGGGTTAATTCGTGATCTTGGTGGGTTGAATTTGAGATCTGGATGGTATATTTTGAATTCTTGATTGGGTGAAGAATGGATGATGATTGTAATGGGGATGTGGGTCGTCTTGACCCTGAATTGTTGCAGCTGAATGAAGTGTCGTCGTTGGCGATTAAGTCGAATTCTTATGTTGCCGATAAGTTGTTCGATCAATGGCTTTCGCTTCCTGAAACTAATGCTTTGGTAATTGTTATGATTTGGTTTTCTTGTGATCTTTCATTTTGATTGTTTATGTTTTGTTTTGTTATCAATTATAGGGTGAGATAATGATGGTTGTTAATGGTGATATCCAATGACATAATCTTTATGGTTTATTTGGTCTATGTTGGGAATCTACTGTTTTGATTTGGGTGGAGATGTGGCTTTAACATACTGTTAATGGAATGTGGTACCCTGGATTGAGTTAGGATATCATTATTCATGCTACACTTAAGGTAGAAGCCTTTGAATAAAAAGTGTATATCTGCAAATTGTGTTTTGATTCGAAGGATAAGAAGTTTAGATGTTTGGATAGAAGCAAACTGATTATGGTTATCTGCCTTTTTGAAGGTGGACTAAGCCGTATGGGAGTTGCTTAGCTGCTTGTCTCTAATTTTTTACCTCTGAACTCCTTAAACAAGTGAAATGGCTGAATACTTAGACAACTGCTTATTGATTATTATTAGTTTTTGTTACAGCAGAAGCAAATCCAAACACCGTCTGCTGCTTACTTCAAAAGCATAAGCGGTTTTGATTAGCAATATCAAATACATATCGATCAGGGAAAGGAATTTCACCTTGCCTGTTTACCCCAAAGGATCAAAACAATATAGTATATTAATTCTTATCCACATGATGACACAAAAACAGGCTAGAATCCTCAAATTGGATACATGTGTTTTGCAACTTACCAAATTCAATGAAGTATGGGACTTCTTAAAATTTGTTTTGTGTTATAAGATAAGAACTTTTTCATCTTTAAATTGAAATTAATAACTATAGCTATTGGTGTCTCCACTCTTACAGGCTACAACTCCTATATCATATTTGACTTGATCAAGGTTGCTACTGTAGCTACATTACTTCAAAAGCTTTATAAATAAACCACACGGTCTTAAGTTCATCCTTACATCAACTTTGATAGCTAGCTTTTTTAAGCACGAATTCATTGGATTTTATGAAGGAATATGTCAACCCCATTAGGTTGTTATATTTCGTACCTACATTACTTGCGTTCCTGCTTAGGGTATGCTGTTAGTTTTAGCACTTATTTACTCAACATTCCCTTGGTTTGCTTTTTAGCATAAATACTATCACGATCAATCAATATTGTTAAGATCCTTTCAACATCTTTGTTTCACCACCCTTGTAAAATAGGTCTGCTTTTAAGCGTAAATACTTATCACGAGCAATCAATACTTATCACTACCCTTGTAAAATAGGTCTCCGCAGTATTTACAAGCAACTATAAGCTTTCATCATATTGAAATTGATAACCTAGTCTTACTCTCTCAAGCATCCATTTTCTGCAGTTAATAATTAATGTACAGATAAAATAACTGGGTTTTTTTGTATAGGTCAAGTCTTTGCTAAATAAGGCTAAGGCAGGTGCGTCACTGAATGTATCTGGAGCAACTTCCAGCCCAAAGACTGCTTGTAACAACGTGCCTCCACTTTCACCAAGAAGCTCTTCTGGTTCTCCTCGTATAACAAAACAGAGGGTGGGCCCGTCTGTTCTAGGTTCTCCTTTGAAAGTGATTACGGAGCCTGTCAAAGAGTTAATACCTCAGGTTTGCTAGCTCAAATATTGATTTTTTTTATAGCTTTGTACTAGAGGTGGCAAATGATGGGTCGGGTAAATGGGTCAGGTCAAAGTGGTCAGTTTTTGTCGTGTAAAAATGGGCTGGGTTGAGTTGACCTCTTGATGGCCACTTGCCCAGCACAATCTATGATTTACTTGATCTCATTGTTAGCAGGGTATCGGTTGGTCCCGAGTTCACCGGTAACGGGTTCTCATGGACACCAAAAAGAAGAAACACTTTTCATCCATGCTTTTTGAAACATTGTATAAATTATCAAATGTTTTGAATATGATTATAAAACCATTCAATCTCTATATTTAATCTAAGCATAAAGAGGTTTAGGAGGTTGTATTTTGATCCATTCAAGTCATTTTTCTAATATTCTTTTTATTTGACTCGTTTAACTGTTATGGGAATACTCCAAGCCGACCCATTCATTAGTATGTGTTAAAGGCTACCCTAGCTTGTAGCAAAGGTGGCAAACGGATTCGGGTGGATATGATGGGGGTAGGTTGGGGAAATGGGTAGTGTTTTATCAAGCCAAAACAGGTTGGATAGCTTGTAATATTGTTGGAAAAATGGCAGGTCAGGCAAAACTTTTCATGTCAGTATGATTGGGTCGGTCATGTGGTATAACGGATTCATAATGAGTAATATATGTTAGGATCTAGATTTGTTGATTTAAGTTGTGTTGACCCAAGACACTTTTGTCCAAGTTCTTTTAAACATTATTGTAGTTATCTAATGGCTAAGTATGATTGCAGAAAATATTCTTTACAATATTAACCTAGTTTTTGTATTTTGATTTGTTTCCCTTTTAAATATTCCCTCCAGTCAAAATAAATGTTCACTAGACAAAAGGCACACCTTATTACGAAGATGCAGTTAATGCATTTGTAAATAGTTGAAATGCCTATCTTACTCTTTTAAAATATAAACGGTTTTGGGTTTGTACAATTTATGCTGTTTGAGAAAGGGTGGAATTAAGGGCAGAATGTTAATCTTGGTAAATTGTTTAGCAAGTGGTCATTTTTCTGGACAAACTAAATAGAAAGGTGGACGTGTATTTTGGGGCAGAGGGTGTAGTTCTTTTATACGAATCATTCGACTTGTTATGGATGAAAATTGACCTGTTCATAAATAAATGTGTCAAAATTGTCACCTTAGTTTGTAACATGGTTTCTTTAATGCTTCAGATCTAACTGAAATAGTTGTTATGGTTACAGTTCTATTTTCAAAATGGGCGTCCACCCCCTAACGATCTAAAAGAACGCTGTTTATATAAATGTAACCAGTTCTTTTATGGTCATCCCAATGGCCTATCATTAGATGGTAAGATTTTAATTAAGTTTATCAACTTCTTACTTCTTATACACCATGAAATAATTTAACTGAAGTTATTGGCAGGTTGCTAATTTTTTCTTTGCTTTGCTTTGAATGAATAGAGTTCAAACATGTTACAAAGGAAATATGCATGCTGCCATCATTCTTCTCTACAACTCTTTTTAAAAAGATAGATGTTGGTAATACTGGTGTTGTAACCAAGTAAGTTTTCTTACTTAACCTTTTTAGCATACAAAATCATTTTACACCTACGCAATGGTTAATGTATCAACTATCTTTTTGTTATACAAGTTTTGGAATACTATAATTGTATGTTTTCTTTGGGAACTTTTTTAAAACTTTATATTGAACAGTAAATGAAACCCGGCTCAGTTGTTATTAGCTATTTATATCCAGTTTTTTCTGACCTTGTCTTAACGTGTTATCAGGGATGCATTTGTGGACTTTTGGGTAAATGGTAATATGCTGACAAAAGACATAGCAACTCAGATATTTGCATTATTGAAGCAGCCTGATTTGAGATATCTAACTCAGGTCATTGTTCTTTCTCATTTGGATTTTATAAAGGTTACCTTTTTGGTATGATAATTTCTACTGGAAACAACATTGACTTTCTTGGAGTTACAGAAACAATAATTACATACTGTTAGAATTTAGGGATATATCGACTTTTAATCAATATAACATGAATCTGTTTTTATTCTAAAGATGTAAAAGAGTGTATTGATGGTATTTTTTACATATCATCAGGATTGCACTTTTTAAATCTAATAGTATATCATCGATCCTTCTTAAAGGAGAATTATTTAAAATAACAATTTCAACGTGGTGTACTTCGGAGAACCTTCAGTAAATAATGGTAGCATTGGAGGGATTTTATTTCTCTTTCCCTGTTTAATGTTCATTATCTTTGTTCTTTACTTGACTTATTTATTTATACATATATGATTTGTATGCATAAACCGAGAATTCATATTTGATTTGTTTTCAACCTGACAATAGGAGGACTTCAAACCCATACTTCGTGAACTACTGACAACTCATCCAGGTTTGGAATTTTTACAGAGCACACCTGAATTTCAAGAGAGATATGGTATATTCTTTTTTACATGTTTATGCCTTATTTTTTAGGACAAAACTGCAAGTAATAAAAACACACTTTACAATGTTTATCAATTTTTGCAACCAGTTTTAAGTTGGGCGCAAAACAAAAACCAACTTACATTTTATTACCGACTTTAGCAACGAAGTTGCATTTTATTATCGAATGTGGCAACTAATGATTTGTTCAACGGGTAGCATATTTTTTTCCTGCTGATTTAAGAAAACCGTGTTGACATGACATTTTATTTGTTATCAAACAAACAAACAAACAAATATACCTAGTATATCTCACTAAAAAGCAGGGTTTGGGAGGGGTAGGTGGTGGCGAGTCTTTCCTCTATCTTGAGAGATAGAGAGACCGCTTCCAAAGAGACCCCCTAACATATTTTTTTTCTGCTGATTTAAGAAAAACGTGTTGACATGGCATTTTATTTGTTATCAAACAAACAAACAAACAAACATACCCAGTGTATCCCACTAAAAAGCAGGGTTTAGGAGGGGTAGGTGGTGGCTAGTCTTTCCTCTATCTTGAGAGATAGAGACCGCTTCCAAAGAGACCCCCGACTCGAGAACGATAACAAGCAGATTATATAGCATGCAACACATAGGAATATTTCACATAGAGGTTTAGAATAAGCATAGGCATATTCTTAAGTATATTCATAAGCATAACATACATCACATAAGCATAGGGATACCCATAAGCATAACACCTGAAGATATTGCATACATCAAATAAGCAGCTTGTGTCACCTATAAAGGGCAAATGTCGATTACCTACACTTCACGCGGGGGGTCACGCATCAGGTCTTCCTTTACTCTTCCTACCCACAGGTCTTACTAGAAGTCCTTATATTAATTTTACGCCTACACACACTCCTATCATCGATCATGTGCTCGGAGAGGTGCAACTCTACCATATCTCACCTGATTATCTCGTCCCAAGTCAACTTAGGTCTTCTTCTACTCTTCCTACCCTCTAGGGTGATGTTCTCTACTGCTCTAACAGGCGCTAACATCATTCTCCTCTTCACGTGCCCAAACCATCTTAATCTTCCCTCTCGTATTTTATCTGTGATACAAGCCACCTTTAGCCTCTGTCGAAACACGTCGTTCTTTATTCGATCCAGTCTTGCATGTCCACACATCCACCTCAGCATTCGCATTTCCGCGACCTCTATTTGCCGCTCGTGCGATTTCTTTATGGCCCAACGGTCTGTTCCGTATAACATAGCTGGACGTAGTGCCACTCTATATAGTTTTCCCTTTAGTTTTGCTAGGAACCTCTTATCACACAAAATCCCTGATGATGCTCTCCACTTGCACCATCCTGCTTGAACACGGTGGGCTACATCACTGTGTATCTCTCTGTCCTCCTATACGTATGAGCCCAGGTTTTTGAACCTAGACGTCTGTGGGATGGTGTAATACATAATGTGTAATACATGCCAGGTAGCATATGATGTGACATTTCATAATTTTTTTATAAATACAAATTTAGAAAAATGTCATATTTTATTTTTTGGCTGTAATTTTTTATAAATACAAATTTAGAAAAATGTCATAAATTTTTTTTCTATTTTGATGTATGATTATGTGATATATGCACTATGCACTATAATTTTGGTTGTTTTCTTTATCGAGCCGGGGGTCTCTTTGAAAGTGGTCTCTCTGTCTCCCAAGATAGAGGAAAGACTGACCACCACCTACCCTCCCAGACCCTACTCTCAGTGGGACATACTGGGTATGTTTGTTTGTTTGTCATATTTTATTTTTTATATAAATTATTTTTGATTTTTCATATAATCTTTTTTTGCATATGCGGTGCCCGCATGGCATCAACCAGTGCCACATGAGCAGGTTAACAAGTAAAATCAGTTAAAATGAGGTTGGTCGGTAAAATTGGTAAATGAATTGTAAAGGTGAATTTTATATTGCGCCCAATTTTAAGTTGATTGCTGATATCGGGAAAAAGTTTAAAGTTCGATTCTTTATCATGCAATTTTCCCTATTATCTAGTGTATTCACTTATATGTTATATGATGTTCTTTTTATTGTTATTGCCAGCTGAAACGGTTATATACAGAATATTTTACTATGTGAATCGTACGGGTAATGGTCGTCTTACACTTAGGGAACTCAAACGTGGAAATTTAATTGCTGCAATGCTTCATGCTGATGAAGAAGAGGACATAAACAAAGTTTTAAGGTGACAGTTAATCCACCAAATCTAATTTCAATGTTCTTTTAAATTGTGTTAGCTTTTAACACGTCTAACATGCCATTAGCCATTAAAAAAGTGGAAACTTATCTCCAGGAATAATTTTGTTCATCTATCAGGTTCTTCTCTTATGAGCACTTCTACGTCATATATTGCAAGTTCTGGGAACTGGACACGGATCATGATTTTTTGATTGATAAAGAGAATCTTATAAGATATGGTAACCATGCACTCACCTACAGAATTGTTGACAGGATTTTCTCCCAGGTTTGTGATATGTATGCGAAGAATTATAATAATCTTTCATTTTTTAGCACTTCTCTACTTTTAAGCAATCGTAATTTCAATGTGTTTGCTTATGAATAGATTAATACATTTTATGTCTTATCTTCTCGGGTCAAATAAAAAAATAGCTAAAAGGAAATGATTCAAACGGATTAAAGAGATCAAACTGGTCAAAAGTTTCCCGAAAGTGTGTTCAATCTATCAAACAACCTAATCATTTCGAAAAAAAGTGTTATCGGTCAACCCAAGCAAACCCTTTTCACCCCTGTTTTGACCTGTTACCTAATGTGCCTGTTTTTGCTACATCTACTTTCTAGTTGTGGTGATCAGACCCCGTTTTAACTATGATGATGTCAATTCAGGTAATGGTATATCTCTAATGGGTCAAACAAACAAATTATAAAAAATAGCTTACAACAAGTCAAATGGGTGGAACAAGGTTGAAAGTTGCCAAACTATTTAATGAATAAAACCGCCTTTCCTTTTATTTAATATAAAATGAGGTACAAAGTCATATTTGACACGCTAATTATTTATTAAAGATGGATAAAAAGTGTTTTGAGGTCAAACCGACCCGACCCGTACCTAACCTGCCATTTTTCCACCTCTTTTTTTAATGCTCCAGTAACATCTCAGGTTCCAAGAAAGTTCACAAGTGAAGTTGAGGGGAAAATGGGATATGAAGATTTTGTTTACTTCATTTTGTCTGAAGAAGATAAATCATCTGAACCCAGTCTTGAGTACTGGTAAACTGGAATTTTACTCATTTCTATACCATTGGTGCATGGAATTAGATTATTGTTATAAGGATAATGTTTAATTAACAAAATAATGATAACTTGTTTCAGGTTTAAGTGCATAGATTTAGATGGAAATGGTGTGCTGACGAGGAATGAATTACAGTTTTTCTACGAAGAGCAGTTGCATAGGATGGAATGTATGGCCCAAGAGCCTGTCCTTTTTGAGGACATATTATGTCAGATAATTGACATGGTTAAACCACAGGTACTTGGTTTCTCTTGGTGTAATCTTCATGCTTGGGTTGGGTAATGGGTCAAAACTAGTTCATGTTTAAATGGGATAATTTTCTGGGTAAGGTCGAAATGGGCTGGTATGACCCTTATTTTCTGAATAGCAACAAAGTCTTTACAATAATAATAAACTTTGAATAAAATGATTTCGGGGAATGTGCATAAAATATGGAGTTTGGCGACTTTCATTGTGTTTTTCCTCATTTCCTATTAGCTAAATGTATTAGGGTTGGCAATTCATGTCAGGTTTGGGTTGGCAGCTTGACGGGTTCCTATGAAGCCTACCCTAACCAATTAATTAATCATGTTACAAAGCAGAACCTAACCCAGGCATGTTGATTGAATGGATTAGCTGTTTACGACCTGTTTATATCACTAGTGTCATTGATATCCATAACTCAACTTAAAAAATACCAAAAAAACAAATATATGTTCAAAACCAACTACAAAAGGACAAGAACCTCTAAGGTAAGATGAAAAAAGACTCAAGGAAATAAATATGATATAAAAAATAGGTGCTCATAGTGTTATCATCTATTCATCTATATTATTTAAATCTTAGCTGCAGTTTGAAACACGTTTGTGGGTTAAATGATTAATAATGGGTTGGTCAGATCAGCTTGAATTCTACTCGCATAAGCAGATTTAGCTATGTTAACTCCTTTACAACCTGAACCCACTTATTTTATGTTAGGAAATTCCTATTATTGATTGACTATTTCAGATAAAAGCGCGACTCGAAATTTACTCATTTATGAAATCATTAGTTAATGGGTCGATATTGCCACTTCTACTTCTCATATTATTATCACAATTCCTTTCTAATCAAGAAATATTTGACTCACAGGATGAGGCGTTTATTACGTTGCATGACTTGAAAGGGAACAAGCTTTCTGGCAGTTGTTTCAATATCCTATTAACCTTAATAAGTTCATGGCCTTTGAGTCTCGTGACCCCTTTCTCATTCGTCAGGTATGCAATCCCTTCTATTCTTCTTTTAGTTTTATTTTACTAAAGGAATAGGGGTGAAACCTCAAATAATTGTTTTGTCGTTAACAGGAGCGTGAGAATCCAACATTGACTGAGTGGGACCGATTTGCACATCGGGAATATATAGGCTTTCAATGGAGGAAGATGCAGATGATGCTTCTAATGGTAGTGCAGATATATGGGATGATTCTCTTGAGGCCCCCTTTGACTTCAATTTGGAAAACTTTTAATTCAGGTAAATAACAGAATAATTGGTAAAATGTGATTTTAATGATATTTTAACAGGTGTGTAGTAAATTAATAGCTAAATGTCAACTTTACCACTCTTTAATGCAACAATTTTAAAAATGTGCAATTAATGCAGTTTGGTGATAGAATGTGATTTTGGGTAAAGTCGGTAGCTTGATAATTATTTTGGAAGTGAACATTTTTTAGACACAATCTAAGATATAAAGGCGGACATGTTTTTAGGATGGAGGGGGTGTTAATTGAAATATGATCTAAATTGAAATAGAATAACAATAAAATCTCAACCTTTGAATAAAATGATGGATTTTTCGCATTAAATACTAACCAGGGTGTTCATAAACCCTTAAAACTGACTGAACGACCCAAACCGAAGCATGTCAGCTGTTTGAGTTTTACACGATTTGGTTTTGAGTGTTGATCCAGTTGTTTAACATTTATTACCTACTTTTGTTCTCATTTTCAGAGTATGTAGTTATATATATATGATATTAATGAACCATCTTTATCATTTTATTTATTTTTAATAAAAACTAAATATTTCAAAGCACCAAAAATAAACAATCTAACTGCTTCCCAACCCACCCAGTTTGCTTGTCTTTTTCTGAAACCGTAGTTGGCGGTTCAGCCAGAATTTTTGTCAAAACCGGTCTAACCAAACCATGAACACCTCTAACATTTTCACTTTGTCGTGTTTTAGTCATTGTATTATCCTTGTAAATATGGGTTCATTGAAGATGATTTTTTGTCCCATTTGGGTCATTTGGATAAAAAGACATCTTTTAATGCTGACCCAAATGCACAAAAAGAGGTACAATGACTAGGACAAAAGTAAAAGTAAATCATATATGAAAATGTTTAGGAGGTTCAATTCACTAGAACACATTTGGGGTGATTTTTGACCCATTTAACCTATAAATTTTATGTGTTTTTTTTTTAATTATAAATTTGACCCACTCTACTCACTAGACATAAAACATAACCCAATTTGATCCTTGATAAACATAGTTTCATGAAAGTTCATTTTTTCTGCAGGTGAACTAGGATGAAAATTTTAAGTTAATCAGGATTCCCTGCGCCAGGTTGTAACGTTTCTAGAACCTTCCATTCCGCGTTTATGATAAGCATGAAATGCGTAATCTCCAGGCAAGTAAAACCGGGGTTATCAAATTACATGGTCGATAGAAGTGTTACATTATAAGCAAATCGAGACTCGAGTATTTTTACAATTGGATTTTCTGTATGTAATATCTTGTTTGAAGATATAGGTTTGTTCTAACATCACTCGGTACCGTCAAAATTTGACAGAACATAATACTTTGTTTTGTGACCAACATGAAAGACAATGTATGACCATCAATAATGAATGAAATGTTAACATTATAAGGGAAATCTTACTGTTTAATTGTATTTATGGTCAACTGTTGACTTATAGAAGTTGATTAGATTAAAGTCCAAGAAGAAAATCGTGGAAGTACAATGCCAAGAAATATACCCTTCAAGTGATGGTAGATAATGAGATCACGTGTTTATTTAAATTGATTATTACTTTAATATATTTTAAAACATTTTAAAAAAGGAGATAATTTTGGGGTAATTTTTATTTATTTATTTGAAGTAAGTTTCTTTTAAATAAAATACCTTTAAGTTTCTTTTAAATAAAATACTTTTGTCCGAGCAGAAGCTTTAGATTTTATTTTTTAAAAATTAATCTCTTCAACGAAAAGCTAATTGTCATTTAGGTTTATTAACCATAATTTCTTTTCAAAAATCTAGATGCAAATAAATACTCTAGCTTCCTGCTTTGATAAAAGTTCTTTGAGAAGCTTATTGAAGCTCACAATGTTTGTTTTTTAAATAAACACTTTACCTATCAAGCTGAAAATTAACAGACAAGATAAAATTTTAAGACTTTGTGCTATGTTTTTAAGTGATAGTATAATTATCCGTTGTTATAGAAAATAAAAAAAAACTTTTGAAAAGTTCAATAATCAAACCTCTTTACTAAAGAGAGAACCAATACCACATTTGATAAAATAAAAAATAGAGTAAATTACTTTTTACTGACTTTTCTCCAAAATAACTACTTGTATCCCTAAAGTTTAAAATTATCCTTATGTCCCCTGACTTTTCAGTTTTACATCTATTTGAATCCACAAGGCTATGCCGTCAGCCTTGTCTGTTATCTTTCAAACACACTTTCTCTCTAGTAAGGGTGTTTTCGTCTCACTGTTTTTACCCTAGAATAAAACAAGAAAAAACCATCTGATCGCACAATCATCACACTCCATCTTTCTTTCTTCTCTCTCTCACACGCGTTCTCTCTCTCTCTCTCTCTCTCTCTCTCTCTCTCTCTCTTCGTAGACGAAGAAGAAACATGGTGCGATATTCATGTGGGTCTGACACTTTCATTCGCACATCATGGACCTCAAGAAATCCGGGTAGGCGATTTCACTGTTGTGGTAGATCGGTAATTATGTAGTTCAGTAGTTATATTCTTTAAGAAATCTTTATCTTGTTGGTTCTTGATCTAATTTGTGTTACAGATCTCCAATTGTGGTTTTGTGTGCTGGGCTGATCCTCCTCTATATCCAAGAGCAACAAAAATCATTAATTCCTTGCTGAGGTCAAACAATGTGCAAAAGAAAAAGCTGGGAGCTTGGAGATTCAAGTCAAAAGACTAAGATTGTGGTTGTTTACTGGATGTTAGTTATTGTGTATTTTATTACTAATGAGCATAATGTAGTTGTTATTTTGTATCAATTTCCCTAATTTTGTAATACTTGATGTAAGGGAGAAATTGAAATGGATGTACTAGTCCTTTTAGTGGATACGAAATGGTGCGTTCTCTACAATTAACATGATGTCATATCAGTTATAAATACATATGATAAAAAGGCTTTAAATTGCAGAACATATTATGAAGAGAGGTTGTTACATTGTTTTAAAATACAAACCCAGCAAATCAACAAAAGCTTGATAGTCTGCCATTTCAACATCCACATCTTCCAAAGGATTATCTTCATCCACAATAAAATCAGAGTCACCAGAATCTGTATCAGTTGATCCTTTTCATCTGGACTGTATCATCTTCATCCATTTCATGTTGAACTTTATCCCTTTCATGTTAAACTGCATCATGTTGAATTGTATCAGAATTGTATCATCATACAGATAGGCATCCATAAATGTTGACAGAAAAACATCATCAGCCATAACATCTTGAACTGCATCATCATGCATTACATCATGTTGAACTGCATCATGATGGACCGCTTCATTGGCTTCATCATCTTTCTCACTATCAGTCATAACATGTGTCTCTTCTATAATAATCTCTTCTTGTTGACCCCCTTCTTAATCCCCTTGTTCCATAGCAACATCCCCTTGTTGACCCCCTTGGTCCATAATAATTTCCCCTTGATGACCCCCTTGGTCCATAACAACTTCCCCTTGTTGATCCCCTGGTTCCATAACAACATTTGCTTCATTATCCTCTTGTTCCACAGCAATATTGGCTTCATTATCCTCTTGTTCCACAGTAACACCCCCTTCACGATCCACATGATCCCCATCTTCAATCCACTTTAGTAGTAACTGTCTCCTACTATTAGATGGTCCACTATCATCCACCTCTTCAATCAACAATCATGCACCTTGGTTAGTTGACTGTAAGTACGTGTTAAGTTTTGTAACCTTGTGCTCAATATACAGTTCAATCATCTTAAACTTGTCCACATATTGTGTTAAGTTTCGTACATCTAAATCACCGATTTTTTTTAAAAATAGTTACTTTGTAGAGAGAGTGGTGATAAGAGGGGTGTATCTTGTCAGGATTGCACATCAAGGGAACCCGCCCATGGCAGGGGCGGGTTCTTTGCCTCGGTCACCGCACTGCTTCACCTCTGTCCCCTCTGTCCACCTCTGTCCCGTCTGTCCTTCATCGAAAATTGGAGTTTGGAATGAAATTGAAGGAGATCTCGCCCTTACCAAGGGCGGGTTCTCCAACCCCTTACAACCGCACGATTTAGCTGAACATCCAATCTCGACCATCCAATAGAAAAACCAACTTCGCAGGAGACCACGCCCTTGGCAGGGGCAGGTTCTAAAAAACCCATACATTATAACTCGCATTGTCAGAGACCACCGAAATTAAATACTCCACCCATACATTATATATATAGGGTCCCTTTATTTAGACACCCCCTAATTTTAAATCAACATCCCTGTACCCTATACGCCGCGTATGGGTCCATACGCGGGGTATAGGGTGCGTTGTTGATTTGACGGTTTATACCCTATACGCCGCGTATGGGTCCATACGCGGCGTATAGGGTGCGTTGTTGATTTGACGTTTTATACCATATACGCGGCGTATGGGTCCATACGCGGCGTATAGTGTTTGACATTTTATACCCATACGCGGCTTATGACCCTACGTGGAGGAGCTATACGCCGCGTATGGGTCCATACGCGGCGTATAGCTTATACATTTATTCTTTTAATTTTTTGAGTTTTAATATATATATATATATATATATATATATATATAATATTGATATTTTGAATAGTTAAAAGATATTTTGTTTTTTTTTATTTTTTTTATTTTAATATTACATAATTTGAATTAAAATTATTTAAACAGTTTAATATTAATAATACGAATACAATAATAAAATTAAAATTAAAATATATAATTCGCATATTACAAATTATGAATTAAAATAAATTTATATAAGCAGGGGGTTCTCGGTTATTCTCTATTATTGCGTTGTATTCCGAGATACGAATCCTATACATAATCTCCCATTCTGCAGCACGTACGCTTCGGTTAAGAATCCAAAGATTACTTAATGTTGGCATCGGATAATCTCCTTCTAGCTTAACGTGGACGAAATGATTATTGTTGATATGAACAATCGACACGACATGATGAGGCATGACAGTTTTCGGATCAGCCCATAATGGGAAAAATGTTTGACAACCATTATTGCTTAGTAATGAAGAATAACCCCAAACTTTTGAGCAACCACTAATCCCGTATACGGCATTATCATCCAATGTTCTTCTGGTGCAGGTTCCACACTTTGCCAATGATGGTGTGACGTATTCGTTATACTGTCCGGGGTACAAAGTATCGAAAACTTCTCTGTACTCCAATTCATGTCTGTCCAACTCTTCTAAAAGCTGTATCCGCACATACATCCACTTATTTTCGTCAAACCCTAAGCCTAAGGCTATTAATCGAAAACCACAATTCCCATTGGGTCGGACATCTTGTATACGTGAAATATACTGATGAAAGATTGACGGAATCCAATTTTTTAACCTGTTTATATTGTTTAATTGGCGATCTCCGACAATCGAAGAAAACTCATTAGTACACTGTGATACTTTAGAAGACGTTGAACGACTACGTTGCATGGCAGGCTTCTGGGGCTTTACAGCTAAACTTGTTCTTCCGAAATGTGAGACGCAATAAACGAGCTATGTCTCGGCATGTCGCACGTACTTGTTGAGTTGTCATACTTTTGTTGTTGAACCTTTAATGTTGGACGACCGTGAATATCTGTTGCACAACAGGCGCTTTTTTGTTATTTTTCCATGGATACACAATTTTTTTTTATTTTTTCCACCAAACTAAATTTTACAGCTGTGGGTTGTGTCATTATTTGTTATTCACCCGTTTCCATTTCTTCTTCACATCAACTTTTTCATCCACCTATATGATGGTTTAATTTTATCAAGCTTCGTCCAAATACGTCAATTGCATCTAACGGAATTTTAGTGCTTACACTAAAATGTATAAATTAATATATAATTTGTTACTTTAATAGAAAAATGATAATAATGGAGCGGCTATTACC